>CM029122.1:8964574-9619574 GCA_016859345.1 Istiophorus platypterus | reverse complement strand
CATAATTGGATGTTGTTGCAGTGATGTCCCTGTGTTTTCAGATCTCAGCAATGAACATGTTGAGTACAGTTTTACCACAACTAATATGAAACACATTCTTCAAAAATAACAGGGTTTCCAGGTGTCCTGAAAAACCTGGAAATTTTTTTTTTGATAGATTTAGTCCCTGAAAACACATAGAAAGTGAAAAAAAATCTTACAATTTACTGGAAAACATTGTCTCACCCTGGAAATATAATTTGATATTCTCCATTCTTTTCCTTCTTCTGATCCCTGCAACAATTGGCAGCTGAAATTAATGCTATGTTTAGGGACATCTAACACCCTTACATAACAGGATCAGCCATGATATCACATTGATGTTAATATCGTAAATTAAGTTTCCCCTAACTTTGCCCTTAATTGCGAATTCTGAAGTTGTGAATCAGAAGCTAACTTTTCCATGCTTGCATTTTTAGAGATCAGGCTACTATAGTCTCTGAAGTAATAGAATGGTCAATGTGATTGGGTAGAAAATGTTTTTTTAGGTTAGCCTTGATAGTCAACAGTTGTTGCCCTCTAATTACAGAACTTTAGATTAATGCAGAAATTTAAAGGAACTTGCTAGTCTAGCGCAAGTTGTAAATAACTCACATTTTCTTTTTTAAAAAGTGCATGAAATAAAGCTCAAATAATGATAAAAGGAACAGGGTAATTTCACACTGTACCAACAAAAGACCAATCTTTTGAAAATTTTGTGTAATTCTCTAAACTTGCTGTTTCTCTAAACCCCTGATTCTGTGTAACCCTGTGCTGCAACTTTAACATTCTGGATTGGACTTGAGCAAATAAATACATCAGCGTCATCCACACATCAGCACAGAGCAGTGATATTTGCTGTATTTTTCTCACGGAGGTAGCTATTGGTGTAGTATGTCCCTTCCCAGGGTGTCTCTTGGAATACTGTCTCTGGGAACAAAACCAGGCAAATAGCCCTGAAATGTATCATATAATGATCCCCAGCCCCAGTGACTACGGCTTCAGGAATAGGACAGTGCTTGAGTTAATCACTGCTGTCCGCCTTAAATTCTGTATCTTGTAATTACTGTTTCCTCTTGGCCCCCTGTCTCTCCTCTAATCCACCACCACTTTCTCCCTCTATGTATGATCTACTGCACAGGTAGAAAGTTTCTATTCAAATATGTATTTCCCTGAAACTGAGGCTGTGTATGTGGATAACTTTTCAACTGATTGGAATGATTCAGCTAGAGGGTGAGAGGATGCACCAGGAGCAGGCCAAATCTCTAACTCCTGACCCAAACTCGAGTTCAAGCCGCTGCCTCTCACATTAAAACTGCCTCATCCTGCCTCTCTGCTCCCCGTCCACCACCTCCTCTCCCCCTGCTGCCGTACCTGTACTCACCTGTGCCTGTCTGTGTGGGTGAGGGAGTGCCAAGCCACCTTTAGGACCTGCTGATTAGGGTATTAAAAATAAATGTGCTCAGTTTAGGGGGGGGGGGTTGGAGGTGGCCTGGTGGTATATATTTCTGTTAATTTTTCTCCCCTCCCTCTCCTCCCCCTCCTATGTAGTGACTGATCTGAAAGAATATGATAGCATGGGCTGTCACAGCAATAATTAGGCCTATTTTCCGTGAGGTCATCTTACAGGGACGCTGGGCGGCTGTGGTTCACACACAGGGTGCTCTGTGCTGTTCCTGCCCCAGAGCCCCCAGGATATGATCGTCCACACAGGGCAACAAAGAATCACTCCGCAGCAAATGAGCGAAACATAAAACACCTACAATCTGATATGGACAGTGGTTCCCAGCGCTTTATACGATGGGAGAGTTTAACTTGCTGGGCTTTCACAGCTGAAAAATCAAACATCCTTTTATTAAATTGTGTCCACTCTAAAATACTGAACAAGATCTGAAGCAGGATTAAGTTGTCAAGGGAATTACCTGTGATGAATTTCAAAGTGGGAGTTTGATTATGTTTTGCTGTGCACCAAAATCAGGTAATTAACTGTGAAAACTTTTACATCTGAGTCAAAATTAAAACCTTAGAGTGTGAAGTAGACATGAGAGTGTTTGGTAATGGTTCCGCTACCAGAAAGCCAACAGTGCCAAGTCAGAGCACAACATATTTCAGCTCCATTCAAAA
This sequence comes from Istiophorus platypterus, assembly GCA_016859345.1. Classification (NCBI taxonomy): domain Eukaryota; kingdom Metazoa; phylum Chordata; class Actinopteri; order Istiophoriformes; family Istiophoridae; genus Istiophorus; species Istiophorus platypterus. Next base: position 9,617,432 of record CM029122.1, on the reverse strand, counting down.
CACTCCCTGGTTGGGTCAACAGCTGCAGGCTAGAATTAGAAATCAATTATTCAGCTTCGACAAGCTCATTAAGTCTCTGAATAGGATTTTCTGTTCTGAGTCTGCCTGCTCATTTCTCCAAGCTTGCAGTTTCTAATTAGTATTTCTTTTCTCTTTAAAGTTTGATTGGAGTTTTGGGTAAAAATGTGGGCATTGACTTAACATTCACAGGCCTGCTGGCCTCTCTGAACAGTATCATTATCTGTAGAAGAGGCTGTATCGGTACATTGGAAGACCACTAAGGTTGTTTGCTTTCAGTTTGGGCACTGTCTAATGATTGGAGTCATCAGGCTAAATTAGGCATTAATAATCAAAGGAGTGTAATCTGGGTAAATTAAGCATTAATAATCAAAGGAGGACTGGAAATTATCACACACACTAAATGAAGCAGCACTAATCAGCAGGAAGAAAGAGGGCACGAGGCTGACAAAGTATTTTGAGACAGAAAATAGAGGGATATGTACAGGAAAACGCAGTTTCCCACTAAAGGACTGCTCTGTGCTAAAATGATTGATGTTGTCATAGAAATGTCCATCCACCCCACTGATGGCATCTTTTGAGTAAAGCCAGACATAAGCTTGCGTTTTTATGATGTCCCCTACTGTTTCCTACATCACCTACAGTGCAAGAAGGCTTATTAGCAAACCCATTCCCCGTCCATCCCTCATTCTCTCTCTCTCCCTGCTCTGCCTCCTCCCATCCCTCCCTTGCTCCCTCTCTCTTCTCTCTCCCTCTCTTCCTCTCCTCCCTTCCTCTCCTCTCCACATTGTGTGTGTCTATCTGATCCCGTGGCCTTTTGTTGCGCTATGAAAGGCCTGATGCCACACTCATTATTTTCTCCTTTATCTCTCTCCCCACTGCTCTGATTAGAACAGTCGCCCCTGACAGACGCCCTCAGCCAGCTCCTATCCATTACACTGTGTGTGTATGTGTGTGTGTGTGTGTGTGTGTGTGTGTGTATGTATGTGTGTGTGTTTTTGTGTGTATGGGGGTGTGTGTGTGTATATGTGAAAGGGAGAGAGAGACATGAAGCTACCTACCTATATGAATCATAAGTTTTCCTTATAAATGAATATATGAAAACAGTTGCATAAAGGGTAATATATAAGATGGTGCCTTTTGGCCATTTTAAGGTTTTTGTTAAATAAAATTACAGTCTCAGCCACCACACGTGCACATATTTTACACACTATCTTGCACTCACACTCACACACGTACTCACATTCAAACACCACTGGCAAAGGGACTTTGAGCCAAGTTTTCTGGTTGGGACTTTGTGTGTTTGGGGCTACAAAGTTTTTGGGGGGTGAGGCCTAAATGCTACAGAACTATTTCTCTGGAGAGAACTGCCTAGATGTCCAGTGCTCAGTTCTACGTGTACATGCATATGCCTGTCCGTGCATGTGTGTGCAACGTTTGACTTTTACATTCACATTCCCTCCCTCCCCCTTTTCATGAAAATACGAGTACATCTCTCAGCAAATGGGGGCTAACGGTGCTTGTCTGTTATTTCACAGCTGATTTAGGGGTGTACCTGTAGACATATGCCGCTTCATATGAGAAAATTCACTGTGTCAAATTTACGGCATCAGGGTGATGTCATAATATAAGGTGTCATATATACAAAGTGTGCAGGAACCAGCAGGGGGCATTTAATGCATCAGTCACTAATCACCAATAAGCTGTTTACAGTTAGAAAGAATTAATTTATTCATAAATCAGTCACCCTGAATTATGGGAAACACTTCTAAATATTTACAGATACATGTAAAGTAGAACAAAAAGCCTTTTTACACATACATGTATATTACTTTCTCATAGGTGCTCTCCTTCCCCAAGTAGTCTGAATATGTCATTTGCTTTTAAATTGCATTATCATGCAAAATGAAGCAGAATTTGATGAAACTCAGATGGATTCACCTGAGTTAATGGAATATGGGTTTAAGAGGGAACTAATTATCGTAGTTTAGCAGGGAGTGAATGTATTTCTTTGGACGGCCTGATTTTGAATGTAAACATTAATGGCCTCCTTGATTAACATAAGAATAGTGTGTTATTGTCCTGCTCACTCTGCATCCCATTGGCTATGCATCTGTGCTGCTAAAGACACAGACACACACGGGTACACACACAGACCGACACACACTACAAGCTTTAATACACTTATTACCTGCCTTATCTACTAACAATGCTATTTTTGTTTTTATTGTGTTGCTAATCCATAAAATTAATTTTCCAATCAAATTACAGTTTTAAGGCCCAATGACATTACTGGAAGCTTTTTCTTTTTTTTGCAGAGACCAAGACAGAAAAACAAACAAACAAACAAAAAAAAAAGCGAGCTCCAACTGTCGAGGTGAAGTATAATATTTGATATAAGCATAACTGAAGAGGGAGAGTCATTGTGATGTTGTTCTTCTCTGGTGTTCACACTCTCTTTGGGAAGCATTTGTATGTGTGAAATGTACCAGAGGAATAGGCCATTACTCGATAAACAGAGGAAAAACAAAGAATGGAGTAAAGGGAAGAAGGAAACATGGGGCCCAGGTGAAGAGTTAAATTAAAAAAGGAGGCAATGAGGAGAGTTAAAGGGCAGGTGAAGAAGGGACTCTTTGACTTGGGGCCTCCCGGGGACGATGACCTTATTTCAAATTCTGGGTGAGGGACTATAGTTAGGCAACTGAGGAGCCCCCCCCCCTAAGTCTCAGATACACACACACACTGACACACACGTACACTGACACACTGAAACACACTTTCAAGGCTGAGTTCAGGAATAGAGACCCCCCCTAGAGTCCTGCAGCTCCCTCAAAGGCCATGCCGTTGCCACTGTTGTTAGTAAAGCCACACAATAGGTTACACATACAATATTCCTCCAAGGTTCAACTTCTTATCCTCAGCGGAATGGCAGCAAAGTAGGAACTTTAACTATTATAGGAGAATGAAAACAGAAGTTGTTGAATTTTATGTTTGATGGCTGGATTACTCAGTGTGTATATCTATGAATAAATACACTGAGGTAAATTTCTGGTCAATACATTCACATGGTTTACAATAAGCCAATTTCCCCAGTAACCTGATTTTATATAATGGGTTTGTTTAATAGTTCGATTAATGTCTGGAAGAATGCATGGTACTTGTAGGGGAAATTTTATTAGTAGAACAAATTAAGAAATGGAAAATGGGTGACTTCTAGTGTTTTGTAATATTTTTGCAGTATGTTGATGTATTCATAGAGAACTTTCATGTTGCTTCCATGGTACTTATGCTTACAACAAGCAATGAGACTATTGAAGCAGATAGAAGCAGTCAAGTGTCCCACTGACCACATTGCAGTTTACATTTGAAAGTCTGTAGACTTAATACATTCTTTATTACAGTATTTTGGCAGCATGATACTGGAAACTACTCTTGAATGCCACAGTTCGGGCTATATGGATTTCCAAAACATGTAGCGCCAACCCACTGGGCAAATTCTATCTTCCACTTAAGAACATGTGATGAGTTTAAAGGCTTCAGAACAGCTACTAAATTGAACTTGTTTTGAGATTGTTTTCTCCCGTGTCTTATTAGGGGTCACATAACTACTGTTTACTAAGGTGTGAAAACTAGCATAAACAAACCCCATTCTACACCACTACTACTAATAATACTGTTTACATCGTTGACTCCTTTCTGTCACACAGTTTATGCTTATAGTTAACCGTCAGCTGAATAGTTATTGCATTACAGCCATTCTCAGGTCCAAAGTGCAGTAAACTCATAAGGAGAGATTATTCAGGATAACTTGGTCCACTTTAATGACTGCTAAGAGACTTGGGCAGCAGAGCTTTGACAACAAACGCATTAGATCACTTTACAAAAACACTAAAGGAAATATGCGATACATTGTCCCCTATCTACACAAAAATTAAGGAAATTGAATTAAAAATATATCTATCATTGATGAAATAACAAATAATTCCAGTAGTCTACAAATCTAGTTTTACAGTATTACAGTATTACTCAGACTCTGGTTTTTCCTCCCTTATCTTTACCTCTGTCTTCTGTTTTGCAGCAGTCACGGCAATTTAGTGGTGAAAAGTGTTAAAAAAAAATGCATCACTAGCTGAATGGTCTACAGAGTGCATCAGTGCTAACGAGGTCTAAGTGCCAAAGTGGTTAACCAGGAGTGTGTCTCGCTGCCTTCCTCCCCTCGGTCATTCTTGCTCCCTCTCTTGTCTTTAGCCTTCCCTAAACCAGCCAGCTGTTCAGAACTCTTTCATTTTTTATCCATTTTTTGTGTTGTCAATCTCTAAATCTCACAAATGTCTAACATGACAGATTTCTCCATCAAGAGAGATGTTCCATTAACTGGCCTTGGCCTTGTCTGACTCCTGTACTTAAAAAAGCCCTTTCTACTATGAGGCACACTTTCCCCTAATCACTTATCTTACTCTTTGACCCTGCCCCCCATTCCCACACCCCAACTTTCCATTTCATCCATACTCCTCACCATAATCTCCTGATTTTTTTTCTTTTCCATATATTTTCTGCTCCTCTCACCTTACAAGAGCCCCCCCTGTTGTTTGTGGAGGCTTTCCTGATAGCCATTAGTGTTACACCCTATTACATCAGTAATGACTGACTGTGAGCTCTAATTAGAGATGTGTTAGGGAGAGCTGACTTACCCCCCTCTCCTCCTCCACCTCCTTCCTGCTTTACCGCAGAGCTGTTACTGTGACTCCATCGCCGTGGCGACACCATTAGCACAGCACCTCTAAGAGTTGCAACTCCTGACTGTTAAAACCATTACGTTCATTACAGACCAATCAGAGGGGAAGGTGTTATGGCTAATTGATAAGCTGAACAATGCATAAAATCTTGTCTCTAATTGCCCTGCAGGAAAAGGAGAAAGCACCCTGGGAGAGAAAGAGACAGTGAGAGAGTGGGGAAGTGCCTGGCGTGCTAATTTCCACATCTGATATTTTTTCACTCGAATAATTTTGGCTTACAATATGTCTTCATCCAAACATGCTGTAGATTTTTCCCCCTGCTCGAATAATGGGATGTTTCTTCTGAGTTTGTCATCTGTGATAAGATGATTATCTGAAAGGTCTGTGGCACATTGTGAAGAGAGTCTTGCCTTCTCTGCTGGAGTAGGTAATCCTGGGTAATAGCATTATGGACACAGTGTTTTCCTAAAGCCCATGATTATCCACTGCTGTTTGCTGTGGGATTGACATTGGCCTCCCTGGTCTCTCTCCCTCCCTCCCTCTCTCTCTCTCTCTCTCTCCCCCACTCCTTTTTTTCATACTCTCCTTCTCACTTGTTCATGTCATCCTGTCTCTGACTCACCACTCCATCAAGCCCTTATATGCTCTTCTCTTACAATTCTAACAAGCGAAGAAGATGAAAATAGAGCACATGGAGCGACAAAAGAACAAATTGCTTGTAGACAAGACTGCCCCAGATTTGAATGGCATGTTATGCTCTCTTTGTGATAAATCGCACTTTCAGTTTGGCAGTTTGGGGTTACCTTTCCGCTCCAAAATCAATAAGGATGTATACATTGTTATTTTGATTTAAAAAAAACAAAACAAAACATTAGTACTTCCAGCACATTAACCAGTTTTAGCCGTTACTACTTTGAAATACTGTCAACACTTGATCTCCAGCAAGGTAACTGACTGTCTGTTCATGAACAAAATATGAACTGATACTCTACAGCATTTAGTTTAATGTCTGCATTTTACAGTGTTTTTATCATTTCATTTTTTCTTTTACTTTTACTCTATTGTATCTCAGATTCTGATAGTGTATATGCTGCTTTCGTGTTCTGGTGAGCTAAAGGCAATTTTCCACTTTGGTGCACAATAAAGTTGTCTTATACAGTATTCCTTTCTATTCTGTTCTAAATGTGGAAATCAGGTTTATAACATAACAGATTACATTCTTCTTATGCAAGTGTGTGCTTGATAGTTTTCAGTGTTGCATGGTCTCTGGGGGGAGTATTAATTGCTCAACATTTTCTGATGCTTGTGGGTTGTTGCTTCTTGCTGTTTTTTTAGGCCTTTGTGGTTTTGGGTGTCGTATTGTTGAGATTTATGTGTTGGAGCGAGCTTGAATGAGAAGAGCTAAGACCTCTGCTTTTAGCCAATTGGCTCACTCTCTCCGCAATGCTTTTAGGCCTGAACCTGACCTGATACCCCACCCCACCCTGCCTGTGGTTTACCTGCAGTGCTTATCTGATGCAGTATATCTCACAAAGTGATGGAGTAATCTCTGGTGAATCAGTGAAAATGACAGGACACAGAAGTTGTTTTAATCTAGAGCGATGCTGCTGGCGCAGAAAGTAAATCAAGGTTCATCATCCACGACTTGCTTATTGAGTCTAAGACAAGACATGCCACAAGTGTTATCATGACATTATGTGTCAGGGAATAAGAGTTGTTCTTAAAAGGTGGTAAATCCATTGTTTAAGACATGTTTATGAAATGTATTCTTATGAGAGAAATGAGAGAATTATGGAGGCGGCTCTAGGATGTGGACAAGAGAATGCTTGCCCACTGTCTGTCCAGCTAATCTCACTGAGTCATTATACAACAATGAATGATCATTTCTGTAAGAAAGCATCTCCAAGAGTCTGCTTTGTTACCACCCCTTGTTCCTAAACAATAGAGAAGCCAGGAAATTACTTTTATAGCACCCACAAATTTTTCACCTTGGCTCCCCAAGTAAGCAGATAGACGTGTGAAGCAGCAAAGTGGCAGGTGTGCCAGCTACAACAGCTTTAAGTCAGCGACTCTGGCAGCTCTGGCAGCCCTGAAGCCAGGATGCTGCAACAGGCGAAGGGTGGGGGGGTCAGCAGCAGCCTGGCTGATTCTTCAAGGGCTCAACCATGCTCTGCTCCTGTGTCTGCAAAACAAACAGGTCACGGCATGGTTAGGTTGAGAAAAGAAATTAATCTGTGAGTTAATCAAAACTGAGCATCTAGTGGAAAGGAGTAAGCTGAACAGTGTGTGTGTCTGGAAAAAAAAAACAACTGTGGACATGTGTGTAAATATGAAACTTTTAGTGAGCCTAGCTGTGTTTTATAGTGTTGTATAGGCGCTTGTGTGTATGTGTGTCGTATTAAGTCTGTTCGTGAAAGTGTGTGTGTGTGTGTGGGGGGGGGGGTCTCCTCACGCAGAAGATGTCAGAAGCACATGCTTGCAAGCTGTGCAGGTTCTTATAAACTAAAACTAATTGGACACTGTGGACTTCACAGTGTGAAGCAATATTTGACGATTCCGGGATCTCACTGTGGAAAACGGTGTATGCCTTGAGTTAAAAAAAAAAAAAAAAAAAAAACAGCCACCAAAGTCAATTCCTCCCCTCCTCTCCCCTCCTCCCCCCAGTCTCTCTTTGCATCCTTTTCTGTTCCAGAGTCAGTAATGGGAGTCAGTATCCAGGAGGAGACGAAGGGGGTGCGGGGCTCCTCGCCAAGTCCTTGCCCCTCCTCCGCCAATGCGGCACAGCTGCCTTTCAGAACCCCGCCGCTCCAGCTCATTCATCCTGGAGAGCCAAAAAAAAAAAAGTGGCTATTTATTAGAATACTTGTTTTGTATTGTTCTGTGCCACACAAAAGGCGCTTCATTATGTTAGAAGCAAGCCCCTTTTGCAGAGAGAAACAATAACTTGGAATTGTCTTTTTTAGAGTGTATAATAAATGTCATTTCTCCTTGTCTCTGCCCCTCAGTATGTGTTGAGTAGTGGGTTTGGGCACCGGGTATGGATGGCCTTGGCACTCGAGCGACCAGACTGTAGTGGGAGTAGCGGTTTTACATGAAGCTTTGGAGGGTTTAGGACGGCTTTAGGAGTATGAAGGGAGAAATCTGCCCACTTGGTCTGGAGCAGAGGGAACGAAGGGAACATGCGTAAGTTTGCATATGACAATTCCGTACGCAAAAGGGCATTTAAAATAAATATTTAACCTGCAGACGCACTGCATCAGTTTACCTGTCCGTTGTGCTTAAAATCCATTTTTTGATTAAACGCTAAGTAGAATTAATGTCGGAAAAAATGGGGTAAGGCGAACTTGGACGCCTTCTGACCTCGCTCTTTGCGCGTCTTTATTGGGAAGGTTCATTTCAGTACAATTAATAAGTGTTTCTAGGTGCAGGCTGGCGTTTTATTTCGGGACAAGTGCGCTCCGTCAGGGCTCGGCTTCACCGAGCGCACGGCTCTGCAGCTCCTGGTGCTACCAGTTGCTCCCTAACCGACTCAGTTTGATTTTCCGAAGTGACGTTATCGGCCACTGATCTGTTCCGGACTGAGTGGTTCTTATCTGTCGAACCATTCTTTGGCTGAATTAAAGAGAAAAAAAATCTGATACATGCCGCAAAAAAAAAACGTGGAGCTATTTATTAAACGATGAATTTTCGCGCTGGTTAGTCGCTGTCAATATTTACGTTGCATGATTCTCACAGTGCTTTCAGTTTTCAGTAGGCGGGGAGATGCGGGTGGAAGTGGTGGATTGGTGGTGGTAGTGGTGTGTGTGGGGGGGGGGGCTTTTAGATTTTAGGGTGTGTAGATTGAGGCTCGAAAACAGATGCTTTCGCTCCTAAGATCGGTGAAATAACAGACTTGTGCGAGCCCAATTTACTGTGTCCAGGTGATCAGCAGGTGACCACAGCTCCTTTATCCGCACAACCACAACGCCGCGAGGTTCCACGCTCGCCAGGCTTGTGCACAAACGCACGGGTTCCGGCTCGGGTTAGCTGCTTCAGGGGAAAAGATCAAAGATTAAAGGGGGTAACCCGGATACTAGGGTCTAGGGTTTTGTGACTTTTTTGTGAACGAGGGTTTCTTTGGAGTAATGAGTGCCGAACTAAACGGCATAATTAGTCTAGACGCTTATAGTTGTATATATGCACAAGCATTCATATACATATATATATATATATATATATATATATATATTGTTGGTTGGGATGAGGACTGTGTTGTGTGTGTTGTGTGTGATGTGTATGTATTGGGGGGGGGGGTGCGTTGGATAACCGCCTTGACCCTTGGCCCCAGTCGTGCACCATCATCGCGGTGCACACGCATCCTGTTGCTGAGGCCGCGCACAAAGGAGCGAGGAGGTTTGAAAAGAGGTTTGTTAAAAGAGGAATGACTGATGGGGGATGACAGAGAGTAAACAGGGACCACCGGGGTCCCGGTGTCACTGTGAAGCTAATCCAGTGACAATAACTGCTACGACTACTACTACTAATAATAATAATAAGAAGAAGAATCTTCACAATAATAATATATATAATAATTAATACATAATGATAATTAACAATAATGATAAATTATTCCCGTTCAGTTATGAAATCACTTGATCAGATTGTTTGTTTGATTTTGCATTTAACGTCTGTTTTAATACGACGTATCACATCAGTGCTTTAAAAGAACAACTCAAAGATCTGAAATTTGAGCTTAAAAATGTATCTTGTAAATTTAAAAAAACGAATATATTAAAATCCAGTATATGTTTCCTTTATTATTGGAGCAATGTGTATGTCTGGTATACTTAGAACATTGACTTTTCCTTTTAAATTTTAAATTATAGGCTAAGTATTTCAAACTAATTCGACTCTAATCTGGTATATATTTTTGGTAATGTTAGGCTGAGTGGGGTTTATTTTTTATTTTTTCCATATGTGTCTACGGTACAGCATTTTTGTTTGTTTTCTGGTATCATATTCTCTGGCACTCCCCCGCCCTATAGCTCTCAACATTGTCAACATTATATTGTCCTCTTTCTCGGGCCTTAAGCCACATGGCCCGGACCACTGGAAAACGTTTATTTACCATAGTGATATCCCGTTTAACCCTATTACCAAAGACGCAGGGATCCGTCCGAGTGATCCCGCTCCCTCAGGCCCTGAGCAGAGAGCCATATCTGGCTAAGCTCTAATTAAAATAAAAAACAGCAAAGAACGATAGAATGATTAAATCGTTAGTCTCGCGGCGGGAAGTGGTATTTCGTTTTCCCTTTCAATTAGAGGTTGATTGGGCTTTTCAGAGGAGGTCAGCTGTGAAATCTGGATTATATGTGCGCGGACTCGAAGACACATAGACCGCTTCCCTCTCATGGTTTACAAACGGGCTGCTTGACTGGACGTTTAATAAGAGACATAAAATGTAGCAGCCACATTTTAAAAAAGTCCACGCAGAGCACTTTACGTGTGGCGCTTCTTTTCATCTCTGGTGCAGGCTGAGGGCATGGCCAGGACGCGTTCACCATCACCAGCAGACGGCGATAACGGCGCCTTGCCCCGGCGAATTCACGTGGTCGTATGGCTATCCATCCTTCCAGGCTACTCCAGGTTTTTTCCACCAAATCTCTTTCACATCGTCTTTTATTATTCCATACCTTAATTACATACCTGGAGGGAGAGAGACTGAGAGAGAGAGAGAGAGAGAGAGAGATGGTCTGAAAAATGGATTTTGAGTCGCTGGCTGAGCATCAAGTCGTCTGAAGCTGAATCGGTCGGGGCAGGCTGTAGTTTAATTCCAGTGCGTAAAAAATACAGTTAGGCCCAGGCGTCAAAGACGCAACCTGAATGTGAGAATAACGTGTTTGATATAGGAGAATATATTCTGACATTCTGGCGGGAATATAAATAGAAAGTGGAGAGTGGGGAAATAATTGTACTCAAACTGCTGCTTGATTTGGAAGCTATGTTTTAAAGTTATTTTTTCAAAAAATATTCGACAACCATATGTATGTGTGTGTGTATGTGTATGTGTATGTGTGTGTGTGTGTGTGTGTGTGTGTATGTATTATAAGATATGTTGAGATGTTTGACTCATCGTAATCACAGACTGTACCCATCGTTTGGCCGCCATACCACTGCTAACAAATCTTAGTTATTTTTGTTTAGTTGAAGTCTCTGCGAAGAGCGTGTTTGGAAATTTCAAATGCCTTGTGCTATTTGTGGGATCGACCCTCCCCTCTGCCTCCTCCTTCTCCTCCTCCTCCGGTGTGTTCTTCCTCTATGGTCCTCTAGTCACCTGACCAAACGCCATGCAAATCATTCTGCTGCTAGAGCCTCATTGGCCGCTTGTGGCTCATTTAACCGCTGTCAGTGCGCATCATATGGCCGCCGTTTTAACCAACTTCTCAACTCCGACAGGGAAAGTGGCTCAAATGCGCATTCTATCACAGTGGATGTGAACCAACCCAGGCGAAGACAGGGTGAAATACTGGTTGGAAAACATTTTATATCCCTTATTTGGATTAATTTTTATTTCATGTTTGATTCATTTGGGGTTAGAATAACAATTTTGTAACCCAGTCGACCTGTGCGCACCCGATCTTCGTGCGCGCCCGACCTATCTTAAAATAGACGTTTTCTCTGTTGGTGGCGAAGTTTAAAACCAGGTGAATGTATAGCATGATGATGGAAACTGACCTTCATTCCCCCGGCCCCCAAACGAATACCACCACGGGGCAAACGGGGCCGAACAGCGCGTCCAAAGCGAATCAGGAACGGGTGAAGAGACCGATGAACGCGTTCATGGTGTGGTCCCGTGGGCAGCGGAGAAAGATGGCACAGGAGAACCCCAAAATGCACAACTCTGAGATCAGCAAGCGGCTGGGCGCCGAGTGGAAGGTGATGTCCGAGGCTGAGAAGCGCCCTTTCATCGACGAGGCAAAACGTTTGCGAGCCATGCACATGAAGGAGCATCCGGATTACAAGTACCGGCCAAGACGGAAGACCAAGACGCTGCTGAAAAAGGACAAATATTCCCTCGCCAGTGGACTGCTTTCTGGGCCCAGTGGGGGCGGTGGAGTTGGTTTAGGGGTCGGCATGAGTTCATCGGGGGTCGGGCAGAGGTTAGAGAGCCCCGGGGGTCACGGAGGCTCAGCCAGCTCCGGCTACGCGCACATGAACGGCTGGGCGAACGGTGCGTACTCGGGGCAGGTGGCTGCAGCCGCGGCAGCCGCGGCGATGATGCAGGAGGCTCAGCTAGCCTACAGCCAGCACCCGGGGAGCGGAGCGCACCACCACCACCACTCGCACCACCACCACTCGCACAACCCCCAGCCCATGCACCGTTACGACATGACTGCCCTGCAGTACAGCCCCATCTCGAACTCTCAGAGCTACATGAACGCCTCTCCCTCAGGCTACGGCGGGATCACCTACACACAGCACCAGGGCTCCGGCGTCTCCTCCTCAGCTGCCATGGGGACGTTAGGGTCGCTGGTGAAATCGGAGCCGAGTGTAAGCCCTCCCGTCAGCAGCACACACTCACGGGGTCCTTGCCCCGGAGACTTGAGAGAGATGATAAGCATGTATTTACCGACCGGAGAGCCGGGGGACCCGTCAATGCAAAGTAGACTCCATGCCCTGCCGCAGCATTACCAGAGCGCCACGGCTGGAGTGAACGGGACGGTCCCTCTAACACACATTTAGAACTCACAGAATAATTGAAAACTGCAAACAAACACATAACCAAATATTTACCTCTTTTCTAAATAACCCCGGTCCCGAGAACTACCTGCATTTTGTACAGAATGTCTATGATATTGTAAATGAAGGGTAAATAGCATATTCATCTCGGCTTCTTTTTTTGAATAGCCACCAGTGGAATTATATAACGAATATGATGCTGAGATATTGGTTATTGTGCTACCATCTTTTTGTCCATTACTTTAAAGTCTTAGTTGAGGCTTATGCCAGGTTCACATGGGGGTATTTGGTTCAATTGTCTCATAATTTCGGGGTTCTTTGTAAGTTATTTGAAAAATGAGATAACGTGTCATAATCATAAGAAAGTGCTTTAAAAGATATGGGAAAAATCACAGTCTTTAAATATTTGTGTTCATTTGCAGAAGCCTGTGTCTTAATTCTTGGAAATCATCTCTTTTTATTGTAACACTCTAATTATTGTAAATTGTGAATAATTTTAATATTTCAAAGGATGACGGGCAACTGCTGTTGTAATTTAAAGTGCTTTTCGGCGAGTGAAAAGCCATGATATTGCAATGAAGAATTGAATAAATTTCACAAGATGTTGCTTTGATTCTTAAGAGAACGGTCTTAGATTGATTCTTTTTCCACGATGTTCTTGAAGGAGTTGTCCCCCTACACACATTTTAGGTAACAAGAATATCACCAAGCCTCCTCTCGAGAAATATAGCCACCTCTTTAAATTTTGACACCGCTGCTGGACACAGATCCCACGAGCTTTTAAGTAGCCTAATTGTTTGTGCGTAATTGCGCGTAAAATCTACAGTTTGTATAAGGACACCGTTTCGGCAGGCTGATGCTGTTTCATGAGCTATACTTTTATGTTGGTAATTTGAAAATTATTTATACAAATACAAGTTTTTTTCCTCTCTCTCTCTCAGTGGAATGCGAGCCAAATTATATTCAAGTCATTTTGAATATTTAATACAGGCCGGTAAGATGGCCCACATTCTCCTTTCATATGAATATAATTTCTTACACGCTTATTTTTGAATATATTCTTTAAAAAAAAACTTTATTAATATAGAGTATGAGCAGGCCTCATAAGAAAAACCACCTGTTAGTGCTTTTAACGAAACGTCCTCATTTTTGAACATGAGTTTTATGTAAATTATGATACCTCATTTTTCATTTTTTTGCCCTTGGCTTTGCCTGTGAGATGTGGCTGCTTTTATCGCAAATTTAAGCAGCTAATATTCAATTCGCTTTTTTTAATCCATTTTATTATAGCATCATTATGATCAGTAATTACATTTTTATTTGGCTAAGGAACTGCAAAGTTGTCAGACTTCCATCTCTTGATCAGATAACACCAGCGATTTAACAACAAATGCTCAGCAAAAACAACCTGTCGAGAGGCTGTAGAAGTTTGATATGCGATTGCTATTGTTTTTTTATGTAACAATATGGGTTTATATTAGGATATTATTGAAATTATTATGAAATAGATTGATATCTTTTAATGCACCTGAGAGAAATTTGGTGAATTTCAGTGTAAAGTTTTGATATAACTTCACTGCTTCTGTCTTGAACACTGACACAACTCATGAGACTCAGATGGGAATAGTAAAGAACAGTAAGACGTCATGAACAGTTTAGTGATAAAAGATTATTTTTTCTTTTTAAACAAATATTCGATTTTCATCTATCTTCCACCTGAACTGGTTTATTTTACATCCATTAACCTCGGGACATTGAGTGTTGTTTTTTTTTCATCATCGTCATCTGTCTTTTGCCATTTAATTCTTTCTACTTGTGAACTAAGAGCTAATATAGCTGAATTTATATATTGATTGGTACCTGGTCATCAACAGTATAACAGACTTCAGAGAATACACGAACATTCTCAAAGTCATAAATTCTAATTTTTTTAGCTGCGTTTTGGTTATTTTGCCAATCAAATAAACATTGTTCAAATATGACAAATCAAGTATTTAACAAGTATTTAAAACAGATTTTATTTTTACCCTTACTGCATCCTCTCATCTGAGAAGCAGCGAGGCGTTGGAAGAGTTGTTTCTGTATTTTACTCTTGACACTTGATAGAGTCAGGGCAGGGAACTGGCAAAACAGCGTAAGGCACAAACAGGGATTTGAACGATAATTTCAAGTTTGACACGACCCCTACAAGAAACTTTTGGGTGAATAAACCGTCTGTCATTGTAAAGGAAGGGAAAAAAAATCCCAAATGGCACTGTCAAGATATAAAGGCTCCACTCGCTGCAGAAAACAAAGTTTATGATATTTCAAGATTAAACGCTTTACTCGATACCAACGAGCACGAACAGTTGAACCATGCATCCAAACTGTTGCACAGACTGGACTTAAACTTCCCGGTAGCCACCGCAGCGGTGACGAGTAGCCTATGGGCTTACTGATGACTCATCACAATTTTAGAAGAGAGAGTTCTGGTACCTTTGACGAAAACACCACCATTGTGGAGCAGATGGGTGTTTGTGGAGAAACGTTCCCATGTCACTGAGATTATTAATCCTCTTAAAATCATGAAAATTGCACTGAAAATGACTTCGTCTTTTGATAGGCCACAGCTGGTTTTGACGTGTACATTTTCATTGCCTGTAGGCCTCATATGTTAGATGCAGGCTAATAGCCATACACATGCAAATGAGGGAAATTTATGCCTACTTATGCATTTTTTTAAAAAATCAATTAATCCCAAATACATAGTTAAAGGGCCTATTTCACACTGATGAAGACTTGCATGGTATGTCAATTAAACCAGTTAGGCCTCATAGTAAAGCGTGTAACGTCTGGCTGCGCATTAATCTATTGAAAGAAATCAGAGGAACAATGTCTGGAAATTTGTTTAAAATCCAAAAAGCCCACAAGAACCCGCGTATTTGGAGACACCTCTCCGCGCCACGCCGCGCAGAGCGCGGCCGGGTCGGGCCCTCCTCACGCGTCTTGTTTGCATCTGCCTCTATCTTATCTGTTGATGTGGAGAGATGCGGATTAACACTGAAAAGCCCG
The DNA here is from genome assembly GCA_016859345.1 of Istiophorus platypterus. NCBI lineage: Eukaryota > Metazoa > Chordata > Actinopteri > Istiophoriformes > Istiophoridae > Istiophorus > Istiophorus platypterus. Next base: position 9,601,908 of record CM029122.1, on the reverse strand, counting down.
GAGAGGCGGAGCGCGTCACGGCGCATCGCCAGGCTAAAAGAGGAGCGTTCTGGCAAATTTAACCCGAATAAATTACACCTTAAGGTGGGAGAGAGCGGTAAGTGTAGGGCGCAACGTACAGGGGCTACGTGGCGGCGCTCGTTTCCACTGCGAATGCGCGCGCGCGCGTGCGTGCGTGCGTGTGTGTGAGAGAGAGAGTGTGTGTGTGTGTGTGTGTGTGTGTGTGTGTGTGTGTGTGTGTGTGTGTGTGTTTGCGCGCGCGCTGGTCTGTGTACGCGCGCGTGTTTAGCTGACCGGCCAATAAATCTCTCCACCGCGCGACGCGCTTATCTTGTAGCCACCGATATATTCCGTGCTAGGAGGCCATCAGCTCCAGCGCACACTCGGTTGCTCGCAAAGCCCCGATCCCTTGCACTCCCTGTCCTAAATGGGGATAATTAGCGTCACTTTATCACGCCTCTGCATATTTTCTCCGAGCCCCCCCCCCACTCTTTCCTAAAAAAAAATTACCAAGCAGCCTGCTCGCGTCGCCCGCTCTGTCACAGAAGATTATGGAGACAGATTGCACAGAGCGAATGTGCCGGGCGAGATTAGCGCGGAATAGAGAAAGCAACTGGGCCAATGAATTCCTCGGAAGGGCCTTATCGTGCAATTACACGTTGACATGTTTAACAATCTTGCTGCCTCTTAATCCTGCGGTGCTGCTCTATCTACCCACAGCTACCACGCTGTACGCCGGCACACAGACCTAATGCACCGAAACGCAGCACAAATGTACTGAAAGTTATGAGAAATTGGTTTATTTTCAAACTTTGTCCCGCATTCACCAAATACTTTTTTTTCTATTTTCTATTTTTCTTTTTTTTTTCTCCAGATTTCGCTGTTTCCGGAATAGCATCTGCACAGCAACTTTCTGACAAGAGGTGAGATATCGAAACAGATTTTAAAAAAAAAATTACATTTTTTCCGTTCACTTAAACTCACTGTTTCTACTATAAAAACTAATCATAAAGCGACAAAAGCCAATTATTGTCTGGGACATGTTCATACAGAGTGGCGATAAAACGCAAAAAGTGATCGTCTTGTTTGGAGGTAAATGTAGACTTTTCTATCTCTCTGGCCAACACACACATTCACACACACACTCACAGACTCACACACTCACCACCACCACCACATCCCGACCCATCGCCCTCCCTCCCTGTCCCTCCTGCCTGGCGTTATATCGGGGCCTGTGTGGGAGTGATTGTGGAGCGCCACTGTAGGAATTTGGCATCGGCCGTGGTTTGGAGAGCCGCCCCACGCTGAGCCCCATTCAGCGGCCAGCGCGCTGTGAGGTTGGGAAGTTTCAGTCAGCCGTACAACTCAATGGCCCCCACAAAGGCGATTACAAGCCCCAGCGCATTCCTGTAGGGACCTGGGAGCGACGCAGGTGCGAGGGAGACCGGGGTAACCCGTCAGAGGAGTGATAGAAAAAAAAAAAAACGGGACAGTGCTGGGACCACACAAAACCAGGCGCTCCACGGGAACCGGGGATTTTTTGGAGGAAGAAGGAGAAAGGAAAGAATAAGTTTGTAGAAGATGGAAGTTTGGAGGGTGGGGGTTGCAGCATACTGAGTGGCCTCACTGTCCATCACTGAATGAAAGGAGGAGGAGACTCCCAATCAGGGCTGTAGCCAGGATTTTACTAAGGTCATGAGTCCAAAATGCCCCAACACAATACTGCCCTTAAGAGGTCTTCGCTAACCTCTAAAAAATCTCCATAAAACGCTTATCCCTTTACCTTTTAATAATAATCAGTGAATTTTATTATAAGCTAAATGTTTTTCTGCACAATATAAAAGCTTTCTCCCCACTGTCAGGTATGTATCTGTAGTGGAAAATAGATACCTTTTTGATATATTGTTTTATTTTAAGACATTTAATCTAAAAAGTATTAGGATCTCAATTATCCCAACATTTAAGAGTGTAATTGTAGAATGTGAACTCCTAATGGCATGAAACCCTCTATATTTTCTCCTCCGTGGTGCAGCCATGCCCATTGAACAGAGCAGAAAAGTGCTTTAGCTGGAAGATCTTCTGAAAATTCAAGTGTATTTTATTGTTATGTTGTCTGCAGTAAAACAAGGCCAAGTAATACAGTGTATATGAACTAAATTTCATGTGAAGGGGCCTTGAGGACTATGAAACTCTTCCAACACCCTCCTTTTTAGCAAATCAATTTAGTTAAATCAAGCAAACACATTTTTTCCGAAAAAAAAATTGTTGCTTTATTATTGATTAATATTAAACATATCAGGAAATTGTTCCCTGCCAACACCAAGTGCTGAATATATCTAAATGAACTTTGTGAACATTTTCAGTTTACTTTCCCTGCAATATTTGCTGATGGCAGCTAAAAATTGTTAATGTTCATTTTTAACTGCTCAATCTAGAGACCACAATAGATCAGAATCACATATCTGTTGGAAAGATTATTCATATTCAGGTTTTTTTGGTCGACCATCTCTGTGCTTAGGAACAGTTAAGGATGTATTCAAGTAAGAAAGGATCATAAGGCTAAAGGGGTCACTCGATGGGACAAACCCACAGAAAATGATCACATGATGTTATAGTTCCCCACAGCACTGTTAAGCCCACTACCAGCTCAGCAACTGACAGCAGACTGGCAAAGGTCATTAAAAACTGGTGGACATAGTGGAGTATTTTGCAGCTAAAGATCTAAAAGTTCTACTCATGCAATAGGTAACATTTTGGTAAAAATATTTGCCAACTTTTTTAGGTGATAAATTGTTAGTGTTGTATTTTCATGTCTTTTCCACTGCCCCCAAGTGGCCAAAATATCTGTTAATGCAGCTTTAAGTTCAGGCAACCCAAACATCTTGGTTACTATTAGGTAAAGATCATGGGTAAAAGAAACCAATGTTGACAGCTGGTAGGAGATGGGTTGTGAACAGCAGTCTCCTGTGTCTGAGTCAAATGCTTTGTATGGGTTTCAGTGTCAAGGTTGTGTACTTTATATGCCAAACCATCAACCCCAACCTCCCACCTGTGACTTCTCTGGTGTATTGGAAGGTGACACAGGGAAATTTAGCAGCTAAATCTATTAAGCAATTCTGAATTGTTAGATTACAAAGTTATTGTGTAGGAAACAGGACACAGGCGGGAGCTATATGTATTAAAGTTTCACATAACAATTATGATGTTAAAGTAGGGCTTTATTTTCATAGCAGCACTGCAGCTAGCACACATAGCACTCCTACTATCTGTCTCTTATTTTTCATGTTTAGTGCCGAGATGGCATATGGCACACAGGTGGGAGGAGAGGTACAAACAAGTGGGCGTTTCATTCAAATGAAAGAGCACAAGTTGTTGGTATTTTGGTGGAAACTGGGTCTTAGGCTGCATTCAGATAGACATTTTCCCTACGTTGGAACGTTGCAAGGGGCTGCGTTGGAGGGCGTGTGTTTGTTTCATGCACTGTTGAAACTGTGAAATATGATCCGGGGAGTCCAGTTGGGGGTACGGGCTTTTCATGTGCGCATGCATGTGTGTGTGAGTGGCCAACACAGCACCTTGCTGGATGACATCACGTTGTGTTGCAGCAAAAGCCAAACCAGGTTAAACATCCACTCGATGCCTCCTCAACTCCTGCACTGTCAATGGACGTTACGCAGCTGGAACTGTGTTAGTTCCGTCAATAGGAAAAAACAAAATCCTTAGAGGAAATGCACCTTGAGTACAAGAGAACATTTAGAATAACAAACAGTTATGCATATATATACTCTGTATCAAGTAGATGCAATTACTTTAGCATCAAAGGTAAATTTTAAATGTATATGGGGGAAATGCAAATGAAAAGGCTGTGCAATCTGTGGAATCTGTCTTCTGTTAATTTAAACTCTCCTGCCATCTGAAGGCAACAGAACATATTCTTTATCATTCCTGCAGTCTCTGGTTTCACAAGTGTTGTCGTGCACAATGATCCACCGTGTTTACCTCGATAAAATTTTGTGGGAATGACACCAAGCTTCTTCAGAATAACCCCACTCACCTCTACATATATCAAACCGTTGAGGTATAACTCAGTACTTCTGCCGGTTCAGACAGGAGATGCCAGGAACCTTAATCCTGTGTGTCAGGGCCTCCTTTCCAGTCTTTCTGGTAAAATTGGTGCTTTATATTTTATAGTTAAAATGTATATTAATGTATATATAAAATGTATATATTTTTATATGTATATATCTTATATGATGTGATACAGAATTATGACTGCCAAAGTATTGGATTGATTTCACATAATCGGCTAAAACAATCAGCTTTTCCTTGGTCCTTAAAAATTCTATTGAAGCCTACAACAGAAACAGGAGCTGCATATAACATTAAATCCGTAGATTTATTTTTTTATTTTTTCAGATAACTGTGCTGCAAAATAGAACAGGCAACATAAGTGGTGTGACATGATTTTCTCTACAAACACAGATTCAAATGTAGGAGCCATCTGCCTTTGGCTGTGGATTTTTTGGGCCATGCTCTTGGGTCTTGCAGCTCTGCACTGTCCATGCAACAATACAACTTTGTCAGTATCGGGATCAGTTGTTTTTCCCTGCTACTAGACCTGTAATGTGACTGGCTGAGATGTTATTGTTTCATCAACCTATTTTCTTTATTCATATTCCACTTTACGAAAACTTTTGTGTACAGTACTTCAGTTCAGCAGTTGTGCCTGGAAAGCTAGGGCTTATTACAACCTTGATTTTTTTCCTTTTTAGCTCTGTTTACCAGTTCCAACACCGTAGTCACCAAAGTAACTGCTAAAATTTCAAAACATGGTCAACAATGCCAAAAATAGGTCCAACAGGGAAGGAAACATCCGCAGCACAATCAGACAGGTTTATACATACCACAAGTTAGCCAAATTTCTAAATTTCTACCCAAACCATCATTATAAACATACATCACAGTTTACAGAGTGACTCCCCCATTCAGCTGTGACTTACCTTAGCTCTGCACACTTAGGTTCTTTTGGAATGGGTGATTATTTGTGACACCATGGTTTTCACTTGAGTCCTGACCCAAAAATTCCTGTGGTTCAGTGGTCTGTAATATTGGCTTGTGGAGAAATTACTGTTGCAGGTGCAGTGTTATCACAAGCAATATAACTGTCTGACAAAACTGTGAAAATAAAACCCAAGTTGTAATAAACTGCTATTATCCTTTAAAATTCTGAACTCCCATGGATGAGTAATTGGAATGCCTGCAGTGAGCATACCTCTCATTTCCCACTACGTTATCATAATGAAGGTGCAACGGATCGCATGGGAATGAGTCGCACTAGTTAGAGAATCCAGTTTAGAGAAAACTCTAACACTCTGATGTAGGCTACCTTCTTGGGCTGACATAAATGTAAGATAATAAATAAATAAGCACATGAACATGAGGAGTTTATAAGTCTCTGGTATGAGGGACTTTAGCTGTCCCTTCAAACACTAAAAATCATCAACCCTGAGTAAAAATCTGACATTGAAAATGCTTAAATCAAACAACTAATTGCATGAGCCTGGGTCATTAGAGTTGAATCATATTTTCTTGGGGCCCCCAGTGCCTTATTTTTGATTTTTGATTTTTTTAGACCAAACAATCACTTCAATACCAATGTCCAAAACATCTCAGAGAAAATGAACAGCGAGGAAGGGTTACATGATAATTTCAAAGTATCTCCTACAGTCCTTCTGTGTGTGTACTAAAAGGAAGGATCTTTAGCACATCAATCCTTGCTGAGGGTTTTTTTCATCTCTTTCAACATAAGTAGTTCCACAAAGAGTTTCTTTCTTGGGGCCTAGGAAACAAACAAACTTAATCTGGTTCGACAGCATAGGTCAGACTGTTACAGGTGCCCTGGAACAAAAAGGGAAATTTAGAATACAATGTGGATGAAAATATGTTAAGTGGCTTCCTGTTCCTTGCTTAATAAACACAATGAACAAGATCAGCAGTTCTTTTTTTTATCAAAAAGTAAGAACATTGATTATACCAATCCCTTTTTTGCAGGCAAAAAAAAAAAGCAAAGGCCACTCCTGCATACTATTATTGCTTTCTTCCTTCCTTTCTTACTTTATTGTTCTTTCATCTCTCCCACTTGAACATACTAAAAATGACAGCAGTATTATTCATCCTGTGCAACTAGTCCCTGCTGCAAAAGATTCAGCCTCTTTGGAAATACAGTCTCTCTCTCTCTCTTTACCAGGCTTTTATCTCTGCTAGCAGTGTGGCTTTAGGGAAGGCAATGTCGGTCGTTCTGTCATTTCGTCCGTCAGTCATTCGGTCAGTCCTCCACTTCAGTCCAGACTGAGAGATCTCAATATATTTTATGTGTTGCCATGAGATTTTGTAAAGAAGTTCATGGTCCCCAGAGAACAAATCCTAATGACATTAGCGATCCCCTGACTTTTACCCTGGCGCCATCTGTAGGTCAAAGTTTTCACTTATCCAGCAAAATATTTCTTTGATATAATAAAGACAGGCTGACACAGATTTTTTTTTGGGGGGGGGGGTACAGCCATTCATGGTTCTCAGGTGATTTATCTCTGATGTGTTAATCTGATGGCAATCCCCTGACTTTCCCTCAAGCGAAACCACAAGGTAGACGTTTGGGCTTTCTTAATGAATTTTTTAAACAACTGTTCGATGGATTGCCTTGAAATTTGGTGCGCAATAAGGCACCATCATTAGGTCAAAATTTAATCAGTCCAATTTGCATTGGCATAATTGTGAGTTTCTGTCTTGTAAATAGTTTTTACATCAACCTCCAAGTCATAATTACAACTGGGATATTTCTGCAAGTGCCGGAAACAAAATAAATATTGATGACTCACATCAACCAAAGACTGTTCACTCAGTGTAATTAAACCTAAATTTAATGGAATTGTTGTTACATTGTCAACACAAGGTACTTCAGTCCCAACCAAACAATTATGTAATGTTAAAACTGTCTTAATGATGTGAACATTTGCAAGTTAGTAACATGGGAATCTTTTCCAGCACTACCATCCTTCCCATATGACATGAACATGGCAATAACATGTTACAATGCTGACGTTAGCATTTTGCTCAAAGCACTGCTGTTTAAAAGTAAAGCCTTAGTCTCTTAGTCTTAATGTAATACACATTGCACCTAGCTCAGTGTTTGACTGACAGTCTCTCGCTCTCACTAACTCTGACTGACTCTCCCTAACTTGACAATTCACTCAATAAAGTGTGGTGTACAACACACAACTCCGATGTTTCTCTGTCACTGGCTCACATGCATGCGAACCCACCAGATGCTGCAAAGGATTTCTGCTCCTCTGTGGCAGGTGATAATTCTTGAAGCAGCAGAGATGGGGTTAATGAGGGGTCAAAGAGTTCAGATAAGAAAAAGTAGTTTTACGGTGCTGGCTGCAACCTGCAGCACGCTGATAGCCGTTTGAACTGGCTGACCTTTGAACTCTGCTGGGTCAAGTGATCAACAAACCAGGTCATTTAGATAGGTCAGATCGGAACAAATGAGGGATGTGTATGTCACAGCAATATGTCCAAGCAGTACAGATAAATTGCTGTTAATGATTATAACCCTACTCAATTTGTCTCCAGAGCCATTAGATTGTTGTCAGCTGTCAGAATGTTTAAGGAATTGGATAAATTTGATTCATTTGTAATAGAATTGATAACATACTGGCTTTTAGGAGTTCAGCTGATTGGATCGTTTACATGTACTGCATGCATCTCTTTCTATCTATGAATATGTATGTGTACAATTTGTGTGCAGCATGTATAAGTTATATAAGAAACTACAGGGCTCTGTATATTCTGCTTTGCTATGACTATTGACTTCTGACATTTGATATCCTTGCAAATCAACATCCCGTCTGTCTTTGTCCATCTCTATCTTTCTCTGTCTGTCTCTTCCAGCAAAGTGTTCACCAGTGGATATGGATCACTGTGGGGGCACTGTGATTTACAGGTAGCACCTCATCTCCTCTTCTGGCAGGCCATCATTACGACAAGCACAAGGAGATAGGTGCTGTGGGCAAAAAGACCTTTTGGAAAATGTCAGCAACAGAGCCCTAAATTTCCTCCATTCCCTCTTTCCCCTCTGATGCGTCCTACTCTAAACCCCTTTATTATTATTATTATTATTATTATTATCATTATTATTATTATTATTATTATTATTATTATTATTTTATTTTATTTTTATTATTATAGTTATTATTATTATTAGCCTAGTGTTTTGTATCTAAGTAGAGTTTCAGATTTCAGAGCATGTGAATTTTTTTTTGTTACGTGAATTATCTGAAGATTTGATGTAATAAAAAACCAGACCAGGTCTATATTTCACTCATCTCAGCAAAAATAAACACTATTAAACACAAGAAATAAGACAATAACAACAAAAAACTGCACCCCCCCCCCACAAAAAAAGGGAAAAAAAAACAGCAGCTTCTGCAGCAGCTCTCCTTCCCCATTCCGTTTCACTGGAGCCAGCTTTACTGTCTTAATACTCTTAGCCCCTCAGTTGGCATGTTTTCCATGAACCCGCTGCATTTTCAGATTTGTAAAATCCGTCAAAATGCCTGTAATGAATATTTCTACAGCCCTGAGTGTATTTAATGTGCTGTATGACCAGCCCAATAGGAAACGTTTACAGATCTGGCACAAGGACCGGCACATCATTGGCCAGAGGCCTCAGTCAGTGCTGAAATGGTGTGAAAAAGGTGATTTTCATTTGAATGCAAACTTCTGGCAGTCGGTCTTTTATCAAGAGAATCAGAAGTGAAATGAGCATTTATGATGCTCATGAGAAATGAAATGAGCATCTATGATTTGGATTCTAATCAACCTCCTTCTGGCGCATGGGTGTACATGTCATGTATATTTCTATTTTTCTATTATTTGTGATTTCACTTATATTTGTGATTACAGTTTTCTTGATGCATTAAATGTCATCTTGTGAGACAAGTCTTTGTTATACACTAAACAATTACATTCTCTCTCTGTCTGTTGTCTTAACCAGCTTCTGCTGGGAAAAAAAAGATACCACATACTAAATAAACTCCTTCATCTTATCACTGCCGACGAATAAAATATTGTCCTTTCCATCATTTTTTTTTCACGTTCAATTTGAGAGGTAAATTAATATTTCAAAGTGAGAAGTTATAGAAAAGTTTTAACATTTAAACTATGTATTAATATCAAGGTCTCAATGTGCCCTCAATTATGTTACTATTGCCCTTAAGTAATTGATTTCGGGTAGAGAAGGGGGGGGGGTGTCTGTGTTGATGTGCGAAAACTGCAAAGCCAACAAATGAAAAATCACTGACAGTATAATTGCTTGAGTGATGTAACCTTGCTCTACCCCCCCCCCCCCCCACTCACACACACACACATCATCAATTTGGCTGACATCAAAGTTGGGCCCATAATAACATAAATTGTTTCACCGCTAGTTTATATTTTGTTCTATCACATAGCTTCCCGGTCTATCATTGACTCGCTCAGGTGTGTGCAGCCAAACACACAAAGACAAACACTTGTGAGACTCAAGTCCAGCGGTGTGTTGTGTGTGCTGAGGTATAGACTCTGCGAACAGACACAAGCAGAACATTTACAGGGACTAGATAATGAGCATCTCAGGTGACTACATGCTGTGATTACCAGGTTGCTGGTGTTATAGGAACTATATCACATAAACATACACTCCCACTCTCTGCACACTTATTCAGACACACACACACACACACACATACACACACACATATATGCACTCTTGAGAGATCCTTGGTTATCACACCCTTCCAGATTGTTCTGAACTACTTATGGAAAACACACACACATCTCAAGATGTGGCCACACTTGCCAATATGAGCCCAGTGTTAAGAACAGTTGTTGTCATTGTCGTCGTGTGTTTTTTTTTTTAGCATCTCTAAATTCCTAGCGTTGCTAAGGTGCTTTGGGAGGGGATTAACAGAGGCTGGCGCCGATGAGCAAGCCTTGCAGATTTCCAACCAGCAGGAAAAAGACAAAGAAAGAGGGGAAAGAAGGAAGAAAAACAGCAGAGGGTTAGACAACAGGGAAATGGCAGTAACAGCTTGTGTAAACATGATGACTTGAGAGAGGTAAAGAGGTAGAAATGAATGAGCGCTGAGCAATGGAAAGTGAGACTAAATAATAAGTATCCTAAAGAAGAGGCCGCAACTTTCACACAGACAAGGTAGAGGACACTCTCCCTTTTGCGTTTTCTTCCTGCATGTTTTGCTTCTTTTCCTCTACATATGCCAAAATTTTCTTTACCATTGTCACCATCTCCTCACTCTTTTCATGTACTCTCTCCTCTCTATTTCTTCTTTATCTCTTTATTCCCCCAAGGGCAACAGTTTCAGATCCAGACACTTTTGTCTCTCTCTTTCCCTCTGTCATAGCTTCAAACAGCGTCGGCGATCAGGTCATACTGATGTGCCCGGAGCGTCGGTGACTGTGCCGTCTCAGGTGAACATCTCCCAGTGTGTCCTTGATGACACTCTCTCCCTTTCTCCCATCTCACTGCTTTTAATTAGTGTAGTGAGTAGTGAAGGCAGCAAAGACAGCTGAGCCACATTTACCAATTATGAACCTGTTTGTAGGTACCCATGTGACGGTAGTTTTTTTAATATTTCTGCAACTGAATTAAAAAAAAAACAAAACAAAATTACAAATTAACTGACATTGTTTTTCACAAAATCCGTGGATACATGCACAAAGAAAAATCAGAATGTATTTTCTAAGAGCAAAATCTCTATTAGTCAGAGAAGGTGCATGAGAGGGAGGGGATGTCCACATGCTTTTCTTTGAATCCCCTCCTCAGGCTCAGCTTCTCAGGTAGAGTGTAACTGGATGCGATCTGTTTGTGGAATACAAGGCACTTGACCAAGGGCCAGCACTGCTCCTCCCTTGCCTCCCATCCCCTCCCTCCCCTATCCTTCCCCTACCTGGCTCAGGTTACCCCTCAGCCCCCCTCCTCCTCCTTCCCTTTCCTTGAGTGGTGGCAGGTAGTGTGTTTTGTGGCCGCATCGATGTCTGTGCATGTTGAAAAGCGCGTGTCTGTATGTTTGTACTCTACCCAGACATGTGTTTGTGGCTCTGTTTGGGGCTCGGCAGCTGGGCTCCTGTAACTGTGCCCCTGTCTCGGCCGTGCTGGCTAATGGGACTGGGTTTGGCTGAGGTGTGGAGGCGGCTGTCTTTCAACCACTGATCCCTCAGAACTGCTCATCTGATCAGGCTGGATCTACGCTTCACGGCTGACGGGGTCACACAACCCAACCCCAGGGTCAACCAGCTAATTACAGACCCCTGTGTCCTCTGTCTCTGTCACCACCGGGGATATCGGGAAGGTGGGGCGTAAAGGGAAGGAGCTTGAGAAGAAAAAAAAAACAAGAGAGAATATTGACTTAGACATTACAAGGTCAACAGTGAGTATAACCAAGCTGTACACTTCTTCCCCTGTTGAACAGTGGGAGAGTGTGAAGCTCTGGTTCGCAGCATCTTGGTAACACCCTTCCCACCCCTCAGGCAGAGATAGAAGCTCAGACCCATGGGACCAGAGCTGCGTTGGTGTTTGTGGATTAATGTATCAGCCTCCCACTAACTTTAACATTCTAGGACTGTGCCAGTTTCTGTGTCTGCCTTCTTGTCTTTGTTTTCAGATTTACTGTTGCAGTCCAATGAATCGCCCCATATCCAGACTCCATGGTCAACCAAACTCTGCTTTTAAGGATTGACAGTCCACATGTTGTGTTTAATTCCCTCTAACCTGACCTTTGGCTGTAAAGCACTGACTGAACTGGGATTTGAAAGATGCTGTGCATCGGTAGCAGTCATTGAGAGAATGTACATGCAAACACATGCACATACACACACACACACACACACACAAAATATGTAGCAAACCACCCTTATATTATATTGGGCTGGAGGTTCATTAATCACAAAATGTGAGGGCTTCTCAGCCAACGTAGGAAATTAATCAAAAAAGGGGACACTAATCATATGCAAGAACAGCAGTAGTTACACCTGTGACAATGCCATCTGATTTAAACGTGTTACTCCAGACTGTGTTAATGACACCACCCAGGGCCAGGCAAAAGCAAGATCTCTGCGATCACTGAAACAATAATGTTCTAACTATGAAACAGTTTCCTTACATGTAGTCGAGGTGTATGCTGATGCATTTTGCACAGGGGTCAGTGGGTGTTGCAGCAATTACCACTTGTAGCCTTTTACTCACAGCTTGACCGCACAGGGTTTTTCAATCTGACCATTGAAATGTCTGTTGAAATTATATTAGTCATATTCAATTTTTTTTCCAGCCTTTTTTTCCCCCCCGGGAAAAAAAGATTATCAGTTTGAAACAAAAAAATAAGTTTGTGGTTGAAAGGTCGGATTTGAAACGATGCAGAGTTGAACCAAAACAGATGTACATGCATTGTATAGAAACTGTAACAGTTAATGTGACAGACAGATAAAGAAAGAGGGAAAGACTCAAGCAAACCTGCATGTGTGGTTACACTGCCCTCTTTTGAATGCACCGCAGTGTATCCTTGTGATCTGCTGCAGGACTGGAAATCATAGAAAATAGAAAGAGATGTAATTTAATGTATAGAAATCTCACACAAGTGAAGGTAATTTTAAATAAGACTGAGCAAATGAACTTTTTAGAACAAATGATGATATCATAGCAAATGCTAAATAATAGAACACAGTTCAAATTGAAGTTGCATGGCACTAATACTGTTACATGTGCTCATAAAAACAATTTTGATGTCCTTGAGTTTCCCCTTTTTAAACCTGATTTGCAGAGTCTTATGTTTTATTACAATCAAAAAGGGGCTTCGGAGGAAAGAGGTTTTGTATTTTTTTGAATTCTTTCAGATGCAACCAAACCTGTTGGAGGTGAAAGAGGTTTAGAGCAATTAATTGTTTCTGTCTTTTTACTCAAAGGAACAGAACTATAACAAAAGTAATGTTATGACTACCTAACTCAGATTTTTATTGAATTATGAGTTTAATGCACTGAACTCCAACCTGGATTTTTTTTTTCAGTTTATGAAACTCCCGACATTGTTCTAAAGAGGACATGCATTTAAAACAATTTCAGACATTGCTTTATTCCCATATGCATTTAGAGAGCTGCTCAGTGTGTGTGATGCCATCAGTGATTATAATGCCATTAACTCCGTAGCAAACAAAATATTAAAATAAGAAAAAATCTAAAATATGTTTCAAGGTAGAAAGAAATTGTTGACTTATTATATTGAATTCATTCAGAGAGGCTAACCTTTCAGGTATCTGTTCATTTGAATCTCTGTGAGATCAATAAATACATTAAAACAAAAAATGAAGCTTAAGGGATCATCATCTGTAGATGTTTCTCACATTTGATAATCCTACAGAAAGTAAAATTGGAAAAGATCAATTCAAAACAGACTTTTTTGTTAAACAAAAAAAACTTGTTTGTTAAACATTTTGTGCCAAATTTCAAACACATAATGCTTCAAAAAGAAAAAATTCTAATAATCTAAAAATCAGTTAAGTAAAAAATCGGAAAAAATTTACAACATAGTGAACCTTCAGTTCACAGGATATACCTGTCTTTTGGTCCTCAAACTCAAAAAGTCAACTCAACACTTTTCTTTGAGAACCTGTGGAGATTTTTTTTTTAATTTAGTGTCACATCAAGAAAGCATGAATTGATTTTTCAGCTAAGTTTTAAATTATGTAGTAGGCATAGAGTTACTTCTTTTACTGTTATAGGTGTAGTAATGATGAAGCAATTACATACAAGCAGTAGCTGAAATATAATTTAGTAGTCCCATAATAAAGCCTCGTCTTCTGCTGAGCCTTTTAACAGTGTCCCTGAGCTTTAAAACACGTTGTTTTTGCAGCTAGGATCTCTTTTAGTTCTGATCCCTCTGTCTCTCTCTCATGGCAACACCATTCTCTGACCCCTGCAGCCTGACAGGCAGCTCTGATAAACTCATATCCCACATGGCAGGGAAACCAAAGACCTGGCCTAATTAGCGGGCGGGACAAGATTGATGAAGAGAGAGAGGGAGAGACAGAGGAGAGAGAGAGAAGATTGAAAATCAAAACGAGGAAGACTTTATTAACAGAGCTGGTGACCCCTGGTTATTTATTCATGGCACCGCTAAAGAGGACTTTGGAACAGAGTTCCCTGCCAAGTTCCCAGCCACTGTGCTGTGTCTGTTTGCTGTTTTGCTCCTGACAGGTTGCTAAAAATTAGAAATGACCCTCTGTTTATTTCTCTCCTTCTTCCCCTCTCTCCTTCTTTGCCTCCCATACTCACATACATGCACTTGACACCTTCCTGAGTAGACTTACCTGTCCAGGTATTCCTGTAATCCAGGCCAAGTCTTGTCAGTTGTAAGAAAGTCTATCCCAGGGTGGAGACAGGGGGAGGAGGGGAGGGGAGCTGCAGTAAGCCTAGCCAGTGTTGGAGTGGAGGAGGGAGGAAGAGGACCAGAGACAGGGGGCAGGTAAAGGGGATCGTATTCAGGCTCCTGGGGACAGGAGGCTTGGCGTGGCACCGCACTGCCCACCCAACATCAACACTCTCAAGTTCCCTGGCTGAGATGGGCCAGATAATCACCCTCTCTCCACAGGGACCATCTGGAGGCTGGGAGGGAGGCGAGGGCCATATTTTATTTCCATAAAACATAAATTCAATCATCTGCTGGCAAGATGGAAATAAAACACTGACTCCTTTCTTTTTTAACTTCAATCTGTTTAACACAAAACATCAGCACATGAGCGCAACATGTTACGCCCAGTCCGGAGAAAACACCACGCATGTGTTCGCGTTCACAGCAGTGTTCTCGCTCGTCTCTGATTGTCTCCTGTTTGATTGACGCTCCTATCCCTGTAGAGATCAGAGGACAGCCACTGTGATTATCATCTCACAGTGGTAACCGAGACACCCCTAATCCCATAATAATCATTCGCAGTCAGTCAGCACACAAGTATCCTGACCTCCTGCAAAGAAAACACATGCACACACAGACATTTAACCTCTAGCACATACACATTTTTTACAGAAAACACATACTAGACTACATAAACTGTGTCTGACACTATTTTGTCATGTTTCCAGTTCCACCATTTGACTCTAGTCTCCAATGAATGCAGAAACAAACCAGCACCCCACAAATACCATTATTTTCTCTCTATCTACTTCTCTTCTCTCATACATCTTCTCTCTCCCCTCTACCAGTAGCTTTAGGATTTGAAAACATCCACACACCAGCAACTAAAAGCTATCGACATCATGTAAACAAATTCAGTATGTATATATATATCCTATCAACACAACAAGACTGTAACATCATCAGCCTAATTGATGCAGTCGGCTGGCACAGCTAATATCTTCTCAGCTGTTGTTTTCAGACACCTCCATCTGTTCCTGATAATGTTTTTATGAGTTATTATTTCACATTACTCCCTACATTAAGACCAGTTAATCACTTTGAGCATAACAGGAGGGTCTAATCATATATTTCCTGTTTTGATACTGGGGCTAACTTTTTTGAAAAAATTTTGGATTGTGCCTTTATGTTTCTAATTCTTTTTTATTATGCTACTTCAAGGTGCATCTGTCAACCAGGCTGGTACCTGGCGGCAACTAATGCACCTTATTACTGCAAATGCAAACATGATTCATGTGAAGTCTTATTTTGATGTTTTTTTTGTGTATGGAGCAGTGTAAGATGGGTGTCCACCTTTGTCTTACATTCAGAGTAAAATGAAAACCTAAAAACTACGACAAAAATAACCCTCTCTAATCTCAAAATTGAAAGCTTTACACTTGAATTACAGTATATTGTGAAAAGCAAGGTGAAATATGCTGAAACAGCAGGTTTTACAGACTTTTTAAAATTCATTATAAAAACTCCATTACTAATAACCCTGATGACCACTACAGAGGCACATGTTTATTGTTGATTCGCTTATTTTCACAGACATATGAGTCCACTGCTAAGGCTGCATAAGGACAGAGCCTAGATTTTCCTGCTATGCCACCACTGTGCTTATATGCATAGCAGCCATTCCAGATATGCAAAAGAGATCTGGTTATGTGGTTGATACAAGCAACGAGGAGTGAGTGTATTAGGAAACCAGAGGGAAAAAATCCATGGGAAGGACCCATAAGCTGCATTGAGATGAAAAAAGTATAAAGGTTCTTAAATATCTCATCAGTAGCAGCAGCAGTAGGAAGACAAGCCAGCAATTGTCATTTATAGTGTCTTGCAGTAATTAACTGCAAACTTTCTGTTTTTATTTCTTTTGTTTAAAAAATGAAAATTACAATTAAATTCTTGATGACAATTAAAAATTATTATTATATATATATATTATTATATATATAAATATAAATCCACTAAGTAACTTGACACATTACTAGATGTCAGCTTGATTACAGTGTTCCCTATGAATTACAGTGGCTCTCATCTGAATCAAATGGTCTCTTAAAATGTCCTCTGAAATTATTATAGTTTCAGAGTCAGACCTCAATCACGTCTTTGTACAAAAAGTCAGATTTCCTTGAGTTGTACCCCTTCCCCTGAAGCATGCGTTCAGATGATGCTCAGGTGGATTTCAGCCACTCATCAGGGGTTCATTCAAGTAACTCCATTTGCAGCTAGCGCTCACCTGTTATAAATAAAGCTGTGCCTCAAGTTTCCAGCTCATCATTGCTCACTGAGTAGCATTGTGATAATAGGAAAAACTGCATCAGAGCTAAGGGAAGGTGACAAAAGTCAAATTGTAATTCTTAGCAAATAGGGGCTTTCTTAGTGTCAAATAATGGCATGACTAAAGTTTTCTTAAGGGTGCAGTGCATGCTTTGAGAAATTGGATCAGTTGGACCCAAAGAAGGATGAGGGAGACCACACCCTCAGAAGATCAATACATTAAACGTAGCTCCCTGATCAATGAAAAAAGCAAGAGTCTGATCAGCGAAAGTGCTATCAGAAGATAGCTGTCTTGTCGTGGTCTCAGATGCCGAGTAGCAGTTTCTAAATCACTTCTAGGGAGGGAAGACAAGGACAAACATTCAGGGTGGGCTCAGAAATACCAGCATTTCACAGTGGATGACTGGAAAGTAGTTTACTTATGAATCCAATTTCGTAAGAACGGTGAATGCAAGGAAACAAGCAGGAGAGAGACTGGTTCTGCACTGCAGTGTATCAAACCGAGAGTGAAACATGGTGGTTGGAACATTTGAGTCTGTGACTGTCTTGCCTGCTCTGGAGTTGGACGCCCGCACCGAATTCATTATGCCTGTCATGATCTTCCCCTCTGTGTGACCCCCTGCCAGATTCTATGTAGTTATTTCCCATTCAATTTTTTACTTCCGTCCTTTGTGTTTTCCCTATCATCTTTCTGTTACACCTGTGTCTCAATGAATTAATTAGTCTTATTGTATTTATAGCATGGTCTTCCCAGAATGTTGCCAGAATGTTAAGTTTAGTCATTGTGTGCTTCTTACCCTGGTTCCTTGTGTTTTGCCCATCTTGCCTTGATTGTGACTCTTATGCCTGTTGTCTGGATTTTGGATTTATGCCCCTGTCTTGTTGGACTTGTTAGCCTGTTTGGACCGCTCTCTTCGGTTTTGACTTTTGCCTGCCTCACCCTCCCATAAGCCTTTTGTTCCTCTTTGTTGTGAATAAAAAACACCAAACTGCAGTAGCTTTGCCTTGGTGTCAGCATATTGGTCCTATCCTCCATGGGGTTTTTTGGGTTTTTTTTTAACCACGTTTACACCAGCTGTGACAATACCCTGACCCAGGAGAAGAACTCATCCTCTGGTTTAGGTCTTTGTGGTGAAGGATTCATGCTGTGGCACGACAATGACACCAAATGCACCTCAAAGCTTTGTAAGAACTACTTGACCAAGACCAAAGAAGACCAAGGTGTCCTGACTGTAATGGGCTGTCCTCCACAGTCGTCCACCCAAGCACTCTGTTACATCACAAGAAGCCCTTTGGAACATGGTCAAATCATGATGGAATATCATGGATCATAAGGTTTTGCACTTTCCATGCCAGCTCAACTGCATGCTGTCGTTAAAGCAAAAGGGGTACAAACCAGATACTAAGATATTCTGAATCTCATCAACATTTTTCAAAGATTCATCCCAAATTGTTAAGATGATAATATCATCTGTTATGAAAAATAGTTTTACATTTAAGACTATATATTATATACAAAACATTACAATATATGGTATATACATATATAACTATATATATATATATATATAGATGTAGTGATACACAGCAGAGCCACTTCTTTCTCATTGGGCACTGAATCCATTTTGCTATTTTGGTAAATGATAAGTATTCACATTCTCCTGAAAAGATGCATTTATTGAAATGGCATTAACACGATCATTTTAATTTTTAGGCAAACTCTGGATTCTTGTTTGGTAATTTTATGCTATTTTCCAGCAGGCAGGGACCTGCATGCATATCCGTGTTCATTTTTTTTTTTTTTTTTTTTTTTAATATTAAGGAAAGTGGGGAAGCCACGGTGAGTTTCAAGCTCACATTTGCAAGGAACAGGGTGGGTCAGACCATCTTTGAAATGCCTGTTTTTCTCCTGCTGTTCTCTTTTGTTTTTAATGACATGTTTTAGCCTCTGACCTGTGTTTATTTATCCCCCTGTATATTCACTGTGCATACGCATGCTCTGTGAGGTCGTTCTAGTGTGTCACTGTGAAGTAACTACAGCCTTTCTGAGGAGGTGGAGTGATGGCTTGTTCACTTCCATGAAGCCCTTGCTGCAGGGAGATGTGCTCAGCAGGGGGCCTAGGAGTCAGTGGATGTCATTGTTTAACAAGCTGTTTCAACACTGCTCTATAGACAGGAAAAACTGCAGTCTGCAGACAGGACAAAGAAAGACCCTACAAGTCTATGTGTGTATGTGGATATGCTAATAACACATAGAGACTTGTGTACCCTATGCACACTCTATGGGGGGTCTAAATGGGTTATTATTTCACCTTCAAGAAAGAAATTGTCTCGCTTTGCTTCAAATTTCTCTTTTTTGGTTGCAGAGTGTTCCATGGTTACATTCTTTAAAACACAAAATATCCTGTGATTACTTTTGACAATTTGGATTTCATTACAATATTTGAGCATTTAATGTCCCTGCTGTTCTCTTAGTCCTTACACTCATGGAATTTTGAGGTCGATTAAGTAGCATAAAATTTGCTAGTATCGTTTTTATATTTTTAATTTCCTGTGAGTACATGGTAAACACAGAGAGCAGACTCTGATGTCGTGACCTGATACTCAAGACATATCCCTTGTCCTCTGATTTCCCAACACACAATATGCTAAGAGGCTCATATATGTCCAACAGTATTGCTATCCATGTCTTTGTGTGTTGGTGGAACTTATCTGTTGACTGTGGTGATCAAAGATTTTTAAAATTTGGATCTGCCTGTGGTGAAAAAGACATAAAATGTGCTAATGTTTTACCATATGTTAGAATGCTAGAGAATTTTCAAATAATGTTTTGTCTGCAACTATTAAAGGGATATTGTTCATCAGAGCTTTTGAATCTGATCTTGAAAGTAAACTCAATAGGTAAAGCCAATTACTTGAGTTCATCTTCATGTTAGAACTGAGACCTGTGGTAACTGAAAAAGTAACTCGCGCATGGGATTATATAAAATTCACTGATCACTTCTTCATGTTCTCAAACCTGAACAAAACTATACTTTTATTTTTACCAAATATTTGAAAAAAGAGCTGACACCACAGTGTCTAAAGTCTGAGGTTATATTTCTGGCAAAAGTAAATGTCAAAATAATAATTTTCTACAGATGGACATTACTTTTTCTTTTCTTTTTTCTTTCTTTTTCTTTTGCCGTCAAGTTGTCGACCTAGTCGTAGCTTTTAGTAGTGATTTATCAATGAAGAAACACAAACTAGAGGTCTATGATAAAAGCATTAAACACATGGAACAGAATTTAGTCCATCTGATGCCAAAGTTGGTTCATGCAAACAGTGTATCCACACATAATGCTACATAACAGATTTTCTGCAAACCAAACTTTTGAAATGTCCTTCAGGCTTTGGAGAGCATGAATGGCCCAGTCCCTGTTTGTGTGCAACTCAAATAATTCAGCTATAGAAATTAAAAAAAAAAAAGGAAAAAACAACTATAATAAAAACAGCACTTGTTTTTTATGCCAAAAATCCTATTAAACATTATGAATAGTTGTGAACTGCATTATCTCCTTCCCTCTTACCTTCATAATTACTTAAAATTGTGAAACAGCTGTTAAAGATAAGACTGTTGGCAACTTTCCTTATATTCTCGACAATTCAAATTCAATTTCAAACTACATCTGCAGAGATGTAATTTAGCTATATTGATTATGTAATACAAACACTTTTGGCTTAGTATCAAGAACGGTTTTAAGTAACAGTTGTTAATATTTTTCCTGATAAAATTAGGATTCTGATGTGCTCTACTGGTCCCTTTTCGTCACGTCCGCTCTAGAATATTGAAATATCATCCAGTGTTCTGTCCGGTTTAATTTGTATCTGGTTATGCATTTTTTGGCCACAACCAGCTAAGATCACATTATGGTCAGAGCTGCACTGAGGTTGACAATTTCTCACTGGTGACCCCCCCCCCCAACAATTATGAAGGGTGTGCAATGAAATTATCATATGCAAGACATATTTATTTTGACAGTGTACATATTTACAGCAAATAAAAACATATCTTCAAAGTGACCCAGCCTGATATCAATATGTTTTGAATCAGGGAAACAAAGTGGTCCACTTCATTTTCATTCCTTTTCTACTTCTGCATTTTCTTTTTATATTAACAGACAAGAATTATCGGATGCTCAGTATTTCTTTGCCTCACTCTCCTTTCTCTTTCTGTGTGTCAGGTACACACACAAACATACACGAAAACACTTTGGGAAAAGAGTGCGCGAGCTACTAACACTGCAGGGTATCACATTTTTATGACTGGTCTCAGTGGTGTAACTACAGTACACATCCGTCTCCTTGGAATTGGCGTGATAGATGTATTTTTCATGCTGCCATTAGGGCTGAAGCAGTATGCTGTGCAAGGCTTGTGTATGCTAATGTGGCCTCTCACACCTGCAGTTTCCAATTACCCCTGAGGAATGGCGCCAAGACTCGGTTTGCAGCCACCAGCAATAATATGAGTAATGGCAAAATTGCACAAGTCCTTTTGTAGAAAATTGGGGAAAAAAAGGGCCAAAGGAAAAAAAAAAAGGAAGAAATCATTCAAGAGGGGGTTAGAGGGGGCATGGTACAAGAGGCAAGAAAAGGAAAGAGAGGTGAAGACGGTGAGAAAGAAAGAGGAAGTGTGAGGAGGAGATGCAGGGGTTCCACTGTTCTTGCTTGAAACTTTTACGACCACATTTCCACTGCACTGATTTAAGTACTTTAAACAACATTTACAAAGGTCGAGCTGGATACTAGAAGAATACCAACAGCTCTGGCATCTGATCCTCTTATCAGAATTTAGCACAGTCTGAGATGAAACAGAGAGATGTGAGATGAAGCAGAAATGCCTGGAAGCATCCGTTGAAATACATCCATCTTGCTTCCCTGAATCATCCTAGCTCCTCAATCATCCATGCTTGGGTTCGTAACTGATTTTGTTTTTCTCTTTCTTGTGCTCTGTCAGCTACGGGCGAATCGAGCCAACTATGTTTTCCCCTTTCTTCTCTCTCTGCTCCGTACACACACAGCCAACTATGCTGATTAGATATTTGTTATGACCACGTGAGAGAAAGAGAGAGAGAGATAGAGAGAGGCAGATGATACTTGATAGGCCTATTTTCTGTGCATTGAGCTGATGATAGTGTGTGTGTGTGTGTGTGTGTGTGTGTGTGTGTGTGTGTGTGTTTGTCAGGCAGGGGAGTATTAGGGGTCCTTGCGGCTGCTGGTCTTGATAACAGGGGGCGGAAAAATCAATCACCTCCTTTGACAGCCATGTGAGTAGCCCTGCCCCTTTATTTCCCCACTCCTCCCTCCTGTTTCTCTCTGTTCCTTGTCAACCTCTGTCACTTACGGAGGATGATCTTGGCGGTGTGAATACAGGAAAGTGAGCACAGACATGAGCACACATGTCATAGCCTATATAGGCACACACAAATACACACACACACATAGATACATATACTCAGGCAGGAGGCACCTGGTAAAGCCATGGCAGGATTAGGGAGTTGTATGAGTTGGTTACAGTGATGAACACATGTTCAGGTCACTGTCTCTCTGACTGAACTATGTTATTGCTCCAAACACTGTTCTTCTTATTATACTCCCCTCTCTGCTTTTCTTTTCTCTCTCTTTCCATCCGCACCCCCCCCCACTTTCCCTCATATGTGCACATGTGTGTGTGTGTGTGTGCTTGTGCGTGCGTGCGTGCGTGCGTGCGCACAAACTGAATATGTTTAAGGGGTGAGGAGGGGGGCACCAAATCCGTAGAGAGGACTTGGCAGTTGCTCTTCTCCCTCCCGCTTCATTGCTTTGGTCCTTCCCAAATCCTATTTCACGGTGCCAAGCATCCGCTCCCTGGGATCTCCACAGCTCCCATCTCCAGACGCAGGTTTAAGCCCCTCTCTTGGCACCCAGACTGGGCATGGAGAGAGAAAGCATGTGACGCACATAAGCACCGCCAGAGACACAAACACACCTATTATCTTTGCTCAGAGAGGGACTGGCGTCTTGCAGTGTGTGCGCACTGCTTACTCACACAATCTTAGTCTCACAAGCTGTATTCGCCACATTTACTTACCTCTGACATAAGTCGAGAGGTCACATATAAAACCCTACAAGCCGGTTCACCCTGATGCACATTCATTCATTCGTTCCTTCGTTCATTCATTCATTCATCAGCTGAATCACTCAAGCAATCACTCGCACACCAAACACACTCAAAAACTCATTCAGTCAAGTAACAACAAAATCAGCCCGACGTAGCTGTTTACACTGTTCAAGTTGCATTAATTAATAAACAGTAGACAAAAGACTACAGGCCTAATTGTCACCTTCTTTTTAATTTGTTCTCCCATGATACAGGGAAAACTCATGCTTTAACAGTCCTCCAATTATGACTAATCAGAGCAATTAATTAGCTGCCAAATTACCTGAATCTGCACCAACAGAGCCATGGGGTACACATGAGCATTGCTGCACAGAGACAACGGCTGTGTTTTTGCATGACCGCCACTAGATGACACCAAATACCTGAGATTGCTGCTCTTGGCTCATTTTCAGTCTTTCTGTTACACATGACTACATATCTCCCTGTCATGAGAGCTCTTGATTTTCCCAAATAATAGACTCATATCCTCTGTATACAAGTCAGGTACAACATACAAAATAAACTCTGCTTAAAATTCAAATAATAAAACTGTAGTCAACTCTGTAGCATTTTTTTATACTTAAGACTTTTATGGTAAATAATCATAATATGTACATTATCTATGGATCCCACTCACCCTTCAGGCACAACTGTCTATTTGTAATACATGCAGTTGTTTCTCATAAACACTCTTCCCATAGTCTTCCTTTTCCACAGACTGTGCACTGATACAGCAATAAGCCATTTCTACAGTGTAATAGGAACAAGCATTTTTGCTGACAGTAGAACAGAGGCAGCTCCCCACTTTGCAACAAGAGCTCTGATGATTACAAAGCACATGAAAAATTATGCTAAAATGCTGTTTACCAGCAAAATGCCCTCCACTGATTACACACATGAAGTGCAGTTTACTCGAGTGCTATGTAGCCTGTGAAAACAGTTGCATAATGTCTGACATGGCTTTGGATGGAGTTCTCCAAAGTTTTAAAAAAATAAGCCTGATTAGCTGAGTTTGTCCCACAGTCTATCCTGCCGTACAGCCAACATCATACAACACCTCAAATGTTTCTTACAGTTTAATCACAATAATTTAATTTTTAAAAGCATCTATATAATACTGTATGTATGTTCACTAGTTACTTACAACCTTCCTGCAACCCTGTGTGCATTTTTTATGTACTCTGTTACCTCCAAGGTCCCTATAAGTACTGTGTACGCAGCAGATTATCGATCACTGTTTCATTACATGCACAGGCAACTAGGATATATCCAGTTATCTTATGCTGACATGCAGTTAATAAAATAATCACAACCAACACCTAGTTAACCTAGGCCTTATCCATACGCCTTAAAATGGGTAGAGGTTTATACTTTTCTGTGCAAACAGAGTTACAAAACAAATTTGTAAAGTAATTTGACAGTGCTAGATTGCTGGAATAACACTCTTGGCCTTAGTCCTTATCTTGATCTCTTATAAGTATGAACATCAACGAGGACTGCTCAGAAGCACAGATTGCACATTCCGCCCACACGCGACTTGATGGCACCATGAGGAAAGTAACCCACTGCCCCATATGTAGCTCTCCCTAGCCCACACAGAAGGCAGAGGGAAGGAATGAACAATGACCCAGTTCCTCCACTCAAATCGAACAGTAATAGTAAGTCATTCAGCTATGTGATAATCACAGCAACAGTAGCGGAAACATTAACCTGGTGTAATAACATCTGCCTAAACTCTCCTACATGTCTAATTACCATTGTACTTTTTTTTGTAGGACAAATGGGTAAATAAAGGGATAAGACCTATCTATACAACATGACAGTGACAAAAAAACACACACAGCATGCATATAGTGTAATTGTCACAGCACATAAACAAAGAGCATGTTGTAATCTGTCCAGTGAGGCAGACTCATCATTAGACACTAAGTGAGGTGGGGTCTTGAGGGAGGTAAACAGCAGAATCGAGCATAAGTAGGTCTGAGCTGAAATTGCTGGATCCCCATGCATTATTAATAATGTCTGGGCTAATTGAAAGTCATAACTCCGCAAATGAAACGTCTGGTGCAGACATCATGCCCTGCCTCCCTGCCTCCACATGATCCCCCCGGATAGAGGCGTGTCTCCTTTTAGATTTTCTCTTGATGACAGATGCAGTTGGGTTTTCTAAGGGTTTTTTTTGACAAAATTTAAACATTAGCAATCAAGCATAGTTGGTTGTTTAGTAGTTTAGTAGAGAAGAGAATTGTTCCTGTTATTTTTTTTTTTTTTCTTTTTTTTTTTTTTTTTTTAAATTGATGAATGATTATATATTTGATTTTAACACCACATTTTTTGGGTGACTGCTGCATCCTCTTTTTGAATAAGTCTATGATGTTTGTTATTGTGTTATTGTGAAAAAAAAAAAAACAAAAAACAAAAAAATCTGATAAAAATATATAAACACAATGTATGGAAAAAAAAAAAAAAAAAAAATATTATATTTATAACTAAAGGCTTTATTAATGGTTAAAAAAAAATTTTAATTTTTTTTTTCTTTTTATTACACCCTAATTAAATAAGAATAAAAATCAAAAAAAAACCTTTGACTGGTGGTTAGATTGTCTGAGCACTTATTTATAGAAAAAGGCTGAGATGATCTATTTAATTAAAAACTTCTTGTTAACACTTACAACTGCATTAAAAGAATGTTTTTTTAAACAACAAACTTTATGTCTTATTGGAAAGCAAGAATGTATTAATGATTATAAACTTATAAAAACATTATCACCACCAAAGGTAGGATAATCACCAGTCAAAGGGTTTTTCACAATCTGGCAACCCAAAACTTGTTCTTTTGACTTATTAACCATTAATAGCACCATTAGTTACCTGGTTGCAAAGGGTTAATGCCTTAATAAAGAGTGGTAGCATTGTATTATTGTATTATTATTTTAGTTGTTTTTTTCTTACCTCAAGTAAAGAATAGTGGTGGAGGAAATATGCAGATATTTTACTTAAATAAAACACGAAATCCACACTGTAAGAATCCTGTATTCAAAACTGGACAAGTGAAAGTGCTTATGTGACTGTAACATTATTATATACTATATCATTTGATTATTATTACTCACCCATTCATATGTAACTGTTTTATATAGGGCTGTAAGAATTTATATCTTGATCATGTTCTCTGTTCAACAGTCCAAACCTTAAAATCATTTTTTTTTAATTAGAATTTCTAAAACTGTTTGAAACAAAAGCAACAAATCCTACAACCTCAAATGTTTGGCATTTTTTGAAAGAACAATGGTTTCAATGATTATCAGAACAGTGAACAAATAATTTTCAACAAATCAATTACATTTACCTACAGTACTTGAGTAAATGTACTCAGTTACTTCCCACTAGTGAAAATGAATCTAAATAGTTCTGGTTAGGCAGATATTAAAAATAAGCCCTGGTTTCCCAAATCCCTCTCAACGCTGTCATACTGGTTGTTTTACCACACCCGTGCTAGCGTTTCCGAGCACGGGTATGATTCTGGGGCCGGTGCACGTGAGAAGTGCGGTCGCTTCGGTTCGTGCACCGCACGGATTTCTTCGGAGGGTGCGGGAGAGGCGCCAGCGCGCATGCGCGGCGCAAGTCACCTGACGGCCGGGCGCTGTGGACGCTTCGCGTCGCCGCTACACGCCGAGGGCCACGGCTGATGCCACGGAGCGGGACGCGCACACACACACACACACACGCATACACACACGCAAACGCCATCAAACACACCGTCTCCTGCGGGGAACGGGGCACTCCGTCAGAGGGAGAGTTACCGGGAGGACGACCCGCAGGTCCGGGAGCGTTTGCGTGCGGGCGAAGCGTCCCCCTGGAATGTAGCCGGCGGCGGTGAGCGTGGGTCGTCGTGGTCGCTCGGTCGCTGCACGGCTCTTCCCGGGGATGCCGTGAAAATCGGAGCAGCCGACTGAGAGACCGCTGCTCCTCGCTATCACAGACAAGGCGGCGGCGGCGGCGGCGGCTGCGGCTGCGGCGGCGGCGGCGAAGCGATGGATGCTGGTGGAAAGATCCACACTAGGTAGCGTTTGCGAGGACCCGCGGGGAGCTGAACGACTCTGTTGCACGGTTTAGTCGCCGCCGGAGCCGTCGGAAGGATGGATTTCAGCCTGCTCCGGAATATCATCAGCAGATACGTAAGCCCCCCCCCCCCGACCCCCAACCCCCAACCCCACGTCTGTCAACGCTGTCACAACTGGAGATGTGTGTTTCCAAGTGAAGCCGTGTTTCTGTTAATCTAACGCATGTTCCATCTTTCCTATTTTTGCGTCCGACATATGAGTTGCGGATTGGGTCGCACGCTGCCCCTCAGCACAGGGGGCTGGAGCTTGGACGCGCAGGGTGAAGAAAAACACTTGTGCAATGACAAACATTTCCCTCCAGCTGCTTTGGCAGGCCATTGAAAGTGAGCTTAACGGTGCATTTCTCTTTTTTTTTTTTTTGTGGCGCTGAATAGGGAATGTGCCAGTGGCTACAGATGCAAAAGTGACGGCTGGTGGATGTGTAGAATAGAAATGAACTTGGCTGGCCCACTTAAGTTGTTTTAGTGAGCTACAACATGCATGCATACTAAACTACCTCGTGGTTTTCAGTCGCCCCCGGTCTGCAGAGGATACAAATCCCAAATCGGGACTCGAAGTCGGATTCCAGAGGTGTTACACAGGCGTCGGTTTGTGAGTTGTACCCACTTTTCAGTCTGATAGAGCAGGAAGTAAATCTAGGGGGGGGGGCTCAGTAAAACTCATCCCCGCAGCAAAAGAGAGAGTTCAGCAAGGCCTCATCATTATCTTCAATCAGTGATTTAGTCTGTCTGTGAGCCGGAAACGTCCACGGCGTAACAAAGCGGATAATGGTGAGCTGTAACCACATTACTGGTTGGTCTGGTTTGAATAGGCCGGTGCCATCAGCGGCCTCTGATTATCTGCCAGGACAGGAAGCAGCTGGTTTGTGAGCGTCTGAATTAGAGTTAAAAAAAAAAGGAGAAGAAGAAAAAAAAAAAAAGAAGTGTTTCGTAGGAACTGACTGTGACAGGCGTGATGATGCTCATCAGACTGGGCACCTCTGGAGTGTCAGCGCATCTGCTGCACGCAGTCTGCGACCCTTTCACCTGACCTTAAAGCTGGCTCAGGTGCTGTGAAGATAACTAACTGCCTTGGCGCACGGGTGCATGCTTTTGAGTGTGCACGTTTCTGGTGCGGTGTGTGAATGTGTGCATTTGTGTGGGAAGGTGACGGCGTGTCGGGAGCTTGACGGATGCTCCAGCGGGTCTAATATCAGGGGAAATCAGATCCACCACTGAGGCGGGGGGGGGGGGTCCATCGTAGACGCCCCTCATCTCTCACTCTTTTCCCCTTTGCGTCCTCACTCTGCAACGTTATGAAGTAGACAGGGAATCAATCATTAATTCAATTATCCACATATTGATTTAGAATTGGAAGGCTGGTTGATTTATATCTGGGCCCCTATTACTTGTGTATCACTTTCTGTTAACCCTGCTGTGGTCTCGATAGCTGCGCCCTTAATGAGAACACGCAGAAGAACAAACATTACATCATGCAAGGTGATTAACATGTGATAAGCAGGGCGCCCGAGCCTTTGCTCTGGACAGAAAGGAGCGCGCTCCCATCAAGGTCAATGCCCAAACACAGACAGCGTCAGTGCTTTCATAATTTTATCCCCCCCCCCCCCCCCCCAAAAAAAAAAAAGAAAAAAGCCAAAATCATAAATCTGCTTCAGCTTTTAAAGGATGTACATCTGATTTAGTTCCCTTTACTCCACTGGGAAAGTTAATGAGCCTTTCCCTTCATATCTTGCACTTTTTTTATCATCGCCCTGTCATTGACCTGTGGCTTGTCCTTGGTTTATTTTTGTGTGAGGAACATTTGTGTTGCTCATCTCTGCTCTGCTTGCATTTGCATTGATTTGTAAAAAAGGCATTTTTTTTTAAATGTCTGTATAAAATACAACATACTAGACTTGTTCACGGTTCAAACGATAAAGTCCTGGAATAAGAGCCATTCTTATCCGTGGTGTGTACTCAGGCGACTAATGTCTGAGTCAGAATATCACAAAGTATGGCATAGAGGACAATGGTTATACTTTTGCTATAACCTGCATTCAAAGAAGAATTTGTGCATTATTTAAGATAATCCCATGATTTGGAATATTACTATAGCTATATTTTGACCACTGGTGCATCTACTTTCACTACCAAACGTAAACTTTGTTGCCTGATACACTTTATTATTTTCTGCAGACAGTTATTCAAATGGATCCAGTACAGCACTTTATAACGAGGAGAAAATTTAATTTTCTGAAGGCAGTGCATTCGGTCCTGCCTCATACGCCCGTTTTCTGACTCAAGAAAAATTGCTGGTGTATTGAGGCTTTACAGTTCAGTAAATGGTTGTTGTGAGGAAAAATACAGTGGTCATGGTGGTTTGTAGTGTATGGAGTTTAAATGGGACATTTTGTTGCGTAATAACCTAAATCTGTTCAATTTTTTTTCTCTGCTGGCATAAAAGAATGGCTAAGCCCACATGCAATAAGATATACAGTATTATAGGAGTGTGTGTGTGTGTGTGTGTGTGTGTGTGTGTGTGTGTGTGCGTGCATGCATGTGTGCGTACGCGCTCACTTGTTCTTTCTGGTACGTCAGCAGACCCTGGGTCAGTATATGGCAGGAAGACATTTTTTTTAATAATAAGATTTATCTTGTAAAATGACCTCCCGAGGTTTGAACAGATGCTGCACGTTCGCTGGTCAGTGTGCATGTGTTGTGTGCGTCTGCCTTCTCCACTCCCTTCTCTTCAGTGCCCCTTTTGTCGTCTAGTAATAAGAATAGCGATGGTGTTATGCCTCAGACAGGCACCAACATTGAGAACCGCATGAGGTCATGATCTGGATAAGAACAATTCTGGTACAAGTGGGTGACCGTCATATTAAAAAATAGCTATTACCTTACAGGAGCTTCAATATGTCCACCTATTTTTCCTCTATAACATTTTGATTTATAACAGCCTTGTGGCTACTATGTTCTCTTGTCTTCAGCTTGATTTACACTTGTCCCCCTTTATCCGCATCTTATCTCTGAATGTACAACTGTTATTCTTGCAGAGACCTCTCACGACCTGAGTGGATAAAAGAGAGAGGCCATCAACGTGTCCCTTTGATCAAAAAAGTGCCAGCCGGTCCCTGAGCGCTGGAGGGCTTTAGAAAGGTTTTCTAGCAACTTTACAGATCTTTGAGCCGCCTGGCAGGTGTTGAAAGGCAGAACATAGCCTGCTAGGTTGCTGTTTACCATATTAGCTCTCACTGCCACAAATGTTTAAGGGCAGTCTATTCCTGTCCCCTGCCCCTCGTGGAGATGGGGCCCCGACTGAGAGGCAGAGGCTGTAGGTGACAAAAACACACACAAGATTTGTGTTTTAACCGAGCTTTGCCCGCCGGCCTGCGTGCACATCAGCGACAGACAGCCACAATAAGGATTTTTTCTTTTTTTTCCTTCAACGTTTTAGAGGTTTCATTAGAAGACACAGTTTTCAGGCCCGTGTCAGCATGTTGTCGGCATTAAATGCAGACAAAATGAGGGAGAGGTTTTTTTAGGATACAGATTACAGTGGAGGGAGAAACAGGAGAGAAAGAGGGAGGGGAGAGGAGAAGTAGCACAGCTGGATTAAGGACTTATGTAACAGTTGGATCGCAGCAAGTCAAGTGGGAAAGGAAGCCGGAACAACATCAGAATACAAATTTGTGATTTGTGACTTTAAAGTAATCTCCTCATATTTATCCTTCGATTTTTGTTTCAGATATGCGGTTATTTGCGTCATCGCGGCTCTGATGGGTTTTTGTCATCAGTGGGAGCGGTTGAGATACAAGTGGAAACTCGCTAAAGTTTCAAAGCAAAATACTGGTACATCTGTGATTTCTTCCTGCAGCGTTTTCCCCAAAATATTATTCTATATTAAAAAATAAGATCAGCTAATGGCACTTACTTTTCCTGTGAGCTACATTTCCTCTACTTATTTCGTTGGTTTCTTCCTCCCTGCTGCTTTTGATGCTTATTCTTTCATTCTGTTTTGTCCACCCCCCGCCCCCCCCCCAAAAAAAAAAAAAAAAAAAAGATTTTCCACAAAGAATATAATGAGTCCGAGCCGAACCAAAAAAAGCACCAAGCAGATTTTGGGAATATTGTCTGGAACAGCAATATGTCCCACTTTCCTTAAAATCTTATCATCTCTTGTCAAATCCAGGTTCATAGCATTATATTAAAGAGAAAATGCTACACGTTCGATCTTTGGTCTATGCATGACGGAGCCTCCGTGGGAAGCCGTTTCTTTGTGTTATGAGCTTGCAGATGTAGCGTAACCGCCTGTTGCTGCATACTGTGTTGCTATGGTGATTAATGGCAAATGAGGAGCAGCGGAGTGCATGTTGAACAGGTAGACGCTTTCCTTTTTAGCTGATCAAGGTCTCATGGCTCCTTTTTATCTTCGCTTAATGCTGCGACAGACTTTCACAGCCTCTACTGATAAGTTATTGCGGCCCTTTAATTATTCCTACCCCAAATTTACACAGAGAAGAATTAGTCAGCAGTTGTCCCAGTTTTTCGCTCATTTTAAAGTTGAAACCTTTAGATTGGTAAAACTTTTCTTATACAGTTGGGTACAAAGCGCCAGCTATTCATAAATTTATTACTAGGTTTTGTGTGAAATTCCTCTTAAGTTCTTTTATAATTATTAGCAAGATCTAATTTTATAATGTCGTAATGTGTACATGAAAGCAATAATGAATGTAAACTGGGCGGTACTGTCAATATAGGTATTGCATTGTTTTTTTAATGAATGCATACATGGAGAAATATGTGTTTTTCTCTTTTTACAATGTATACAGTTAGGAATGATTGGTAAATAGTCAGTTGTGCTAACTTAACTGATGTGATTTAGGTAGTTATTTAGCACAATGTTTTTTTATTTGAGATATATTTGTGTCATTTTCTGAAGTGTAATTTAAGTCATTATGAAAGAACATTAGCTTTGTCAGCTGTCTGGCAGTTTCTGGGTTTAAATATTTAGTAACAGCTGATTTCTATATAAGAAATAGATTGTGCTGTGCAACCAGTTTTATTCTGGTGATGAGTAATTTTACACTTCGTAAACACTTGCATCAAAGCTTTGAACATACAAAGAACAGTCACAACCAGCTGCAGGTCTGTAACTGTTTCAGAAATGTTTTTTCATACCCGTGTTTTGAATTGCAAGCATGCTTGTATGTCTCTACATCCTCTATCAACATGGGAAGTTCATTAAGGAAGAGCTCGGTCAGAGGGGCTTGATCTGTGAGTTAATGAGGGATACCTGCTCAACATGCCGCGTGCTTCTGCAGCACAGCATGGTGTGACAGTGCAGGAGGGATGAGACATGAACATTTAATCAGGCCAGTTAATGATGTATACCTTTTTATTACACCTCTGTGGCAGAAAGGACCCACATCTTCCACACAGCATGGATAGATCCTGGCACTGCTAGGGTCAGAGGTCACTTTTTACCCATCCTTGGTCTGGCAAAAGGCTATGAGGCAAATAGAGAAGGCCAGAACTAGAAATACTGTCTTAGCTTTTTAAAGCAGCATTTCAAATATCAATGATGCCAGACCTGCTTCTGTTCTCTCTCGTGAATCCACAGTTTAAACAGCTGAAAAACATCTGCCCAAGAGAGAGCACCGCTGTACAGTCTGAAACATAAGAGGAGAAGTTGCAGGGGTGGGATGTTTTTCTGTCGTCAGTTCTTCCTGGACATTGTTGATGATTGATGTAAAACCAGCCTTTTGCTGTGAAGAGGCTGTTCCAATGTTGTTAATAAAGACAAAGCCTCCATGTCTGCCAAACGAACGGCCAGGCCACTTTGTCTGATGGAGCAGTAGAATGACAAGGGAACAGTGAGCCGTGGGTTGATGCGGATCACTGAGGATTAATGATCAGATAACTACAAACCACAGTGCAATCTCTCTGTGTCTTTCTCTGTTCCTGTCCCACAGTCACACTGTCAGGGTGTCACACTTGAAAAAGGGAGGAAACTGTGCAGATAGAGATATGATCGGATGAATGATGGAACCGGGGAAATGTGGATGGGAGGAACATGTTTGAATAGAGGTAGAGGGGGAAAGTTGTAGATATGCTATAGACTTGCAGTATTTGGATAGTTAACTGTTATTTGTTCCCTGAGCTACGGTACATTTAATTTGTAATAAAATAATTGAAGTTATGTCAAAGGGCCAAGACTCAGCTTTACTAAACCCTGTAAAATTGGGGATCTATGTGCTAAAAGGGCTATATCTCCCACTCAATTCTTTCTATATTCATGTAAACCTACTTAAATGAATTGGACAGATACACATGAAGTTGAACAAAATCATCATATTTAATATTTTGTGGAAAATCCTGCCTGAAGCCTTTGAACTACAAACATTAGCAGCCAATTTGTATCTTCCCTGGTGATGCAGTCCCAGAGCTTCACTGCAGCTTTGTTATGTCCCTGCCTTTAGTCTGGTCTCTAGCAAGCTGACTGCTTTTCAGTCGGACCGAGGTCAGGTGCCTGACTTGGATGTTCCGCCTCCTCGCCACGAAAAGTTCTTCGGTTGCTTTGGCCGTATGCTTAGGACCGTTGTCCTGCTGAATGATGAAGTGTCATCCAATGGGTTTATAAATTTGACTCAATCAGAGCTCACAGAATGCTTCTGTGTACCTCTGCTTTCATCCTGTTGCTTCTGTCAGCAGTAAAATCGTCAATAAACGCCAGCGTGCCAGTTGAGTTGGCAGCCCCACCTGGCCGAGCCGTAACAGAACCACTGCCATGTTTGAAAGAGGAAGTGTTGGCTCTGGGTCATGAGCTGTTTTGTTTTGTTTCGGTTTTTTGTCTCACCGTGTTTGAAGAAAAGGACCCAGGGAGATATTTTTGACTTTGTAATCACAGTGTTCTAAGTTTTGGTCATTTATATCATTCTTAGAACTCCTGCACACCCTGCTGCTGTTGCTCGCACCCTTCGTTCTGCCTCTCTTTTCCTGGCTCATATTCCATCTCTGTCTTTTTTTCCATTTCATTTTCACTAACTCTCTGGGTCATGTTGCCCCCCCCCTAATGTTTTGGAGGGGTCTCAAGTCGGCTGACACAGTTGGCTCCTTGTCTATTTTTATCCCACTGCCAAGCGCCTGTTGATCTGAGTGGATAAGTTTAGATATGTGACTTTGAGCTTTTCTCTGTTGCATTTTGCTATTTTTTCTAATTGCAGATTTCACGAGGGAACGTTACATGAGCCTTCATTTGATCTTGTGTCCAAACTTACACTGGTTAAAATCTATGGATTTGAATCTGTAGGGTAACTGAAAAGACATGTAACAGGATTAGAGTGTTAAATTTACATCATGCGGACCCTGAACACAAAGACTTGAAAAGTTTTGGTCATTGGCAGTGACGAGCTACATCTCTGCCAAAATGTTGAGGACATTTAAAGCAGTGAAGCGCTGCTTCCACCGAGGTGCTTGTTCCAGAACTTTTCTGCTAATGGTCAACACTTCTGCTTTGAGCTGTGTCAGGCAGGCTGCTTTGCCAAAGGCTATGCTCACACTGTCCATTCAGGCCGAAGCGTTAGAAGCCATGCAGGAAGCCAGATGGAATCAAACAGCTCAGTGCTGTGTTCACTTGACTCCTGGGGTTTTTTCTGTTATTTTTTTGTTTTGTTTCTTTTGGAGAGCCCTCTTCCCACAATAGTATTTAATGAAGGACACCTTGGAAATGTATATTTGCTGTGCAAAGCTCCCAGAAGGCACTCTGTTAGTCTCATGGGAGCTACTTAGAAGTAATATATATGAGAGGTGAACTGAGATAGTAGTTTGCAAGCATATGATCCAGTATGTATTCTTTTTTTTTCTTTTAAGACATTGGATTAACGGAGTTAAGTGTTTTGGACCTGAGTGCAGACAGAAGCGAGGTCCTGCAGGAAGAACTGAAAGGATAAAAGACAAATCCATACTTGTATGAGTCAGATCTGATTCTATTTCTTGATCATAGTGTTTATTCCAGGAACATTAAACCCCTATCTCTTTTAGATGATCAGTGTTCTGAAAGGAATTAATCAGTAATAGCATTTTATCTAAAATTTGTTCCCAAAGTTATTGCATTGACGATGAATTAGACTCATTTTTGATTAGTGGGGATGCAACAATCCAACGTTTTCTCCAGCGTTTTAAAATGAGCTCAGAATTACTGTGAGTCTAAATTGATGTTTTCCTTGTTTTGTCTGACCAATCGTCCAAAACCCAAAGATAAGCAATTTGCCTTGATCTAAAACAGAAAACAGGAAAATTCCACATTTGAGGAGCTAAAACTAGTAAATCATTGACATTTTTGCTTAATAAATGATTGATCTATGTATAGTTTGCAACTGACTATTCTACTAATCCTTTTTAGCATTTTATTTTTATTGCTGAGAACAAAATACTAGATTATACATCCAATAAAGTCCAGACACTAGGATTATGGTTCCAAAGAATTAACATCTGATAATGAATTCTGAACTACGGGTTTGTTGATGTACAGTAAACAGTAAATTTATAGTTCATACTGTGTCAGCCAGCATTTGAAAAAAGCATGGTTAAAAGAAATTTTGGCTTGAGTGTAAAGTGCTGGCGTAGAAAGATGACACCGATACTCGCTTGAATCAATGTAGTTATAATAATATGTCATATCATAGTAAGTAGGTCATGAATTGTAAGTGAATACAGCTGAGCAGTGTGATTCCACCCATTTCCTTCACTGTCTACCTGTATTGCTATTTATATCTATACGTTACCTCTGTGTCTGTCAGTGTGTGGGGGAGGAGAACTGGGTGGACAGTCGGACGGTGTACATCGGGCATAAAGAACCCCCTCCAGGAGCTGAGGCCTACATCCCTCAGCGTTACCCTGACAACCGCATCGTCTCCTCCAAGGTGAGAGAGCCACAGCCTGTGAGTCAGTGCCATAACACTGTGTATCATCATGCTATTCCTTTGTCTCACATTCAGACAACCATGTAATCCCTATTGTGGCCGCGTTTTTAAGGATGACACATTTCGCTTTTCTCGTGCTCGTCAAGCTGTGCGTCATCATTTGTCTTGCCGGGGGGATTGTTATGATTTGCCATTTTGCCGTCACTCTGTCCCGCAGTACACTTTCTGGAACTTCATTCCCAAGAACCTGTTCGAGCAGTTCCGGAGAATCGCTAACTTCTACTTCTTGGTCATATTTCTGGTCCAGGTGAGATTTTCATGAAAACTATAAACTGTGGTTATTTTTCCACCAGTCTTTGATTAATCTGAAAATACAATACCAAAGTTCTAAGGAAATAGTCTCCTAGCTCTCTTTTTGTTAAAGCAAAATCAAAACAGATTAAAAAAAAACATCCTAAAATCTCACAAATGGTCACTGGTAAGAAACTGAGTCCATTTTTGTGATATAAAGTTTTTCATTCCTAAATGAATCCGGACAATATGTAATTATAGTCCGTGGCTTTGCAGCAAGATATTTGCTGGACAGCTGGAGAAGTTCAGACAGCTGAGTGCTGTCGCATTTTTCTGACATGCAGTAGGTTACTAAACAGTGGAGTTCAGATTGCTGACGAGGTTTCAAGAACCCAGAGGACGGTTTAAAATTTACGAGGAATTGTTGTCAAAGTACCAAGTCCTTAAGCTCAAAACTAAAACTCAATATTTGCTTGACTTGTTATTGGATCTGTTGAACCAGAAAAACCTAGTGAAAACATTTTAAACACGGCAGATAATTTGGGGAAATTAACATTTCTTTACTTTGGATATTCATGTCAGTTCATCCATTAGTTGTTGATACTTTACCGAGTCAGTAAGTTTACTCGACTAACTTTTCCTGGTTAGTTTCTAATAGAATTTAATTGTATAAATCTTTGAATCAGAAGAAACTATTTATGGGATTTTGTTACCGTTCTTCAGTAGAGGCTGCGCAAAAATGCTTAACATTACATATCTGCTTTTGGTATGTTAAAGTCCCTGCCTCAATTGTATCCCTTCTATCACAATAAGAGCAATTGTCCATTAATAGTTAAAGCACCTTTGTCTGATGTTACCTAAATAGGGATGACCATCATAATTTGAATTCACTAACATGATATTATCCTGAAATAATACCTTTTGTACTGCTCAGAGTCTTTCTTACTGTTTAAATCAGAATCAAACAGCCTTTTCCTTGAACCAATAAATTGCACCAAATGTTGAATAATCATACAAGGACAAACTCATCATAGAGGAGGAGAAGGGGGAGAAGGAAGAAGAGGAGGAGGAGGAGGAGGAGACAACATTTTTTTTTTTTACCAGCAATATACCAGAATGCAGTGTAGCCACAGCTTGGGTCTTTGTGCTGTATGTTTTATCAGTAGCATGTGAAATACTGCACCCTCTTAACAGGACAATCTGAGCATGCCGCACAGCAGCAGTGTTTGAATTCCTTTTTCTTTTCATCAGCTGCAAAGGTTCTAGTTCATTATATTGCTCTCCTGTAATACCTGGAATACATAAAACAAGATTCGATTACTGGGATAATTTAACTTCAAGTTTGTGATATTGGTGCTTGATTCCTTATTACAGAAGCTTTCCCCTGCTGCAATTCCTTACTCAGCGTTGCATTACTTGGCATCCTCTCCCCTCTCTTCTCTCTGCTGTGCCCACCCCCTCCCTCTCACCCACATGCCCCCCCCCACACACACATCTTCCTCCCACTGTTCCTCTCCCTTGCAGCTTATCATCGACACCCCCACCAGCCCAGTCACCAGCGGCCTGCCCCTCTTCTTTGTTATCACTGTCACCGCCATAAAACAGGTAGGACACACACAAACATGCTCACATTCCCAGGAAATATTGCCCACATCACCCCCCCCCCACACACACACATGCACACACACCGACTCCCACAGCCTCAAATATACACAAACTCTCTCTACCAATCAGCTGCTCTATTATCTGTATATACACGCATTCCTCTCTCAGGGAAAGGACATGCCATTGAATATGTCTGGTGATGTGAGAAATATGATAATGAATGGTCTCCACTGTTAATCACTCCAGCCGAGTATCCCATGCCCCTGGGAGATGCATCCTCTCTACCGTGTCCCGGTACTGAGAGATGGGGTACTATCAGTGATAGATGAAGCTGTTCCGGCTAAGGAAGCCTGAGCTTTACTGGGACATAAATCTAAAACATGACGTGTTGGTTCGAAATCCAGGAAACAGGTCACTGAGCTCAGGGAGCGCAATGCTAATTAATTACAGTGTATGATTTTCACCTCTCGCCCTCTCTCTCTCTTGATCTCATGCTATGCCCTGGCCCCGATTCTCTCTGCACAATAATCTATGTTCCCTGTTTCCTCCCCGCCAACAAACATGCTGGCTTTCCCTTCCTTTTTCCCCTTACGATCCTGTTCTCTCTTCCTCTCTCCCGCTGCATCCCTCTTGCCGCATCTCTCTCAGGGCTACGAGGACTGGCTCAGGCACAAAGCTGACTGCTCTATAAACGAGAGTCCGGTGGACGTGGTGCAGCGGGGGAAGGTGGTGAGGACGCAGAGTCACAAGCTACGGGTAAGAATGGCCTCATTAGAGCAGTGTAGCACCTGAGGCCACAAAGCAACACTACTGTACTGCAGCATAGCTCACTTTTTCTATATCTGTCGCTCTCGCTCCCCCTTCTATTCCTCTCTGCAGTCCTCTAAAACTTCGTTTCCTTCCTCTCAAACTTCATTTCCTTCCTCTCAAACTTCGTTTCCTTCCTCTCTTGCTCTCGCTTGTCTTTCCCGCTTATTAATTTCCCTTAAATTGTAGTAGAGGAATAATCGGTATCCCCTGGCACAACAGGCAAGCCTTGGAGAATTAAAAAAGAAGACGTATTTCATTAGTACGGATTTTCCTGTCATCATCCTATTATGTTCTCTCATGTCATTCTGATGCAACAGCAGATTCCTGCTTGGAAGTGTAGCTCAGTCTATTTCCTGGATATGCTTTATAATGTAATTACATTTTTTATTGTATCATACCACCTTTTTGATACTCATTATGACTTAATTTTTCTTAGCAATATGATTTAATGTTATTTGCTTTCTTTAAATGTCTCTATAGAAAGTGGTTTTTAATTTTACTTTTGGAGTCTGCCTTTCCCTTGCATGTCAAATACAAGTTGCAAGTCGAAGTATTTCCCATAGACATTTGATCATGAGTCAGTTTTACCATTCAAGACTACATTGTTGACCATCCTGTGTAGTTGTCTTTATTAAGGACACAAGGAATCCTCATAGACCAGGTTTTATTTGGCTGGACTTTAAACCACTACCAAAGTTGCCCATCTTCTGTTGCATTTCTGTCCAAAGAGCTGGTTCAAAGTGTGTTAGCTGCCCCATTTGATAGATTCATACACTTTTGGACTGAACTCTGGGATGTAGAGTATTGAAATGCATTTACTGTTAGCACAGGTAATTCCAGGTGTCACCACATCCCCCAGGACTGAAGTAGTTAGACTGGGGCTGTTCCGTTTTTTATTATCGTCAACAAGTCCGATGAAACAACCAACACCAGCAATGCATTCGTGTCAGCAGGGCACTTTATGTGGCATTGACTGGAAAGAAACTATTGTTCTTTCCCATGTTCATTGTGAAAGAACATGTCACCCATTGCAGTCGATTCCCTCATCTATGATTTTAATAGTTTTGGGCATCAATGGAGCCCTGCGGCATAGTATTAGGCTTTGGTTTCACACACAATACTATTTATTAG
Source organism: Istiophorus platypterus (assembly GCA_016859345.1). NCBI lineage: Eukaryota > Metazoa > Chordata > Actinopteri > Istiophoriformes > Istiophoridae > Istiophorus > Istiophorus platypterus. Next base: position 9,562,086 of record CM029122.1, on the reverse strand, counting down.
GGTTAATACATCACTGATTTTTTTTCTGAATTTGAAAATCAATGACTCCAACAGCTGTAATCTTAGAGTAGAGGAAAAAAAGCAGCCACTAATTTATTTTTAATTTATTCACAGTACTCCTGGTCCTGGTATCAGATGCAGGGTTGAATGTCAAGATTTCTGTCGAAAAAGCAAGAACCAGTTCTGAGCTTGTCTGTTACTCTGAAGAAATCTCCCTCATATCGTCCCAGCTTGAAAGAAAACAGAGGTGTCCCACTGTACAATGAGAGTGTCTAGCTCAGCACCTCCTATGTGGATGTACAGCATATTTATGTCTTGTTTCACCATCGTGACAAGAGGGCATTTAATGGGTGCGGCTACGTCCAATTTCTGCTGTGTTTGCTGCTCCTGTCCAGTGCACAGAGACTGTGTGGGACATTGAGGGTCGGATTTGAATGAGGCTTTGAGATAGCTACATAGACTTAAAGGTTAAAGAGTATTAGTTTGTGTCACCGTAGCAGTAGTTTTCATTGAATTTCATTGTTCAGGGCAGACGCTTCGCATTCACATGCACAGAAAATCTCCATCTGTCTTTCTCTGTGTCCCTTTGTCTGTCGCCGTCCCCTGTCCATCTCTCACTTAGTCCTTTTTCTTTCTGCCTCTGCCTCTGTCTCCATCTGTCTCTCCGTCTACTGGTGTATTCTGTACCAAGTTTTCTCACTTATATAGATCAAACAGAGAGGATTAGAGTGTGAATTGGGAGCAGGAATAATAATGAATATATTAATCATGCAAAATCAGAGAGCGTGTGTCATGTGTATGGTCACCGTGGAGATGGGATTTATCAGAGCTTAAGCTGCTCCGCTCGCATAATCTCTTATGCAACTTCTTAATCCTTTGGAAAAAAAAAGGGGGGATATTAAAGGATGAGCAGATGATAACCTGCAGGTCTGACTGTATGTCTTTTACTCTGTATGTTTACGTGAACCTCTTGTCAAAATACGTCTCATTTATTATTGATGCGAAAGCCATTATGGGGTGTATGATGTGCCATCCTGTCATCCTCCGTCAGGTGGGGGACATCGTCGTGGTGAGGGAGGACGAGACTTTCCCCTGTGACCTCATCCTGCTCTCCTCCAGCCGTCAAGATGGCACCTGCTATGTCACCACCACCAGCCTGGATGGGGAATCTAGTCACAAGGTGCCAGGACTAGTGCACGAATTCAATTCAGTTTCTTTTTTTATTTTCACGTGACTTTAAATTTACCATCTCTGATCCCATAGGTCCCAGGAAATTGTGATTTTTCTCAATTTTCTGACATTCATTAGACCAAAATATAAGTCAATTAATCAAGATAATAATTAGTGAATTAATTGAAATGAAAATAACCGTTAGTTGCAGCCTCACACTTATCAATCATGCACTCAGACTCACAAACGCAGAGAGGTGAAGGTGATGCACGGCATTTCACATTTTCACTTCCTCTGATTTCCATTGATGTCAGTCACCCGACCATATGCATGGCTGAGCATTCACACACACTTATGCGTATCCCACAGTGCAGCGTAGAGTACTCCACCCACCCTCCTCATACATGCCCCAGGGGTGACCTGCTGCTGTTGCTGCTGCTGCTCTCACCTTCCCAGCATGCTGTCCTCTGCTGACCTGGGGAGCACTCTATAACGGCTTGCCTTCCTGGCTCTCCTGGTCATTTAGAAAACCTGCTGGAAGCTGGGCGGAGGAGTCAAATGAACCCTGCTCTTATTAGTGGCTACAGGTGACATTTTGTTGTCTCTTTCTTCTTCTTCCCCCTTCCTCCACCTTTCTATCTCAGACCTATTATGCTGTACCAGATACCATGGCCTTTAGAACGGAGCAGGAGGTGGATTCACTACATGCCACTATTGAATGTGAACAACCGCAGCCTGACCTCTACAAGTGAGCCGGATTCACACTCACTGATGCATCGTGTACACAGACCTGCTACCACCTCTTAGAAATGAAACTTCCTTTATTGACGTGTCTAGATTTGATTTTGCTGTGACCTTTTTCCAGATTTGTGGGACGCATCAATATTTACAAGGACAAAGAAGAGCCAGTGGCTAGGTGAGTGAACTTTTCGTGTACATTTTTTTTGCTGGCAGGTAATCTTGTAACACCATTCTTTTAGTTTAGAGAGAATTTTTTTTCTCAGATGGTTTAAATGACTTTGATGGTGTTTTTTGAAATAAAGACAACTAAGGATACTCTCTTATTCTTGCAGACCACTTGGGGCTGAGAACTTGCTCCTTAGAGGAGCCACACTGAAGAACACGCAACATATTTATGGTAGTAACATGCAGATACACACTGATCATCAATTAAACAAATGGCCAGTGTCATTATTGTCTTGATTACACAGCGTTTGCTCTCCCCTCAGCTGTAGCAGTCTATACCGGCATGGAGACGAAGATGGCACTTAATTACCAGTCTAAATCTCAAAAGCGCTCTGCTGTAGAAAAGTATGATTAATGTCCAAACTCCTCTTACTTCATAATTTAGAGTTGTTCTTTGTAGATTGTTTCATTTCCCGATCCATGATCCTCACCCTTATTTTATTTTCTCTCTCTACAGGTCGATGAATGCCTTTCTGATTGTGTATCTGTGCATCTTGATCAGTAAAGCGGTGATCAACACTGTTCTGAAGTACGCTTGGCAGTGGTCTCCCGACCGAGACGAGCCCTGGTACAACCACAGAACCGAGAACGAGCGCCAGCGGCATGTGGTCCGTTCATCAGTCTCTCCTTAATAAACAAAATAATGTCGCCTAAATCCCAAATCTCACTCTCCTAAAACTTCATGAGTGTTGTCTTTCCTCCTCCTGACCCCAGGTGATCCGAGCATTCACAGACTTCCTGGCTTTCATGGTCTTGTTTAATTACATCATCCCAGTGTCAATGTATGTGACAGTGGAGATGCAGAAATTCCTCGGCTCCTATTTCATCACCTGGGATGAGGAAATGTTTGATGAAGAGCTGGGAGAGGGAGCTCAGGTCAACACTTCCGACCTGAATGAAGAGCTGGGACAGGTACTTCAGCGTATACACACACACACACACACACACACACACATACACACACACACACACACTTTTGCATACAGTATCTGAATGTAAGCTTTCTGTAGACATGCCCTTATTTTACCCTTCCTCCCTCCCAGGTGGAGTATGTGTTTACTGATAAGACTGGCACGCTGACTGAGAACAACATGGAGTTTATCGAATGCTGTGTCGATGGGAACGTCTACATCCCGCACGCCATCTGCAACGGGCAGATCCTCAGCGCTGCTTCCAGTATAGACATGATTGATTCCTCGCCTGGGGGATACAGGAGGGTAAGTTTGTGTTTTTGAAGCAAATAATCTAGCCTTAATTGAAACCTTGCTATTGAAACTTTACTCCCATTGCTGATGAGCACAGTGACCACAACCTCCAGTATATCCAGTTCATGAAAACTTCAACATCTTCTTTGTATAACCTCAAAGTGTCTTAAGCATAAAAAAGTCCTCTGATACACAGAAAAGTGATGAGCCTTGCAATTCTGGCAGCGGCAACGGTGATTTGTTTAGATTTAATAGAAGAAAAAATTGTGTAGTCAGCATTAGCAGCAACAGACACCACGGATGACCAGCGGGAGAGAGGAGTACTCCCTGCCAAAACTTAAAAAGGCAGGAAACTTTAGCCAAAAGATTCCATGGATATGCTGCTTCATTGCTTTGTTTTCGGGGAAATGTCGCTCCTAAAATACCACAAGAAGGATCAAAAGGATGGGAAGATCTCGAGGATTACTGCTTGAAAATGGGGGAAAAAAACATATCGGGAAGGCTGAAGGTTTTTAAAGAAGTTCTCCACCTTTGTAGGAACACGAGGATCTGTTTTTCCGGGCGCTGTGTCTGTGCCACACGGTGCAGGTGAAGGAGGAGGAGACGGTGGATGGTATTAAGAGGGGCATCCACCAGGGCAGGCCCACGTCCTTCTACATCTCCTCCTCACCGGATGAGGTGGCTTTGGTGGAGGGAATGAAAAGGTAATTACGCTATAACACACAATTAGCAGTGATAAAGCAATGGGGCAGTGGTTTGGCGGGGTCGGCCTCCAGTCTCCTCAGCAAGGTATTAAAGTCAGGTTGAACACTCTGGTGTTTGATCATAAAAGACTTGGTTGAGATGATTGCTCATCTGCAATGTCCTAAAATTAGGGGACGGTGTATAAAAAGGGATACTTGACCTACACTGGACAACATGGACACAAACACCCTCAAACCCCATTAAAACCGAACTATAAAACTCCATGGCTATCTTACAGTCTGTGTTTCAGTTTTAATTCCATGTGGTGGAGTAAATATCCGAAGCACCAAAAAGGTTTTTGAATTAAGCCTAATTCTTCTTATGTAGTGTTTAGACTACCATTAGCTTGTCAATAATACATCCCCCTCACTGATTTCAATGAGGCTGCTGCACTGGCACAGCAGGGGTCCTGGAGCAGAGGGTGCAGGCAAAGAACAACAAAAGTCTTTTTCTGTTCTAGAATCTGGTTATACAAATTACTGGCTAATCAAAGGGGCTCGCTCTTTAAAACCTCAACGCCTGAAACAGGAGGACCTGATTGCTGCAGTAAAAATTTAACAGAATTGTATAATCATTCCTTGTAGTATCTTAAACTCCTCTGCAGTGTTTAAGTATCTGATTAGCTTTAAAATTGATTGATTCATTGCTCAAAATATATTTCCTGGATTGTATTTCCTCTTCTTAATATTACCTGAAGCAACACGCCCGCACCGACACAGATTCTTACTTCTTTTATTTACTTTTTAACACAGTGCAAATTAGTACTACCACACAGTGTTTGTATGGATACTCTCTCTCAGAGTTTATGTAATCCCTTTTCCATATCTCTTGTTTCCAGGCTGGGTTACACTTATCTGAGACTGAAAGACAACTACATGGAGATCCTCAACAAAGAAGACGAGATTGAAAGGTTGGTTTGTTAAATGTCTGTCGTGGTTACACCACAGGAGATGAGATAGGAGCATGTCACTCGATTGAGTTGTGCTCATACATCAGCTGCCTGGATGGAAGCAGCCTTCAGATTGTGTTTCATTTTAAAAGAGCTTACAAAAAAAACCACAACCACAGGGAGTTGTTTATAAATAAATAAATAAAAAGCACAGTCGAATCAAAATGCACCAACTGATCTGTAAGAATGAAAGGCAGCAAGATTCCATTAGAGTCATTTTGTAGAAAGTGTCTAGTGTTTTTATCCGTGGGAAGTGTTAGTGTAACCATCCTGTCTCTCCATCATGCTCTGTAGTTGCTTGTCAATAGTGAGCTATTTTAAGGAAGCAGGGGAGCTAGTGAGGGGGAGGGGGCTGCATCCAGTGATGTGAAGACTTGATGCAATAGGAGGGCAAACTGTTGTAGAGTATTCTAACACTTGCTGTTTTAACCCTTTATAGGGAATCTGAATCAAACAACCACACTAGGCTAAAATGTACATGATTCAAATTTCGGACCTTACTCTGAGATTTTCAGTCTTCACCATGGTTCGTTTCAAGTGCCCAATAGGAATTTTAAGCATTATCCACAAATCCAGCCATTTTTTCCTGTTTTTGATAGTTCCCTCTTTTCCACATCAACTTATAATGGTTCACTTAAGAAAAGACTGGAGCACAACCTGAAAGTAGAAAATGTTGCCACCAAAAATCGATAACTTGGGGAAAATAGACTATTTACCCCATTTAAAAAAGGGACAGTGTGCAGGGAGAGCTGAGTTGATCTTTACTTTGTTGTTTTTTTTTTCTTTAAGTTCATATGCAAGGCCTTTTAAAAAACAAAACAAAACACCAAAACCTATTTTAATTCAAAATCTTTCTCTCCTGCAGGTTTCAACTGCTCCATGTGCTGAACTTCGACTCTGTCAGGAGGAGGATGAGCGTTATAGTCAAGTCAAGCTCAGGTAATATGTCGTTTGACACAGAAGTGAAACCGATATCATCAGTATGTTAATACATTTTCTAAATCCACAAGAATGGTCTTGTAGTTTGTTTAAAATGTTTTTGGGTGTCTGCGTGTTTCCGGGCTCTCAGGAGAATACCTGCTCTTCTGTAAGGGCGCAGACTCATCCATTTTTCCACGGGTGGTGTCTGGGAAGGTGGAGCAAGTGAAGGCCCGGGTGGAGCAGAATGCTGTAGTAAGTGTGCAGAGTTTAACCAGTATAAATATATAATGGGTTTGTTAATACATCATATTAGGCCAGTTTTGGCACAAATATCATTTAGCGGTATTTTTACTCATTACAGGACAGTAATGTATCCATAGAAACTTCTACCTCACTAAATATAAAAAGAATTGTATAGATATGAGGTTCATAAAAGAGAGTTTAGTAACCTATGATGACCTAAATTCTCTTGCCAAGAAATAGTTTCTGCAAAACATTGAGCACTCTAGGAGCTAAAAGTTTAATTATAATTTTTAAATCAGAGTAAAATGTCCCTCAGCAGCCTAAAGAAAATTAATATTTTTATATTAGTAATGTGTAAAAGGATTTTGGTGTAATGTAAAAAGGCTTTCTTGTTGAACTCATGGAGAATTATCAGGCAGCTCTGTTCTACAGAGCGTTTTAGCAACTTTCAGCTCATTGTTTTGGTTTACACCCAACAATTTTACCGTCTTGGTTTAGTCTTACCGCTTGAATTAACCTAGTTTCCACTGTGTGCAAAGCCCACTGTGTGCTACCTGCAACAAACCAAAAAGCGGAGAAAGTTAATAACTAGTTGCTGAACATAGTGAAGCATGTAGCAGCTAAAGAGACCGATGTATCTCTCAGGAGTTTTACAACACCAAAATGGAGCTTTTTAGGAGGCCAAAGATTCCAAAACCCTGCATTGATCTAACTTTAGCAAACTCGCTTGGGAGCACATGACATCAGATAACATCTGCAATGGCTGCGCAGGAAATCACAAATCACAGTCTCTCAACATCCCTCTCTACACTGTAACACCAGGAGGGGCTGCGGACTCTGTGCGTCGCCTATCGAAGGCTAACAGAGTCGGAGTACGAGGAGGCATGTCATCACCTGGCCGAAGCCAAGCTGGCCCTGCAGGACAGGGAGCAGAGGCTGGCGCAGGCTTATGACATCATCGAGAGGGACTTTGTGCTTTTGGGTGCTACAGCAGTGGAGGACAGGTTGGTCATCGTGGAAGGAGAGACAGAGAAAGAGAGAGAGACAAAGGACGGGAAAGATTTAAAAGCAGTGAGACATGAGGGAGGATTAATGGGTCATGAAAGTACTGTCATGACTCATGATGGCAAAAAAGATTCAGTCTGAGCTCAGACAAGTGACTTACTACTAATACTTAAACTGTTTGTTTCCTTTTCTTTTCGTTAAGTCTTCTATATGCTATGATACAAAAAGTTTTCCTCCCCTACAAATTAGTCTTCAGTAACAACCCTAACTGATTGGCAGTTTGACTTGCTAATAGATAAACAGGTGGTGAGCAGGAAAAAGGTGGTCAGGCATTGATAAGTCATCACCAGTTGATCATTGATTGAAGTTTTAACGGATGCTTTAACCCACCTAACTAGAGACTGAAACTCTGATTAACTTATTGATGTGCAGGCTCCAGGAGAAAGCCGCAGATACCATTGAGTCACTGCACAAGGCAGGGATGAAAGTTTGGGTCCTGACGGGAGACAAGATGGAGACGGCGGCGGCCACCTGCTATGCCAGTAAGCTGTTCCGTCGAAGCACGCAGATCCTCGAGCTGACCAAGAAACGCACAGAGGAGCAGAGTCTGCACGATGTTCTGTTCGAACTAAACAGGACCGTCCTCAGACAACGCTCTATATCGGGGTATGAGATAATGCATGTGTGTATCTGCAGCATGTGCTACACCACATGGTAAATGCTGCAGATCTGCATATCACATAATCACAATCTGCAGTATATGTACACTTAACTTTTGGTCATATCAGGATTTCAGGACCACAGACACCTGCACAAGTGATGGTGTGTACATAAATCCCCCTTTTGGTTGGTCTGTGATATTTTCTTTCAGGTTGTCAGTAGACTGCCTTGACTTTGGTCTGATTATCGACGGGGCCACTCTGTCTGCAGTATTAAAGCCCAACCAGGAGGGTGCTGGCCATGGCAACTACAGAGAGATCTTTCTGGAGATCTGTCGCAACTGTAGCGCTGTGCTCTGCTGTCGTATGGCACCACTGCAAAAAGCACAGGTGACAGAACTGCGCCTCCTCTTACAAACTTACTCCAGAAACCTTCCAAAATGACAAACAATGGTAGCAATTTAAATGGGATTTTTGTTTTTCTGCAGATTGTGAAGCTAATTAAAGCTTCCAAGGAGCACCCCATAACCCTCGCCATTGGCGATGGAGCCAACGATGTCAGCATGATCTTGGAAGCACATGTGGGCATTGGTGAGCTCATTTCACTTAATTAGTGGCTAATTATCCAAATCATTCATTAGTATCTGAACGATGCTGTTTTGATTACAGTCCAAGTTGAATTGAGAATAAAATAAATCTAGCAGGCCGTATGGGCCAATATTTTTTTCTTCTTTCTTTGTCTTTACGCAGGTACATAATGTAAACTAACATTTTTGTTAAAAATCCCTCAAATCTGTTGATTACTTTTTAAAGACATGTACTGAGAGTATTTGCAGGATATTTGTTTGTAAAATTTTATTATCAAAGATCATTGCAATAGTAAATATAATCATATTTTTGCATGGAAAACTTCCTCTGAAATTGAATAATTAAATATCATAAATAAGCTTTAAAAACAATACTTTAAACTTAAACCAGTAAAAAATGTATGAACCAAGGTTTGTTTTGACATACTAGCCACATAGTACTGGCTCACATATGGCTTTGTTAAATCCTGATCAGACTATATTTAACAACCCCTTCTGTTCCCTCAGGCATCATGGGTAAAGAAGGCCGACAGGCAGCAAGGAACAGTGACTATGCCATCCCAAAGTTTAAACACCTGAAAAAGATGTTACTTGTCCATGGCCATTACTACTACATCCGAATTGCTGAGCTTGTTCAGTACTTCTTCTACAAGGTACTAGACAATTGCTTTGTGTACTCCAGTGGCTCCCACATTTTAATCACTTTATCGTAATACCCAGTGAGACACCGAGTTACAAAGAACCACATTTTGCAGCCACTCTGACAGATTACTGGATTCACCAATCCCTGGTGCAATATTCCCTCCTGGATTCACGGCCACGTTGATCAGTGTGGGCGGCTTCCGCAGAGAGCAGTGCCATGCCAACTGATTCATTTTTTCCCGTTTTGGCAGGCCGGCTCTTTGCGGCCCACTCACTGAGCTTATAGCACAATCTCTGCACGAACAGAAATGTGTAGATAGCGGCGTATTTAGCATTTTCTTCAAATCTCTTCACATGTACTTGTCACAAGCTTATCACTTTCTCCGCTTGTTCTTTTTTCCAACTTTTAAATCTTTCCAGAATGTATGCTTCATCTTTCCTCAGTTCCTGTATCAGTTCTTCTGTGGGTTCTCCCAACAGGTAAGTAGTTTATACTGTGCTGGAGTTACACTATTCAAGCACACAGTGTAGTATGCACATTGATGACATATTCTCAGTGTTGTTTTTTAAACTAGCTTAATATTGACAATGTTTTTTTTATGTTTACTTTTAAAGCTGCATTTTCATTGATATTTTATGTCAGCAATAGATCACGTGATTTTGTGTAATGTAATAGGTGTTGCTCAGAGACATCGCAGATAATCATCCCCTCTTCTCCTCAAATCTACAGAGCATTTTAACATATTTTAATATCATTGTTTTCGTTATCCAGACATCAAATTCTGCTTGTTTCCACGAGCTGTTTACAGTTAAAGAACTCTGAAAAACCCACTTTACGTTCCCGCCGAGCTACAAACGACAGACAAAGTTAGCTACTAGATGATGAAGCATTTAGCGGTAGAGACTATTACAGAAGTATAAGAAGAATTAATATTGCACATGTATATATTTGCCAAGTGGCAAAAAACACACCTCCAATTAAATGTTAATATTTCTGGTGTATGATGGATGTGTAAATAAGCAACTGCCTGCAAACAGGTTACCCATAACAACTTTACAAGGCCTCAATATGTCAGATGTTGCGTTTTCAGCTTGTTGCTGCTAACAAGTGACCAAAAAAATCAAATAATGAAGCTTTCAATTTTAAGATGGCCTTGTCGTTTCAGATGTCTAACGCTGCATGTGTTGTGTTTGTCCCTTGGCAGCCTCTGTACGACACGGCATATTTGACGTTGTACAACATCAGCTTCACCTCACTCCCAATCCTCCTCTACAGCCTGGTAGAGCAGCATGTCACCATGGAGACACTCAAGAGGGAGCCCTCCTTGTACAGGTGAGGTCACCTGTACAAGCCCCCCCCCCCATATTTTTTGATTATCTAGAATAAAATGTCTGCTGAGGTTACTCAACTGTCCCTTTTTTTTGTAACCCTCTCTCTCAGAGACATAGCCAAGAACTCCCTTCTCCGCTGGCCCGTCTTCCTGTACTGGACGTGCCTGGGTGTGTTTGATGCTGTTGTCTTCTTCTTTGGTGCCTATTTCCTGTTTGACAACACCACCTTCACCAGCAATGGCCAGGTGAGCCTCCGTGTCTTTGTCAACAGACAGTGAGTTCTTTCATTTTGTGATATGATTAAAAATAAAACAGTTCTGGGGGGTAAAGTGTCTTTCAGGGAAATTAAAGGAGGATAATGTATATAAGGAAAACGCCGTCTTTACAAACACTCATCCATCTCCATTGGATTCTCATGAAGCAGGAGTTAAGTGGTGATCGTGTTTTTGTTATCTGTAACATTAAGGTTTCTGTCCTGGGGCTCCCCAATAGGTTAGCAACATCGGATCTCCATTCATAACGACTACGCAATAGCATCTTTCTCTGTATTGTTAATTTGTATCATGTCAACTGTTTTCAATTGCCTTTGGTCCTGTTTTTTAAGTTGAAACATCCTGAAATTCATTTTACCCTTTGTCCTGATTCTTTTCTCTTTTCTTCCCCCTCCCTCTCTATGCTTCCTCTCTCTTTATTTTGCTCCTCCTCTTCTTTTTCTTCGTCTACTTCTTCCTCAGCTTATGACCACCAACACACAGATGGTAAGCCTGTCTCCCTCCCTTTCAGCTCTCTCTGTCTTTTGCGCTCTTTTAGTTCCTGTCGTACCGTTTAAGCTTTCAGTTTGACCGTTTCATCCACTTTCATCCTTTCTCACTACATATCATCCATGCACTTTCATCTGAATGTGTAGTTTTCCAGTTCTCCATTATTCCCCTAATCTTTGTAAAGCCCTGAATCCTGCACAGTACCTGATTTTAACAACTCTACTGACATAGTAAAAACCTTATATGCTCCTCTATATTACCCTTGTGCTTGTATGTACTATAGATTAAGATCCAACATCTGTTTGTTTTTCTGTCTGATGTGTTTGTGCATTGGTGTGCGTGCGTGTGTGTGTGTGTGTGTGTGTGTGTGTTTGTGTGTGTGTGTGTGTGTGTGTGTGTGTGTGTGTGTATGTATGTGTATACTTGTTTGTCCATGTATTTGTTGTAGTAGTTTTTTGGGTTGGTTGGTTTTTACTGCTCCAGCGTTCATGGGAAGCTGAATTGCTCTCTGTACTGTTGACAAGCACAAAAACAAAAAGAAACACATTTAAAATGGCAACTCACTATTTCTCTCAAAAGGTAAAGGAAAGATGCTAGTACCAGCAACCGGCTGTGGCTGTTACATAAATTCCCCCAGTTTCTTTGTCTCAAACTTTCTCTCCCTCCACCTTCCTTCACCCCCCCCCAGCTCTCATTCCATCTGTTCGCTCCTGTAGTCTGCTTATGTCTCTCTAGGATTTCAGGTGTTAGAAAAATGTGGCTGCTGAGAGGTGAAGTTAAAATACTCAGTTTATTGGCCACAAAAACCTTAAAAGAAAGTAGCAGAGAATACTCTTTTCCTGACAGATTACCTTTCACCACAGCAGATATGACGTGAAGGTGTCTTTCTGCTCCTGTTCTGTGGTCGTAGATGCCCCGTAAAACCGTAGGATTTTCACTAATCTGTGAGGAGGGTTGTGCGATTTATGTGGCCGCTAACCCTCTTCTTCCTCTCTTCCCCTCGCAGATGTTTGGTAACTGGACCTTTGGGACTCTTGTCTTCACTGTTCTGGTGTTCACCGTTACACTCAAGGTGTGTGAGCATGAGTCTGTGGAAATTAAATGATTGGGGGGGGGGGCATTCCCATCTGTTGTATTGCATAATCCCACCATTTGGAAGAGTTCATTACCATGGCATGTGCCTGACTGTATGCACAGAACAAGCTTGCTGCGCCTATGGTTCTATTATGTTATATAAACAATCGACTGCACTGGCTGCTCAGTTTGCCCAACAGTAAAGCCCAAAGGCAAAGTCAATAGCTTTATTGACTGGTTGAGTGTTTACCATGTATATATTCTTGTTTGTTTCAGCTCGCCTTGGACACACACCACTGGACCTGGATCAATCACTTTGTCATCTGGGGGTCACTACTTTTCTACGTTATTTTCTCTCTTCTCTGGGGAGGCATCATTTGGTATAATATCCTTTTGTTTTTACTAGCGTCTGTAACCTGCGTGTTGATTAGTACATTTCCGGTAAAAAAACAATTCGTTTCTGTCTTCCCTTTGCTGCTCAGGCCCTTCCTGAACTACCAGAGGATGTACTATGTGTTCATGCAGATGTTGTCCAGTGGTCCAGCCTGGCTCAGCATAATCCTACTTATTACGGTCAGCTTGTTGCCAGATGTTATCAAGAAGGTCCTCTGCAGGGCAATGTGTCCCACAGCCACCGAACGTGCACAGGTAAGTCTCGGTACCGACTCCACAGTGGCACCAAACCTTTATATTGTCTTGCTCCCCAGTTATGTTTTAGGTTATTTTTCCTATAGTGACTTTTGATATTGTTAACTAAAAGCTTTGCCAAAGCCATTAACCAATAACTAATAATGCTGTCCTATTTTTATAAGATCGACTCTTTGTTTGATTTGTTTGTTTTTTCACCTCAAACTGAAATGGCCTGGTATAGTAAATAGAATTCTCTCCAATCCTAGCTCACACTTAATATTTTGATGATAATAAACCATATGAGTGAGCCACAAATCTGTTCCACTTTATTAATCATCCAGGAAGATCATTAAGACCCTGAAAGCTTTGAGTACCAGCGTGATGTAGTGTGACAACCTATTCCCTGCGGCTTTGCCTCACCTTCCTGTGAAGCAAGTTTCACCATGAATAGAAAAATGAATGAAGGGTCTGACAGATTTCCTCTTCCTGTGCTCTTTCTTCTCTTTTCTCCCTTGTCACTGAACCCTAATGGACCACCCTAATCAAAATTCACACCATCCTCCATTGTTCTTCCCTTTTCCTTTCATTCTCCCTTTGATGCCTTATCCTCACCACTGTCATCCTCCTTTTTCCTCTTCCTTCCTCCCTCTTCATTATTCTCTCCTTTCTCTTCTCCTCTTGTTTCCTTTCTCCACTGCTCCTGTGTGGTTATGACTCTGCCCTCTGCACTCACTCGCAATTTCGTGGTAACTGCAGTCCACTCGCCCGTGCCTTACTGTGGAGCCGTCCACCATCTTCATGCTTTCTCAGTCCTCCAGCAGAATGAGTTTCTGATTGGCCCAGAGAGACGAGAGAGGAGCAGGAAGAGGAGGTGACTCTCTCTTTTAAGCCCTCATCTCTGTATGCATGGTGGCATTTCCCACTTAATCACTGTCTCAACACCTCGCCTGATGTGAAACTAACTACTAGGGCTCTATTGATGATGCCACAACGTCTGTTGTGTATTCCAGGTTACATTTATGCTATCCTGCCATTTATGAAACAACCTTTTCACTGTATATTTTATGTGTTTTTTGTCCCTTTTTACATTTACCGCTTAAGAAATGTAGGTTGCATGCACAATACCATGTTTTCATGTCTTTCATGTTGTCACCTTTTCATGTCTTTTTCGAAAGATGGTACGTTATGGTTGATAGAATTATGTCTTGCTACATTTTCCTAGGACTGTTTGACAGGAATAGCTTACGCTTAGATTTTTATTTGCAGGATTTCCTCCATCTAAAACACCAGCTTAATATTTCTTATTTAGTGTTAAGGTAAAGTGAATATTCAAATAATTAATCATAAGGCAATAATTAATGGATTTAGAAAAAATTAATTATCCACTAATTTGAAGATAGATTAACTTTTTAAGTAATTTTTAAATTGCAGAGCCTACTCCAGTTCTAACTACCCTGATGTAAATAAGTACTTCTCATTACATTTATTTGCACAGAATATCTGGGTTTAAAATGTTGGTTGGACAAAACAAGACATCTATAGTTGTCATCTCAGGGTCTTTAACATTTTAATGGAAATTTTTTCCCTATTTTTTGATAGTTCATTGATTGAATGATAAATTCGTTCATTGTCATTGACTATAATTGTTAGTTGCAGCCAATATTTGTTGTCATTGCCAAATCACTCCAGACTAGATGGTAACAATCTGATTACCTAAATTTGTTTTAGAGAAAAGGTTTGCAATCCCAAACCAAGGACTGGCAACCTAGCTTTGCTAAATGTCAATGGCACTGTTCACACCTTTTTCTGAAATATGTCTTGGGTGATCATATCACAATTAGACCATGCTGAATACACCTGTGCCTCAGTGAAGACAGACTGGGATCTAATATGAAGTCACAGGCAGTGACTAAGTGAAAAAATATGAAATATAGTTAGAATAGTGTAAATGTGTCCTCACAGAGTAAGAAGAGAATCACAAAGCTCCAACACAAAGTTTGCTACAGTTTATTAGTCTAAAGGGGAAAAAAGGACAGTGCTTTGAAGTCCATAACCTAAGTAAGACACCCAAACGCCACAATAGTTGATTGTTGAGGACTGTTGTGTGATCAGTTTAGCTGAGCTAATGGTTTTCCCACACTCAACAAGGGAAGAAAAATCAGATCGAAGTAGTCTCTCGAAACACAATCTGAGCTAAGTCCTGATGCCAGGTTAGGTCATCCTTAACTGGACCTAGACACAGGCTGGATGTTGCTAGGTAGAAGACTCCACTATCACCTCCTTTCCTTTAACGTCATCCACAGAAGGTAAGGACAGCAGGGGCCCTGGAGGGCCGCGTAGCTCCTGGTCCCGCTGGTGGAGGGGGAGGCAATGAGCAGGACCCGCTCCACCCTGATAGGACCTGTGAGGGAGACAGTCGAGAAAAAGCTGCTAGGACCTATGACTCCATGATGTCACACAGCCACAGCACCCCTCTGAGCAAACCCTAGAGCCCCCCCCCCTCCCTAGGTGGGCTATGGTCACCATGGTAACAGCACACAGAGGGCACTGACGGTGGGGTGGCGGGTTCCTGAATGCTGCCGCCACGATGCTTCCTGCTGTGCATTGCGTGGGGCATGCTGTCGTGCTATGGCTCAGGCTTTTGGGGGGGAGGGGTTGGTGATGGGGGGGTCGTGTGGGGGGTGGTGGCTGGCTCAGCCTATAGACGCATAAGTGTGTCTGCACAAGAAGTTTCCTTCCATTAAACCTACTTTTGGGAATCACAATATCCAATTAACTCTGCAGCGCTGGTTTAAAGGCATGCTTTGCTTCTCTCTGCATGTGGGATAGGAATTAACTTGATCTGGGTAGCAGCCAAATGAGAAGTTTTATCCTTTCTTTATTGAACCCAGGCTACTTAAAATCCGTTGCCCATTGTCATGCGGGCTCCAACAAGTTGTAGGCTTGTGCCCGCTTTCTGGTGCTGGACTGTAGCTTAGGAGAGATGTGAAAGCAGTGTTGCAGTTCTGGATCAGTGGAGGTGTAATTGTGTAATATGAAATGAAATAAAGGTTTTGGAGATTTATAGAGTTTTTTTTTTTACTAAGTAACTGAGATCATATTTTATGAGGCAATGCCACTCATAGGTTACCTAATCCACCACTAATCTCACTAACAAAACTAATATGGAAAAAATATTAAGCCAGGTTGCTCAGGCAGCTCAGAAACCAACATACTGCATCTGAAAAGTGTTATTTTGTACCAGGAACACTGGTGACATCTGGTGTGGGAGGGTGAAATTACAAGTATTAAATTTGCCTTCATTTCATAAGCATGCTAAATCTAACAACGCTATTGATCATAATGGGAATTTTCAGAGGGTTTCTTGCTATTGATCATTAAAGTCTTGCTAGTATCCTCACTAAGTGATTGTTTTGTACAGTTTGTTTGGTAAAATTAATCCAGGGCCCTGTGGCATGGGGTCATCAATCATTAAAAATAAACATCTGGATATTTTAAACAAACCTTTACCTTCTGATTATGACCCTGCTGTTTGATCTTATGCATTACTCTGTCTCATGCCTCACTCACAAGTTCCGTTATTTGATCCACTAGTTTCTATTGTTTTGCCTTTGGTCGACTCTGTTTTGAATCGTCTGGTAATGGTGCGTCCGCTCCCCCTCTCCCCGCAGGATCATGAGAGGCTTTCGCTGGGGGGCGTGGCCGAGGTGACTCCGCTGTCTTCTCATTGTTCCTACAAAGGCACGAGCGCAGACTCCTCACCCCTGCACCTTGGTGCCGCGGAGACGCTGTCGCTACGTAGGTCTGATCCCCTGCCCCGGAAACTACTGGCCCACCTGGCAGAAGGGGGAGGGGCAGACCTGTGCTCCCTGAGCCCCTGCGTGCTCCGTCTCTCAGGGGCGGGATTCGCCTACCATGCTCCAGGGCCAGAGACCTCCGTGTGAACACGAATGCAAAGTCTGACACAGTGAATCTTGCTTGTGTACTTAAGTTTTGTCGGCTAAAACACGCAGCATGTAGTACATCCCCAAGATGTGCGACCAAGATCTGCATCTCAAGGATCAAGGACTTCTAGAATGCAATACAGTCATGTTCACATGCATCAAAAGCATAGATGCTCCACGCTGAGTTCACCATGTGCATTTTCTGGGATACACCTGAGTGGACGAGCCTTCAGGTATTATTGCCCTGACTCCTCATCCTCATACTTTGGGGACATCTCTCTGTTTCAGTGTAGTCCCTGTCTTGGTCTCATCAAAGTTCCTGCTCAAACTTGAAAAAGTCTAAGAACAAAAGGGGGAACCACATGAAAGTGCATTATTTTTGCACTACGGAACTGTCCAGTGTCAACATGTCATCAGTCAGGCCTTTTTTGTATTCCTTGTCCTCTTTGTCAGTCTCACATTCTTGCTTGCTCCTCTACTTCTGTGTCCTTTTTTGCTTCCTTGTAAATGTTTGTCGAAAACATTTGTATGTACAGTATGTGGTCTGGCCAAGTAAGGGTTAACTGTCAAGTTCAGCCCTTTCAGTGTGCGTGTGTGTGTGCATGTACATGAGTGTATGCATGAATTTGCCTGTTATTGTATGTTTGTATGTGACACACCTTTGCCTTACAGGTAATCACACAGCAGCAGGCTAAGAGCCAAAGGAGAAATGTGTTAAAAAAAAAAAAAAAAAAAGCAAGAGTGGTGTATTACTAAGCCTTACACACACACACACACACACAAACACAAACACAAACACAAACACCCATCAGCTGGAGGAGAGAAAAGGGGAAAATCTGAAGAAGGATGTGCAGTATTCTAGCCACCCTGCCTTAATTCATAGATTCCCATTTTCAGTGAATAATTGTTCTCGGTCAATTTAAGCATGTCTGTGAGAGCGCAAGGAGTTTTAGAGGGCACACATGTCTGGTACAGTGCGCCTGTTATTCCTCTGTCACCTTTCTTTTATCCTCATGATAGTGTCCTGATTTGTTTCCCTTCTTATCTGCCAGTGTAGCATGTTGGATCTCTCTGCTGCATGCTGATCTGTTCTTCTCTCCGTTGTTCATTTATCCTCCTTCGTCCCGGACATCATTCATCACAAACCGTATCATGACACCTTTTTATTTCCCCTGAACAGTGTGCGCACTGTACCCACTCCTGCCTCCGCGTGGCCATGTAGGGTAACGGCAGCGGTCTATTTATGATGTCCAAGACGACTTGCTATTCCTCACTGTTGCTTTGTGCTTGTGTGTTTGCCGCCATGCCCTGTGTTATGGAAACGTTAATGTAAGAATGCTAATGTCACGTTAGTCACATTATTAAGGGGTTTTCCCTGTGTCGCATTAATCTGAGTTTTTCTGTATTGTTCTAAAATGAATGATGCATTAACATTCACTGTTGATGTATGGATGTAACTTAAAAAGTTATTTTATATATATCTATATATATATATATATAGATATATGTATAATAATGTAGTGAGAAGGGGTGTCACATGGTCTATTGTAAGGGGGACGGAGACTTGAATCGGCGATGTCACAATCAAATCAGTGGGAATGTTGACCTGATCTGTCCATCATGTCCTCCAGCTGAAGATTGTAACTCATTATGGATGAACCTCTTTTCTGCATATCAAACATCCGAACTCCTCTTTGTCCAAAGCTTTTCTGTTGCGTTACATAGCGAGTGACCGACCTGGGAAGTTTTGAATGTCAGACTCCGAAGCATTTTTGTATGTTTATACAGTTTATTTTCGTGCACATCACCGTCTGCCAACATGTATAGATCTAATTACAGGCGCTCAGTATTTTTTACAGGGGCACAGATCATCTATTGTTTTTGTTCGAGGTCTGGATCTTGTCTCACTCAAAGCCCACAGACCTCCAGAAGTGTTTTGAACCTGTTGGGGCTCAACATCCCGACCTCAGTCATTTTTAAAGGAAGAGGCCTTGGTGCTTGTTATGCAGTGTCCCTCTTACCCTGTCCATTAACAATGCGATGGGGAATTCTCTTTAGTCATTCTTCAGACACAGCTTTTTTTTTTTTTTTTTTTTTAAGGATAGTGTTTTTTAGAGTTCACGGCTCAGTTTTTCACTCCTTCTTGTCATTTTTATGTCATCCATTGTGAAAATTTCTTTAGCTACTTTTGTATCCCAGAGAGAAGACTATATTTTAACTCTCTTAGAATGTGTGTTTAAGTTTGTAACCAAAATGAGAGCAAAATATACATTATATGATTCAATAGAGATTTACCAATAGGTCTACACACTGCACTTTGTTCTACAAGAGGTCAGTTTTTTCCCCCGCAAAACAACAAGGTCTATTGTCTGTCGACTGGGGTTTATAAGTGTTCACTCTTCCTCACAAGTTATTTTTTTATAAGATTCGATTGCAGTGGGTGATTTAAAGAAAAAAAAAAAGTGACCAAATAACTTGACAAGGAATGAACTGTCTCTAGGTGTCAGCCTCTGTCTAAAAATGGGTTTAATCACACCAGCCTTCTATTGCTGATCAGAATGTCAAACTGCTTTTCTAAGTCCATCAGCAGGTGCTCATCCCGTCACTCCTGAGCTTGGCAAAGGTCTGAAATGTTGACTTCTGTGCTGGCAGCACTCTTCATATCATACCTTCAGTATAGCACTGTTTGTATTACTAAACAGGTTTTGAGAAATTAATTCTTTCTTTTTTTAAGGGTTGGGGGTTGCAAAAGATTTTAAACGTTCACCTGTTGACTTTTTGCCAGCCTGTCTGTAGCAAATGAGGGCAAAGCACTGTATTGTCATTCTGCTTGTAATAAAGAAAGAGTGAAAACACTTCCTCTGATCATGTTGTATATTATTAATGTTACAGCGACTGCTTCGTCCAATTGTTTTTGTGTTTCTTCCGCCGTTTTCTCTGAGTGATGGTTTGTCCTGTCCTCTACCTCATCAAAGCGTGGCACCCATGTTACCCATAATGCACCCCGGCTGACTTTGGTCAGAATGTAGTTTCATATGTGTTATGCTAGTAGCACCTAACACAGCCCTGAGCTGCTAGCCTCAGTCAGAGATTAGGAGAGGCCCCTCAGAGGCCTGGTAAAAGCACATCTTTCTAATCCCACCCGTCCCAGATTTTTTAAAAAAAGCAAAATGATATTTAGGCCCCAACTGATGCCGACTCAAGTGACATCACTTGAGGCATTCGGGAGCCACCCTAAACCCTGTAAAAAGACTTTGATAAAAACCAGTGGAGTTAGTCTTTAATTCCATAAAACCTGTTTTTCACAGAAGACATTTTGACATGTCACGCCATTAAAAACAGGTTTAAAATAGAATGGCATTAGGTAGAATGCAAACCTCCGCCAAGGCAAAAATATGTTGTACCTCGTGGTGTTAAGGAAAGTGATTTTAAAAAAGTATAAAAATCCTGGATCCTGCCATTCAGCCGGATCTTCCCCAGGATTTAACGGTGCTTCCCTGGCCAATGCCCCATCATTCCAGTTCGGTGCAAATCGGTTCAGTGCTTTTTGCATAATCCTGCTGACACACAAACCAACAGACGTGGATGAAAGCACAAGGTAGTGACATGAATGATAGAGAAATTCAAGGAATTCAGCTGCTTCAGTTCCAGAATCCTCTG
Organism: Istiophorus platypterus; assembly: GCA_016859345.1. Classification (NCBI taxonomy): domain Eukaryota; kingdom Metazoa; phylum Chordata; class Actinopteri; order Istiophoriformes; family Istiophoridae; genus Istiophorus; species Istiophorus platypterus. The sequence continues at coordinate 9,541,594 of CM029122.1, read as the reverse complement.
AACTATAGACTAAATAAATAATACAAAAAGTATTAACACAAAAAAAGCACAAAAGAGACAGGAATTTTATACTTACAGATATACAAAAAAAAAGTAGCAAACATCCAAACATGATGTCAAGCAGCTGTAAATTTCATTTTATATTTGATAACAATTGTAAATTTTGATATATTTTATAAAGGTTGGACTCTTCAACCATGTCTAATGAAAGATTTACTGAGTTGCAATACGGGATCGACACATTTTTGAAGCTTGACTCATACTTGTGACTAGTCAAGATATCTCCGCCTCTGCTGCTTCATATCTGATCATTTAAAAAAGACTCTTCCTCTAACAACTGCCCCATCTTTATGAAAGTGCAGCACAAAAAAATGCTTGAGTATCCCTTTAACAGTGCCCTGGATGTTTTTCTATAGTCTTACAACTGTGTGGAATATCTTCTTTTCCCATGCATATGTTCTATGTTAAGGGTTGTTGGTATGATTCAATTTGTATGTGTGTGTGTGAGATATAATAGTCTTGTAGGGATGCATCAATATCTGACTGGCTTGACTGGCTGAGTACTAATGAATAAAATTTACTCATATCAAATCAGTTCATAGTTTAAACCTATTATATAAACAATTGTAAGGGGATTAATCAAACTTGATCATAGGAGCATAAATCTATTTGGCATTTTTAAAAGACCAGCATATTGCAGTCAAGTGGAAATGCAACAGTATTGTACATATTTTTTTTAAAAACAGCCATTTTTGTTATAACCATGTGTCGTCACATGGTGGCAATGCAGCATAATCAGTGGTGCATGACCAGTAGTGGTCGTGTGTGTGTGTGTGTATCCGTGGGGAATGTTTCATGATGCAGCTATTATGCTTTACCTCCACACTAGATGTCACTATTGTATCAGCTGTTTGTGTTAAACTGCATCGCCGACCTTCACTTCCCCTCCCCCTCTCTGTCTGCCAGGTTTGCACAGGTTTTGCACCATCATGTGTGCTGAAGCTGAAGCGTTCATATATGAATGAGGCTGCCGCCTGCTTCACCTTCTCCCCATCGCCATTGCCTGCATCCTGTGCTCTGCTCTCCTCTGCTGGAGGGCTCGTCACTGCAGCTGAGCTATCAAAGCCGCAGCAGCTTCAGCATCACTCCCTCATCCGCCTCTGCAGCATCCAGTCCATCCATCCTCGAAAGCATCCATTTCTCACAAGCATCCCGACACTGCCACGCTGCACGCCCCCCCGCCCCTCGTTTTTCTCGAATCTCTTTCCTTCGGTATCCGTGTGTCATACGAGACTGTGGCCAGGCAGTCACAACCTGGACTTGTCACCCTGCTGCGTCCCCCTCTTCCCTTCTGCTCGGCCGGGCTCGTCACCGCAACAGTCCTCATCTCCCTCCCTCTTCGCCGTCACCCTCTGTCTGCAGTGCTGTTCAGGGAAAAGCAGGCAAGCTGTCTCTTCTTCCTGTGAAAGTGTCTGTTGGCTGGGCAGCTGGTCTACCGCTGTCCCTCTGGAGGATGATTCTGTGGATGAAGACGGAGGAGATGGCCCTGGGGGAGCTGCTGGAGAGACTGAGGACCGTCACCCAAAGCATAGGTGGGTGACAAAAATACAGGCAACACAAACTACAGTCACTGGTCATTCTGTTCGTGGTTGCACAGTATTATGAATTTTGCATGAAACATGGGTGTAAGTGAAATACTTGTGCTCTACTGTATCCAGCCACAATAAGAGACGATACTGTCTTTTGTATAGTTAAATTAAGACCAAATAAAAGGCCAAATGAAAAGGTTTATGAAGAAAAATGTAAGATCATCATGTCATCATCAGCTTTGTAGCTGATGATGACATGGTTTAATGTACTGCTGATGATGCTGTCCCTGCCTCAGGCTAGGCAGGTGTATGGACAGGAGGCTGTGTTTTTGTGACGAGCCCTGCCTTTGCTTGCAGTGGGAAATGTGATATCGACCCATATTATTTGATCCCCTATGAGAAAAGTATTACATGGTTTTGTGAAACAGGAATTGAGATTACTTACAATACGTCAGGTTGTCCAGTTATCTCATCGAAATCTTTTGTTATCATAACTGAATGATTTTTATGACATTCAATCTATATAGAGGCCTCAGACAGGTTGATTTGTGTTTGATACAGTACCTCACTGGCCTATTTCCTAGGTTCCCCACCCTCATCAGTTACATTACTTGGTACATATATGATCAGAAAATATCTTGGGGGCAGAAATGGGAGACAGTGGCCTAAAAATGATCCACACACCTGTGTAACCCTGGACAGATTATTTAACATGGTTTTGTCACCTTTTAGGTCATCATGCCACGTCGTAGACTTTTGCTGTCAGGACTGATTATTGTGTTTGTAGTGTGTATGTTCATGGCTTTGAACAGTCAGACCTGCTGCAGGGAAAAACATTTTAGCTGTTTAATTTCCAGCTGCAGTGATAATTCATAATGCAGCAACTGAAAAGAAAGCTATGTCTGGGCCTTTTTATAGTTGACAATAGAACCATTTTTTTCCAGACTGTAGATGGGATGTCCTGATATTGCTCCTGCAGCCTCATGCTGTATCACAACAGATCAAAGGACAGACTTTCCTCCTTTTATCAAACTAAAGCCGCTAATATGATTTCTGATGTCTGTTCCCTACTCTTTTGATCCATTTATAGAGATCTCCCGTAATCCACTCTGTTCCAGCACACAGCTACTCTCACAAGCGTGAATACACAACCACAACACAAGCTTTGACAGTACACTTTTCATTTCATGTGATGTCATTACTATTTCATTGTAGGAGAGTGGTTCCTACCTCTTTTAGAGATGCCATGGCTGCTAATATGAGATTGACTGACTCGTATTGCTCTAAAACAAAAATTAATTTCAGCTGTATATACAAATACAGTATTTACAGTATGTGAAGTGAAGAGGAATAATGTTTAGTAGATGCATATACAGTGCACACCCTGTCCGTTTCATGATTTTTGAGTTTTCTGTGGTGGCAGCTCTTTGCTGCAATCATTAATCCAGCGTAGTGGGCACTTGTTCAGTTCTCTCCTTCTCAGCTCCAGAGATGGTGAAAATATGGCAGTACTGAGTGGGTGGACTTAAGGAAGGAGGGGGACATGGCTATGCCTGATCTAGAGGAAAGAAAACCACAGATCCGAAGGTGAACTACATGCTGCTCCACTGCAAACATGATAAAAGTAAAATGTAATGCAAATGATGAAAAACAGCTGCCACAGATTGCTTTCTACAGACAGGCAGTAAGTGTGTGCTAGTATACTAAACATTTGCAGATAGGTAGTCGTTGGTGTCGTTCTGTTTATAAGGAAATGTGACAGGAATATACAGTGGCAGGAGGAGGAGAGCTGTAATCAGCTCAGGGAGGAGAGTCAACGCTGATCACAGATGACAGCAGAGAGGAAGGGAGAGTGAGGAGAAGAGACTCAGGGAAACAAAGTCAGCTGAGGATAAAAAGGATTTAGCATTTTCTAATAAACTGCATGTAGTTTCCCCTTGAGCTGGAAAATGAATTGTTTAGTTGTAAATTGCAGAAAACAGAAAACCCCAGTGTTGTTCCTTCTCCCCAGAAACAAAGTAACAGACACGTCTTCTGTGACTATCTGTGCTGTAACTCATATTATGAGTGGACATGCATCATCCTTAAACAAATAAAAATCCGGAAGAGCGATTTCTTCCTACCCTTCGGCAATTTCCTCTTTATAGTGATTCAGTGCATCCATCCATGAGTGTAGTCATTCAGTCAGCACTTGGAAGAGCTGTTTAGCACAGCTTAGCTTAGACACAAAAATAATGTTTGGGATTGATAAATATTTGCATTCCTTTATTTTCTGTGATTGTAAATGAATACCTAAATATTTTTCTTAAAAAAAAGTAAGGTTTTTGACTGACAGTCAGACAGAGACAAGACTAACAGCTGTCAAAATATATACCGTGTTCACCATCCTCGTCTTGCATGTTAGCATGCTAATATTTGCTGATTAAAGCAAAACATGAAATAGTTGAAGCTGATGGGGATTTTATTTTTACAGGTATTTGGTCATATTCCATAGTATTGGACAATTTTTAATTTTGACCTGCTGATGGTGCTAGGTGTCAAGTTAATGGATCACCGAAGTTTTTAAAATTCATCCTGAGAGGAACATGGATATATGCACCAATTTTCATGGCAAACCATCCAGTAGTTGCTCAGAAATTTAACTGAAAACAACAGACGTCAGCCTTATTATAGAGGAAAATACGGTGTTCACAGCAGTCATTAGGATACTTGAGATCCATGAGTGTCGATGTAAAATTTAATGGCGACCCATCAAACAAAGTGGGGACTCTACCAACTGATGATTCCCTCCACAGAGCCAAGTCATTAACTCGGCTAAAAAAAAAAAAAGATGATGCATGTGAAACTCTAGTAATAAGCATCTGGTTTTATAGGGGGAATGATTAATCTCAAAAAAACCCAACAACAGTAGATTAATCAGTTACGAGACTAATTGTTACTTGCACCTCTGATCACAGACAGCTTCTCCTAACTCTCTAACTGGGCGTTTGACCTACTTCCAGTTGATTTAAAGGGACACATCCAGTTCAGTGCGTCACAGCTTTTCTCAGCTTTTCCAGCAGGAATGCGTTCTTCTACAGCCAGTCATACTCGGCGGGCTGTTTTACTTATCCTGCAGTATAGTGACATATTATATGTTGCAGCTGGAGGATTTTTGAGCTGAAATGGCTAATGCTCATCACACTGTACCTGTATGAATGTGTGTGACTGTGTAGTTAACTTCCGTAGTTGCTGTGGAGCTGGGACGGAGCTGAGGTTTACCAAAGTTTCTGAGCTTAACTGCAAGCAGCCCAACATTCTCATTTGTGTATTTACTATCCACCAGATGGTCCTCTCTTGCATTGGTTGGATTTAAAGCACAAAAAAGGAATGTTGCTTATAAATCAGTTACATGTGAGACCTCTATTGTTAAGTGTCAGGTTCGGTTTTTAGCTCGAGGTCAAGGTTTTCATTCTGCCACACCAGGTGAGCTGTGCTGCTCATCCCTAAAGGCAGAGCAGGTGCACAGCCAGATGGGTCCAGCAGGCCGCTATTAGTCTCCAGCCAGGCAGCTATAGTCAGAAAGACGCAAGTAGCCAAGGCCAGGGAGAGGGCTTCAGTAATTAAGCATGCTTGGTTTTAGGCTAGTCACAGTGCGTTTGATTTTTTCCTATCAAACAAAATATAATATAAATTGTCCACAGAGGAATTTTAAAGCTTGACGTTAAACTCTACCTGTAATGCTGTGTGTCAGATTCTTATCTACTCGGTGTTTATATTCACTTTCATCATGTTTTTCAAAAGAAACCAAGTATTTATGCTGTGGAAATACAAAGAGATGAATTTTCAGCCGTGCTAATGGCGTGGCTCCATGGATGACAGTCTCTGTGTGTCTGTAAACTGGACAGTCCACCGCTTCAGTCAAGACCCAAATATCTCAACAACTCTTAGACTCATGGGAGCAAAATTTTGTGCAGATATTCACAGTCCTCAGAGGTAATCCCCTGACTTTTCCCCTCTACAGCAGCACCGCCAGGAGGCCGATGCTCATCTTCAGGGAAATGTCTCAACAAACTTTTGGGTGGATCACCATGCTCATGTTGAGCATGGTGATCATTGCACCGGCTAAATGTTATCATGGTAACATGGTGATTGAGCTGACAATAGCATTTAGCACTGTTATTCAGGCTCAAAGAGCAGCTGGCATGACCGTAGCCTCTTGGGTTATTTATTCTAAGGTCAATGTGGATTTCATTGATTACAGTCATAAGTATCAATGCATTATGCATGAGTCATAATAATAACTTGCCTGGGAGGAGACTGGCAAGTAGTTTAAGCCTTTTTTGTGCATGTGTATATGTTTGTGCTCCACACATGCAGGTTACACATAACTGTGGAGTCAGTGTCGGTTCGAACAGTGAGGGGCTATAAATGAGGTGGTGGGAGATGCTATAAAGGAAGGATTAGACCTAATTAACGGGGGGGAGCTGAAGAGATGCAGGGGGAGACGGAGAAACCAGGCGTGGTGGGGTTGGGGGGGGTAGGATGGATGTCTCTGTATAGGAAGCTAATGTTTTGTGTCTCGTCCCCTGCAGCCTCATCGGTATGTGTGAGAGTGCAGCTTCTCTCTCATCTCCACTCTAAGCCTTTAAACTGCGAGCTGCCTTTTGCTTGCCAGCTTTAACCGCACCACGCAGCCAAATGCATGTGCGTGCGCGCACACACGTACATACACGCACTCACACGCATAAACATAAACTTATGAGCCTGCCAGAGAGCAACTAACTTTTCTCTTCCATCGAAGGCGACCCCACTGCGTTCGCTCCACGGCCTCTGTTACTGATCACAGAAACAACACAACCCAATAAGCCTTAAGACAACAAACTTTTTCCCCCCTTTTAAATCCTGCAGCTGATTTGTTTCTGTGCAGTATTTGTGATTTTTTGCATCACCAGGAATGAATGCATGGGGAATCTGGGGAGATAGGAAAAGAGGAGGGTGCAGATTAGTTAAGGAATGGAGGAATATAATTAGCCCGAGCAGCAGAAGGGGATTTGTGCTCCACCGGCTGCCCTCTGCTCCTGCTCCCCTCCGCCCTCATCCCCTGTCGTTCTCCTTGGGAACCCTGCTCTGAGCCGTCAATAGTCGCACTGACGATAAGGCATGTGTGCGTGTCCCGGCCTGGGACCGTGTGTGTGTGCGTGTGTGTGCGTGCGTGCGCGTTTTTGCGCGCGGAGCAGAGCCGGGCCCGGCATCACCTCCGGCGTGAGCAGTGTTTGTTTCTGAGGTTGTGCAGACAGTGACTCAGCTCTTTTTTTCGGTTCCGCCGGCTACGCACTCGTCCTGTCTCTTCCAGTCCCCGAAGCTGATGCGCACAGGACCCCGAGCTCGTCTTACGTGTAGCCAGAGAGGAGAGCTCCTCGCAGGATGCGTGTGGGAGCGCGTCGGCTTGATCCCGAGTGACCCGGCGCATCACACCGACGAGAGGATCCTTCCCATGACCGCGTCTCGGGGCCGTGGTTTGGGGTCTATTAGAGTGCGCAGCGGAGCCTTGCAGGTGCGGCGAGACGCGTCTTTCTGGATGACAAGAGTCCGTTTGAGTGTGTGAGACCAGCAGCCGGCTCTCATGTCTCTGCATGAGTTTCTGCGGGAGGGCGGCGAGGCGTCGTACCGGATCATGAACCGGCTCAGTCATCTGATCCAGAACTTGGACATCTCGGGGCTCGGCACCCCTTTCCCTTTCAGCCCTGCCAGCCGCAGGAGCTCCTGGAGAGACTGGGACGGTAAGACCAGAACGAGGGATGGAAACTGTATTGTGGTTGTGCGAGTGTGTTTGTGTGCACTTTTTTCTTTCTGCAACTTTCCAGCGTCGGACAGTTGCATCTCTGGGATTACATGCCTGTGTGCCCTTGTCTGTAATTTATTCCTAATTGAAGCCCTGGCCAGAGTTCTGTAGGGCATCATGCCCAGAGCTTCACACACGGTTTCCTGTTGGCTTCCCTTGGTCCCAACAGGGCTGTTTCTATGTCTTTCTTTGTGTGTATAACACTTAGTTTCTGTGCGTGTGTGAGTGTGTATGTGTGTGTGTGTGTGTGTGTGTGTGTGTGTGTGTGTGTGTGTGCGTGTGTGTGCGTGCGTGCGTGACGACGCAGCTTAAACAGCCGCTCCAGTTTCCAAAATACAGATCTCAACAGCTGCCCCGACAATTTTTTTCCGTAGCAGTAAAAGATTCTTCAGCAATTGCAGAAATTGCTGTACGCAGCACCTTTACCAGCGGAAAAGCTGGTGCGAAGGAGCAGGAACTGCTGATTAAAGCCGCTGTGTTTTCAAGCTGGTGTCCTGTCAGCCAGATTGTTGCCACTTGGAGACCTTGGTTTTTGCCACCGCACAGAAAAAAGACTCTCCTGGGGTCTTTCTAGCTCACAGCGAAGGAAGGCATGGTGAAGAAAAACAGGAGGAGAGCTCCTCAGTGGGACGGTGGGATACCGATGGTCCCGCTTAAGACACGTGAGTCAGGGGTGTATAGATGGTATTTATGTGTATCTCTGAATGAGTGGGCTACTTGTGTGTGTTTTTATATATAGAAAACAAGCTGACTTTGTACCTGTATGTGCATTTTTGAGCTATAAAGCAAAGCCTAGCAACTTAATGTACAGAATGTGATAACATGGTATGTTCATTAAATGTCATTTTAAAGCTCTTCTTTTTGTGAGGCAGCTTCATCCTGCACAGAGGTCATCCTCAGATTTATTCTGTCCCTGGATACTTGCCAATTCATGGTCCAGGCTATTTCTATACCTGGCCCTTATGGATTGAGTGAATGTATGTGTATCTGCCAGTGCTGGCCTGCATGGGCACGTTGTCCTTGTCTTCTGTGTGTCCCTGAAGCTGTGTGGTTTGAGGGAAAAGTTTTCCTTTCCCTCCAGCTCTGTAAAAGTCATTAGCCGCAAAGGGAATGCAGACAAGGGAGGAAATATGTTGTTGCTTCTTCAGTTGTTTGGTTTTACAGGCTGAGACAGACTGAGCATTGATACCGTTTGAAAAATCTGCGAAAGCAGGGAACTTTTTTTTTGTTGTTTTTGTTTAAATGTTAAGTCTTTTCAGAATAGTTTTGGATGACAGAGTTTGTTTGCAATTTCAAGCAAATGCAAGCAAACGCATCATTCTGGTCCCTCCCAGAAAACATTCATCTGTAAGTTTTTCCACCTACCACTGATTTTTAAATTATCTCAGTCACAGAAAAAGTGGCAAAGATCTACCTTATTTATTTCCAAAGCAAATGAACTTGTCTCATTTTTTTTTTTCAAATGCAAGTTTACCAGACGGATTCTTGATGCCATTACACCAATTTGTTAAAATGAATCAGAAACAAATGTTATGCTGGTACATTCAGACTGTCAGACTACTGTATATTGCAGTCTGACCGCTCTTGCCTCTGTCCACTGAAGTTATTATATGTCTGTCCAACTGGGAGGAGAAATCCCTCCTCTGTTTCCCATCTTCTTTAGGTTCGTGCATAGATATTTTTTTTTTCTTCCTGAAATGAGATGCTAAACATAGAGGGCATCGTATGTTCTACAGACTGCAAAATGACAAACTTGTGATTTGGGGCTATATAAAGAAAAAACTTGGTTGACTTGAGGAAATATAATGAATGACTAGAGCTCATGTCTTGCAATGTGTGATACTTGTTTGGATTTTTCTGGGTTCAACTTTTCTTATTTTGTCATTTTATGCTGCTCGAGACTGAGATTATGTTGGATGCATGTCAGAGTTAGAGAGAGGTCTACATTTGACGTGACAGTTTCTTTCCAAATCATCACCCTCACACTGACTTTTGTTGAAAACACAGTGAATCACTGGGTCTAAAATAGACTGTGAGTCTGTGAGCTGATCTGTCAGTGTGTCCCTCTGATTTACCCTCTTGATCAATTTTAAGTTGTGCGGCACTTCAAACAAATGGCTTTATTTTTCATCGCTCGAGGTTTACGACACTGATAACCTCGAGCATGACCTTGGTCTTAGAGTAAACAGATGTGTTGAACACTGTGCCCCACACATGCACATTCGAGCTTCCCTGCCCATGCACACATCCTCAGCACAAACACCTCCTCAAACGTTTTCGCACCACTGGACCTCTTGGATAACGACTAAATTGGGAGACAAATTCTACTTGCTCATTTTCGGCTGAAATATATCTTTAACTCAATTCATTGAAATGGAATCTAAATTGACACATTCTGTTGACAGTTAAACAGTGTCTGTCTTTGAGAGGTCTCATTAGAATTAAGTCTTTCAGTCAGTTTATAAGAATGGAGTCTTTTGAGTGGTATAAACAAGAATAGAGGCTTTGAATAGATACAGTCAGTGAATGGTTAAATGGGGATGCAGGCAATGTTTGAATGGGCTGGTCAGAATGGAGGCTTTGTACTTTTGGTCCACAAACCCTGAGATAAGGGACATGAGGAGCCGGGGCTTTGTTGGCCTAGGTAAATGAGCACAGGGAGTTGCAGTACCTACATAACCATTGCGACACAACATTCTGTGGGAAAACATGACTTAGTATTTCAGTTTCAGACTTTCTGGATCCATTTTTAGAGAGCTCAGACTCAGTCATACATTAGCACGTTGGAGGCATTGCTATCGAGCCAGGAGGGGTCAGGTAATTGTCCTTTAGGGGAGGGATAAGGGTTGTCGGGCAAGCAGGGAGGGTGGGGTTGAGCGCTACACTGTAGCTTTTGTCTACAGGGAGGGTAACCTGAGGTTGCAGTAGGAAGTTCTCACAGTTAATGAGTGATGTCCTGCAGGCTGTAGAGCACCTGCAGCCTGGCAGAGCGTAAGAGGTTGAATGTGGAACCTTGGGAAAGTTAGGGAGAGAATGAAAGGGAAATTTTACGGTGATACCTTTTTGGCGAAACTGCATGGAGCACGGGCTGCAGAGGAGTAGCAAAGAAGAGGTAGCCTGGAACACCAGCATGGGAGGAGAGGACATGGCAGATTCTGGCTTCTCGATGGAGGAGGACGTGGAGGTTGAGCTAGACTCAGGGTTTCGCACGGAAGCAGATTTGGAGCCGAGTCTGGCGGGGCAGGTGAACGTAGGCTTCGATCAGTGCCCAGACTTAGAGGAGCTGGACTGGTTTCTGATTGCACGGCACGAAGATTCTCGGTCTGCCAGCAGGGAGCAGAGAGAGGGAAGCTCAGGAGGGGATGGAGGCAGTCAAACTCAAGAGGAAGGTGAGATGGAAGCTGAGTCGGAGTCAAAAGAAGGTAGAAATGGTGGGACTGATGATGGAACTGAAGACTTCAAAGAGGAAGAGACCGAGGGAACATTTGATGTGCGTCTGTGGCCAGCGGAGGAGAATAGTGGTCATGTACGGATCTCTCTGGAGGAGGTGGAAAGATACTACCGATTTTCACGCTGCTGCCACTGGCTGCTTGGTAGGTGTCTAATGTGTGGATTCTTCCCTTGCCTAATTGTCAACTCACTGTATTTACCTGTCTTTTTGGGCGGCTTATCCCTGTATTGTATTAACCCCAGTTTGGTTGTGTTACCTTGATACCAAATCTTCCACCTGCCCTCTACCTTTGCTGACGCTCCTTTTGCTCATTGTTTCTTTTCTCTGATTGAAACCTCAAGGTCCGTTTGGCTGGCAGCAGTATCTGTTTTTTCTCTTTTAAAATGTACTACACATAGAAGAGTATAATGTAAAATCTGTAAATAACAGAGCAATCAGACGCTCTGTGTCCATCTGTGTGATTTGTGGATGCATGTGGGATCTGGAATAAATAACTCTGTGATGCATTTCCATTATACATTTAGACAGAACCATGGGGAAATGTATTAATGCTCTTGAATAGCTCTCAATGAGCTGAGGTAGAGAAGAGAAGACTGGAAGTGGGACTGTTTGGGTTTTGTAATGTCTTTTCTGAGGGCTGCTTTGTTGGAGGAGTCATTTTTTTCTGTACAGCCTCTTACCTTAATGATTTAGTTGTTTGTTAGATCAGTGTAATTGTTAACCATCCTGATCACCATAGAAACTGCCTTTTTTTGACCTTCATCTGAACCCTCTCACACCTTGGCCTCCTTCGTGATATTATACAGCCTCACCTGTCACTGCTCAACCCTATTTAGTTCTTTGCTTTATCTCTGTTACTCCTCCTCCTCCATGACCATGACTGTAAGCCCCTTATTTCCACTTGTTGCCTTCCCCCACCTCTCTGTTTGTGGGCATCCACTGCCCTGTGCCCTTTTCTCACCCAACTATGACCTGCCCAACATTCAGAGTTTATTATATTTTTTAGAATGATTTCACATTTCAGGGAAGAACTGGGAAGAAACAAGCAGTTCTGGCTGAAGGAATAGTTTCTTAAACATTAGTCAACAATCTAAGAACCATCTTTCTCCATAGTTTGGATGTTTTATTCTGTGTTTTTGTCCTTTCTCACCTGATGAACTAGGATTTCAGGCTTCTGCCCTGTGCCTGTTAAATCTGCGTCACCAGTGACAGGAGGTCCAGGTGTGTGACTGTGACCCACTAACGTTTGATTTGTTGCCCACAAACGTGAGCGTGAGTGGACACTAATCTCCATCGTTAAGCCTTTTAAAGAACATTAGCGCCTAAACCAGCAGGTGGTGTGTATGTGAGTTGGTGTTTATGTGTGTGTGTTTGGGGTGTGGATTCTCCCATTACCAGAATTACCTTGTCAGAAAAAGCACTGTAATGATTTTAGTATAGCAGGGAATAAAAATGTCATTTGTTGTTTTATTATAAGGTTAAAAGAGTTAATAAATTGTTATATTTCAATTATCTAGCATGTAATACAATACATGCAAGTGTGGGTTAAATTAACACCATAAGTAATTTAAGCCCGTATTGCCAATGAGCTTTATACTTCTTATTTTCCTGTTCGAAGGATGTGGACTCTGTGTGTGAATATACTCAGACTGAGTTTCATTTAGACCATCTCATGGACAATAAGACATGGATATTAAACTTGGTTTCTTAAATATACTTTGTTGAGCTCCCACTGGATCATCGTGACATCATCGATACTCACTGATGTGTGAACATATAAGGCAACGATCAGGGAAAAGACACACGAGTGGTTTCACTGTTCGTCCCTTTGTTAGAAATACAGTATTATTGGCTCATCCTCTGCCAGAGGGGCTTTTAAGGATTGTAAAATACTGTGTGAACAGTTAGTGGAAGTTTGGAAGGAAGTCCTCAAAATAAGAGGAAGAAAAGGGGGTATTATTTTGTATTATAGAACAAAAAGTGCAGCTAAGAAGTGACTGAAATTGAAATCTGACATCTCGCAGGAGGGGGATTTTTCAGTAACAGAATAGCCTCTTTCTGGGTACAAAGTGTGGCTCTTTCTGGCCGTGGGTGGGGTGGTGGTCTTGATTTGATATGTGTGGGAGTTGCTGGGGGCAAGGTGTGGCTGGCTGAGTGAGGCAGGGTCAGAAAGTGGAAACTGACGGAGGTTTCTGTGTGAACCCGAGTCCGTAAGGACCATGTCAGCACCTGTGAGCGCTCTGTGGATGACGAGACAGATTCATCTTTGTGTCCAAACACCTCGGGCAGTGAGTGGCCATTATCAACATGGCAAGGCTGCTTTACCAAGTTACAAACATCACACAGATGGTCATTTATCTAGTCCCATTCCCACTTGCCTGCCTTCTTTTATGGAGCAGTTTTGGTGCGCACACCCTTGCTTGAGATTAACTTCAAAGAAAAGAAGAAAAGGAAGCTGTGTCTCAAGTGACATCATTAGATATCAGTCAGTCAGTCGTCCCTAATCAATATCTGTTAACTACAGATGTCATAGTATCCAGTCAGTGGAGGGGAGGGCAGATACAGAATTCCTTATCCCCTGTAGGTCTGGTATGAAAGGACCAAACCCTTTCGGCTCTGGTGGGAGGTTATTTTTCTGAAGTCAAAAAATTATAACAAAACCCAGCAGTCGATGACAGAGTACACAATCAATAATGTTTGCCCGGCAACAGTTAGGCTCATAATCTATAATAGATGAGCCTGTGCAAACTTTGTTGAATCATAAACATAAACATTTCCAGGGGAGTAAGAGAGGAAATAGGATCCTGTAAGTGATGAGTGTGATTGAATAGCACCTTTAGTCATAAGGTGTTAATTCTAGGATTGTGACCACTTACTTATTTATCCTCATGTGTGTATTATGTACAATTTACAAAACAATATCCATGTGTGTATGTGTCTGTGTATTCCTGGACATGGTAAATTAGTGTGAACTGTGCATCAAACCTATAGGTCTCCTGCTGTAAAACCACCTGCTCCAGTAAACAGAAATTCTTAAAAGACAAATGTAGTCTAGTAAATCACAAGGCACCTGATAGAACTAATAAAGGTTTGAGAATAAGTGTCTTTTTAATGCCATGAGGTATAAAAAAAGAACACGATTGCCCCAATGTTTTCTGACCAACAAGATCAGCAGAACAGCAACAGTTTAATGCAAGATGCCAAACGATTCACATTGCTTTTTCAGTTGTCCATATTCGGTGGTGGGTGTGTGGGTGTTTCATCTGACAGGATAGGCCACAAATACTTTTTTGTTCAGCAAACACAGTGATATTTTTCTTACATCTCTTATATTACAGCTTGCAAATGCAGTGTCTTGTATTGGAGCACCAAACATATTTTCAGGGGTTTGTTTGGGACTGATCTATTTCTCATCCCAATACCCAATTTATCTCAATGTCACATAGTTATCCTACCCCTTTGAAGAGCACACAAAAGGTGTTGAAATCTTCATGGAGCAGCAGTGATGCAAAATAGTGGTCAATGAGCTTACACATGTAAAAACACCGGTATGGTCCTTTAAGCCCCCTGATTAGGTAAAACCTTTGATTGATGTTGTTTTGACACAGCAGACATGGCACCAGCTGGTCTCAGAGGGAAAAGGTTTAAAGGAGGCCAAACCAGGAAGACACACTTGAATGAGTCTTGTCCCCATGAGTGTGTGTTTGTGTGTGTGAATGTGTGTGTGTGTTTGTGTGTGTGTGTGTGTGTGTGTGTGTGTGTGTGTGTGTGTGTGTGTGTGTGTGTGTGTGTGTGTGTGTGTGTGTGTGTGTGTGTGTGTGTGTGTGTGTGTATGAGAGAGAGAGAGAGAGAGAGAGCAATGTCCAGGAGGCTCGAGTCCTTGAGGCTAAGTCACCTGATAGGCCTCATTGCCAAACAAAGAGTAACAGCAAGCCTTTTAGGTTTGTTTAAACTGCACCCAGAGGAGGGCTCAAAGTGAAAGGGATGTGCCTGTTAAGACACAAAGACAGTCGTCTAAACATACAGGAAAAAGAGAGAAACGACACACAAAACGTTGAGGGATAAGATGGGATATTTCGTGACTCCAGTGAGTGAGAAGCCAGACTAGGTGGATGTATCACAGGGCAGGTACAGTAACATACAGGAAGCCCTTGGGATATACTATGTATTCTTCTGTTTTTTGTCAGTTTAGTTTATGGATATTCTTGTTTCTTTGAGACTGTGTGTGTGTATGTGTTAGTGTGTGTGTGTGTGTGTGTGTGTGTGTGTGTGTGTGTGTGTGTGTGTGTGTGAGAGAGAGAGAGAGAGAGAGTTTGGTTTTGTCTTTGTGTCTCTTTGAGTTTACCATGCTAGTACAAACTCAAAATTCATACAAAATAAAGGAAGGGAGGGAGACTACTTGTTACCTTTTTATTGTATTATATCTCTAAAGGTCCATTTAACCAGAAGCAAACATCCATTAAATTGGCATATATGTATAGCTTCTCATTGTCAATATTTGCCCTGAGCTTAACATATAATAAAGTACTATTTTTGATCCAGAAGGACGTGAACTGTATGGAATAACAGTCCCAGTGCGGCAGTGGCACGGTGACTCAGTGTCGACTGCCTCAGGAAAATAGAAAAGTCAATATTTCTCTTACTGTTACTTACTGTAACTTACCTGTCTGTGTTTGTACTTTGATCACATGCACAGGTTAATGGCTGTTGGTGAGAAACTCCCTTCCCGTAATCTCCTGACTTTTCTGGTCCTTAGACGCCCCTTCTTGTCATATTCCCCATGATTTTCACATGTAATTTCACAGCTGCAGCCTGCATGCAGACACACAGATCTTTAGCCCCAGGGATCTTGGTGAGCCAGAAATGTTTTAATACAGAAAATGGAAAAGTAATGAAGAAAAGAGGAGGCCAGTGGTCCATGCTTTTATGACTCTGAGCTATATCAGGTCAGACTTGAGATGTGGTCTCTTAGTTTTCAGGACATAGATGCCTACATAGCTCCATTTGGCTGGAAGTAGATATAAAATATGCAGCAGGCCAGTAGCATGGCCAGTAACTGTGGAATCCTTATTCAGAATTTTATCTTTTCTGTTGTTTTTGAGCTGCCCTGATAAAAGGCATCTTTACATAGATGTAAACAGAGACATTTTCACATTGGTAGACCACGAAAAAAAATTGTAAAATAATTTTATGTGTTGATTTAGCTCATGTAAACATGAAGAGTGTGAGAGAGACGCAAAGCAGTAGCATTATAATCCAGTATCAAAGAGCTGTACTTTGCCAGTTTTCCTGTATTGATCTGTTTTGCCTTTTGCTCGGCAGCTCTTGGTTTCAAATTGAACCGTGGTCAGTTTTCATTCAAGGGTTCTTGAATACAAATTGCTTTATATAAGCTCTGTATTGCATGGAGAGTGTTTATGTTTATTGCATAGTATTCATGAGCCGATCAGCTGTCAGACACAGATGTTTCTCGGTGTAACCTAAATCAGAGTAAATGCCTCTGTTTGTGCTTTGTATTACAAAGTAATCTAGGAAGAGTAATGTATTTGTCTCCTTCCCCAACATATTACTGTAAAGTTGTCCTTCGTGTAATGATATCGTCACGACATGCAAAGGTATACAGTCTGTCAGCTGGCCAAAAAGTCACTGGCTAGACTACTAATACCCCTAACCCCCCAAACCCCCTGCCCCTATTAGTGTCTGCCGTTCAGCCACCAGTTTGAGCCCTGGTATAACCAGAATTTCCTACTGGGGAAATCTTAAATCTGATTATTTTAATCCGTATGAAGAGGGTCCCTGGGGGTAGGGGGCTGAGTGGGGCCAATGAAGACTCTTAATTTAAGTAATCAAATGTGTAGGATCTACCAAAAAAGAAAAATTACTATGATAAGTTCTCCAGCGTCCCAGTGATCAACACTAACCTTAATGAATTAGAAATGCTACCACCATAGATATTTTCCTTCAGAAATGTGTGTTTAATTTTTATATCTGTCTATATATAGTACGTATGGCTACAGGGCCACTTTCAATTGCCCAAAGAAGTTGATGTGAGAAGATGCCAAGTTTTATAACCATGGAAAGTAAACAAACGTTGATAATTAAACAGACCTGTTATGTTAACCTCTGGCCCCACGCCATGCTGTACATCACCAGCTCTGACGTGTCACTAACGTTAGCCTTTCCTTCTGTTTTCCAGATGAAATCATGCAACTGGACAGCAGTCCCCTCCGTGCTGCTGACATCACCCCTGACCTCAAGAAGCAGTTCGCCTTCCTTTCAGGTGACACTTCCATGTCTTTGTCTTTCTGTTTCTGTGTGCAGGGACGTGAGTGTGTCTATTTTCTCTATTTTCTCTCTTTTTGCCTCAACTCTTCTGCTGTCTGTCAGTTTATTTCCTCGTTAAACTAAGAGGTATCACCTTTCTCATCTCTGCTATCTGAGGAATCATTTATGTATCAGTTATTGCACATGATATTTGCATAGTTGCACGTCAACTGTTTTTGCCTGGCAGTCAGGATTTGCTATTCAAATATCACCTCCCTCATTTTCCTCTTTACTCGTTGAAAGGTTTGGGTCCAGATACCTACTGCTTTTTTTGCTACTGTTACCCAAGCTGCATTTCACCTCCTGCTTCTAAATGCCGACGTCATGATAAATGTCATGTTTTAGTCGCCGGAAGTGTCTTTTTAACAACATTTGAGCCTTTGGTTGCAGAGATTGACGGATATTTGTGATGCCTATTATTACATATTCATTCCTACAGTATTGTAAAAACACTGTCTTCTGTGTGTATGTATGTGGCTGAGGTGACCTTGTGGTTAAAGACGAGTCAGGAACCATTTTGCAGACAAAGATCTAAGCAGACGTTGAAACCATGACCATGCACTTGTTGTTGCTATAGCAATGACAGAAGAAAAGGCAGACAGATTGATATTCCAGTCACATGGACTAACAGAGCAGCTGTTCCAGACAAGGAGGGAAATATTGTGTGTGTGTGTGTGTGTGTGTGTGTGTTTGTGTGTGTGTGTGTGTGTGTGTGTGTGTGTGTGTGTGTGTGTGTAGCTTTGTGCATGCATGTAAGAGGTGAGACTGACCCTCAAAACACATTTTCTCACTTGGCCTCTTAATATAAGTGACAGGGTCCTACAGGAACACACAACCTTCTGCCAGGGCTGGAACAGTTTTCGTTATATCACATGGAATTTTTCTGTAATTTGTGCTTTTCTTTCTGCTCCTCTCACTGGTTTTAAGTCGGCAGGTCTGAGTTGGAGAAAGTTGATGTCACATGTTTCTGTGCACCAGTCAGGATTTAGCATCAGAAATCTAATTGCACATATGAGGCTGTTAACTTATGTCTCCAGGTGACTAATGAAACCTAAACAAAACGTACCAATAAATTCCAGGGGAAGCAGATTTGCTGTATTCTTAATTGTTAAACTCCTTATGATTAATTACTAAGGATGGATTTTCAATGTTTATCTTCTGCGGTAAGTTGGGGGAAGAAGGGGGAAGATTGTGAGATAATATCAATTTTTCAGTACAACCCAGTTTATTTTTAACTTTCATTTTTTAATCAACTGTTTACACCTGAGGATCCCCAGACTTCCTTTTTTAGCATACTAGTTCATTTCCTGTTTTGAATTCCTATTTTTTGAGTTAAAAAATCTCTATGTATGTCAGATGTATGTCAGATAACTGGCATATCTTTGATTGCTCTTAGATGCAGGTATGTTGGACTAAATAATTTGCTATGACGGATACTGATCTTTTTTTCTGCACAGCCTCCGCTCATCAGTCACACAGCTTTAACATCAGTGCCCCCATGTGGCCGAAGCTTCCTCTCACTCAGTGTTCTCTTCTTTTATTTTATTTGTAATATTTTGAAAGACATTTCCCTTGTCGGATTCATTGAGAAAGCGCTCAACAACCCAGAAACTGTGACAGCGATGGAAGTTCAAATGGTTTTGTCTTTGCCTTATATACTAAGTCTTATATTTTGAGTGCTATTCTGACTTGTGGTATCTCCAAGGGGATATACACAAAGCATCCTTGTGTACAGTAGGTAATATATATTCATGTGGTAAGTACCAGTGTTCCTCTTTTTTTTCTATTTTCTAGGAGGAAGAGGAGATAATGGCAGCCCCATCATTGTGTTCCCGGAATTCCCTGCGTTTGGAGAGATCACAGATGGCGAGTTTCACAATGTTCTGACCTACCTGACTAGTGTGCCCAGGTGAAGTCCCACACTGTCACAACTACAAATCACAAATCTGAGATTGTTACTTATATCCGCACCTCCCTCTCTGATCTCTTGTATCACCTCTGATTTTTCATCGAAATTATCTTCCTCGTTTAACAGCAGTCGTTTTTTAACACCATCCTCTCTCCCGGTGTCACCATCAACTTCTTTCCTCTCTTTTGACGTTGCAGTCACGTGATAAAGTTAGAGTGTGGTTACAAGCTTAGGTCATGACCGACTGAGGCTTCTGTGTGGAGTTTGCATTTTCTTGGGCTTTCTTCCACAGCCCAAAGACATGTACGTCAAGCCAATTTAAAATGGGTGGATGAAGAAGTGATAGTAAGAGGTAAGACAGGCAATAGAGTTAAAAACTGGATTTGCAAAGTTGCCTTAGTCTGGCAGTGGATGGCAGTGGATGCTGAATCACAGCTTCCCCTAATAGAGATGTTGAAGGCAGAGGATATTCTCAGCCAGTTCATTGCAGATGGCCAAGTCATAATCCACAGTCTTTATCAGTCCTCTACAGACTGTCTTTGTACACATGGGTAAACCACATGTGACGGGGGGTCTCTGATACCTTCATCACTATTCATTTTTTCCATTTTCTTGATTTAGCCCTTCCTCCTGTCTGTCACGGCCTTCGTTTTTTCTCTCATCCTGGCTGGAGTGGCAAAGTGTGTAAAAATAGAACCTGCAGCGATTCTGACTGTTTGAATCTGAATAATGCACAAAGACAGTTTAGCAAAGCATGAACACCCGCTCACACAGACATGCCTCTGTGTTAAGGCATACAGTGCATGTGTTTGTGTTCAAAGGCCTTTATATGTCCGTATGGCGGGTCTCATGCTGCTTAATCTTTTGTTAACTATTAAAAACTGGATTATCAATATAATTATCAAAATTACTCCTTCCCATTTTAGCTGGACCAAGACATATTTTTATTTCAGTCAGGATTAAACGACAAAATTTCTTGTGTACACTATTTTACTTTTCAACTACTGAGCAATGAGAATTTTTTTTCCCCAAATCCAAGATGAAAAGTAACCAACAGGGAGATGCAATCGCCATCTAATTTATGGGGCCATATCTAAATTCAACTCCTCCATGGGCTGTAGAGGTTACCAGTCGTCTGAAGGAGGGTCAATCACCGGACTGGTTGTAAATACAGAGACAGATGGCTGGAGCTACCTGAGGGACCGACACCCCCGACAGTGTACATATAGTCCACAACCAGGGGGCAAATGCCCTGAATCTGTGTACTACGACCTTGAACAGCTGCTACTAGTTTGAAATGAATACTTTTGGATCAATATTAATTGCAGACATGCTTTTGGTAAAACTCTTATTTTTTTGGATGCGTTGAATATTGAAATAATTTATTGTCACATCATTTTCTGGATTCAAATTCATTTATATTGGGCTTTGCGTTTACAAACACAATAAACGAACCAGCTGTGTCAGACCATGTTCCTATAACGCTCCCATATTTGTTTTTATCATTCCTCGGTTTTGCATATGTATATTTGCACATGGATCTAGCTTGGTTGACTAGGTTTATGTTAAAAACACATAGTTTAAACAAAAATATTTAGCCAGAATTGTAATGTATTCCTCTCATATGGTTATTTAATCTGTTTTTAATTAAATATATGAGTGCTCTTATATTCAAACAGTCACTTTCTCCACTTTGTTTAGTGCTTCAGAAAGAGGGGAGGGTATAGTAGTATGCAGTAAATTTCCCTCATCACTGCATTACCATTAGGCAAAGCTTTTTTTCAAAGCTTAATTCACAGCTTGCGGGGCTTCCATACACTTTGACCAGAATAATCCAATTATTATTAGGACACTCATTCATGTAGCCATGATATCACCAGGCAGCTCTATCAGCATTTATATTAAGCAGTTTATTTTTGAGACATTGTCTGTCTGCTACACAATATGATAATTATACAAAGCATTGTATGATTTGTGGTGTCCATGTGTCTCTTTATATTTTCATAAATTCAGAATCTCCCTAATTGCAAAACCAAATTTAGAAATTGTTCCTTAAACTGTGTTTTGATATAGTGTAAGTACTGAATTGTTCTAAAGACTGAATCAAATGTGCATCGCAAATGTTGTTTATTTGCTTATTCATAGGGGACAATGCACCTTTATAAAAATTTTGAAATGAGTAACTCAGGCTTAGTTGAACTTCAGCTCAAAAACCTCTTTTTTTACGTCAATAGTACCAACGCAAGTAAGATCCAAAACAAACAACAAACATTATATATTGATGTACTAGGACATGTATCAGTGAAAAAAATAAATGTTAAATAAATCTTCTTTATGCACTGTTGTATTTTAACTGTAAACCACCTTCACATCTAAGCAGCCATGAATGTCTTATAGGCAGAAAAGCTACCCCCCCCCACACACACACACACACACACCCGCGGCTGAGATGTAAAGCAGGTTGTGCTTTGAAAGCCTGAGTGGCCGTAAGAGCCTGTGTACATGATTGTACGCAGAGCCGAGAAGTGGGGATGGTGGAGGAAGATAATAGGAGGAGATGAAAGGGGAGGGAAAGTGCAGGAGAAAAGGACGAGAGGAGCCATGAATGTAAATGTAACAGAGAGCGAGAGAGAGAGAGGGAGTATAAAGTAGAGAGGCAGACATGGATAAACATTATGTATTTTCCTAAACACTAAAAACCCTCATGCTCATAGTGGCATCCTCTTTGAGCCACTCCCCGCCCCACATCTATAAAGATCTACTGACTGGCTACTAGGGCTGCTCGTCACTATCCAGCAATCTTGTGATTGGCTTGTGTCCTAGCAGCTCCCAGAGTCTCATTGGATAACTTACAGATGCTGTACAGGGATGCAGAGGCTGGAGGCTGTGATGATCTCAAGCATTTGGCTCCCTCCCCCTCAAACAACACAGCACGCTGGGAATATACTTATCTCCTTTTTTGTTTTTTTTGGTTTTGTTTTGTTTTTTGTCTTTCTTGTCACACAGACTGTTCTTTCAATCTGCTGCCACCCTGTATGTTCGGTTAATAGTTACAGAAAGGCAGATATGAAAGCAGATACTTGAAGATTATCGAGATACTTCTGCAAGAAAGGTATCGCCAGCACTAAAGTGCTCATGTGTCACCTATGCTTTAGGTGCATCATGTTTTCAGGTAAGCAAAGCGGATTACGCTGGCGTGCTACACATGCAATTGTCATTGATTGTCGGTGCATGGCCCTCCTCTCTTCTGGGACTGGAGAGACAGCGGGGGAAGGGGGGGGGCGGTGCAGGGGGAGAATGGGGGGCTGATGGCCAAGAAATCGGGAGGTTCTTCGCAGCATCTCCTTTTATGGACTGCACCAGCTGTCTAAGAAGATAAAGAGCAGCATAACAAAACAGCAAGATGTGAACAACCACTTGGCTTGTCCACTGTATGTTTTGTGTTGTTTTTTTTTTTTTTTTTGGTGTTTTTACTTGTCATGGTGTTTTGGTGTATTTTTTGTGGGCTCAATACTTTTCTGTCTAAAAAGTGGTTAATAGGAGTTTTTCTTTCTGACTTTCTCTGTGTCCCTCTAAACTATGCTGCAGTTTGTGATTATACATCTTTCTTGCAGTGGGAGGTGAAAGTTTAGTTAGTTCACATGATCTCATCTCAACATTAACCTTTTAAATCAAGTGCTTCTGACCACTAAGACTATCTCTGGGGCTGAAATAGCCCAGTTTGTAATTTTTGTTAAATATGCTGCCTCTCTGTGTGTTCCAGTTTGTCGTCGACAGGCGTGGGTTTCATCCTGGTCATTGATCGCCGGCAAGACAGATGGGCGGCTGTTAAGGGGACCCTGCTTCGTATTGCAGTAAGTTTTGTCTTTGTGTCTGCAGATGTGGCTGTGCACTTATTTTCCTCTGCACATTGTCTGCGTTGCAAGTGTCTTTTATGTCTTCATTTAATCAACTGAAGAGATGAGAGCACTGGGGGATTGAGAGGCAGTGGGCTTGCATCCTCACCCGTAGGGAGAGCAGATTTGTCGGGCCTCAGAGAGGTGTTGGTGCGTCCTCATCCCTCTTCCAAAGCTCCACTGCTCCGCTGCTAATATCAACGCCGCAAGGCCTGGGGGTTGATATGAGCCAACACCATCCTTGAACCCTGTCTCATCCTCATCACAGCCTACCATGTGTTTCCATAGCTACAGGGGAAAATAAACAGTCACATGCTAAAAAAAAAAAAAAAAAAAAAAAGACAGGGGATAATGATTTTTTTTGTTGCTCGTTCATTTAAATCTCACTCATCTCTTCTTCATACTGTTTAAAAAAAAAAAAAAATTATATATATATATATATATATATATATATATATATATAATTTTTTTTTAAGAAAAACTAAAAACTTCTAAAAACTAAATTAAATAATTAATTCAATTAAGTAATTCTCAGCCTAGTTTAATGACTCTCCTGATGTTTTTCAGTAGATATGGCCAACTGGCAACCTAAATTTGAATATTATTTTCTTTTTTGCATAAAATGGTGAGCAGCTATATGTTTTTGTAGGAGGGAAAACAGCTCTATTAACTGTCTACCTCCTTTTTAGCACTTAATTTATTTTCTACTTAAAGGTTCCCAGCACGACGTGACACGTTGTTTATTATGCTGAATAAGGGAAATCTAGATGTAGAGCATTGGATTTAATTTCCACCTTCTGGTCCGTCTCGCTGCTGCGGTCTTCTCTTCTTGACAATGAGCCAGAGTGTCTGTATTTTCATCCATGTTTCATGCTTTCTGTAGAGGGCTGGTGAATCACTGACTCTCCCTAAAGTGTGTGTATGTGGGAGAGCAGCCCCCAGTGATTTTCAGATATCTTGTTGTGAATAAAAACATTTAAGTAATAGAATACATTTTGGGTTGGACAGATCTTCACAGGTATATTATTAATGGCAGCAAAGTAATAAATCAACACATGAGACTAAATGAAAAGACGAAACATCTGAGAGAAAGAATGAGAGATGAAAATCACCACCCATGGTCTCCAGAGACCAGGGAGACCCACTCACTCATTTCAAATTAAAACAAGCTTTATTAATCCCACAAGGGGGACTTTAACAGGCTGACATGCTGGTAATAGGGGGCATTCAGCCATTCCTGTCTGGGGTGATTCAGCCAGACTACTAAATACATCATGATGAAAACAGGACCTTGAGATTTTTCTGCTCAGTAAAATGATTTAGTGTGTGTGTGTACACGAATGTGGATGTGTGGGTCTGAGTGAGCAAGAGAAAAGGTGGATCTGCCGTTGAACGATTCTCTTTGTCTTTTGTGTGTCTGTGCATATGAGCACGCTTGTCTATACATGTGCTTGTGTGAATGTGGCCCGGTGTGTGTATCAAGGAAAGATACCCGCTGCTGTGCATGACGGACACAATGTGCGTTTACAGACTGGTCCTAATTTAGTCTACAGCGTGAGTCCCTAAAGCAAACCCTGCTCTCTTGTCATTCATCTGGCTCTTCTATATGTGTGTGTGTGTGTGTGTATGTGTGTGTGTGTGTGTGTGTGTGTATGTGTGTGTGTGTTATGCGTGCGTGCATCCTTGCGTGTTCATCTAACAGTCTACAGTCGACACATAACAAGTAGACCATGACCATAACTGCCACTGACCACAGATCCGAGCAGCATGGTTGAATGGCCTGAGGCTACAATCTACATTTAAAGGTCAAGGATCTCTATAGGGTTGTTGTTTTAAACAAAGTCCATGAAAAGACCAAAAATCAACAATGAATTAGTCTCTCAATCTTTTCCAACTTCTCTACCCCGTCTGTGGCTTTGACCTATTAGCTCATTCTTCCTAATTAAGACAAAATCCCTTGTGAGGTTTTGGTCTTGGTAGCACTACTCTAGGTGTGTTTTGGTCTGGATTTGATCTTCACTACCTTTGAAAGCTCTGCGTCACCTGATTCTATCTGTGCAATGCATTATGGGATCGGACCTGTGGCTATTGCTCCAAAGTGTTTCCGACGTAAAACGACTACGACTACAGGCCTAAAAACAGGTGAGGCAAGTCGAACAAACAAATAAACAAAACAATTTACATTTGTACCATGTTTGTGTCTCTTAAACTTTGGTTCAGGATCTGTTATACTTATTCAGACTTTTTGGTTCTAAAATTTAAAGAGTTACTTTCCAGTTTTGTTTTTGGTATGTTATTTTGGGGTTTGTGTACAAAACTGAGGGATATCGGAAAACATTACTCAAACTAGAGTAAACCATTTAGATCAGTTTGGGACTATTTTCATATGCACTACTGAGGATTTACAAGCAGGAATCATCACAGAATAAACTAGAGTGCCCATGTTCATCATAATAAAAAACATATCCCCCTGTGCAATGATGTGGCTCTTAATGCGTTTCTTACGGTTTTTGGACAGCAACACAGTTATGTGGCACCAAAATATAAGTTACGTCAGGCTTTGGCTAAACAGGAAAGACTTGTTAGTAAGATCATTAGGATTAGTTCTTAATTTGATTCAGTTCATGAGTTTTTTGACTATAAAAAGAATATAGAATCTTTCCAGATTTATTCTTTTAAGTCAGTTTTTGCTGCAGATCATCAAAACCATTAGCCCAAAATGAACTTGAATATGAGCTTTTTTTTGTTGTTGTTGTGTGGTAAAATGGCTAAAGAGAGCTGTATGTTCCACAGTTGTGGGTTTTAATGTCTCCAGATGGTGAATCACCATTTTCGGCACAGTTATTCTCCTCCTTCCAGCAGGTCAGCAAGGACAAGCACTGAATTGATTTATTAATTCCTTTAACAGTCCAGATCCTAAGCAGTTTCCTTTTTTTTTTTTATGAACAGTGTATTCATTTTTGTTTCTGCTTAGGCCAGCGTTCTTCAACACCCTCGGGGAGGATGGCCAATCAGGCGAACCATCCGTTTAGGTCATTACCTAATTAAAGCTGCATTAATAGTCGCATTGCCTTGGGAGGGGAGATCAGTGTCCACCCTCAACCATCATCCAACTGCTTCCACAGCAGTACTTAGACTCTCGGTAGACGTCAGTCATGACATTTTAATTAGCATTTTATTGGTTCTGTTGGCTGTGCATAGACTGCATGATAAAAAATAAGGAGGATTAGTATGGATGTTCCAAAAGCATCTGGGAAAACAGTTTTAGCTCCGTGAATTTTTGCTTTATGCCTTTTTGTTGACTGAAAATGACAAATCATATATGTACCTCAAAGGACCTTGCAAAGTAAAATATTTACCTTGTATTAACAAATACATCAAAACTATGCTCATTTAAATCTTAACAATGCCATCTGGGTAAATAAAGACTTGAATTCATGTGTCTAAACACATGTATGAATTGTCGTTGCTTCTTTCTACCTTCATTATTCATGGGACGTGAAGATTAATGTCCCTGCTGGAGGATATTGCCCTACATCACCCACCCCTTCCCCCATTCTCTTGTACTCCACACGCTCCAAGTACATGTTTGAATGTGTCTGAGTGAGAGTTTTCACATGGGAGAGAGACAAAGGGAGGGAATAATATACAGGAAGTGCCTGCTGTCAGCAAAAAAGAGCAGAAGACGTGCGTCTGAGGAGTGATTCATAATTGACTCAGGGTGGAGGAGGAGCCTGCCGGCTCTGTCACATGAGTGACAGTCTCCATCTACTCTCTAATTTCAGGGCTCCTTCCCAGGGAACCTCCAGCTGGTTCTGGTTCTGAGGCCCACCACCCTCCTGCAGCGCACGCTGTCTGACATCCTCTTCAAGTTCAACAAGGATGAGTTCAAAATGAAGGTGCCGGTGCGTGGAAACACTGTGTATATATTATACAGGGTTTGATAAGGAAATTACATCTTATGTATTATAAGATCAAAAAAAACAAAAACATTTGAAAGAAATATAGTTTCTTGAGAATTCTTATTATATAAAAAAAATTACAGTAGATATAGAGTATTTATAATCAAATGACACGAATGTAATAGTGTGTTTCTGTCTCAGGTGATAATGCTGAGCTCTATAACTGAGCTGCACTCCTACATTGATCGGAGCCAACTGACCCAGGAGCTCGGGGGAACGCAGGAGTACTGCCATGAGAAGTGGATCTCTCACCGCACTGTACGTACAATGTACAGTAAACATTGTACAGTGTACACTGCTTTACACTAAACAGTTTGCATGGGCAAAATACACAAATAAAAGGAGTTTTACAAATAAATGAAAATACACAGTGAAATGAGTACACATAAAAAGTGAGAAATGTTAATGAGAGTAAAATAAACAGGAGACAAAGAGGATTAGAAGTATGATTTGAGATATTCTGGCCAAAATCCTTAATTTAACAAAAACTCTATTAATACTGTAGGAATAAAACCTCCATAAAAGTGTTGAGTTTGGTTAAATCACAAAAAGCACCCAACACTGTTTTTGCACAACTGCAACAAAATGTTCCGTGAAAAACATTCTTGCGTCTCATTATATCAGCATCATATTGTACCACCAGCATCTAGAAAACGAAGGCACTGCAAATGTTGCATTTTCTTGATTCCCATCACAAGCCTGCATGCAGACAATCTCCGTTGTGTCATTTATGCATCAGGCTATTGAAGGCTTTGCGCTGATGGTAAAGAAAACGGCACAGACCCTGCAGTCATTTGGGACTGAGCTAGCTGAAACTGAACTCCCGAATGAGATCCAGGCCACGACCATCCTGCTCAGCACACACACCAACAAGAAAGACAAAATGAAGGTAACACCGTTAATATGCACATACACACTTTTGCTTTATTTCTATGTATATTTCTATATATAGTGCATTACTTATCTCTTCGGATTAAATATGTGGTTCCATCTGTCTCGGTGTGTCCGTAGGAGGATCTGCTGGTCGCTCTGGGTCAGGGCAGCAGGCTGTTGGAGAGCATCAATGAGCCTGTAGTGCAAGACCCTGACCACAACATGAACCAGGATGAACTGGAGAACCTGGCTACAGTGCAAAGGTTAGAACCACCATAAGAGCTGCAGGATGGCTACTGGAAACCAGTCAGAGCTGATTCTCTAGAGGAAGAAAGGAATCAAGATTTCCATTATGGAGAATACAGGAGTCGGAAAGGTTGCAGTGATATTACTTCAAACATTTTATTTATCTAGTTTTATCATTTAACACAGAAAGCTCAGGTCCCAACCATTATACACTAGTGTAATTGAAAATAGCTTCGATACTATAACCCTTTTTTGAGTAACTAACACTGAGAAATGAGCTGCCAAAGCCAAATCTACTTACGCTGTCACTCTTCAGAAACTGAATAAAAAGTGAGATTATTCAAACGGAGTCAAAAAAATGTTATTCAGTTGTTTTTTTATTTTTTAACTTATCATTTTAATAGATAATCATTCAAATTATTTATCAAGCAAAAGTACCAAACATTTTTTAAATACAGCTTCTCAATGTGAACAGTGGTTTCCATGTCTCCATTTCGTACACTGCAATTTTAAAACGAATGCCTTGGGGGTTTTTTCCACTTTAAAAGAGGAAAGGTGGTGTTTTAAGACATCATTTTCAACTGATCAGTCAAACTGATTAATAGATGATTATCTCACTAGACTTTTTAATGACACACTGCAGTCACTTGATAATAAGCCACCGTTGTTACACAGATCTGATTTATTAACGTTACAAAGATCAGAGCCAGGAGATTTTTTTTCTTTATTGTTGGCACTTGATGTTCATGGCTCTCTCGTCTCTTCCCGTCACTATAGTCACATAATGGTTGCCAAGGCAGTGTGCTTTAAATGGCAGTCAGTATTTTGAGCCACACTAGAGGCACTGATTCCTTGTCATGAGGAATTAGCTCTATATAGCAGAAAAAAAATACCCTACCAAAATACGAGTCGGTAACCCTACTGCATTTTGTGCTCTATTCAACTGCCTTTTTTATTGAGTCCATCTCTGTCTCCGTCCATCTTACTGATCCCATCTCTTTCTCCGCTCCTCTGTCAGACTGCTGTCTCAGCTGGATGAGACAGAAAGGGCTTTCGATGAGTTCTGGGTAAGACATCAGACCAAACTGGAGCAGTGTCTCCAGCTGCGCCACTTTGAGCACAACTACAGAGAGGTGAGCTTCAGCCTGTCATCTCAGGGGAAACGCTCAACGTCAGCCACCAGATTCCCT
The DNA here is from genome assembly GCA_016859345.1 of Istiophorus platypterus. Classification (NCBI taxonomy): domain Eukaryota; kingdom Metazoa; phylum Chordata; class Actinopteri; order Istiophoriformes; family Istiophoridae; genus Istiophorus; species Istiophorus platypterus. The sequence goes on along the minus strand of CM029122.1, from coordinate 9,512,330 downwards.
TTTTTCTAACCTGACAACTTGACTGTGGTGTTTCCGCTGCAGGTGAGGGCTCTGCTGGACCAGGTGTCTGAGAAACTTGCAACCTTCTCTGAGGTTGGGATCAGCCCAGCCCATGCTGACCATATCTTCTCTGAACTCACCACCTATGAGGAGAAAGTCTGTGTAAGTGAAGCCCAACCACTTGCATTCAAAGATGTGTCCAACCATGGTATGATTAACTGAATGATATCTTCATAATGTGGGTTTGTTTAGGTTCTCGGTTCTTGTTTTTGTTTCTGTAACAAGTCACTATTATATAAAGTCACATCTAATAAAGTCAATAATAACGCTGACAGTCTGGTAGACTTTTTTCATCAGTAAATGTTAAGTAGTATTACATTTTGTTCCAAACAATTAGTAAGGTCTGATGGAGCAAAGTATCATCAACAACTATAGAGCTGAGCGCATTGCTCTGCCAAGACTGCACAGTCATCAAATTCAAATTTAAGAAATCAAAAAATATTTTTTTCACCCTAATCTTCATCCAGATCTGAATCAAAATACACATATCAAGCATGTTGATTCCCTGTTGGTGGCCTTGTGGGCCTAATAGTACATTTTAATTGCTATATAGCACCACCCTTGTGTAAAATGCCTTAAAATTTTGTAGTGTGCATGTTTCCCTGAAAAAATTCCCATTTGATTCAAAAGTGTTGGATGAGTGTTCAACACCACAAACATTCACAACCAATATAGGAAAAATGTATGGAAGTTTCAGATATGGGTCTTATCAAGATGATTAGCAGATTTGGTTAAAATAGGTTGAAGGTTATAGGAAGACCGGTGAGAAAGCTGCAGAAATAGGTACTAAGGCAGAGGTACTAACTATCCCTCCCCACCTCCTGCTCCACAGGAGCTGCTGGATAGAGCCTTGGCCTTGTCTCGTGAAGGTGACGGACTTATTGAGAACTCGCACTACGCCGAAGACTCCATTCAGCCCAAGTGCAGCGAGCTCAGATCAGTCTGTGAGAACGTGAGCGGCAGCCTGAGGGCCAAGAAGGACCATCTCCTCAAAGCCATGGAGCTGCATCGCTGTTTGGAGAGGGTTAGAAGACAACACACACAGACACTCCTGGTCTAGTTTACTTGTTTTGTTTGTTGTTGTTGTTGATGTTGTTGTTTTTCCCGACTCTTCCTTCCCCTCTGTCCGTTTCAGGCTTCTAAATGGGTTGACGATGGTATTTACCTGCTGGCGTCTCAGCCAGTAGACAAATGCCAGTCACATGAGGGGGCTGAGTTAGCGCTGCAGGAGCTGGAGCGTTACCTGGATAACGCAGGCCAGAACCAGCTGACAGACCCCAGTACCATCTGTAGGGAATATGAGGCCGTGCTAAACCAGCAGTTCAAGGTAAGAGGGCCGACCAAAGAATACACGTGTTGCATTTTTAAACATCACCGCTGCTGTCAAATACATGGTAACAATGACATGTGTTCATTGTTATTGTTCACATCTGTCTAACATCAGTATGGTGGGAGCTCTCAAGTTATTTTGGCACTGCTCCATTGAAACGATATACTGATAAGTGAACATTTAAACGTTGATTTAAATTATCTACTGACAAAAAAAAAATACCTAAATGAATATCAGATATTAATGTAGAGAACTGACGCGCTTCTGATGACTTCCTATGTGTCAGGACCAAGTGGAAAGGATTTTCCAGAAGCAGGTGTCCATGCAGGAGATGTTCGACAAGAGGAGGGTCAGCCTGAAGAAGCTAGCAGCCAAACAAACCAGGCCGGTGCAGCCGGTAGCCCCCAGACCCGAGGCCTTCATCAAATCCCCTCTCAGCTCACCTGGTCAGCCTCCTCACAGCCACACGCAGACCATTTATTTTACACTGTCTTTAGACTTTTTCTTCTTAGAGGATTGTATGTTCGATTCTCTGCATGACCCTAGTAGTATTGACACTTTGTATAACTGTACATATCAAACTCTGAATCCAGGTTCTATTTTCCACAGCCCTGGAAAACTTAGGTGGAAAATACCAAACTCAATCATGGCTTATACTGTCAAAATACTGTAGAAACTTTTATTGTAGACACAGATAACCCTGAAATTGTAAGTAAAGAAATGGTACATGTGAGTATAGAAATGTTAGTGATTTCTTGATATCTATGAAAATATACTCACTAACACTGAATACAGAAAAAAAAAAATCTCACTATAGCATTTAGCTTGTGCATAGCAATACACAGCTTTCTTCAGGGCATGTTTGGAATTTTTAGATAAATTCAGGGCAGGACGTTATATGTTTTTTTTAATCTTCAAACTTTAACCCAATAAGTAGTACTCTTTCCATACTATTCTTGTATAATCCTGAATACTAATATTCATCCACCTCCGTTGTGCTAAAAAGACAGGAAAATTACTTTGACTGTCTGGTATTTGTTGCAACAACATGTTGTGTAAAAAACTGAACACCAGGTCTGGGCCAGATGTGAGTCTGGAATTCTTATATCAACACATTAAAGAGTCTTCTCAAAAATACTTGGAGCCAAGAACATGCTCAATGAAGCCCTAGAGATGGTCAGAGTTCAATACAGTAGAGTTTATTTTTACAAAAAAGCCGAGCCTGTTCCCGGCCAGACTGATTTACCAACTGGTTTGCGTATCCTTCTATACCATAAAGCCCTACCTAGCTTGTTTCCATCTTTGGCCGGTTTTTGCCCACCTTCTAAAAGAAGGAACATCTCATATGTCCTGGAAATAAGGGAGTCATCAATTCCTCTCTTTGACAGCCTCTCTCCCAATATGGTTCATTTTTAACAGTATTTAAATATACTCTACAGTGACCCCACGTTTGAGCCATTTTTGCTGCCACCTATTGTCTCCATTACTACATATGTTTAAAAAACATACTAAGTACTTTAATTTGATTAATAATCTTATCATGATAAAAGGTCTATAATTCTCACAAAATGCTTTACTACATCTAATGGACTTCAACTTACGTGGATGTGTATTTCATGTGATCAGGTAGCTTGAGCATGTTGGTATGCATACTACATAAATCACTATAGTACGTCCTAGAGTGACAACTGTAAACAGCCTGGTATAATTTCATAGCTTCATTTCATAACTTGGTTTTCCTTCCACAAAAATAATGTGTTACTAGCATAACTTCTGAAATTTTGATTAAATAGTTCTGTATCAGCACAATAAAGCCCCTGCAAAACAAAGGCTATACTTATTCTTGCACACAACAGCATTTTACTCGTATTCAAAACACTGAATATGTTGAATATAACTATTAAAATATTTAGCAAATTGTGCAAAGTCTCAAGATATGTTTATAGTATTATTTATCCATGTGTAAAAACACACACAGTGCCATCATCAATCAGCAGCATCAAATGGAGAAATAAACAGTAAGTTGTCTGGTAAAGATGCACAGTTTATACCCACTGTATTATAATGCACGTATGTCATTTCTAATTTAAAAAAAATCCATAAACATTTCATACTCCAATGTCCCTTTATTGCAAGGTTCTTCTATTTACAATCACTTTACGATTACAATAATAGAGAGTTTATTACTAAATATATGGCGTTCAATAACTTTGAATACCTATTGACAAGTCTTTCTCATATATACAAGCAAGTGTGTGGCGCTTCATACCTTTGCTGACTCTGTATTCTCATCCACAGCTCACAGAGCACAGCAGGAGAAAAACTGCTCGGAGACGGACCCTGGGAACAACTGTGAGAAAGTGAGTGGAGCATTTTTTGTGATTCTCTTTTAAGTCTGCCCACTTTCTTTCCACTTCGATGTCTAAAGTTTGTTATGTCTGTGCTACGTCGTCCTATGTTGTGCCCCCCCCAGGGAAATGGCCAACTGCAGAACGGGGACAATAACAGCAGACATGCCTCCCTGTCAGAGGAGGAGGAGAACCTGGCAGTGCTCAGGAGGTGAGGGGAACGACCGTTGCTCTTTCCTCTGTAATGAAATTACATTGTAGATGGACTGTGTGATAACAGTCATCTCATTATCTATAGTGCTTTGCATGTATCTTTTCTGGGTGCAGCAAGTCCTTTATTTGATCTCTCTCTCTCTGTCTTCTACCTCTGTCTGCAGGCATGTGATGAACGAGCTGCTGGAGACTGAGCGAGCCTATGTTGAGGAGCTGCTCTGTGTGTTGCAGGTGTTTATTCACGCCACCCAAGGATTCATATTCTTTCTTTCACCCGTGCCTGCGATTTCAGTTTTTGTGTGTGTGTGTGTGTGTGTGTGTGTGTGTGTGTGTGTGTGTGTGTGTGTGTGTTACAGGGATACGCCTCAGAGATGGATAATCCAGCAATCTCTCACCTCATCCCTGCTCCTTTGCAAAACAAAAAGGAGATCCTGTTTGGCAACATGCCCGAAATTTACCACTTCCACAAGAGGTGAATGAGCGCCATCTGGCTGTCAGTGATGATGCCTGCACTGTGACTTGACATTTTATGGGCCATCAAAGAACATAGTCAGTTATTTAATCATACGCCTTCTTCATCGTTTGTCTTACTCCGTCTCACCTTTTCTGTTTCATGGTTTTGTTGTTTGCAGGACTTTCCTGAGGGAGCTGGAGCAGTACACCGACTGCCCAGAGTTGGTTGGAAGGTGTTTTCTCGAGAGGGTGAGTGAATCATGGGGTTTTTCAGCACAAACATGTGAATCCGGCAGCGCTGATGAGGTTTCCTGAATACGAACCGTTTGCACTTGACTCCTCAGATGACGGACCTGCAGATCTACGAGAAGTACTGCCACAACAAGCCTCGCTCTGAAAGCCTCTGGAGGCAGTGCTCAGACTGCGCCTTCTTCCAGGTTGTCTGAACTTTAGACTCTCTGGTTTTAACTGAATGTTAATTTGTGTGTTTTTATTGGATGTAATTTGTTTCTGTCTCATTGCATCAGGAGTGTCAGAAGAAGCTGGAGCATAAACTGGGTTTAGATTCCTATCTGCTGAAGCCTGTTCAGAGGATTACCAAATATCAGCTGCTACTGAAGGTATGAAAGTGTCTGTTAGCAGCAAGTCAACTGGACTGTTAAACAGTGATTTCTGTGGGACTTCAGCTTTTTTTATCCATTGCTGTGAGCTGCTTGTTTACTGTGTTGCTAAATACAGGAAATGCTGAAGTACAGCAAGGGCTGTGAGGGGGCCAATGACCTGCAGGAGGCGCTGACCTCCATCTTAGGCATCCTCAAGGCCGTCAACGACTCCATGCACCTCATCGCCATTACAGGTTATGAAGTAAGACTGGGATTCAAGCTTATCAGTCACAGGTCGCGCGCTTGATATCGGTCACTGACAGTAAATGGAAGATAGAGACACACCCAGCGTGGCCTTTGAACTCGATATAATGTAAAATATAAACAGACCACACACTGGATAAAAACTCAAAATCCAATTGAAATAAAAGTATATGATAATAAGAATACAAAATCAAATTATATACAATATATCTAGTGCCTTGCTGCTTATTGAACTATCTATTTCATGTTACCTGTTTGACTCGTTCTATTGCACAAGTGCTAAATTGTCAGGGTATAAATTATATCATACCACAAGGGTCTAATCTATTCCCTTAGGATGTATACATTCAGCTTATCCAAAAGTAATATTAATATTAAAAATAATAATGTAATATTAAAAATAATGTCTGCCATACAGTATTTTAGAACAATGCAATATGTGGTCAATCAGCTCTATTTTACAGCATCTTTCCCTCTTTCAGGGTAATCTGAGCGAGCTGGGGAAGCTGCTGATGCAAGGGTCATTCAGTGTGTGGACTGAGCACAAGAAAGGTCATGCCAAGGTTAAGGATCTGGCCCGATTCAAACCCATGCAGAGACACCTCTTCCTCCATGAGAAGGCCCTGCTCTTCTGCAAGAGGAGGGAGGAGAACGGGGAAGGCTACGAGAAAGCCCCCTCATACAGCTTCAAACAGTCTCTGAGTGTGAGCAGCCCTACAGTTGCTGCGTTGTGAATTTTGCCTCTAGTATTTGGAATATGTTTTATTTATATGTTATATGTTTTTTTTATATGTTTTACCTGGCCTTCTTTTCTAAACAGATGAGCGCCGTGGGCATCACTGAGAATGCAAAAGGAGACAACAAGAAGTTTGAAATCTGGTGCAACTCAAGAGAAGAAGTTTACATTGTTCAGGTATATTAACGCACAAAAATTAATAGTCTGGTGATATGATCATCTATATACCTATAATCTAATACCTCTATTGCACAGAGACTCATTGTTGCCTGAAACTTATTGAAAACACATCAGTGAGCCACAGTGTTACATGTTCCTTCATCACAACAAAGAAAGTTACTGTATTTTGATGTGAGTCAATCTCTCATCTATGCCCTGGTGCCATCAATTCTCCTTTGAATTTATTAATCTGAGGATGAATGATCCCCAACTAATACACAGTTTACCACTGGTTTAGTAATGTGTGCTGAGAACTACAGTTCCCAGTGGTTTTTAGGAAATTACCGAGCCTTTTATTGAATTTGTTGACAACAAGGACATAGAAAATAAAGACAGCTGTCTGTCTCCAGGTAACAGCGCTAGGTGTCACATGGTTTGCCCTTGGCCTTTAAATATTAACTGTCCTATTTCAGGCACCAACGACTGAAGTAAAAACCACTTGGGTAAATGAGATCAGGAAGGTTCTGACAACTCAGCTGGAAGCGTGCAGAGGTACAGAAACAAGATAAACCTCCAATAAGGGGCATTATGACATTAATATCTATGCTTAACCAGAAAGTGAAACAGATGATTTAACTATAATGACTATGAAAGTAAAACCTCTGTTTTTAAAGTTTCCAGTCTCCCTCTGTGTTTCAGAGGCCAGCCAGCAGAGGGCACCAGACCAGGTTTTCCAGTTCCCTCCTGTGTCCAGTGGCACAGTGAGTCTCAGGTGAGTCTGTATATTCCCCACCTTCTTTATTTTTTCTGTGCACGTTGACTTTCGGTGTCTTTTTAAAAACTAAATTCTCACTTTCTACATTTTTGTTTTGTTTTGTTTTGTTTTTTACCCACAGTCCGTTCAAGACCGGTCAGAAGAGCTTTAAAAAGGGAGAGGAGAAGAGAGCTGAGCCCTGCAGCCCTGATGTCAACTCCTCTTCCTCACCAAAAACCACAGGAAAAGGTCAGTGGAGAGACGGGGGGGATCCAGTTAGACAGATAAAACCCTTTCTTACTCTTTTTTTCTCACAACAAATCTGCCTTTAGCATTTTTAATGCTTTTATTGTAAGAAAACACAACACTTATTACTGTTTCCTTTGTTTCCCGTTTTCTGATTTTTAATCCACGTCCTACTTCTGTCTTATCCACTGAAAAATATGACGTCTTCCAACTTTATTGATTTTTTTTCCCCCTTTAATTCGATTCCTCCACACTTGCTTAACCTTTCGTCTTCCTTACCTCCTTCTTTCTTTGTGTCTGTCCTGTGTTCTTGTTTTAACCCTGGGTCAGATGAGGCTGTGACAAGCCCTACCTCAGACAGAGCTGCTGTGGCTAAAAAGCGCTTTACTTTACAAGGCTTCAGTAACCTCAAAGCTCAGAAAGGTAACCTCAGGCCAACATTCGACATATCACATCATCTTCTGCAATTGTAAAATTAAGTTTAGTAAAAGTTCATCTCTAATTTAGTGGGAGTCAAAGAATCTTTGTTGAGTCACTTAATGAATAGAAGTTACGGAAAAGACGCTCACTGGCTTTTCTTGCTGAGAGTTAGATGACAAGTTGCCACTCTTATGTCTGTGTGGTGACTGGAGAAAGTTGCATCTCTCGGCCATGAGATGGTGAACAATTTGTCGCTTTTTACATCTCAGTTTTTGTACGATTCAAACAAACAAGATATAGTTTGTTAGCTAGTGAGCTTTAGAGGTGCTGGCAGGCGCTGTTTCCTCCTTATATTTACCGTACAGACATAAGGGCGGCATTGATCTTTTTATCTAATATAGGCAAGTAAACGAATTAGCCTGTCACTCAAAACGTCAAAACTATTCCCCAAACTATGTCCATGAAGGACAAAACTGAGTAGTGAAGTAATATATTTAAAAATAGTGTTGTCAAATCCTGCATGCTTCCCTCCACAGAGCCCTCAACCACTGATGATAAAAGCTTTACATTACCCATGACGGTCCTCCCGTCACCAGGTATCACACGGCTCTAGACCCTAGGATGTTCTATCCAGTATAATGTTGCTTTTATTGTACAAAATTTCAAAATGCATTGCAACATTGAGCGGCATTTTGCGGTTGCTGTCCTTATTAGAATCAGTTTACCCCTGTATTAATTTTTTCCTCAACCCCTCTAATTTACTGTGTGTCCGTCGTTCTAGTCAGACCTGAAAATTCCAATTTCCCCTTTGACTTTTTTTTTTTATTATTAATTTTTTTTTTTTTACACCTCATCAAAATTTACCTTTTGCTCGTCAGTATTTTGGTCACGGTTTCCTCGTTGCCTCAACATCCATCCTCGTCTCTCCTTTTTCCTGCTTCATGCTAGGATCCCCCACGAGCCCCGATCACAAGACGAAACGCCAGAGCGACCCGACGCCATTCGGCTTTAAAGGTAATCGGTCTGCCCAGCAAACCACTGTGTAATCTCCCTGTCTGGTTAGTTGTTGCACCCTTGATGCCTCAGCACAGCCTGATGGCTGTAGCTGCTGCAGGGTGAGTGACTGTGCTGTGTTTCCGTTGCCTCCTGTCCCTCAGATGCAGGTCCTCCTCCTCCCCACCTGAGCAGGGCCAGGTGGTTCAGCACCTCTAGTCTCTTACAGACAAAGTGGAGAGGTACACTGGCACGAGCTGGCTCATGCTGGCTGTGTGTTGGATCCACTGTTTCACTGCTATAAAACCTTTATAGACCATTTCTCTCTATTCTTGTGTTAGTGAGAATCATAGGAATGCCCACTGAATTGGAGAAATGGTTTCCTGACACTTTATTTCTTTGTTGCAGTCAGAGAGTTTAAAATATAGCGCTGCATGCCCGTCTCCCCTGTAGTAGATTTATTATTATAGCTGTGGGACTGGTTGTGTCATGCTGGGATTCCTGGGATTAGCTCCTCTACCATCTCTGTTTGAAAGAGCTTCTTTTTTTTGTTCTTTTTGGTTCTTCCTTTCACTCTTTCACACTCTTAGGTCTCTAACTGCAGGTCACTCACATGTCTTAACACGGGTCAAGTTAAATGTTGCCGTAAAACTCAATTTAACACTCCTGCGTGTCCCTCTTCTCCTCAGGCTGGAACAAGGCCTCCCTGTCGCTGGACGCCTCAGAGGAGCATGACGGCTATTCCAGCGCTGAAGATCCTCTTAACTCTGATCCAGAGGAAGACAGCGGCAAGAAGCTGGTGAGTCACGGCGGCTAGACAATCATGTCAGCCTGTCTGCGTATTAATCACTGTGATTAATATGCAGACAGGCTGACAGGCTGCACACAACCATCCTATTGACTGTGATAGGGTTGGGGTTTGGCATGTAGCGTAATTAAGGTTACAGGAAGTCAGTACAGTGTCCTCCTAAGTGACAAACACGTGTCTGTGTTTGTGTTTGCATATCTCATGCAAGTGTGAAAACCATGTGATGAAACCATGTGACGCTAAAAGACCAATACATGTAGAATAATTGGCAGCTGTGTATTATAGCTGTCTGATCCATGGTCATATGATCAGCTCAAGATCTATTTTATAGTGAACACTGTCCTCATTGCCCCTAGAACATTTCTTTTACTTTATGTTAATGTATCAGGTCCTATTTCTGTAGATTTTAACGTTTAATCAAATAAGAAACTTAACTACTATGTTTTTGAAAATCAACTATTCTGGAGCATAGCACATGTCACGTCATGTGTTACATATAAGATTCCTATTTGCTAATTTTCCAGTTTAAAAAAAATGTCTTTCTAATTACAGCTGCTTTTTTTTTTGGCCACATGGGGGCAGACATGGATCATCATTAATTTCATGCAGGAGTTCAGAAGTCCTGAGGGAAAATAAATTGGCTCTGTAGCTCCAGAACGCTCCACTATGTTAACCAGCTAGTCTTTTACTTTGTCTTTGTGCTGTTTGCTGCTGGCAGGTAACATGCAAATGGTTTGCCAGAACATTTTTGCAAAAAAAAAAAAAAAAAAAAAAGCGGCCTGCTGCTCCCAGGAATCTCATATGATCCATTGTTAATATAAAAGTATTTATTAGTGCAGCTTTAAATGTGATATGTTTTGACTTGAGCTGTTTTGTCAATTCATAGCACAAAATAATTAATATAGCACAGCTGCTCATTTTCTGTTTTCATCCTTGTGTGCTTCTTATCTTGGCTATGGACAGTGTGCTGGAAAATACACCGTGATGGCCGACTATGAGAAGAGCAGCACTCAAGAGCTCTCAGTGAAGAGTGGAGACATGGTGCAGCTGGTCAAAGAGGGAAATGATGGACAATGGTATGCATACAGCCCTACTGCTGCCTATTAGGAATAAAAACAGTGATAGCAGCGCTACTATAATAGTTCCTATGGGCGTTTTTGTTTGTGTGCATGTGGTCATACAGGTTTGTTCGTAACCTGAGAACCTCTAAGGAGGGCTGGATCGCTGCTGCTAATCTCCTCACGCTCATTGGGAAGTCCAAGTCTTGCCAGTCTCTCAGCAGCTCAGGTATTCGATCAACAATTCCCAAATGAAAGCGTGTATGAGAGAATAACGCACGATTGTCACGTAGTGTAAACATTAATCTTGGATATACGTGTGTGTGTCTGACAGAGGGCAGCGGCTCCGGAAACCTCAGCACGTCGTCCAGCTGCAGCGAGACCTACACCAGCTTCTCTGACATCAAACCCTGAACCCCTGAGCACTTCCCCTCCACCACCAAACTGCCCTCCTGAATGCTAGCATCATGTGGCTGTCTGTGCTGTAATGCCAACGTCAATACTCATAAGTATTTTGTCAGGTTTTGCCACAGAGAGCTGTATTTTGTTCCCCCTGTTTTCACCTGCACAGCACATTAAGACAATGGCACATGCTATATTTTTGACTGTGGTGCCAGCGCACAGTAAGACACAGAATACAGTGCATACATTAATTTTACAGTAATGTAAAGGGATCTTCCTCTAGTTACACACTTGTCTGTTTATTTTTTATGCAAGATCCACGCAGTTATGCTATAATAGATGTATGAATGGGCCAGCGGGACTGATCTCAGTTAATGCATCTATTTGTGTTCACACAAAAAAATGGGGGAAAGAGTAATGATCAAATGTGGATGAAAATTGTCTTTGTGTTCATATGCACTAACTCGCCCAAGAGTTTACATTTCCACTGTTGCTGTAAATAAAGGAGTGGGAGAGAGATAAATGCATACAGCTTGTTTGGATTGAATGAATGTTTTCCCAGAGTCTAATCACCTCTGCGTCCTCTTGCTTTTTTTTTTCTTGCCCATTTACATATGTTTGTTACATATTTATTTGTAAGAAAGGCAAATGCTCACATATATTTAATCAATTTTTCTCACTTCTTTCTTTTTACTCTCTTTCGGTCAGTCATTTGTCTCTCTGTTGTCAGCCTGTCGTTAGAAATCTGTTCTGCCACCAGCTGTCAAAGACTTTGTGTATGAGCTTTTTGTGTTTTCGGGGTCCCCGATGGCCTCATGGTCTGACTCTCTGTGGGTTATTCATGTACGCTACAGTTTAAAAATGTTTCTCAGTGTGAATAATCAGAGGTCACTGCATAGCGCTAACTTATTCCCTGTCGAGGGACCATGTCCTGAATGTAGATATTGTTCATTAATATCTGTCCGTCATGAAATGTTTGTTATTGGAGATGCTATATTGTACATTAAGTACGGTGACGTCACTACTTTGTGACTTGTCTAATTTTTTTATATATAAAAGACTTGTAATAATTCAATCACCGTTTGTGTCTGTGTCTGATTTTGCAGGCCTCATATCACCTGATTGCACTAAAGGGAACTCTAATGTCTCTTTAGCTCTTTTGTAGCAAAGCATTGATCAGAGCTTAAGTTTAAAAAGAAAAATGCCATTTAACATTTGAACATTTAATGGGCATATTTTACAGGCAAAGTCATTTGAGGCCACTAGGGCGGAGAGAGCTTAAAGAGGCACAAGCCCTGGTACCAGAATTGAAAGTGAAAGTATCCAACTGGGTTGCCAGGTTTGTTTTCCACCATTCAAACTTCTACCTGAAATTTGTAGACCCAGTGCACTAAACTGACAAACTGAAATGAGACATTTTATCAACTTAAACTGTGACTCTTGAGTTTTGGAGCTCCAGTTCCAAAGTTCCAAACCAGACCATTTGCTTGAAAGCCCAAAATCTAAGCAGCACAAGAAATCAGGAAAAATGGCACAAACATAAAATCATGTTTGTTGTAGAATTAAATTAACATATAGAGTATGTTAGGAGGCCAAAAGACAATTTTGATAAAATTTTAAAGACAAACTGAACCTCAAAATGTACATATAGTTCCTCTACAAACTTAAAGAGGCATCTTGCTGGCAATCGAAGGCAGACACCATAAATTAAAATCATAAATTTATGTATGGAATTAAACTGAGCAAATGAAAGTCCCTGAAAGTTGTATTATCCAAAATTTGATAAGAATATCTCTAGAGCAGTTATTATGTTCGTGGCCAAAAAGCTATACCATCGAGGACACCAAAGTCCTGTCCACAGTAACGTTTCTGTAAATCTTGAGGGTTTTGTGATGACTCAAAGAAGTTTTACATCCTACAATTACACACAAACCCGATGGGGGGTGTTAAACTTCTTTTCTTAGTCTAAATTGGACTGTTTGGGGGGCAAAGAAATGATATAAATGAAAATGAAATAAAATAAAAAAAACAATTTAGTATTGTCATCCTGCTGATGAAACTGACAGAAAAACAAACAAACAACAATTTGTGTTTTTTCTCAAAATACTCTGAACTGGTTTTTAGCTGTTGGCTCGCCAAACATGTCTTTAGTGGGGTAATTTTTAATTTCTAACATCAGTATTTCAAATAATCCAGGCTAAATTGGGGGGGGGGTATAAAATAGATATGCAAAGAAGATCCGGAGGAAACATTATTATTTTTCTCCCGAAAACAACTTCGTTCTCCAAAGGTTGAGAGACCCTCCGGGAGGTCTTAACGGGGGGGATATTTAGGCCACTATCTGGCAACCACCCCACCTAAGGCTTGGGCGGCGAAATCAACAGCGGAAGCGTCCCGACGGCGCGACGGCGCTCGTGTAACTCGGGCCGGATCGACTATCGACTATCGACAGATCTCCTTTTATTATCGGGCGCTCGGACGCACGGTCGCCGGGCGCGCAGAGATGAGCCAAGGTCGCCAAGTGGCCTGCGTCCTCTGCCAGCGGGCACAGGAGTCCGAAGTCACCGGGCCGCTGTCGACCAAGGCTCAGGTCACCGCTCATCAGAACTGTCTGGTAATCGCCGTCCTTTTTAACACCCTTAGACGTTGTCGTCCTCCTCCCGCTGATGTCGGCGACGGGGTTCATTGGTTGGGATTAGCTAGAAAAAGAGAAAGAAAAGAGGAAGAGAGGCGGATATTGGAGGATGAGATCGATCAGACTAAAGGAAGTTGCCTCCGCACTTTTGCGATCAGTGCCCGACGTGCACATCGCGGAGCTCCTGCACTAACCCATCCTCTAGGCGCCTGTTTTTATTTTTTTGTTTTTTTTTTTTTTTGGTGAGGTTGCTCTTACGTTTAATTTAGTTTTTAGTTTTTAATGGTAAAATACAAAAAACAAACATTTGGGAAAACAGAATTTCTATTGACTGAGTTCACTCTTTCAAAACCCGTAGGAAAGTTCTCTTTAAAATCCAAAATGCAAACAAAACACATATTCCTCATCTCAGGATCAACTCTGGTACCAGGGCAGTAACAATATTAGTCTCCCAATAGTCCTTCGATTGTCCTTCATCTATCAGTCTATCTATCAATTGACTCAATTATTTGGATTAAACCAAGTTTGAATTACAGCAAAGAGAAGGGCACTTTACTATTACATGGAACGTGCAACCTTACTGTATACACACTTACTTCACTTTCCTAGGAACACCTGTAAACTAGCTTATTCATGCGGTTATCTAATAAGCCAGTCACCTGGCACCAGTGCAGTTCATAAAATCTTGCAGACTGGGAAAAATGTAAACACGGTGACTTTGAACAGGGCGTTGTGGTTGACACCAAACAGGCTGGTTTAAGTGTTTCTGAACCTGCTGAGCTCCTGGGACTTAAACACATGACAGTCTCTAGAGTTTTTACTTAGAATGGTGCCAAAAAACAAAAAAACCTTAAAAAAAAATCCAAATCTGTGGATGGAAACATCTTTTTGATGAGAGAGGTCAGAGGTCAGAGTGATTCAAGCTGAGAGAAAGGCTACGTTAACTCTAATTACCCCTTTTTACAACCGTGGGGAGCAGAACGGACAACACGTCAAACCTTGAAGGTGGATGAGCTACAACAGCAGAAGACCACGTCAGGAAGTTACGTGACGTGGTCGGGTACCGGTATCAGTCATCGTTTGAATGCCGCAGCCTGTCTGAGTTTATGTCCAGGCATACAGCATTTCCTTGCGTCCCAGTGGGACATCTGATCACAAACTTTCTACCTCTGTATGGAAAATAATTCCTCTATGCGGTGGGGTAATGGATAGTAGGGTGGAAGGGGAAGTGCCTGGGAGGGGGTTGGTGAAACACCACGTCGTCTCATATTGTAAACGTGGTTTTTTAGGGATGATCTCTGCATAGCTGAAGGAAGAGTCGCACGGCCACTCTCAGCCTCTCCCAAGGTTTAATGACGAGCTCGGCTCGTTCAAACTAGAGACGGAATCTGTCTTATATACGGCAACAGAGCATCAGCTGTTTCTTCACTTGTCTATTTAGTGTCATCAGATACGGGTACTGCAAACTATCCCAGACTTAACATAGGTGGCCTAGGCACGTTTCCTAGAACCCCTGTGGTCCGCCCATATCATCCCTACATTCTTTCTGTCACCAGAGCCGAGGTAAGTATGCTCACATATGAGAGCCTGATGAACTCACGACCTCTGGCCCCTTGTGCTTGTGCAACAATCACGAAGGGAAGAAAATACATGCTGTCACATAGTAAAATGCTCTGGACTCAGCCTCACCTGCCCCCTTTCCTCACCTGGCACGAGTCTTATCAAGGAAGACTCATCAAGGAATGAAAGCATGTGCTCAGTGTTCTATGTCCCAGTTGGGAGTTTAGGCATTTTCATCTTTTTATTTTGGTTCAGATGTAGCAGCATGTGGCAAAGTGCAGTCATGTTCACAGTAATTTGGTGTTATGTTAATACACAGAGATTTTGGTGAGATATATATATCAGATATCTCTATTTAATCCAGATTTTATCCTTACATTAATTTGGTTCATTCTCAGTACTCATTACGTTGTTTTTATGTACAGATTTGTGAAATGTATGTGGTATTGCTCTTCATTTATGCTTTACTGTATAGTTGTCAAATATGGCCTCCGTTTACAGCTTAAACACTTAGACATGTATCTTTGAATGACAGTTTTACTGTCCAAGACCTTTCCTCCTAACTTGTGTTGTTTCTGTTTTACAGTTATTTTCCTCAGGTATTTTTTGTCGGCATTCACCACAGTTTGATGACCTGTTCGGTTTCGCCATCAAGGATGTGATGAATGAGGTCAAACGAGGAAGCAAACTGGTAAATATTGCTGAGTTTTTCAGATCTGAAGAGTCCTAATCCGCTAATTGTCTGCTTGGAAATTATTTCAAGATGGGTTACTCATTTGTTTGCATTAGAGTTGTAAGCGCTGTGGGAAAAAAGGTGCCACTGCTGGTTGTGAAGTCAGACGCTGCAAGAGGTCCTACCACTACCCCTGTGCTATTAAAGAAAACGCTAAGACTATTGAAGATCCAGAATTGGGGAATTATGGGTAAGTTTAAGATATCTGTTTAGCTGTAGGTTTAGAAAAATAGGCCCTGTATTATAAAAAAATGCCTGTACTGCAGTTGCATGTTTATTTGTTAGAAGAAACAAGTGATAATTTTCATAAAGCTGCACTTATGTGTTGTTATGCATCAGGTTATACTGCTTCCAACACTACCAGAAACTGGAAGGTAAGTGGGCATCTTTGAAATTTGTCAATCTAAGGTCTTTTTGTTTTTAAATGTATGAGATAATACATGTTTAATTTTTCTTTTTCCCGACCAGAAAACAACGGGTCTGTAAATGGGCCTGTCTCAGGGAGAACCTCCAGAAATCCCAGTGGAGCTGAATCATCTAAGGTTTGGTTGATGGGACCATTGGCCACTTCTACTTGACTTGAAGCACATCACTTTAAATTGCAAAAAAAAAAAAAAAAAGCTCAGTAATTCCCTAAAGTGGCCACTGTGGTCTTGGGAAAACATCACTCAAGCATGAGCAAATAGTTCATTTCCTGGGGACTATTTTCAGAGGCGGATCAGTACACATTTCGTGCCCTAGTGGGTATTTATGGGAGCAGGAGGGTTTACATAGGATTGACTCAGAATAAACTATAGCATCTGTGTTCATGATAATGAAGAAAAATGTCACCCATTACATTGATTGTCCATGTTTTTCTATTTTTGTAGTTTAAATAGTTTTTGGAAAACAATTATCAACAGGCAAACCTTGTTAATAGGATCAATATTGGTGTTGGTCTTTTCCTGAGCTTTTTTCCAATATAGATGTAGTTGTTTAAATTTCTGCATTTATGCCAGGAGGTAAATGGTAATTTTTATGTAGCTCATTGAGAAACATCTCATCAGATGTTTTAGTTTGTCACCAAACTCTGTGTAGTAAGTAATGATATACATGTTTATTTTTTTATGAGGTATATTGTTGACAGAAGGAAACATCTTGGAAGTTTGTCTAATAGCGTTATTATGTAAGTATGTTCACACTTTGAATTTTTTCTAAATCATCCTTTATGAGACTATAACTAAATATTTTTATTTCTCTTAACGTCACAATCTGACAACCAGGCATGTGTGTTTTTTAGGCTGTGTTGTGATAAATGTTTCCTCATCACATAAGAGGAAAGCCAATGGTAAGTCCTGCTCGGAGCATCTCATGTCTTCTGCTTTTAGGGTGTTTTCCGTCTTAGTGTCAGGCATTAAACGTCTCTCCACTTGACAGATGATTCCACAGCGGCTGGACCGTCTCTCAGCGGCAGTGACTCAAACTCAGCCAGCAGTGTGACGCGTTTGCCCTACAAGGTTCACATATTATTCATAGTTACATAAAATAAAGCTTTTTTTTTAATGCTATTTCATTGCTTTTCAGAATGATTCAGTAATACAAATTATTCTGCTTTTGTGTTTTGAACAGAGACGGTTGAGTTTAAGTGACAAGTAAGTGTGTGAAACCTGGACTTTGCTCTTTAGCTTTTTTTCCCTTCCATTTTTGGAGATTTTTATATAGAATGTGCAGCATCTGATGATCTTTTTTTGTTGCAATATATTTGATGTGCTAATCATCTACATTTGTTTCTTTACAATAACATCCTTGCTTTAGCTTCATGCAGCACCAGCACTTTTTGCGCTCTGTAAATTGCCTAAAAAGGCCAACAGTTACTGTTGTAAAGATATCTGATAGCTCCCTATTGTCACAGACAGGAGAACCCCTCTAAACTTAAGTCTGGAGGCTGTACAAGGAGAGTATTGGATGAAGCTTCAGATTCAGGTTAACCCACTCACATTAAGCTAGAGAATGTAACCTATGTTGGGTAAGTATAATGATACAGTTAATGTACTGTTTTGTATGATTCCCTATCTCCTACAGAGGAGAATGTACCTAACACAGAGATGGAAATATTCGCCCCTTTGGAGTCAGATTTAGAAGAGAGTGCAAATTCTGTTCTGGGTTACCAAGTAGGTCTAATTTTATGAATTAATTATATTTGACAAATATCATCATTAGAGGCTGAAGATGTTTAATAAGCTGATATTCATCTTCTCTATCATTTATCTTTCTCCACTTGGCCAATATGCCTCAGTTCATCAGGTAAGACAAAATGTCTGTGAAAACATGGATGTTTACAATCCACTACACACCATATGACCATAAAATAGAAAGACCTGTATAACGTGATGCAATATAATCAAACAGTCCTGCAATAAACACAAATGCACTGTTCTAACAATGTTAAGGGTTTTTTTTCTTTGAAACAACTACTTAAGGGCAATTTCTGTGGAATTTCTTTTGTAGTTAATGGTGGTGCTGTGTTGCAATGTATTGAAAATTGTTGCTTTTTTTTGTTCACCTCAGTCACAGCACCTCACTAGTGCTGAAACAAGCAGCTGATTTAACAATTATTGGTCGGCAAAATATTAACTGGCAAAAATCTTGATAATCTTTCAATTGTTAAAATTATTAAATCCAAAAAGTTTTTTTTTTTAAAGATTTTGTTTTGGGCCATTTTAAACCTTTTAAAACATTTTCTGTTCGTTTGTTTTTTTTTACTATATAATTGCAAGTTCAACGCGTCTGAGATTTGAACTCGCTCAAAAAAAGCAATCTAAACAGCTTCTGATGGGCATTTTTCAAAACTTTTTATTTTGACAATTTAGACAGAACAAGCGCTTAGATCATAGACTAATCAAATGTTAAAAACAACTATCGACTTAGTAACCGACAAATCAAATTATTATTATTAACTGCAGCTCTAAATGCTGCAGTAAAATGCAATCCAATACACCACCACAATCCAAAGCCCTAAATTTGACCACAGAGTTTATTGATCCCCTCTCTGACAATATCAACAACTATTAAAAATGAAATTTTAGTTTTTATTACAGGACTTTTTTATTGTATTGGATCGCATAATCATGTACAGAAGCTCTTCTGAAAATGACAGTAGAGGTTTAATTTGTTGATGTTCTACCTTCACAGCAAAGATATAAAGAGTCCAAAAGCGTCCACCTCAGGTAAACAGTCACAGCAGGGTCCATGTATATAGAATATGTAGCCAAGACATGATGCTGTATACAAGTGTTTTTAAACCCCTTTTAGGAAATCATGTGGAAGATGAACACAGCAGTAGAAATAAAGAAGATGAAACAATTATAGATTCAGTGAGTTGATACTCTACATAGTGCATCATTATTGTCAAACATACTTCCTGCCTTCAAGTATACAGTAGTGTTCAAAATAATAGCAGTCCAATGTGACTAACCAGATTAATCACTGTTATTAGTATATTTTTTATTGCCACATGGCAAACGAGTTACCAGTAGGTGCAGTAGATTCTCAGAAAACCAACAAGACCCAGCATTCATGATATGCACGCTCTTAAGGCTGTGCAATTGGGCAATTAGTTGAAAGGGGTGTGTTCAAAAAAATAGCAGTGTGGCATTCAATCAGTGAGGTCATCAGTTTTGTGAAAAAACAGGTGTGAATCAGGTGGCCCCTATTTAAGGATGAAGCCAGCACTTGTTGAACATGCATTTCTCTTTGAAAGCCTGAGGATAATGGGTCGTTCAAGACATTGTTCAGAAGAAGAGCGCACTTTGATTAAAAAGTTGATTGGAGAGGGGAAAACTTATAAAGAGGTGCAAGAAATTATAGGCTGTTCAGCTAAAATGATCTCCAATGCCTTAAAATGGAGAGCAAAACCAGAGACACGTGGCAGAAAACGGAAGACAGCCATCAAAATGGATCAAAGAATAACCAGAACGGCAAAGGCTCAGCCAATGATCAGCTCCAGGATGATCAAAGACAGTCTGGAGTTACCTGTAAGTACTGTGACAGTTAGAAGACGTCTGTGTGAAGCTAATCTATTTACAAGAATCCCCCGCAAAGTCCCTCTGTTAAAAAAAAAGGCATGTGCAGAAGAGGTTACAATTTGCCAAAGAACACATCAACTGGCCTAAAGAGAAATGGAGGAACATTTTGTGGACTGATGAGAGTAAAATTGTTCTTTTTGGGTCCATCGCCCAATTGCACAGCCTTAAGAGCGTGCATATCATGAATGCTGGGTCTTGTTGGTTTTCTGAGAATCTACTGCACCTACTGGTAACTCGTTTGCCATGTGGCAATAAAAAATATACTAATAACTGATTAATCTGTTTAGTCACATTGGACTGCTATTATTTTGAACAATACTGTACTTCCTGCCTTCAAATATATGTGTTTTTTCTCAACAGCTAAATGTTTTCCTCTTTTGGTACTTTGAGTCTTTTTATCTGATATTCAGAATGTTTACTCAGAGCTTTTTTTCAGCACATTGAATGTTCAATTTCAAAAGAATGTATATACTTTTTTATATGAGATTAATATATGTTTCTATCATAATCATCACTGCAACAGCAGTTCCGTGATGCAAGATCTGTTTGTTTCCTCTCAGGATGCTGAGTCAGAGAGTCTGCTGCCTCCGGTAGAGATCCGCACAGAGTGTGCTCCGTCGGTTACAACAACAAGTTCTGCACTCTCACCTCAGACAGTATCATCTGCATATCCCAAAGTGATTGTGGTTGATGCAATGGAGGTGGGAAAGGGAGATGATGAAGGTGAGCTTTACACTTACTGTGGTAGAACAATTTGTTTAAAATGCAGTCTGATAACATTAACTTTTTCAAAGTGTGTCAGGAACTTTGAAAGGTAGATTCAAATTTAATGTAAGATATTTTTACAAGACACATATACATAAAATAAGAGTGATACGGATTCTTGATCATGGTCTAACAGAGCCTGTATAGGCTAGAAAGAAATCCTATGCATGCTACTATATGTTGACTCAATAATAACTGCATTGATGATTTACACTGACGATTGGTGAACTTTTTTTTTTTTTTTTTACGTATCACAAAATTTAATCAGGAGATAACCAAAGTTTATTAGGATGGTTCAGCTGGGTCCCATGAATGTTTTTACTAGATTACATGACACTTACATCTAATAGCTGTTGAAAACTATTTCAGTCTGGACCAAAGTGATTGGCCCACCAACAGTGCCATCACTAGAGCCACGCTAATACCGGGTTGCAAAAGCATGGCAGCACACATTTGCATAAACTACATCATGATTATATGCAAGTGTTGTTTGAAAGAGCATATTCTTTTAGCCTTTCACATTATAACATATCCCTATTTGTATCACATTTGTAAGAAGTGTCTCTCTTCTCAGGGTCCAATCCTGAGCAGAATCCCATCCAGTGTCCTGGTCGACACAGCGCTGGACCCTCTGTCCCGAGGCAAAGCTCCCCCAGGCCCCCTCCCTCTCCTGCCCGCTCCAAACCCCACAGTGTTGCTGTCTCACCTCCGTGCACAGGCTTGGCCATTTCCCCGACTCCACCTGACACAATTTGTGTTTCCCTCACCTCCTCCTCTCCCTCTCCCATTGCCGCCACCTTTGACCCAGAGCCCAGCATCAACTCTCGTAGCTTCTGGAGAAGCTGCAACGCGGCAGGATGCACACAGGCCATTTTTACTGATTTCATAAGTGAGATGAACAATATCTCCAGCAGAATTCAGTCAGACCAGGCCAGCCAGGAGGGTAAAAGAGGATTCAAGATACTCAGGATGCCTCAGACAATGTCTCTGTCTCACCCTTATGTTTCCAACATCTAAGCTATGTCTTCTTTCCACAGATTACGATCTTGCACTAACAGCGATGGTGGCTTCTGGAAAACTGGCAGAGCTTGTGGCCAAGCAGCAGATAGGTGAAGTACACTTTTACCTGTGTGGCTCCAGGGATGGCAGTGTGGGTCGGTAACTCTGTCCCTCACTCGGTAAAGGGCAGTTTAGCATTACTGTGAAAACATGTAGGCATGCTAATTATAGAATTGAGCAAAGGCCGAAGCAACGTTTAGACTGATGAAAGTTGAGCTAGTTAATAGTTGAGCTAGTGTAACAATATAGAGCTGAGCACTGTGCTGCAAGAAATCACTTCTAAAATATAACTTGTAATGTAATGCATGTTTAATAATAAAGGAGGCATAAAATCTGCAGCACTCTTTTGCCGGAGAGGGGGAGTATAGCCATATCAGAACAATGAGAAACATCAAGACAATGTCGGTCCATCATCAGTTTTAGTACAGACAATCAGAATACGTAATTGACAGCAGTAAAGATAAAAATAAAAGATGCATTCTAGGTCCCTTAACAAGGGCTGTTATGCACAGACTCAATATATATATACAGTATACAATATATTTCCTCCAAAACTTTCTGCTTGAATATTTTCAGTCTTTTGTCCAACTGTAGTACTGTATGACTAAAGCAGCCAATTACATACTTAATGAGTAGGCCTGTATTAGTGTCTTTTTTTTCTAGCTCAACAATCTCAGACAATGATTTTTTTTTTTTTTTTATTAACTTCAGGAGACAAAATAATCACCGATCTTTGTTGAACTGACATTTGGCTACTTTACCAATAATTAAATAGCCAAATACAGCTTCAGTTTTTAATATACTTAACCTTGTTTCATGATTTTCTAACAAGAACTTAAATAAATACCATTAAATACCATCAGGAAATTCCACTGCCATTTTGTAATAGTAATGATTGTACAGTTGATAAATGACAAACTGTTTTTACAGAGTTACAACAGAAACAAGTGGAGTTGAAAAAGGCAGCAGCAGCTATGAGGGAGGTCGTCTCAGCACTGAAGAGATAGGTCCATCAACAGCTTCTTTAAGAACAGGGACATCTGGGTTCCGTTAACTCGCTTTTCTTTTTTGTCTGTGATTTCCACTATTATTTGTATATTTTAAACTAAAAAAAAAAAGCATTTTTATATTTTACATTGATAATGCCTTAATGTTTACAGCAGCAGATAGGGCTTTAAATTGGAATATAAAACTACAAATGTTTGGCAACGATAATTCAAAAGCACTCGGAAGTTTAAAAATTGTGAAGCTTGCGATATGATCTCATATTTCAGCCTGTGAACTCGATCAAGATGCTTTTAGAAATCAGCTGAAGATGTTGCAGCTCCATTTAGAAAATGTGTTACACAAGAATATGAAATTATGAAATAAGTTTGGAAAAACTGATTTCAAAACCTATATTGAATATGAAGAACTGGAAAGAATATTTTCCTTGAAAATTCTGTGTCCAATTGAAATGATACCGTTTTCATACTTTTTTTGAAAAATGTTTTTATTATATAAGTTTATTTGTTTCCAACATGTGTATCCTTACAGTTTAGTTCTTTAGGGGATTAAAAATGAGGACTTTATTGTTGTGACCCGTGGTAGAATAACAGAAACAATTTGTGTATTTATTTATTTTTTTTTTCCTGTCACGTTTATTCTTGAATGTCTCACACAATTCCTGTTCCCTAGGGTGTCTGCATGTACAGCCCTTTGTTGCTTTTAATGTCAGTGATTAACCAGACTGGTCTCATGCACCATTTTTCATCTTAAATCCTATGTGGAAACAAGTAAACAAAGGACAGGACAGCTGAAATAATGTAGTTTACAGCGGAGTATTTGCAAACATTTTTCTGCATCCTGTGAACACAGTGGAGTCTGTTTTGTTTACTTTACTGACTAAGGAATTTGTGTTTAGTGTTCTCGTTCTGCAAAATATTTTTGTAACTGTTCCAGAATAAAACTGATTGATGGTGTTACGATACTGAAATATGTTTGTGTATGTTTCTTGTTCTTGAATCTTTTATAGGGTTTCCCCAAGCTTGCACCTAACATTCCTCCAAATAACTGTTTTTCTCCTAATGACATGTTAATTGTATAAATCTTTGATATTAATACCAGTTAATAACAATGTACCTAAACATTATCAATAATAAATAAATATCCTTAGAAAAATATTTTCCAGTTGCACTTCTATAATGCCCTGAGTGCTAAAACACTATCCCGACATAAAATAGTTGATTGAATTTAATTTCGCTCTGTGAAAATCTCTCAAAGGCAGGACTTACAGTGAACATACAATCTCAGGACCAGTATCACAACCTCATATCTTAATACAGAGTGCCATGTTTATCAAAGACACAAAGCAATCTGAACAAGATATGTTACCAAAAGTGGACCTAAACAATGAAACATCAAGCAGAAAACTGAAGCATCCACCATCCAAAAATCAGTTGACCAGGAACCGATCTACAAAACCAAACTCAA
Organism: Istiophorus platypterus; assembly: GCA_016859345.1. Classification (NCBI taxonomy): domain Eukaryota; kingdom Metazoa; phylum Chordata; class Actinopteri; order Istiophoriformes; family Istiophoridae; genus Istiophorus; species Istiophorus platypterus. The sequence goes on along the minus strand of CM029122.1, from coordinate 9,488,196 downwards.
GCCATCTAAATTATTAGGGCATTCATGTCATGCTGCACAGAAGCGGAAACATTCAGGTGTAATGATTTTTCTCTTGATGAACTGTGGACACACGCTGCAGACAAAACGCCGTCACTTATGACCAAAGTAACCTACAGTATTTTCAAGCTGTGACACACCTCCTTGAAGTGCATGAAAGAGTAGAATGTGTTTGACTTCAATCTGCAGCAAGCATATACAAACCTCCCAGAACATCTCTGGGAACATTTGTAAACAAGTCTGTAATTCAGTCGAGACAGACTCAGGGATGCTCTAGGAACGTTATGTTGGAATAATGGGAACAAATTGTAGCACTTATGTCAGATGAAAAGTGAGCTGCAGTAAAAGAAAGCGTTGCTGGAATAGGAGCTTAAATTACTCATGCTGGAGACCATTTAGTTTGATACATGATGAAACAAAACACATCAGTGGACCCACTTTATTATCCTGAATGTTGCATTGTGTATTTTTAAAAATGGTTTGAATCTCATGGTTTAGAGATACAAAAGAGAGGCCAATCCTTGTTGTTAATCACCTGTCAAACTCAATTATTCTATTTTTTTTTAATTACCATGATAGATGAAAATTTCTTTTTTTTCAATGTTTAATTGTGATATATTTCTTGAATACTTTACACTTTTTTACAGAAAACACAATCAGATCAGAGTTTGCTTGCAAAGGTCACAAAATGTAACTGGCACTTCATAATACTCAGTATCAATCAATAAAACATTATTGGTTTTAAGTTAGAAATGCTCTGCATAGAAATGATCAAATATGTTCTTCAAAATACTCACAGCAGTAGTGCAGGTGTCACTAAAAAACTTTCTAAATGTTAACACTGTAAAATATTGCTTTCAACATACAGCATATAAGTCATGCAGATGCAAAAGTGTCCAAGTCCAGGTCTACTCAGCCTGGGCTTCTGCAAGGCCACACGCCTTAAAATGATTTTCGGTGGCTCCATACATTTGTTACAGATTGAAACCAGGCAAGTTTAACTGCAAGTTATCGGTTTAGCGCCATAAAAACAGAAAAACATGATAAGCTTACTTTTTATGTTTCAAAACTGCAGCTGCACAGAACAACACTATGTAATCCTCAAATGTAAAGTGAAATGAAGTTTAAGACTGAATCACTCTGTCATGAATCTCACTTGTAACCTGAGTTCCCATCTTTGGGAAGCCACTCGGACTAATATCCACTGACTGGAGTTTGACCTGACCAGGCTTAATCAAGCCTTGGATGCCTGAGTCTGTATTCTTGATATATCAGTGTCCAGTCTTCAAAGGACTTGTTCTATCCTGACATCCACAAGTGCAAAAGCCTCATACCTCAACCTGAAAACAATGAATCCAGATGCCACATCCAGACTATGATGTGTTCGTCTAATAGAGTGGAACAAAATCACATTAAAATTTTTTTAAAAAGTGCAAATACTAAAGAAGTAACTTGGTCAATTAAACAGAAAAATAGAAAAAGTGATATTAGGCGACTGGCAAAAATTTATCAAGTTAAAATGAAATAACTTGATCAGGCGATAGTATCCTGTTTTACACAATACGTGTAAATTAATCAGCAGTCTGGCACTGTGGCAAACAACTACCATAACTGTCGTCTGTAATGATGCTGCTACCCGTCAGCCTTGTGCTGTAATTTCAGTATATACAGCGCAATCTACAAACTGAAATGGACAAACTGGTTCTAGTCTGGAATAAGATTTGACAGATTCGACACTGATGGTGACAATCTAAAGATTTCACCACCTGTTCATGAAGGTACATGGAGCTGAAGGGGAGGCGATGACTCCCAGAGTCGAGCAGTATCCTCTGCAACTGTTCCTATCATTACCTCGGGTAGAGGTCAGTTTCTGAAGGCTCCACAGCGGCTGGCCCGACATATGAAATCTTTGAGCAGGTTGCCGTCAATCTGCCAGAAAGCAGCGGTCTGGGTCACCTCAGTCAGGTGATTCACGCAGAACTTAAAGCAGAACTCTTCGAGATCCTGAGTGACAAAGGGAGGAGCACAAATTTACCAAAGGGTTCCTCATTCCAGATTAAAATTAAATCTGAATTAAACATACAGATTAAACAAATGAAAATACAGCATGTGAATTACTTGGCTTGAGAGGTACAGATAAGCAGAATTCACTACCTTTAAAAACAGAGCCAGGCAAGCCGTTTATCCCCATCCTTATTTTAAGGTAAGCTAACAGGTGGCATTAGCTTCATATTTACTGTACAGTTATGAGACAGATATCAATATTCTTATCTGAGTTTCAGGAAGAAAGCAAATAAGCTCATTTCCTAAAAATTTTAACTATTACTTAAACAGAAAAACTAATGACAAAACAAAGCCGCTGTTTCCTTCTCACTGGATGAAACATTTTCTGTCCTATTTCTGTTCTACAATAGCTGTTTTGAATGTGCATTTCAAGGTAAATGCAGCTTTCTACAGCTTTCTATATACAAATAAACTGATGATAGTTTGTAGACCGATGGTGAAGACTGACCTCTGCATCATAGCGCACAGCAGCCGACAACAGGGAGAAGGCGTTTTCAACGGTAATTCCCCTCTTGATTATGTGTTGACAGAGTCGTTTCAGGCGGTTCTCACAATACGATGTTGCCAGATCCAGCAGCCCTGAAATAGCAAAGACCGTAACGCTGTAAGTCAGAACAACAGACCGATGGAAGTCAGGGTGAGAGATTAGGTGGTGATGTGTGTGTGTATGGGTCTGACCAATAGCATCTTCGGGAGGCAACTCCACGTTGTCAGTGTAGAGAAACTCCAGGAAGGAGCGGTAGACCGGATAGGAGAACTGGTCTATTTCAATCACCTCCTTCATGTCTTCATTCCAGTGGGACTGGAACATGGATCTGAAGTGTTCGCACCTGCACAATAAGTTGTTTCAAGACAGATAAAGATGTCTTTTATTTTTGAATTATCCCTATTTTTTAGTTTCGGAACTTGAACGGGCAGCCGTGGGATGAAAATCCCAACCTGATTTTGAGGACCGCTTTGTGGACGCAGATATATTTGCCGTCAACGCAGAACTTGAGGTCGGCTGTCTCTGGGTTGTCAAACTCCTTCTTCAGAGACTGAGCCACTGTCAAGAAGTCATCATGCTCTGAAGCGAGAAGAAACACCCACGCACACATCAGCTTCTGGCATTAGAAAAATAAAGACTGTAGTAGGAACTTTATCCACTTGTATTTTTTGTAACCCATACAGGAAGGACCACTGTCTTCATATGTTGTTTCGATCAGGCTTTATTTTACACAGCCCTGATAATCTTCCTTTTAAGTTTCCAACAAATAACCAAGTAATCTTGCATAGGTCAAACTGACACAGTGCTCAGTTGGTACAATGCCCTTTGACCATACAAAATAACTGCTAAACTAGTGTAATCTAGATCAACAGGTCAGCAGAACTTGCAAAAATGTGCAATATGCTTACAGTTTATATATTCCAATAATAGACCATTTCCACAGCAGACAGTTTCAGGATCCTGGCATTGTTCATGCTGGCTCATTGTCACACTGTCACAGCTTACTGAACGCTACTGGAACATTACAGTGCTGATGTCAATGGTAACACTTGTGCTTGTACCATGTCAAAATGCCTGCTGTGGAAAAGGCCTGTGAATGAATTTTTCATAAATATTTGTTTGGTATTAAATGGAGTAGTTACTTCAAGGAAATTCATCTAGAGAGGAACAAAAACTGCCTTAAGATTTTTATGCAGATTCATGCACAGAGATGCTTTCAAACTGTTAACATAGCACATAGCTATTAAAACAACACTGGTGTTGTTAAGTAAATTAAATGCTCACTCTGATGGATTACCTGTCTAAAGTCCATGAGTATTTTGATTTTCATAGCGTACATGCATGGACTATAACCTAATCACTGCCTGGAGGGTAAAAAAAATTAATCAAAAAACTCGCTTTGGAAAATATTCTTGAGTCAAAGAAACATAATTCGTGGATAATGTAAACCGCATTGCTTTGATTGCTACATCATTATTGCCATCACCGGGTACATGAGCTTCTTGTCTTACCCATGGAAAGAAGCCTCCACATAACAGAGGGGGTGGCGAAGCATGCGAAGACGTCGTCGGTGCAGGCGAAGTGCGTGAGGTGAGGCAGCACTATAGACTGGCCCCTGCACTGGCCCCACATGTACACCTGGCCACTCTGGGTCTTAGCAGCTGACGTATGTGTGGAGTGACAGGCAGCGATCTCTACAATTCTGTCAAAAAAGCCCGACGACAGAAATCCAGTCGATGAGGTGACAGTGGAGAGGGGATCCGCTTTTTCTCTGTGGTGAAGTAACAGTCTTGCTCACCTCTCTTTCTCGGCCATGATCTGAACCGGGCTCAGCTGGTTGCTCTTGTTGCCAGTTCCCAGTTGTCCATATGTGTTGGCACCCCATGTGTAGAGCAAGCCCTCATCTGTTAGTGCCAGGGAATGGGCATAGCCTGAGACAATCTGGAGAGGAAAGGGGGGGGGGACTGTAGATGTGAGTCCCACCAGTTTACCATGACAAAATGTAATATCATATATCATATATATATAAATATAATATCATCAAATCTCATCTAGCTTCTAATAATGGTGACAGCAGGTGCTTTTACAGTGTATGTTTCCCTCTAAATCACTAAACTGGTCCCTCTTTCTATGAAGGCATTTTTGCGGTGGAACATTTGAACGCTTGCACAGTTGAGCTTGTTGAGCATATTCATGTGCATCTATCAATGAATTTGAAGTCAGAACTCTTTCGCTGCAGTATCTCAAATGATGAACAAATACGGTACTAAATAGTCCCACCTGAGTTGGTGTATACATTTTAGGATTTCCTTCTCATAACCCTGTTGAGAAACATAATATTGAAAGAACTGCAACTGAGTTGACACGGCTAAATATAACTATAGGTATCTACTAGTTGCTAAAAATGTATCTAGATGGAGTGGATTGTTCATAGTGAATTGATATGATCATGATCACCCCCTAGTTTCCATGTATACTGAGAAGTTCATCTATGTATAAGTTTGTGTGTGTGTAATTTCAAACCTGTTGCACACATAAACCCTGCAGAGCCACAAGTCGACAGGGAGTGAGCTGGTTCCCATTATTTCCGAGTCCAAGTTGTCCGTTCCCATTATAGCCCCAACCGTACACCTGCAGACATAAGAAAAGAACATGGGTGCTTTTTTTTTTTTTTTTTTTTTTGTCCGGCTACCACTGGATAACTCCACTATGAACCAGGCAATCACCTCTCCATTGTCCACTACTGCCAGAGACGAGGTCTGACCACAGACGATACTGACAGCCACCTTGTTCTGCAGGCAGCTGGACACTCTGCGGGGCGTGGGCTGGTTCGCTGTGGAGCCTGAGCCCACCTGACCACAGTTGTTGTAGCCCCAGGCATACACCTGGCAGACAAGAAGGCGAGAGGTGGGACAATACGTTCAAATGGAGGGGAGAGAGCTCTTTTAAAAAGTAAGGCCATTTTACGATAGCCTCGGATTTTATGAATGATGGAAAGTTAAATATCCATCCACCCCTTTATTAATTTAAGAGCAGACTTTTATTGTAAAGTCACGGAAAATATTATCTCTCCTCACATGTACCCTCTGGTCCAAAGTCCAACATTTAGGAGGTTGCTAAACTGCTACATACAGTACAGCTGCCAAGTTTCTTAATGCTAAGAGGTAAATAAGTTGTTGATAGATTTGTATACACAAAGTGAAACTAGTGACTAGACACTAGTTTTTGACAATTTGGGAAAAATACAGATATTTGCTTTCTTGTGGAGAGTCAGAGTAAAAGATCGATACCATTTACATGAACTTGACATAAAGATTGGAAAAGGCTAGACTGGCTCTGCCCAAGGGTTATACGTCAAGTTGCTTGTTTTATCTATTAAAGAAAACAACCTTGGTGTAAAGGTTTTTAAGGGAGGTTATGTACCAGTATTTCTATTTCCAAGTTAGCTGGCATTGATGTAAAGCCATGAGTGTGGAATCAATCTTCTCATTTAACTCAGCAAAAAAAAGAAAGAGAAAAAGAAGAAAAGCTTATTTCCCAAAATGTTGAATAATTCCTTTAACAACTAACAAATATCTAATAGTTGACCTTGCATGAAGCAGTTTGAGGCAAAACAGTTTCCTTATGGCCCCGCTTAGATTTAAGTTTTCAGCTCAGGGGGATCAAATCCCTCTGTGAACAGACTTAATGTTCTCTAATGGTCTGTGTGACTCAGCATTGCCTTTGACCAAAGCTGAGTCACCTGTCTTATTACGAAAGGTTTTAAACAGGCTTTCATTCTGCTCTGTGCATGCTTCTGCTGTAATAGTAACAATGTGTTTTACCCTAGACACACTTACTTCTCCTGAGTCAGTCAGAGCCATTGAGTGGTGAGAGCCACAGGCCACCTCTGTGACTTTCTTATTGAGCAGGTTGGCAGACACAAGCACTGGAGCTACTCCTTGGTTGGTTGTCCCATTTCCCAGCTGGCTGTAGCCATTGTGTCCCCAGGCAAATAGCTCTCCATCTGAATCGCAAAGAGATTAGTCATCCTGCAGCACTTTTTAATCCAACTGTGAAGAGGAGGATTGCATGTTTTGTGCAGCTACCCTCTGTGGCCAGCAGGATGTGGGGTCCACTGCCATAGCTCAGGCTGACCACCTTCCTCCCGCTCAGGAAGTCCAGCTTCTTGGGTACAATAGTGCTCTGGCTGTCCCCTGTTCCCAGGCAGTTGCTGCAGTTTAACCCAAACACATACACCTGAGGGTGGACGGAGAGAGGGAGAGAGAGGGAGAGAGAGAGAGAGAGAAAGAGAGAGACAGAGACAGAGAGACACACACACAGGACATGTAAAGTGGATCAGTGATAAGCAGGGCTAAGCAGAGACAGTCACCCGCGTAGGTTACAGGTCACATGCCAGACAAACAAACATCAACACCAGCAGGCAGCACTGATAAGAGCTGCAGGTGTAAGTCTGGTGCCATTAACCCTCCATACCTTCACACATGACCCAGTGCAGAACAACAGCACCAACGGAGAGGTGACAAGCAAGGACAGGAGAACTGGCCTAGAGTTCACTTTGATATTCATGGCATTGTTTATTAACCGACTATACCTATGGAGCCCGAAAGTGTCCGATATTGGATAAATTGTTATGAAATAAAACCGTTAAATTAAAAAATTGTGTAAAAATATTAAAAAAATAAAAATTGGGGAAATCATTTAAAAAATTATTCAAACTCATTACATTATGTCATGTCATAAGATATTTTCATTATAACAATTTAACAGGAGTTAATTTTCATTTTGTACCTTTTTTCCCCTCAATAGGACTTTTGGGTCATTGAATTTTTTATTTCATAATGTCACTTTTCATGCCTTCTTAGTCGAAACATAGTTGAGAAGTTGTTATTTCTTGATAAAAAGAATAGTGGTGATGTAAAATCAAATATAAAATATAAATATAATTGTCCTTTCTACATGTTCTTTGCCCTTATTGCACATTGACAGCTCAATTTTTTACACATATTGGCTGTAGTCTGACTAATTTTAATACATCTGAAGCATAAAAAAATATCTTGATTGCCTTTACAGAAATTACTATAAAGGATATTTTAATTCATAATATACAAATTTTTGTATTTGCCCATGTATTCTGGCCAGTAGATGTTGTACTATTAAAATGAAGCATCAAGAAATTACTCTCTTCTCGAACCACTTTGCTGGAATGGTTCCAAGCTTAATGAAGCCTCGTCTCACCATCACTAGCTTGAAGTGGGTTTATCAAAGCTTTCTGCTGAAAACAGCTGTCTGCAGCTGCTGGAAACAAGGCTAATGAGAGCGGTGACACAAAACAGTGGAGTTGCTACAATATTGTGACACTTACAAAAAGATATAAATCATAGTAAACATTCTCTGAGGTGGATTAGCTATTGTGGGTCTGTTTACTATGGTGCAATGTGGCATGAACTGAAACCAACAGGCTGTTTGCGAGGCAGGAATCCAGTCCAAACATCCACACACATAACCATTATCCCATTCGCCCTTTGACCTCTCACCTCATCATCACTGGTGATGTAGATGGCCTCGTTAGCAGACGTCCCAAACACACAAGCTTTCCGTATCGCGGAGAGCTCCTGAGGTCCCATCAGGCTGAAAAGGGGCCATTTGGTCACATCCACCATGATGCGCTTGCTGTGAGTCCGTGGCGAGGGCAGTGAGTGGGGATGGAGGGAAGAACCTCAATCCAATGGCAGGGCAGGGGCCAGGGGGAGGGTTTGGCTGGGCAAAGCTGCCAGCGCTGCAGTTGCTTTTGTGAATGGGTGTGAAAATATATACACAGTCAGGGAGCATCAGACATTTGTCAATTATATAAACATTTATACGTTGAACGCACTTAAACACGTTGATATGTGAAAAGAAGAACTGCACATTGACACAACTTTTAACCTCTGGAAAAAGCAGAACTGTCCTTGAGACGAACAGCCTTCACACACGTACAGTGATGTTCAGCTTGGAAGGAAACGACATTAAACCCACGCATGATCTGACTGAGGAGATCAGGGAGAGAAGTTGGGTCATGTGGTGCAACATTAGGCCGAGGAGATCAGGGCTGGTATGTATAAAGCCGCTCAAGGTAAAATTTTGCTCTTAAGTGCCTTAAAAATCTAAGAGTGATATAATTTTTTCCCAGGCTTATATCTGGATAAACATTCCTAAGAGTTAAGACTTTGTGTTGGCTCAAAAATTATTTAAGAGAGCTCTAGAGGTTTCTGAACCCAGTTAGGAGTCAGTTAGGAGCTGACACTCAAGTAAAACTTTAGTGTTTTCTATTTAAGCACGGCTGTAAACACGGGACTTTTACTTGTACTTGTGTGACAACATTTTCAACCTCTATATATGTAGGATGTTCGCTGTAAATCTCAAAAGCGTCACCTGAAAACTTCAGCGGGAGAGTTGTCCCTGCGGACATTAGGGCTGCAACAAACAATCATTATCATTATCGATACGCCTGCCGGTTATTTTCTCGATTGTTCGATTGTATAAAACCCCAGAAAATGGTGGAAAAGGCTTGTTATAGTTCTCCACAACCAAAGGTGATATACTCAGATGTACTGTTCCATCAGAGGCCCAAGGATATTCAGAAAGGCATGAAATCCTCACATTTGAAAGTTCTACAACTGTTTGGCTGCTTTTTTGCTCAGAGAACGACTAAATCCTTTATTCGGTTATTGAAAAAGCTTCCCGTTGATTTTCTGTCGGTTAATCGACGAAATCGACTAAATGTTGCAGCTCTAGTAGATAGTAATGTAACTTCACTATCCATCCATCTAGGGTCAGGTTGTGGTCGCAGTAGGCTGACTGGGGTATTCCAGGGTAATCCAGGATATTCCCTGGAATGTCCTGGAATTCCCTGAACTCATAATGTACTGAGTCCCCCCCCCAACCCCACTATTTTCGGTGCCGTGAGTTATATTAAACGACACCGAGCGGGCAGTATAACAGTAGATGAAAACTGTTAGCTGGCGTGGCTAATGTTGACCATTGTTTCAAACGCATTATTCAGCAAACTATCCAGCTGACACGACACATGGCGAAGTGAACGGGGGTCGGTGCTAGAACTGACCTCTATAGTTTAGAAGAGAGAGAGAAAGAAAACCCTTTCTAATCTGAGCTAACTTGTTGCTGCTGCTGTTTTTGTTTTTGTTTTTGTTGTTGTTGTTGTTGTTTTTTTTTTTTTCCTCAACCTTGCTACGGTTTAGCAAACTAGAATTAGCTTCCAACGCATCGATCACACCGGAGACGGGAAGTTTTTTTTAAATTCACCTGCGCTTTCGGGTCCTCGTCCGGCGTCGCCGACGGCTTCTGCGTTTTCACCGCGGGCTGCGCGGATCGTCGGGCGGGCGGGCGGTGCGTCCGTTCCCCGCCCCCTCGCCGCCGCCTCCGCCGCCGCCGCCTCCGCCGCCGGAGCTTCCACCCTCCGCTCCCCGGGCGTTTATTTGCGGAAACGTGGAGTCAAAAACAAAGTCACGTGTTGAAAAGACAGAAATAATCGATTTCAGACGGAGACGTCCGGGTCCAGGACCAGGACCCGGGGCGCGCAGGTAAAGGGTGGTTTCACCCCGTGTGTTTTCCACGCGGTGATCGCCGTTGAAATGGGCACCGCGAAGTCTGTGAACGAGGCTGGATAAACGGCCCCAGGGGCCCCCCAAGAGCTTCCAGGTGGCCCCAATGGCCCCGGTGCCATCTAGCTTTTTAAAAAACCTGCATGATTGTGGCTCCTTGTTCTAAATCTGTGTTTTATCATATTGCGAATATTCGTCTGATTGGCACTGAACGCTTAGTTATTACCGTCCCATCAGAGAAGACATGTAAAGCTCAGTTACTTACTTTAATAAACAACTGATTGTTCAGTTTATAAAATGTCTAAAAATTAGTTTTTTTCAATAGCCCTCATTAGTCCCTGAAGCACAAGTTAACATATCCACAAAAAACAACAGTTTTTTGTTTTTTTTGGGTTTTTTTTACCTGACCAACAGTCAAAAGCCCAAAAGTGTTGCGTTTTTGTATGATAGAAATCTGGGGAAACAAGTGAATATTCCAATTTGAAAGACTGCTATAAAAAAAGTACTAATCAATTAACAATTAAACAATTCTCAAAATATTTTCTGATTGTTTCTCTCAAACCACTAAAAAATAAACTAATCATTTCAGCTGTACAAATTGGTTTCTGGGTGTCTGTTGAAATAATTAAACTGCTAAATACAGAAGGGGTCAATTGGGGGCCTCTGGGAGGATAATCTAGCACATCTCATGGTCATCCACAGCAGGTGGAGTATTCTCATTTGTCATAGAGATTTACAGTACTGTGCAAATATACAGCCCTAGTCATAGAGAACTATTTTCAGCTACAAGAACAACAAGGCATTCTACAACAGATGGTCTGGCCCCCACAGAGCCCTGATCTCGACATCATAGAGTCAGTCTGGGATCACATGAATAGACAGAAGACACCAGGGCAGCCTGAATCCACAGAACAACTGTGGCAAGTTCTTCAGGATGCTCGAAACATCCTTCCTGCCAAGTACCTTGAAAAACCGTAGGCAAGTATAATTAGGAGAACTGATGCTGTTGTAAAGGCAAAGAGGGGTAACAGCAAATAATGACTTGATTTAGGTTCTCTCTGTTTATTGGCTTTAATGTGGTTGACTGATGATTAACAACTATTCATGGCATTATTTTTCAAGGGCATCCTGTCTTTAATCTTAGTGCCACAAACTTTTGCACAGTACTTTATGCTCGCTGGCTCTGTGGGAGTCTGAGAAAACTCTTCAAGTGTCCACATACAGATAAAACAACTTGGGCATGGAGACAAATTCTCAAAAAAGTTCACCTGCACACAAAAATATGTTTTTCTTATTGTTAACAAGATTCACAGAGTTTGACACCAGAAGACTTTTCACATCCCTCTCCTGAAAGGGGAAAGTTTCTCTGTTCTACAAAGTGTTCATATGAGAGTGATCTTGATGGTAGAAAGCTGGTGTTTTTTTTTCCAGGGTCAAACATGAAGTTTGGATCTCAACTCAGAGAAAGATCTCTGATGGTATAGTCTCCTGCCTCAGGTTTGCCTTGGGTCAGTTTGTGGTTATTGCCACTAACTTTATCTTGGAATGCACACGATATAAGAATATGATCAAGAAAAATATGGGTATTGAAATTAGATCTTGACATAGGCCATTGAGACAGGACCTAATGACTGGGTAAAATGCAAGAGCTGCCTTTAAGCCCTGAATGTTTCAATTAACATCTTTCTTTTAGACCAACAAAGTGCAACCAGATTACCACAAAGCAATTGCTTCACAGTAGACCTGTGGCCAGTGGAATCTGGAACTGTGTCAAGCAGTGTTAATGTTCCACTTGCAGGCCTTTTATCTGACTTTTCATTTCTGGGTTACACAGCCCAACCAAAACCCAAATTCAGTGTCTACAGGCCCCTGAGTTAATCATTACCCTCAAAGTCAATGTTTTCACCAAAACACGTGCACCGATTCAGCAAACAGACACTTACAAAACAAACACGTTTAATACACAATGAGCTATTCCATGTGTTCCTTGTAACCTAATTTTCAGTCGTGAGCAGTAAAACGTGCAGGCCAGAGCTCCAAACCAACAGATAATAATCCCATGACTCCCATCTTGTACCACAGAAAAACTATGGGAGGACAAAGAGGGTCTTTTTGATAAAATATGATGGTCAATTTGCTCTTACCCTTAGAGAAGAAGTGATGAGGATCTTGATAAGTAAACTCAAGATGATAAAAACTCAAGTGTTGATGAGAAAAGAGGGGTCTCTTCCAAACACTTAGAATCCATCCTTGTTAAAACTGGTCACGTTTACTCATACAACTTAAAATTTAACCAAAAGGTACTGTGTGTGTGAATCACAACGCTTGCAAGCACGAAGGATCCAGCGGCTAAACAGCAAGTTTATTTTGGTTAGGATCAGAAACACAGATCATGTCCTGAGGGCGAGATGAGAGGAGATGATATCAAAATCCCCTGACTGAAAAATGGGAATGGTTTTGGGTGTTCAGGGAGGGGTGAGGAAGGGTAAGGGATGGGGGTGGTGTAATGAGTGGGGAAAAACAAGGGCTGTTACAATGTTCAGTGGATAAGAATGCAGGGGAGCAGTTGCTCTCAACAGCAAAGAGCTGCTTCAACCATTCCCATGGCAAACTCCAACAGGGAGGCCACATATTACTGTAGCCACATCTCCCATTTCAAAACTCTCCAGTTGCTCAAATAATCTTTTCTGTTCAATAAAACCTAGTTTTAGTTGAAATGAAAAACAAAAGGCACAATGATTTTCAACTCATTCTTGTCTTTAATATGCACAAGAGTTGAAAGCATCAATGAGCCACCTTAAAGAGAAGAATTCAATCTAAAATTTATAAAAAGATATAAACAATCAGAGGCCAAAACGCTGTCTGTTGCTTTTCTCCTATTATTTTATTTAAAACAACTTTTCATTAGCAAGTAAAAATCTTGCAACAAACATAAGCTTGTATCCAATTCAGATACAAGGCAACGAAATTGTAAATCTTTAAAGTGGCTCGGTCTAGTCTGCTAGTTCATGACTGTACACCCTCTCTATAGTTTTGTTCAGTAATAAACAGCTAGTCCCAAAAACAAGCCTGGGCTGCTCATAACATCCCCACCCAATATTTAAAACCCCAATGTGACCCCCCCCTCCCCTGCTCTGACCCCCTCTCAGTAGTTAGCAGCCATCCAGAGGATCAGAAAGTCTTCGAGACCAGGACTGGGTTCGGGCTCAGAGTCTTACACCTCGAACCTGAACCCCACACACCAGCTGGGACATGGGACGGTACATTTTAAACAGCCCGTCGCCACTATGAAGAGAAGAAAAACACAGCCTGTTCCAATTTATCAGCATGTCATCACAATACATATGCAAGTCAAAAATAAAAACAATGAAACAAAGAAATATTGCTTCAAAAAAACAAACAAAAAAAAAAAACAAAAACCCAAAACCCTTCCCAGCCATCTTTGACAGTAAGGTTATCGTCCATCCAATGACTGTCAGCTGCAGCAGCTTTGTACAGGCTGTGTGTAAATATATTCATATATTCATTAGACGGCAAGGAGAGATACACATCACATTATTGTACAATTATTCAAATTGAGTGATGACATGTGACCTCTTCATTGATCGTAGTTAAGTATTGTAAAGGTCAGGACCTGTACTTCTTATACAAGTTTAGTCTTCAATGAGTATAGGTCCCATTCTGTAGGCAGACATGATATGCCTCTCAGATGTGTGCATAAGACTGAATGAAAAAAAAGGAAAAAAAAACCCCACACAGATGAAGCAGAAACATGGAACTAAATTACTTGATTGAAGAGAGAATTTACAAGAGTTAAATTAGATTAAGGTCAGATAAGCAATTGAGGTTGATTTTAGCTCAACGTTTTTTTTGTGTTGGGGTTTTTTTTTAAATTTTATTTTAACCCCCCCCCCTTCTGAGTTTCACATTACAGGGGAGTCCTGAGCAAACAGCTCACTGGATCACAGGACGTGACCAAGCTCATGCTGCAGATATGGGTGTCCTGTGGGGGGACAGGGGATAAACGCTACAGCTGACATGTTCCTTTTCTCTTAAGTCTCTGTGCCTTCACCTAAAAAGGTGCTTCCTCCCGTGACACATCCACAAAAAACCAAAAATGTTAACGCTCTGCTAAATCAGAAGCAGGCAATTAGCAGGTCTTACAGTTGCATGTATTGGGGGGCAGGGGGAAAAAAAAAAAAAAAAAAAAACTAAACTAAAATGGCATTTTCTTCACATTTTTGATTTTTTTTTTTTAACAAACATCAAGTTTGATAATTCAACAGAAGTCACATTAAAAAAGTGACGTCATTGAGTCAGAAGTCCCGTCAGTCAGTTTGCCACGGAGTCCTCTTTTTGCCTTAGAGCCCTTTCACCCCTCCACCTGCCCCAGGACTTTTCCCCGGGAGGGCAGTGGGGGTCCGTGGTTAATCATGGCTTAGCTCTGGGATTAACTCTTTAAACAGGGCGAGAGGGGGTTATCGGGGTGCCCGGCCATCAGGTATCAGTGTGACTAAGTGTGCTGATGTGTGTACATGGATGTTAGTGTGCGTGCGCGTGGGTGAAGTAACACCAGAGGACAATCCAGGGGAGGGAAAGCACAAAAATAAACCACAAACAAACAGCAGTATCTCTTCCCCATAAGTGATATGATGGCTTCTAACAGAAGTATGCACACATATTCTAGGTGTCAAAAAGTGTGTGTGTGTGTGTGTGTCTGTATGTGTGTGTTCGTATTTGGAAATGTGCTTGTGGTTTTGTCTTTGTGAGGACTTGACATTTGGCAATTAAATCTTGCCACGAAGGCTTTTTCTTCCTTCTGGTTTTATTTTTGTGTGATATTTAGAAGCACTGGCAGAGAATACTGACAATCCTCCTGATGCAGGTTGCCAGATGGTGATGGTGCCTGTTGAGGGACCAGGACTCCTATGAAGGGTTGCCGTGTTCTATGAAGGATGACCATTTAAAAAAGAAAAAACACCCCGCAGTGCAGAGGTGGGTAAATCCTTCAGTGGTGAGTTTCCATGTTTAAGTGATGCTAAGTAAATCCTTCGGTACCAGGTTGCCAGGTTGGAGGAGAGATGGATGAATGTCTGGGGTGATTACAGAGTACCCGTGCAGCTGGTTGAACCAAACATCCTGGCTTTTAGAAATTAAACTCCTTTGTTTGCATGTTGGAAGGTGGTTCAAAGTTGAAGGTTCCTCCTTGAGTGGTTTCAGGAATCAAGCTGGGATCTTCATCAATCTGAAAAGGACAAGACAAAAATTAGATCACAGCAGAGTCAACTGTTGACTGTGCAGGAAAAACAAATGAAAACTGGTGTGCTGGTGGTAAACTCACATCATCTCCTGAAAAGTACTGATCAATAATCTCAAAGGCTAGTTTGTAGATATCCTCATTCTCATGTTGCTGCAGATTTTCTATCTTCTCCAAACCTGTAAACAAACAAACAATGACAAACAACTTTTCCTCTTCTTTTTAAATCCCTGGGAACTTGCTACTATAGACATTTAAGATGGCTTTAAAAACATGCATTTATTTCCCATATAAGAAATTGAGAATTGTATATGAAACTATTCCTTAGGAAAAAAAACCCAAACAAAAACACAAAATAAACAACAAAATCCAACATTTGAAGATGTTGATGTTGATTTTAATCCATTAAGACAAATGAAGAAGGGAGACTGAGGACTGAGGAATAATACAAGAGTCATACCTCCGCACTCTTCAATGATCTCAGCAATGGTGCTGGCTTCATCCCCTGCCATGATGAGGATATTCTTGAGGCCATCGAGGACCACCTGCACCACCTGGGAGTCCTTCACTGACAGCAGGCTACAGAATGGAGGGATGACATTCTGCTCCACCAGGAACTCCACCTACACAAACCCACACATACACACCTCATCCATACTTGTTTACAACATAGATTACAAGGTCGGAATGCGTCCTTGTAATTCACTCACAATAACCTAAAAAAAAAAAAAAAAACTTCAAATGGTGGAGTACATATTGTCCCTTGAATTTAGATCATATTAAATGACTGACTCACATGTTAGGTATGATTTCTGCAGTTTAAATGAAAGCATTTATGAATAAAGACAAATATGCCCCTCATGGCAGTAAACGTATTTAAAACACAGGCGCACAATTTCTACATCACTGGTTCCCAAAGTCCAGCTCACCTGGTCTTTCCTCCCACTGATGGTGAGGTTGCTGATGGCCCACGCTGCCTCCTTTTGAGTGCCAAAGTCACCCTGTAGAGAGACGGGCTGTCACTAAGATGTGCACATAGTAGGCCTTCTCTACAACAGTATGATGCATAGGCACACACAAAAATCAAGGCTACATTAGCATACAGTGTCCATTTCATTTATGAAAGGCTGGGTTGCCTATTAAACATTAAATGTGTCTATGCAACTGATTACGTATAATTCACATCAAACATTATGCTTTTCCACATTTAGAGTCCAGTACTATCTGCTGAGAAAACTAAACATAAAGAGGATAGGATCTATAGCTTCAGGAATTTCTTTTCTGCTCTTCCACTTTGAACAAACCTTAGCCAGTTGGTGAATGATCATAGGAATCAGTCCAGCATCAATTACAGCTTGGACCTGCTGCTGGTTCCCAGCTGTAATGTTGGACAGGAACCAGACTGCTTCCTGCAAACAGACCAATCACAAATTCAAAACCAGCACTATAGCTTCCACACACAAATAATACATTCAGACATTAGGAATTTATGGGTTTGGTGACAAAACTCTGACTCCAATTCAACCAGGTAAATAAATGAAGGTGACTCAATTAGTATCACCATTCTAAGTCTTACACTTTAATTCGCATATTATATCTAGCTGCCTCATTAACATGGATATCTATTGAAATAATTTCTAATAATAAAGGCTAATGTGAAAAAGGTGTTTTTTTTTTCTTTGTTTTCAGAGAATGTACACTCACAATGGTGAAAATGAGTCTGTCACGAAATTGATTTGATCTCAGTATGAATTACAACTAATATCCTCCAACTAAAATTCCCACTAACTCTGTTACCTATACTGCTAAAAGAATATGTACAATACCAAACATGCTCCTGATATCAGTGATCCTGACGTAGAAACAGAAAGCTCTCATAAATGCCATGAACTTCGGTGCAGTTAACAAAGGCCAGATAAAACTGATGAGATTAAAAAAATTAACTAATTCATTAATTCATTAAGATCAACAATATGAGGAGGCTGAGGTTGTTGCTATGATACCTTGTTGATCTTTTCTTTAGGGTGTGTGAGCAGGTTGGGGAAATGAGAGAGGACGTCACAGTTGAGCACAACCTGTGTCTGCTCATCTGTCCCCGTCACAATATTGCCCACTGCCCTCAGAGCTGCTGTCTGCAGTTTTAGGGAAAAGGATCATTAAAAAAAACAAAAAACAAAAAAAAAAAAAAAAAAACACACACAGACACAGACACACAGACACACACACACACACCACAACAACTTAAAAATTCATTGAGGATGAATATGAAAATGGTTCTCTCACTGTAGACACAGGGCAAAAACACTTGAATTTGCTCAATAAAACAGAGCCTCACCTGAACTTTGACCTCCTGATGGCTGAGGAGAGGTACAAGAAATGGAACAACTCCAGAATCAATGACCATCTGGATCTGCTCGTTGCCTCCATCCGTCAGATAGGACAGAGCCCACACTGTGTCTACTAGGATCTGAACACAGACACACAAAACTTGAGGTCATAGACTGACAGAGTGCAATATGTATGGTGTTAACATTTAGGAAAATTACAAGCTGACAACGGAAAGAAAAGGATTTTCTTTACAAACTATGAGAATCAGCAAACTGTAAATGGATGGGATAATCACTCTTCACTCTAATACTTACATTTATATCGGTGTGATATATTAGCACACAGAGGGCAGGCAAAATCTGTGGGGAAAGAAAAGTAGGTTGTGAGTGGGTTGGATACAGGCAGAGGAATGGATGGATCAGATAAAGGCAAAAACAGGCCAGAATGAAAAGAGTCAAGAGAAAAAAAAAAGAAAAAAAAAAATCACAAAAAGGAATAGCTGTCAAAACCAGACTTCAAATGGCATTAGTGTGGCACCAGATGAGCTTTATAGTTACAAAGTCCCCTGGGTGATGAGGCTGATTTTCCTACTGAAATGCTCTATGGGACTCAGCATGCAGTGACAATCAACTGCAAAAAATACCCCACATCCATCCATCTGTCACATGAGAGCCTGCACACATGCACCCACCCACCTCCTGCACGGTCTCCATGGGTGGTGGCGGATCCTTGTTGCGGCAGAGGTTAACGATGACCCAGGTAACATTGCGGAGGAAGGTGATGGGGATTGATGGGTTGATGAAAGAAAGCAGGGGCTTGACCACGCCCAGGGAAATGACATAATCCCTGCACTGTGGACCATCACCTGGGAAAGCAAGGGGAGGGGGCAAAGGTCAATGTAACTCTGAAGAGTTGTTCCATGCCATGTACACAAACACACACACCTACACCTGTTTTCTGACGATACTTACCTATAATGTTTCCTAAAGCCCATACAGCTTGTTCACAAACGTTTTGGTGGGGGGAGTGTAGCAGTCGCAGGAACAGGGGCACCGCATCTGCAAACACAAACAGTGTATTAAAAACTTTGTCCAAGGTGACAGACTGTGCAACTCCAATTTTTTAAAATTTGCTATCTGGCCGAATTCCATGACTGTGCCACAGTTCTTGTCCAGTTAATCTAAACCTAGGAGAATTATTATCTTTTGTTTTTTTTTTAAATCGTTCAATTAGTACTGGATGAATGAGGATAAAAAGTAAACAAAACAGTACTGTCTTGTCGTTGCTGTGCCTTGAACAAAGCACTTAGGGAAACTTTCATTTAACTAACTTTGCATAGCAGAGGTCCTGCCATTTCCAATTAGCAAAGCTCGAGTCCCTGTCCAAAATAGTCCCAACTTTAGTTGATTCTTTGGAGGTTTTGTAGCTTCAGGTTATTTTCTGTTGACTCCTTGCTTTGACCTGGCGCAGCCATCTTGCAACATACTATTGTCCCAATCGACATCTGCTACATGGATGAGTCAGCCCAGCCCTAACCAGCTGTCGATTAATGTTCTTTTTTTTATGTTTCCCTTCTAGTAGCAAAACTGCACATGCCCATTTAAAGCCACAGAACCAATACACGCTCTCAAATTTGATATATCTCCTATATAAACATCATTCTCAGCACTTTGGAACCTGTACAGACAGTGCTTGATTGGCACATCCATGACTTTCCTCTGGGTGGGACAAATCTTTGGTGACCTCACCCAGTTCCCAGAATCTCTACCCGACCTCTGCCAAAGCTGAGACCTGATCTCCTGAACAACTGTAAACACCTGTGTGTGAACACTCTTCAGATAGTATGGGAATATGATACAAATCAGGTGACATGAATCTGATTTTTCATTTGTTTTTATTCCTTATCTAGGAAGTAATTTAAATATGAACCACTAATCCTTTCAAATAAAACAATTAAAGATTTTCAAAACCAAAGACATAAGCTAGTGGGAAATCATCAAATCATATTGTTTTAAAGATATGAACTTAACTGTATACCATAAAGTTTAAACAAATAAAGTAAGGTTCCTTTCAAATTTAGCTTAGACAAGGCTAAGTTATTGAAAGTTAGACCAATTCAAGATAAATGCATGGCTTTTATTTAGAAAACTCTGAGCGAGATTTGTCATTTTCATACAAAAATTTATGATATGTTTTGGTATAATTTGCATATACTTAGATTCAAACAAATAAATGCTGTCTCTGTAACAGCCAGCTAATCATATGCTGTTCATGGTTCCCACTCTCTAGTCATGTTATTTTTATTAGATAACAGAGCACTTTTATTTTGAAACAAAGCCATCATCTAAAAAAAATACTTTGCCTCATTGAGTGAAAAAAACAAATAAATATGCTTGCCTGGCAGATTGCAGACAGTACACAAACACAGACTGAAGGAGTAACATTGAGGGAGACAGAATGTGGGGTCAACTTACTGGATTTAACCACGGCCTGAGTCTGTGCTGAGGTCCCAGACGCAATGTTGGTCAGAGCCCAAGCTGCCTCGAACTGAAGAGAGGGGCTGTAGGAGAAAGAAAACAAAACCAGGTGAAGAAATAAATAAGGCTCATTTAGTGCCACCTGTAGACTGAGTCATAATGGGGAACAACAAATAATAATGATAAACACTAAGGTGTACATTTCCTGAATTTATCACAGCCATTACATGTTTTTCCAAGATCTATTTATTCCCCAAGCACCTAATACACTTGTCAGTTGTTGGTCTTCCAGTGCTAAAAGGACTTTTCCGGCGAAGTACATCAAACCTATTTTAATCAAAAGCGTGTTGTTCATGAGGGCATAGTGAAATTTTTCCACAAGTGGTTTCTTTAAAATGACATTAATAATCAGTTTCACAAACACTGTGAAATTGTCTCAGTCTGTGTGGTGGGATAATGCATCTGATACTGGATCAGTGGTCTAGACATCATGCTGTCTGGCAAACTGGGGCTGTGCTTAAAGGGCAGAGTATTGTGAAATGATTAAAAGAAAAAGAAAAAGAAAAACCTCAGAAAAAACAAAAAACTAGAAATCACAGAGTGGCAAGTGATCCTCACACCAGCCACTGGTCAAAGGCTGGTTAACCATGGCAAAAGGTGGTGAGTTGTCTACCCCACCAAGGATTTCATCATACAACCAGCCATGACCGGAACTGGTTTCTTAAATTTCAGCTGGGATTTAAAACAGTAAACAGGATGTGGTGCTCTTTCTGATTTAACCAGTCACCGTGGTTGTCTGTGGACAGAATGGTTTTATTTTCTAACCTATCATGCATTCACAGATTTAATTTGAAGACCTCAGAAAATATACCGTGTCTGTACTTGCTCAAGTCAGATGATGCTGGCTTTTTATGCAGTACATTTCATTTTAACACTGTACCTCATTACGTCAAGCTGAGCTTGCTTGGCTTTCTGCCATAATGCTATGGAAACATAGATAATCATTTTCTCTTGATAGGTTATAACGCATTTCTGTATTCTGCACAAAATCAAAAATAACCCCAATTGTGACACATGAGCTTGTGTTACATGTTAACATGATGCCATCTGTTGTGTGTTGTCATGGCAAAATCCTGACAACTTCTTCCTTAAATGTTTTTCAACCCTGGCTATTCATTCTCCCCCCTCAGTGAACACAAGGTCCTGGGAATTGGGGAACTCCAAGAGACAGGAATGCTGTTATATTTGGCTTGGCCAGGACCAAGAGGACCAGCCAACTGCCCTGCGTGCCTCCACACACTCTCACGTGTGGACACAGTAGGATACACACACACACAAACACACACACACTCTCAAGCACACACAGCTTCTGTTGCAGGAAAGACTTGGTGAAGCAACATCAGTAATCCATCACAAACTGCACAGCAGTCCGCAGTCTTATCAACTCATACATCCGGTGCATTGCATGAGACATATGTAAATTACACTGACGGCAAACACAAACTGTTCTGTAAGCAGACTTACTTGTCGTCTCTTTCCAGGCATTTGACTAAGATGGGCAGGATCCCAGACTTTATCAAGTCATCAATGGGAGGGTTTCTGTCACTTGAGAGCAATTTTCTGACAAAAAAACAGGGAAAAAAAAAATTCTTAAAAGACCTTATATGTAAAAACGGCTGCTGTCCTAATGTGTATTCTGTCAGTCACCCACCTGGCTGCCTGCACAGCACTGAGCTGTATCACTGCATTATCACTGGTAGCGTTCTATAGTGACAAAGAGTGAAAGCCATAATAAATGTTAGAACAGCATCATTAGCCATCAATTGCGAAGCTACTGCTGGTATATTTGGCAAAGGCTTATACAGAGTATGGTGCAGAAGCTTTAGGCAACTGTTTAGACTGATGTTTAAATTTTTATCCATCCCCCTATAACGTCAGGGAGGTGTCCAATTGGTCCAAATCTAATTCCGTAGGAGGACAATGACTTTAACATACAGCCACAGTCATAAAGAGCTATATTCAGCAACAAAAGGAACAAGGCGTCCTGCAACAGATGCTCTTGCCTCCACAGAGCCCTGATCTAAACATCATGGAGTCAGCCTGTGACCACATGAAGAGACAGAAGACACTGAGACAGAGTAGCTCATGAAAGTTCTCCAAGATGCTTGGAACAACCTACCCTCCAAGTAACTTGAAAAACTGAGTAGGTGTACAGAGGAGAACTGGTAATGTTTTAAAATGCAAAGGGTGATCCCAGCAAATATTGGTCTGATTTAATTTTCTTTTATTGGTTATTGCACTTTGTATGAAGTTAACTGATAGTAAAAGTAAATTAAAAACTATTCATAGCGTTATTTTTGAAAGCTTCCCCTCCTTTTACTTTTAGTACCTAAAACTTTTGCACAGCACGGTAAAAGGAACGGCTTGAATGATGTAAACTCTTACCTGTAGGATGGCATCAAGTGTAACATTTTGCTGCACAAAGAGATGTAGAGGAATATTAGAACTGTCATCATTTGAGAAGTTTACTCTATTATAAATAATAACAATGTCAAGAGTTGTGGCTGTAGACACACTACTGTCAGACTGTGCAAACTGGTATATTTCATTAATATCTACAAGGTTAATTGTTTTCTTTTTCTTGTACTAATCAGATATAATTTTTGGGTTGTGGCTGTTTTCTTTGAACATTATTGTATTGGCCATCAAAAAACGTTAATGCCAGATCTTTGTGGATTGGGAGTGTGGGGTGGATACAAATTTGATGCAAGGTTGACTTATTGATATTTTAAATACTTTTGCAGCATGTCTTACATTAAAATTAGCAATGCAGAGTATGCTAAAATGCTTGCGGCTTTTTAGCTGGAAAGCAGAAATTACGATGAACTGCACCCTCTCCATTTTCCCTGTGACTCTGAACATCCAATAGGGCTGAAAGAAATTAGTGCCCACTTCCAGGGTAACTTGTTTCAGTATCAACATCAAGTGATGTTTTGGCCAATATTTCATGTTATGTTAACAGTCCTCTACTCTTGTACTGGCTCAAAACCCCCATCATTATAACAAATACGGATGGCATTAGCTTTCAGTCAGAGCTCCTTTGAGACTTTGACAGCACTTCCACCCCTAAGACAAAGAACTAACACAACAGAGGTAACAGTAGCATGATGAAATGGCTTGGACATGCAATGTCTCACACATTCGTTCAATCCAGTTTTTGATCATTTCTTTCTAACTAATTTTTCTTTCTGTCAGCCACAAGTTGAGTGCACAATTTCAACTTGTTATTAAAATCCACAGACTGCCTTACGCTTCAGGCAATTCCTCTTACTGTCATTAATCTACTAAAAGAATGAAATAAATGGAATATCTTTCTCCCAAATACAGCATATTACATTATGTAAAAAAAACAAACAAACCCCAAAACAAAACAAAAAAAACAAAAACTATTAACTAGTAGCATGATGATAGCGTCTTGCAGTCTTGACAGTAAAGTTTTGGACCTACAAACCACAGACTTGATCAATCATGGTGTATTTGTAAATTCTCTACGGTGTAACACTACAGTGTAACCTTTACATGAGTAACGGAAAACAATTCACACAAATTATAAAAAGATGCTCCTTCTATTTTGAAGTTAGCTGCTGTAGATTTAATATATTTGTCTCGGATTTATGGTTCCAAGCCAATTCAATGGCAGCAGTGGCGGAAGTTTTAAGTGGATGATATTCCTAAACTGAAATCTGCATGGACAGACACAACTAGATAACAAATAAAATAAAATAAAACAAAATAAACTCAAACCAGCCATCTACTAAATATTATGGAGTCCCTAAATATATCGTACCATCTTCCTAGGCAGATGAAGTTTACCCGGTTGTCATGGAATTGTAGATATTTAAATTTCTATTCCTCTATTCCTCAGAGCAGTTGTTAAGATGGTTAATGGAACTACTCCTTGGGAATTTTAACATTTAAAACTCCATAACAAGTGAAAAACTCCATCTGCCTAAGGAAGATCATGTGTTGTGACTGAAAGATCCAGAACACCCACTAAATAAACCTTTTTTTTCCCCTCTCCATCTGCGCTTTCCAAAATCAAGAGAGAATTTTTGATCTCAACTAAGGAGGAAAATGTTTTTGTATTTTGGGTGGCCTTTTGATGTTTGGAATAATAAATCTTAATAACAGAACAATCATAACATGAAATCGGACACTCAATTTGCGCTGTAAATGCTTTTATTTGAGAGAAACTGAACTTTCCTCAAAGACTTTTTATTCATACTGAGGCTCTTCCCATACTCTTTCCAGTATGTATCACACACAGTTTGAAATCACATTAAATACACTGCCCACTTGAATTTTACCCTTCTGACCTGTTGTCCAGACAGACCAGTCTCACTACATCTCTCTCGCCCAAGCACATAGCCAGACACCCACACTTACTCCTTTGAAGTCTGAGTCGACATCAGAGTCCTCCAGACTCTCCTCCTGTGGGACATTTCTCTTCTTCAGTAGATGTTCGTCTCGTTTGTTCTGACAAGAGGGAAAAATACAGAGAAGCAATGAGGGGGACAGATGAAAGCGTTCATTATTGCATTCATTAGCTCTTAAAGCAACAGGCCTAGCAAAGAAACAATTTCTCTCTTTTCCAACGTTCTGGAGTAAAGCCTGAATATTCAGAACCCCATCCTAATTGGTCATGTCTGAGAAATCTGTCTGGCAGGCTAATCCACGAAGCAAACACAAGCTCATCTTTGATGGCCACTGAACCTAAACACACTCCAAATCCCTCCTCACTGCCAGCAAGCACAGATTCATTCAGTGTGGAAATACAGAGACACATGTGCACAAAGACGGGCAGAGAGGCCCACACATCCCATCAGTTTACATGGCATGTGAGTCAGTGGTAGGAGGAGATTCCCTTGCCCTACATTCCTGTGCATCATACTGATGTGCGTCACTGATGACTAATCAGCTAGTGCTGCCGCTCTGATCCAGCAACATGGAATCTGCTAGACTTGAGACCACCTCAGCACTCCAGGCGGTGACGTTCTTTGTTTTAATGCCCCTGACAGTTAGTGTTATCCAAAGGTCGGTCGATGTCTGTGCAGCTCTACATTCTTCTTTAGGAGCATTCCCAGGCTTTCTCTGAAGTCGCAACACTAAAGTGTGCCTAGAGTTGGGTACATTAGAATTACCAGTGGAGTTGGCCCAATATCAAGTCATGTCTCTACATGTGAATCTGTCTGTCATCTAAATGTTCATTTCCAAGTATGATGTTTTGATGCTGTGATTTTCTTGATATTGTCGATTCTCTGCCATGCTACAGAGCAAAAAACAAATACATGACAGAACTTACAAAAAAAAAGCCCACAAAGACAAAGCTACACCTTAAAGCTATTAAAAGTAAACTCTGTTACACTGTATTTAAACTTTCAAGATGCATAATTTCAGGTAGAAACTTTTTTTCTGAGTCTGAAGAGAGTGCGACTTATTCCAATGATCTCAGTACATGATAGACATATAGTTTTGTTTTAAATATATCACCACTGGCAGAAAACTCTACAGCCTTACACATTCCCTGTTATGAAAACAATGTTAATGTTTCAACAGGTTATAGCTCAGCAAATGCAAACAGACAGACAGATGAATGCTAGGTATGGTGACAGAGCAACAATCCACAGATTAATGAACCCTCTGCAGGATCTATGAAATGATGAAATGATCAGAGTACCATCTAGAGGAAAACTACACTAACATAACCTCAGAGGATTTATCACAAGATGTAAAACCCCTTGTTAGCCTCATATATGGAAAAGCCAGGTTACAGTAAATTGTGGAACTCTAATGGGTTTTTAAGTAATTTACAAAGCGATGCTGGAAGATGCTACAAAAGTCACCCGCAGCAGAGTAATGGGGAGAATTATGTGTGGAGAAAAATGTTATCCAAAGTGTACCACATCATCTGTGAAATGTGGCGGAGGCATGTATGGCTGACAATGGAACCCGCTCACTTTTGTTCACAAATGAAGTCACGGCTGATAGCAGCAGCATGAATGCATACATTGTTTGTTCAGATCTGAGTGAACGCATCAAATCTCTTTGGACAATGCCACTGTAAAGCTGCAGCAGGACCATGATCAAAAAACATGCATCCAAGGCAACCTCTTGAACTAACAGAAAAGTCAACAGAGAAAGAGTTTCACTTAGTAAAGATCAGAATCAAGGGCGAATATCCTCAGTAACAAGCGATAATAGATGACGTCTCCATCCTGTGATCTTTATAGGTCATGGCGAATCAGCGATTACAAAAAATATGGACTCAAAACTGAACATGAACAAATTTCTACACTGTTCAGCTGATGCAGATGTAGAAATACTCAAAGAAAGCTAAAAGTTGCCGTTTTAATCTTAGAATCCTTTTTTCATTTATTAGTCCATGGGGCAGATTAATGTGCCAGAACAATAGAGAATACATCATAAGCAGAAATTGCACATTGTGCAATGCTTATTAAAAGAATATACCCCCCTTGCTCATGTTTTAGGCCAACAATCAAGACAGACAAAAGTGCTTTGTCAAAAAAATGGAGACTCCCCTTTCCTTTCAAAACCACCACAGTGTTGGAACAGTGAGAGACCAGCAAATAAACAAAAAACACAATAGTCTGGTATAAAAAAAAAACAAAAACAAAACAAACTGATCCTTGCCCAACTTCTGCTGCAGTGCAACATCATTTCCAAAATACTTTGTGTGCCAAATTGAATACATTCTCGGTAAAATAACTTGTAGCCTGTTGCTTGTAGCATTGTGCCAACTGTGTCTCAACAAGTACCCCATTTACTGCAAAATACACAAAAGGTCATGCAAATGGAACCACAATTTTTAAGAAAAGCTGAAGCAAGAATTTGCCTTTTCGGGGCCAGTAAATCTCTTGAGATCTAGGTGGAACTACCAGGAAGACACCTGCAGCACACAAACCAATAGGTAGTAAATGCATGAGATAAGGTTTGTTCTCTAACAAATACAAGCATACTGACTACGACTTCATTTGGGCTACAAATCTAACAAATTTAATTTGCTGTAGCTAATTAACTTTAATCCTTTAAATACACCAAAGGACAAAATGAAACCCGACTGTTAAAGTGATCTGTGCACACCAGTGTCTGTACCATAATTTCTCAGCCAAAGATGGTTTCTTCAGGAAAGAAACATCTTTCAGTATCAGCTGGATATCTTACTTGAATCGATGGCAAGTGAAGGCTGACCGAGATACGTTTTGCTGTCAAATCAGACCCAGAAACATCATATCATTTATAGACAGCTAGTTTGCACTAAGGTAGCAGTCACGTCTATATGATTGACAATTCGCAGGTAGCCAACATTAATCTGGATCTCCCATTGCAATCCAATCTCGAAGGGTATCCAGAAAATTAGATTTCAGAAAGTGTGCAAAATTCAGAAATTCAACTACAGAAACCTATATGTGCTCAATGGATCCTCATCAGTGGCGGTTTATAGTTGTTCTGAATATGCAATATTGTTTAAAAAAAACGAATTATGGCCCACATTTCAGACAGACAGTCTCTCCAGGTAGAGTCAAAGTGTCGTGTTTTTCACATGATCACTGCAAAAAAATGTTGGGTAACAAATTAAAAAGAGAGAAAACTCAATCCTTGGCTCCTTTCTCGCCTTCACACAGCTGACCAATCAGGGTATGAGGTGGGTGTGAATGATGGATCAATGGTATTTGGGGCTATAATTAATAACAATGGGAGGAGAGGAAATTTCAAGGGTATTCCTCCAAGCAGAACTGACAAACCAGAAACTGAAAAAATATATAGCTTGCAACAGAACTCATGACAAATGCTTAGTCACTTGCAAAGACAGTGTAATAGCTAGCGCTGAATGAGGCCTTGACTTAGGCTTGGTGTATGTTTGTGTAGACAAGATGGTGTATCTTTTCTCACCTTTCTCAATTCAACTGTCACCTCATTTCGATGTCTTCTCATAGTCTGGAAAAGAAGAGACAAAAAGATAGATAGTAAATAAGGAAACTTTTATGTTGTTTTTTCTTTACATTTTTTTTATTTTAAAAATTCAACCATATAGTGCTGTGGAAAATATATATTTTGAGCCTTTCACATTAATAACAAAATGGTGTATTGGGCAAAAAACAACCAAACAAAAAACCCCCACATGAGCAAATGTTATCAAACTGTAGGTTTCCATTCGGTTATACGCCCCAATTTCATTTCAGGATTCGTAATCCTTGGAAATGACAAAACTTTAATGGCCCTGGGCAAATACATAACTTTTTTTCTGATTTAGTCATAAATCACAATTCTAAAAAACATACGCCACCAACAACATATTTAAAAGTAAGAGATTTATAAAACAGCGTGAGAAAAGAAAGTTTATCTAACTGCTGTATGTGCATGTCTGTTGGGGTCCCAGTTCATCCTGAACAGTTTGAGATGGTCTAACATCTTGTGACTGTTTGAAGAGGTTCATGTTGCCTTCCTAAATAGCCTCTTACGTAATCTGGGGCAGTTATAATTCAGGTGGCTGCAGAACAAAGTTGCGTCTCCAAACCAATGCAGAGACAGGACAATGCCACTATATTGTGCCAATCAAAAAAAGAAAAAAGGACCTTTACAGACAGCAGAACATTAAAATACAACCTGACTGTCAAAAGACATTAATACTGCCAGACACACACTTATCTTGGCTTAATTTGCTTAATTCTTCTGTTTGATGTACCCAAAATATGAACCTAAAAATAAAGTTACAACGAATTTATGCTTATAATTACAGAATTGCTAGGGGCCCTTGAGGCACTGCAGTAGATAGTCAATGACAGAAAACTTAATGGTATCTGCAGTTTTGTAAGGAAAGAATGGTGTGTTATTTTGGGGTATATAACACTTGACCAATCCAAACCATAACCACATTTTATATGATTCACATGAAAACAAAAGGACGATCTTAGAGCTTATGACCAGGAGTGTGCCAGACTTTACTGCTTTGCAATTCAAAGTTGTTCCTAACGGTGTCAGAAATGAAGAGCAATCGGTTATGCCTGACCTAAATAAATAATACCCAAAAGGGCATTTACCCCCCGCCCCCGCTTTAGTCTGAGTCATCCCTTTAGGAAAACTCAATTTCATACAGTGGCTTCTAAGAGGACCCAGGTCAGACTTCCAAGATGCCTAAAATAGCACCAGGAATGTACTTAGCACAGTCTGCCTGTTATAGTAGCCATGTGCTTGTCACACTGACTAAGTTTCAAAACAACCACCTATGGGTCATCAATCTGTGCTTTGAGGCCGTTGATGGTGAAAGTCCAATCAGCACCGTGATATATTTTGAGGGGCCATTTTCAGACGGACCTTTGTTTGAGGATTATCTCAGGATTACCAATAGATCGGAACAAGTCGGCACAAGCATGTCTCTTTGCTGGCAAACTATTAGGCCAAGAGTTGCATATCAATAAAGTACGTATAATATAAAACAAGTCTACATATTTGTTACTTTTTTTGACTTCTTCCTGTAGTCCAACACCTTCAGCTTCCCTTGTCTTGGCTTGTCTGAAGACAGCCTTTGCCAAATGGTTTGGTCTTCACGTCAATGAGCATTACTGACGAATGCTATCACACAAATTTATTATTAGTCTTGTTAACTGAATGATGTAATATTCAAAGCTGCAATACCCATCATTTTGGACTGCAGGTTTTCCAGTAGGACATAATATACCAGTGGTGTATTCTAGAACATGTGACTTGCAAGTGAAGCAACCACAATTATCTTCTACATTTATAGAAATTTGTATAATGATAATCATTAAAATATCTGAGAGCTAACTTTACAACGTAGGGCCGAGTTATATTTAATAGTGCTGCCAGCTAAATGTTATCAAAGTCTTACTTACCTATTCCTCACTGATAGATTCTAACCAAACAATAACTCCACGATATTAGATGGTTCTCATTAATACATTTTCTGTTTTTTTTTCCACATTAAATATCCGTAAATATCAGGTCGTAGTAAAATTACCGTTCAGCTATCTGTTTAGTGACTTAGCTAGCAGCTCGCTTTAGCTGGCTCACCTGGTTTTACTCGCTAGCCGTTTGCCTGATAACACTAGCGAAGCTAACAAGGAGGGGCAATGTTTGGTTAAGGTGGACATGGACCAAACCGTGTAGCGTTAATTCGTCGTAATCCTACATTTTAACCGGGTTTAACGAACGCGTGTAACGTCCGCGGATCGGCGTCGGTGTTACTTGGGGCCGGCTGACTTTAAAACACTGTGATGTCAAGATTAAGTTGCCGGCAGGGCCCGGCCGCGCTTGCGACCGGTGTCACTAGCTAGTCGACGCTAGCTTGCCACTGACAGCTACACCGCCTGCCCTTAATTCTCCCCTTTTCGGATGGTACGGCTGTGATGTTGCTTAAACTTACCGAATCTAACTAGCGGGGATCGGTGGGCCGGTGGCGTTAACTCGAGAACTACCATCACGATCGCGTAACTACCGGGGGAAATTTACCGATAACCAGACAGGCCAGCAGGCACTTCTGATGGCGAACTCCCTGACCATAGCTTACGTTAGCCAGCTAGCCGGCTAGCCAGCTAGCTGGCAGGCAGCTGCAGCCGGGGCCAGGTTCCCATTACGAGGCCCAAAGACTGTCGCTTTCTACATAAAAAAACTAATCCAATTCGCGTCGCCGACGCTCGCACCCGAACGTCGACTCACCTCGACATCACGTCCCTTGTTTTTAAAACTCTTGATGCGGTGGTTTTCCAAGCCGGCGTTTTCTGCCATGGCTGTACGGGGTTTAGCTATCGCTCCGGCTTTTCGGGATCTCCTCAGTGAAAGACGAGGCACGGCAGCTCCTGCGCCGCTGCTGCTGCTGCTGCTGCTGGTGCTGGATCCGGCGAAGGGGAGGAGAGGAAGGAGGAAGACGTAACAGATCGCAGAGTGAGGGGAGGAGTCGATGTACACCTCCTTCATGGGCTGCCCTGGTTTCCACGGCCTCGCCGCCGCAGTAATAATAAATTCACCCACGATTTATCGGGCCCCCCAGCAGACAGTCCTCAGACGCGAAAGCCCGGCGGCTCGGGTGTCGGTGCTGCGCATAACGCCGAAGATAAAGAAACCGCAACTTCACTACGCCCTAAAGACACAACAGGACTCGGGGACAAAAAGGGGGGATACCTCCAGACACAAAAGTTTAATGGGTCGACGTTATTTGGATTTGCTTGTACAATAAACACCATCAGTGCAAAACAGAGACAAGCATTTGAAATATTCAACTCGCACTTGAGAAGCGGATATGCAATGCCAATAAAACACAACAGATTGACATTTTTAATCACGTATCTCTAATCAGAGACAACCAGTACCAGTATTCTGATATTTAGAATAAATACTCCATAAAAAGATTTCAGGACGAGAAAAGTGTTTGTGTGTTTGGGGGAGGGGGCTGAAAGGGATTTTCTTAGTAGTAATCAGAGAGGAGTTAAACTCAATACATATTAGTGTCTACATTTAAGAAATACTTCACTTTAACTTTTACCAGCACCGTCGCCTCAGCAAGTCCTGACACCAGACCAGTAAAAAGTCAACCTCGTACACTGGCTGACCCCTGGGATGCCCACCGGTTTACCGGGGCTAATGTTTTAAACACGCTCCCGTCGTGTCAACTCAAAAAAGAAGCAGTGACAGGTAGTGCTGCAATATCCTCACGTTTAAACGCATTTTGAAATCAAGATGGCAACATAAACGTAAATGGGATGTTGTTGAATAATGTGTCATTACTCACATCAGTCCAAGAACTCTCGATGGCCAAAAAAATAAAATTTACATTAATTTGATATGTGATTCAAATAAATACAAATAAATACAGGGCATATGCTAAGATGTCAGTTTAGCATTTAGAGAAGAACATGTCTTGAGAAACACGACTATAAAGCGATGTCAATCAAACATGGCCACTGATCCTGGCATTTACACACAGACCGAGGATGTAAGCAGCAACTGAAAGGGTTTCATTAAATACAAGGTGGTTACCACTGATACAAGGTAATGATTGCGGTTTTCCATCAGCGCAGACTGTTAACGGCCCATCATAGTGGACCAACAATCAGAACTCCACACTTCTTCAAGGATATTCCGGTGTCAACCCGGAGCAGCAGTAGAGAGAAAAGAGTAATCAGGGGCAACTAAACAACAGGCATTCAAGTCAAACATGATGATAACATTCAATCAAGGTCAATCTGTAGTGCCAGAGAGGTAACTATGAGATACAGAAGAGGACGACAATGTAAAGAGGGGCAGAGACTGAGGCGCTCCTTTAGAAGATTTGTTGTTCAAAGAGGATCTTCTCAAATCCTTGGGGAGCTGTGTGATAGAAGTCGCTGAACTGGCAGTCTAAGATGGCACTGTCATCCACTGCAACATCAGAGGGGAAAGCACAAGCTTAGACATCGGACATGTTAACCTCTAAAGCCCATTTTATCCCTTTAGATTTACCTTTAAAGACATTGGAAACTTGATTTAAAACTGTAACATTTCTCTGTAACAATCAGAGAAAAAACATCCTGAGGTACATCCTCAGTACGAGATAATCTCTGAACTTCAGCAGCTTCATTGTGAATGTTTGGTTGGAGGGTTTTATCATGTTTGATTGACAGTGGCCTGGCAACATTACCCTGCAGCTATTATCACAGTGTGATTGAAATATTACTTTATGTCATTACCTTAAGTGAAAAAAAGCACTTTTTTTAAGGTTAAGCAGCGGAAACTTTCCTAATTTATATGGAATATTCTGTGTTTGGGTGAGACCACATCACTAATAGTAAGAAGCTGATTTACAAAATTGCCTTCAAGTTGGGAAAAAAGTTTCTTTTGCAATACTCAATTACTGTGATTAATGAATTTATATGGGCTTTTCTAGTGAAGATATTTTGACATGTCACAGTAGGAAAACAAGTTTTAATAGTAACGACTAAAATTCCATTTAGCTGCTTCGGTTTCAGGGATCCGGTGTTGTGCATGTTGGCCCATAGGCACGAGGTCTTGCCTTGCTGGGACACTTGAATGGAACAGAGCCATAATATCGATATCAACTGTGCTTCTTCTACCATGACATAATAAAACGAGACAAGTCTGCTGTGAAAAAGACTGGCTGAGCCAAATAATCAAACTCGAGATACATCTTAATACTTATACACAATTACATCAAATGGATGATGCTTGGCCACATCATACGTCTGTGGTGATAGGGGTCAGGTAAGAGTCAATGGTTAAATTAAAGTCAAATTTACATTGGTTGACCTCACACAACCATTTAAATACTTATCTACTTTTAAATCAGTATCAGATTTTATTATTATTATGTCTTATATTAAGAGAAGTGATATGAAAAAATAGCAAACTTTCCTACCATTAACATTGTTTGTTCTGCAGAGTTATTTACTCTTTGGTAATGCCTTCTAAAAGCAATAGTACTTTTACCATGGTAGATATTTTGACTTTTCATAGAAGGAAAAGCTCCAATGAAATAAATTTAGTTAACGAAGGCAGTTCCATCAAGTTCCCCACTATGCTGTGACAGAGCGTCAGCATAGCCAATATCAGGTCCCTGGCACTAGCTCACATAAATGGAAAGCGTTTGTTTTACACTTGTGTTTTTTTCTGCTTCAACAAGCCATCCACCATGAGAAAAACCTGTAATTTGAACAGAATGTCGGTACTAAAATTGTTCAAGTTTGGTAGCACTGTTATCTCTGGTGCCAGTATGTTCCCAAACTCAAATTTGGCTTGAAATACCTGGTCGGCCTATTGGTTGAGTCATTATGCAAATCACTTCTCTGCTAGAGAAGCAGCACCACCCCCAAGCCCAAAACACTCCCAAGCCAACTGCCACACCAACTTAGAGTACTGGGACACTGTTTGACAGGAGGTGTGGTGACAGCAGAAATGATGTTGGTAGATCTTAGTTGAGTAATCATCTCAAAATCCAGTCATTCAGTGGTTCCATAAGTTACCACATATGCCCTACATTTCAAAAGGGAAGTTTAAAAACAGAAAAAAGTGGTTCTCCAATGGAAAGTGCAGAGCATTTACTGAGTCATGAGTCGTAAATGGCATCCTTAGTCATAAATGACGTGAATATACTTTACCAACAAAGGATAATACAATATGAGAAAGCAAATTTTTTTCTTTTTTTTTTTTTTTTTTTTACAAAGAGGAACTTATTTTCAGGACTTTTATTTTTTGGAGTAGGTAGCATACTAGCATTTTCAATTGACAGTTCAATTAAATATTTTAATTTTTATTCAGCTAAATTACAGGTCTACCTCAAAGCATTATTATGAAAAAAATTTAAAAGTCTCAATTTAATGGCATCACTGGTACTGAATAATGCATAGGTAGCAAGAGTTTAATCCAAAAGCATGCTGGATTAACACAGAGGCCTTATGAAACAGTTGTGTTGAGGTTTTCTTTTTTTCCCACAGGGCAGCTTAGCTAAAAAAATTCCTATTAGAAAATAATGATGACCCTTACAGCCAAAAACATGTCATGATATTTATGAAATAGTCTAGGGTGACTCTGATCACATGGATTTATTTTCTAAAAAAGAAATATTAGCAGCACTTTAGGGTGTTTTCACATAACCCTCAAAACAATTTTTCACAAGTTATAGTTTTTCTTAATTAGTGTTGCATTAGGACAGGAACGGGCAAAGCGGCCACTAAATATCAACAGCCTACACATTTTCTTTCCAACATAAAATTGTCGGTTGATTTCACTGAATAGCACAACGTTAACCAGACAAAGGAAGGCAGTCAATGACAACATCTGCTACAGCCTTAAGCCAGAATAAAACCTGCATCTCTTGATCCTCAGTGGGAAAACGAGTAACATTAGTTCACATTACTAACTCTTAGTTATGCAGAATCTCCTTGTTGTCAATAAGAAAATAAAAAAACCCTTTTGAGTACAACTAATGACCTTAACTTAACAGTGTTATGTAAAAATGTACAAATGCAGCCCTCTAGTGGAATAGAATTGTAAATGCTATGATGACATTCTACGCTCAGTAATATTCACATAAAATTGTTCAAATTTTTAAATATTTGTCAAAAACTATCCCAAGATTAATAAACTTTGATTAACTAGTCAGCATATCAAGAAAACAAATAAACTTACCATAAACAACCGGGTACACGGTGCCTCGGATCCCTGATGCAGGACAATGCATGTTCTTTCCATTCAAATACAAATTCAGCTCCACGTGGTCATATGTGATGCCCTGAGGAATAAAAACATGAATAGAATTTATCACTGAGTTTTTTCATCTGAATATGATTACTCCTTTAAACCTCATATAATTATGAAGAAGAAACCATCTTGTGTGTATCCTGGCTATTCAAAGTTTGTGATGTAACCTATTTAAAGCTAAGCACTTAGACTCTTTCCTATTCTCAGTCCAAGTCAAGAGGAACAGGAAAAGCCTGGTTTAGCCAAAAGATATACAAACAAAACCAAGTATGTATATAGTTTATCCCACAGTATTCTTTGCTTGCCTCTCCTTCCCACAGTTCCACTTTGCCCTACTGAAACATAATGGCTTAAGCTTTGATTATGACGGCATAATTATTGTCAATGAAGCAAAAAAATATGTGTCTGACACAAATTGGGACAGGGAGACATGACTACACATTTTCTGGTGGATCAAGGATCTCACTACCTGACAACACTTTTTTTAAAAATATATCAAGAACCTTGTAAATGCATGATATTGGTTATCTGCACACAGTTTTGCGCTGACTGAGCAGGTAACTTTACACATTGTATATGCACTTAAAACTGAGCAGAGAGTTAGTGTAGTGTGTTGGCCCTCCAAATAATATTGTAAAGAATAGGGTCTAGACCTGGTATGATATGATTTAGCAATATATAAATACAACTGACTTGACTAGATGACAGTCAGCTCATGACAGTCTCAGCTCACACAAATACAGTATTGCCATTAAAGTACTCAGGGGGTCTCCAGAGTTATCCAGTGTTAAGTTCCAGTTGCGGTAGCTTTAAGCTGTTGTGGTCTCTTCTTTGGCAGGACCATAAATTGTGTCATAAAATGAGCATGAGTAGGCCAGAGTCAAGAAAACTTTTTTGAGTTGTCTTTATTTTAGCTTTGTGGAAAAAGAAAGAAATGTGATTTGTCTTATTATAAACAGGTGAAATTTGTCATACACTACTTAGTGAAAACAATGACACACGTGCTGAAAGTGGCAGAAAGAGGTCCGCATGTGACTAAAAAACCGCTCCTGACTGCCCCTGCTGTTTTGCACTGAAACCACCTGCACCCACAGGGTTTTCTGCTGTATATACAAAAAACACTGCAATCCATTTGTTTCAGCCCCATGTCTGTGCTCAATTAAAACAGACTTTATTAAATGATTTCTGAGTTCTGACATACAAGCTTTGTAAACAGTTGCAATAAAAGCTGTTTTAGGGTAACGATAAATCGTTTATAATTTACAAGCTGATGCCAAATAACAATTTGGTTTGCATGTGGCAAACTTTGGCAGAAACAAAAGCCAACGCAGGCCACAATAAAACCATGCATTAAAATGTGACTGTTGCTGTCAGCCTGCTGGCTTGGAATAAAAACCCAATACCAATTTCTACTGTGGGTCTCATGTGACCTGCAGGCAAATCTACTCCAGCAGGCCTCCAACAGATGATTAGTCTGCAGAGGTAGAGACCATCTCTGGAGAAACCGTGAGATAGCTCAATATGTGTAAAGACTAGACTCAGAAAAAGAAATCTTGGCAAGTACCTTTACTCTTAACCAAATCGTTTCAGAACCCATGTCAGGCAACATGATCTTTATCAATGGAATGTAAATTGGTTGGCCTATTTACATGATTCCAGTTCATTAATTATTTTAGTATCTACATCCATTTACCCATGCCAGTTCTGATTTATTTGACAAGATACAGATTCAGATAAACAAAAAGTTATTCGCTTTCAGCTTTACAAGCAACTGGTTTCACTTAAAGAGGCAACGTGTTAGTATTTTAGTTTAAACCATTCAAAAATTACCTACGTGCAAAGAGTGTATTTTCTTGTTTCTTAGGATTGGTTTGACAACACAACTTTCTCATAATATGATGCCTCCTATTTGTTTGGAGCATGAATTTGACAGTTGGCCAATTCTCACACAAAATTCTTTTAAATCATTCCAAGATTAAGTCATCAAACTTGTGTTAAAGGTCAAGTAAAACAGATTTTGCACTTACAACAATGTCACCCTCCTGGGGGAGGCTGTTTGCAGGTAGACGATTCTTCTCTTCATTATTGTGGTACACAGACCCATCATGCCTCAGGACTAGGCTGTTTGCGTCTCTGCCCAAAGGCACTTGATTAAGATTCACTTTCTGCGTGGCCACACCTACTCCCCAAACACCTAAACACAAAGAATAACACAAAAGTAGCACCTATTTTAAAATACTTTAATCAGAAAGCCTAAAGTGCATTCACAATTATGACAAAGACCAGCAGCAATGAAAAGTTTGTAGGCGAGATTTACATGCATAGAGTATTCGCAACTAAATGTTACATAGTAAAACTTGTCTTTGACTAGTGTGACGCTCCATGAGTCTAGCTTTGCATAAGGTCTTATATGAAAGAAAGCAAATGTCTCGTGGTTTCAGATGTCCTTTTAAGTGAACATAATTCCACCAGTTTGCATGCAGTCACAAGATAGTGTAGCTACTGAAAACTCAAGTGTCTGAATAAATAACCACCACCAGGAATGCACCAGAAAATGGCAATCTGGAAGGGAAAGAAGGCAGAAGAGGTATAAAACAGGGTGCCATCAACTAAAAACTAAATGCCTACCAGTGGACTGGATCTTAAACTCAAAGTAACTTTTGTTCTGGTGCAGGGGAGCGTTGGCCAGACAGCCTCCAGTGCCACATATCCTCCGGCCACTCTTTACAATGACAACATCTGTGCCTGAAAGAAAAAAGAAAAAAAAAAAAGGCAAGAATATATTTTGAAGTTCAAACAAATACAAGTCATAAAAGCAGTTTTGAGATGCAACTAACTGTGTTCACATTCAACTACTCTTTTGAGATTTTTTGAGGGATCAAGCAATGTTTAGTCTATAAAGTTTCTGTAAACACTAGAAAAAAATCTATCACTTTTTCCTAGAACCTAACATGAAAATTTCAAAGTGCTTGCTTTGTCCAACCAACAATCATAAAGATATTACTTTTGAAATCATGTCAATTTGTGAAACAAATCTTCACACCTTAAAAGCTGGAACCAGAGACTTTTTGGGATATTTGCTTGATACCTTAAAGATCCGATTCATTAGGAGAGGTATTTGTTAAAACCTTTAGGGTCCTCTGAGGGTTTTGTGTGAATATTTTCAATAATAATTGTACCTTATTATGTGTAAACAAACAATAGATTTTAGATGAAAATCGGTGATCAACTAATCATTTCAGCATTAAACCAGCTGTTGTGGGTCATTCATGTCAAATCAAGAGGCCTCCTGACTGATCATCTTGGATTTGCTTCATATCCTTGTAAATAATGTCGTTGCGCCCAAAAAGTATTGTGCAAAATTTTCATCTTATCTCATCTTCTTTTGTTTATGTTTTATAGAGGCTTTTAAAAAGGGGTCATGGCCCTAAAAAACGAGTGTTGCTAAAAAAAAAAAAAAGTTTCATTCATCATTACTTTTGAACTATTCATGCTACATGCTTGATATTTTCAGGGATTGTTCTACACTATTAAATGTCTTTGACTTCTAA
Source organism: Istiophorus platypterus (assembly GCA_016859345.1). Taxonomy (NCBI): domain Eukaryota; kingdom Metazoa; phylum Chordata; class Actinopteri; order Istiophoriformes; family Istiophoridae; genus Istiophorus; species Istiophorus platypterus. The sequence continues at coordinate 9,449,122 of CM029122.1, read as the reverse complement.
AATGGCTGGCCTACGGTTATATAAATATCAAGATATGGCAGGCTGAAAAGTATATTAAACATATTTTGTGCTTTTGAGCCCACTATCTTCACACCGGACCACATAAAATCTTAAAAATATATATTTTTTTAATGTACAATACTCATGTTATAGTACTTTCTTAGCAACTAGGTACTAGTTGAAAAAAATAAAAAGTTCTGATTGATGAGGAATTAAAAAGGGGAAAAAATATACATTAAAAAATATATATATTATAATAAAAGATATATACTATAATTAAAGTGCATATTGCCAATGCATGACAAATACTAAAAAAAATCCATATCATACCACTGGAAAGAGCATGATTTAATCAGTAAATTCACAAATCATCAAATTGGCACCTGAGGCCAAACTATAGTTCTTAAGGTTTTGAGGGGTTTGGGTGTTTGTTTTCTTCCTTAGTTGCCATTGCTTCTGTTTACTTACACATGTGCTGTTTTGTTTAAGTTGTCATGTGCTTCTATTCCTTGTGTCTTTTTTAGGGTAGACTGTGTCATACATCAGCAAAATGTGCTCGATTAATGGGTATGATTTCATTTTTCATTGTTAATTTATCATAAATCACATCTTATTTCTTTCAGACATACACTTTGTTGCCAAGAAATTACTATAACATGAATGATGGTTATATTTGTTTTTCTAATTTTTACCTCCCTTGTATGTTTGACCTTCACAATGCATAGTAAGAGTTTCTGTGTTTACCTTAAATCTCAGTTAAAGAAGTGTAGGCACAGGCATTATTTAGTGAAATCACCACTAGTTTGGGAAACAACTGTGGTGCAATATGCAACTTATTGAAGTGTGAAGTGTACACTTGAATCCTCCAGCGCATTTTGATTGAGAATGAACTTTTCAGGGAAGTAGGCGACATTCTGTTTACAATACACACACACACACACATAGACACACACATAGTCTATGGCTTCATAGCTTCTAGATTTCTTAATGAGGGAGAATGTGTAGATTGGATTATTAATACTTTGAAAAAGGTAATTGAACATTCTGTGAATCAAAGCCTGTGAGGCCTGTCATAATTCACAGCAGACCGCGTTATATGCCCTACAACATAAATAGAGGGGGGGCCTTAAAGTTAAGTGAGTAGAAAAATGGGAAAAGTTAATCCTGACAGCTTTAAGTCGTGTCTTAGGGTTAGTCACAATACATGATTTCACAAGGTTTCTTGACTGTTGGTATCACTGTTTCAGGTCGTGTTGTATGGAACAAAGTCATAACCTTATAAGACATAGATTAAAGGGGTGGAGGATGTCGAAACGCACGACTACGACCGCCAAACACCACCAGCCCCCCCCCCCTCAAACAAACCCCCACATTTACCAGCTTAGCTACCTGGCTAGCTAACGGTAACGGCGGAAGTAGCCAACCATCACGCCGCAGACGCGGCCAAGCGGACAGATTTAACCGAACATCGACCGCGAAAACCAAAGACAAACTCTCTTACCCATGTGGTGGGTATCTAACTGAACAGTGGGCATTTCTTTGAGGGGGATATGGCCCGGTCCACCATCTCCGCAGCAGCCTAGACAACACGTAAACATCGCAGCCATTTCTCGCCCGATACAACATCCGGAAACAAACTCACGCCATAAAGCCAAAGAGCGCCGGGTGTTGAAACGTCATACGCCCGCGACCCCGCCCACCCGGCCGGACACAACAGCGACACGCGGCGGCGGAGGCCGGAACTACATAAGCCCCCACTGCATCCAATCACAGCCGCTAAGATAGGCAGTTGCTCCTGATGGCATGGAAACAAGGGAAGAAAATCAAGGTCAAAAATTTCTACACGTGACTAAGTAACTATTGGATATCGAAGTTACATAATCGCAAGCGAACAGAAAGTGAGTTTCACGGCCGGGAAGTATAAGATGTTTCAGAGGTGGAGGAATATTGCGTCGGTTCGATCACCACTTCATACCCGAGGACCGTCCTCTGGGGCTGTTTAGACTGAGACTGAGACATAACAGCCGACGCAGGGCCGCTGTTACTGGTCTATCTCGGCATCTGCTCGCTCGTCCGACAGATTAACCTGAACCCCTTATGTCCCCGGTAGCGTTGAAAGTTTACCTCTTTATACCAGCTGATGCACCCGGGCGCTTTTATCGGGCCAAGTGATGACAAATGTATATATTGACAAAGTCCCCACACGAGTGACTTATGTGGGGCAGAATAAAAAAAAATAACCCCCCCTCCCAACCCCCCCATGCCAAGCTTGGACTAAAACCTATTTGACAGTTTTTCACGCTGTAATGTTTTGCATAGCAACAGCCCCTCCCCCATCCAACTGGCAGGGATCCCCTGCAAGTTACCCAGCAGCGACAAAAACGTAAAGGAGCGAACGATCAAAAATTAAGCCGTCAAATAAATCGAAATACCGGAGGCGTCCACGCCGGTGGCGCCGAGTTACTCTCCTGGATGTGCTTGCGCGTAAAATGCGGACGAATGCGGTGCGTCTCGATTTTCTGCGCGACGCTGGAACAGTAACTCTACACCCGGAAAGGGCGAAGTCTGCACAGCAACAAGCGCCATGATTGCGTTGCACTGTGCGTCTCAGCAGCTGGTGAGTGATTCTTTTGGTCCAGTAGTTGCATGTTACTATGCGCTTGCAAAATCTGTCACAGCCCTCCTTCGGTACCTTGCCAACAGGAGCGAGGCTAACGCCAACCCCGTTTTGTCGCCAATCGTGTCGCATTGGATTGGTTAGGCGGTGGTAATATAGGACTCAGCTCAGCTAACCAACGTGCTGCTACCCTGCAATACAAAAAGCTAGGAGAATATCCACTGCTCTTATATAGTTTGTGTCCGTATGGTTATCGGCGGTTTTTGACTTATATCCAGCCTGGTTCCTGCGACGCGGTTTTAAGTTTCTTACAACACCAGCTGGTTACAGAAAGGCATCAAAGGCGGGATGTTACCTAACATTAGATTGGCAAACGGAGACCCCTGGCAGAGCACATGCCAACCTTTTACGCGGGCACGGCGATGCAAGTCAGTTTCACTTTCGGGATGGGAATACTCCAGGCACATCTGGAACACGACTGCAAAATCTGTATCCTTTGCGTTGCTACGGCATTTTCGTGTGTAATTTTATTGCCGCCGCTGCCTTACGTGGCAGCATCTCCGTGAGCGTGGGTGCGTATTGTGTAGGCTATTTTTTTCCCCCCCTAGGTGTTGATTTATTGGGCCTTTATAGTTAATCTGGGCACCGATTTGACGCCTCGATATTGTTTTTACAGGAGATCATGGAGCAGCTAGAAGAGGAACTTACGTGCCCAGTCTGCTGCGGTCTCTTCGAGGACCCAAGGGTCTTGTTGTGCTCACACAGCTTTTGCAAGAAATGCTTGGAGGGACTCTTGGAGGGGAACCGAGGTCAAGCTTTCAGAACACCTCTCAAATGCCCCACATGCCGCAAAGAGACCCCTCACAACGGCGCAAACAGCCTGCAGATCAACTATTCTCTGCGCGGAATCGTGGAGAAGTACAGCAAAATAAGAGTTATGCCTAAAATGTCTGTTTGTAAACAACACTGCGGTCAGCCTCTCAACATATTTTGCGCCACGGACTTGAAACTAATTTGTGGATTTTGCGCCACAGCAGATGACCACAAAGGGCATAAAATATGCTCCCTGGAGGAGGCATATGAGCGGGAGAAAGAGGCGTTTGAAGAGCTGCTTCGCGGGATGGAGAGCTGGCAGAGCGCAGATATCCTGTCCTGCCTGGAGACACTACAGACCAGTAAGAAGAAGGCTCTTCAGTCGGTTACCAAGGACGCAGAAAAGGTAACAGATTATTTCGACAAACTCATCAGCGCCCTCGAATACAAAAAGAACGAGATCCTCTCCGATTTTGAAACGCTGAAGCTGGTGGTGATGCAAGCGTACGACCCGGAGATCACCAAGCTCAGCGCGGCACTAGAAGAGCAGAGGCGGGCGCTCAGCATCGCCGAGTCCTTCAGGAACGTCTCCGACCCCCTGTGCTTTCTGCAGCAGATGCAGGAGTTTCGGGAGAAGTTGAGGGTCCTTAAGGAGACGCCCCTGCCCTCCCGGAAAGAGATGGACGTCGGTCCACTTGTGCGCAATTTCGATGTAAAAAAGTGGGATTCACTGAGGCTCAGAGAAGTGGACAAGATCTCGGTCCCCCACGAGAGTGGCTCCTACCGAGTGGGGGGTTCACGGATGGCAGCGCCCAGATGGATCACCCTATTTATGAGTGTGTTACTGTCAACCCTGCTCCTGCTACAGCCGCTGCTGCAGCCGCACAACCTCGGAGCCTCCGTTACCTCGCAGATTGAACCGTTTCTCGCCACAGTCTCCTCGCACCTTACCCCCACTGGCGTGTATCTGAGGAAAATCACTGACATGTGCACGAGTTTAATGGGCGCAGGCAAGGATTGTGTCCTGAACTTAATTGACTCTACTGTCAGTTTTATTGGCAGTTGTAAGTTGTTTTAATTTCAAGCCTGTGGCATCCCATGCACTCACAGCTACAGATAGTTTTCCGAGTGATCCTTGAGATGCCTAATATTAGTGTCAGATATGGACCGAAATATATGGAAACACTTGTCTACCTAAACGTTTACCGTGTCTTTTGCTTTTTTTCTCTCTAACCGAAACTCCAACCTCTCTGAATCAAACTCTAATCCACAGAGGTTGTAGCTTTCGTTTACATTACTTAGACGAGTATTCACATTTATTTTAACGAAATTGCCATCTATTCTTTTCACTATAATGACAATTTTATACCTCTCTAAAACGACATTGATAAATAAAGCCGAGAAATTTAAAGACACCTCGATGATTGTTTTTATTCGGTGTGACGGGCTAAATCTGATCGCGATGTAGGGGCAAAGCCGAGCCGGTAACCTATGCAATAGAATAAGAAATGAAGTATAGTGTAATCCACGGCCTCTTTCTCCGCAGAGCGCGTCCTCACCACAGCGATGCTGCAACCTCTTCAAGGTTACACACGTTACATAACAGGGCCCGTGTGAAATATTCAGCGGGCTGCAGACACGGTCCAAGAGGTAAAAAAAAAAAGACAACTACCCTGTAGTTTCATGTTGCTTTCGTGAAACCCCCCAAGAAACAGATAGATTTACCTCTACCAGCGATTTAAAAAATAAATAAATAATAAAAAAAAATCTCAAGCAAGATTAGATGATGACATGTCACGCTTGCTGGATTTTCACTTTATATCTACGCAAAAATTTATTTGACCGGTCTATAAAGTCAAACATTAGCCGACTGTTATATTAAAACATACTATAGCACTATTTTCTACCGTGCACTTGAAATTTGGAGAAATCTCCCTTCTAAGCCTAAAACCAGACTGGGACTGTGCGGGCAAATGGATGTTATTATAATTCCTTTAAATTTGAGTGAGCTCTGTGGGACCTTTGGCTCATCACCAACAGTGGACTTTAATGAAATAGGTCAGAGCAAACGGACAAACAGTGAATTGTGTATTGATCATTAAACCTTGTATTTATTTATCCCACTGAGTAGATATGCATTTTAAATGGATGAATGAATGAATAAAAAAAAAAAACAACCCAAAGATCAGAAAAAAGTGAGCCAGTGAGAGCAGCATTGACCGACCACACACACACACACACACACACACACACACACACACACACACATATATATACAGCCTTCTGCAAAAAGGCAAATATATGCTGAAAACAAAAGTATCACACTACATTAATATTTAATTGTATAGGGCACGCAAAATTAAATATAACCTGACAAACGTTAACTCAGTCAAAAAACAAACTTGTGAATAACAGTGTAAAACATTTCTAGAAAATTACATCAGCGTTAGGGCGTCACTTATATCAAAAGTGGGCCCATGTTGAGGGTTAATGAAAATACACGTCAAGTCACCGTCTACACAATCAATGTCCGTGACCAAGTAACCAAATAATAGGCAAATAGCCTATTCAGTGTATCCAGTGTCTAATCACATCCCTGTATAAGGTCCCGCACTCATGTCCCTTTTTACAACGTGGGGCAAGAGCGTGTGATGGTAATGTTAGTGTTTCATTTCCTATTGAAACAATATTAATTTTACACAGAAATCCATTTTCAGGTTTTTTATAAAATATCCCCGCAAATAATGTACAAGCGCAAACAAATCCCGTCGTATCATTAAGTTTGTAATTTTATAACTGCACCGGTATATAAAATATACACGACCTAAATAAAAGATGGTAAAAATGTATAAAGCCATAACGGTTAAAAAAAAAATGTGAAGCTTAACAAGTGTAGGGCAAAATGTGGAAATTCAGGCCACACATCACTATCAGGACTGTTTCCACATTTTGATAAGCTGTGTGCGGAATCAAGTTTTTTCTAAATACGCGAAATAATCCAACACACTTCAGATTTAAATCACCGCATTTAGGGAAGGATACTGGAGTTTATTAATTTCCCCAAATTACTGAATTACTTCGAGGCTACTACTATACTCACACTCTCACTCAGAAAATGCATTTTCAAAGTCCACCTTGCAGTCATGGCGTTATGTTCAGGCTAATCCTCTTAAAACAAATCGCCCGAATGTTAAAAAAAATATATATTTCATGTAAATGTTTTTTTTTTCCATTTCCAAAACGGAAAGCCTTCCTGCTTTGAAAAAAGTAAATCCCGTAATTCCGGTTTATTTATGAATTTCCCAAATACGAGAATTCAGGGTTATCAAATAAAACGGGCCTTTAAAGGCCAAATGGAACAAAACTAATGCTACATACGTTTGTTCCGTGGACAGCAAAATATCAATGGGCCTTAACCTGTATTATCAGCAAAGAGTCATGGTCACCATGAAAAAAACAATCACCAAAGTATTACATCTCGTCAAAAGGTTATCTATTTTATATATTTTCATCAAAAAGCAAGGTACGACCTCGTAAACAGGTGTAACCACCCAGCCAGCGTCTTCTCTTCTATTAAGTTTTTTATTTTACCGTTAAAGTTCATCTAGACGAAAAAACTTTTACGAAAGCCGGACATTTACCACTGGTCACCACATTATCTCAACGGCCCGTTAAGCATCATGAATCTGGTCATTTTTTATTAGGCACTTATGATTTGGTGGGATTATCGTCATCGGATGCCCTGGTTCAATAGGGATAGCTACGTGGCGTTCAAATGCCATTAAAATTGAGACTTTTGGGGTTTACAGCATTGCACGGTTCTCTTCCCAGTGGACGGCGGCATTACCTGAAGCCGTGTCAAGAATTCAGTGTCAGCAAAACTAACAGTTGAAGCATGACTCAAATAGGAAACTAATGTACTAAATGCACAGCGATTTGTTTAACAGCAAATTTAGCACATGTTCAAAACACATTACAGACATAACCCAATTTAAAAATTTTATTTTTGCAAGTGGCAGACAACAGTGACAAGTAAAAAGACGGTGTACATACACTTCATCTATCAAAATAAGACCGTGTTAATGGTTAACTCAAAATCTGTAAGCAATGCACCTGTGAGCATCACTTATGCAAATCCACTGTCTGACAACACCGGGGCCATCTCCGGTACTGGGTGGTTAGTTGGAGTGACCGAGAGTGGTCGGCTTTGCTTCAGCAGCACGATCAATACTGGAGGCTTCAGCTAGAGTCTTAACTCCAATATTTACGTGCTGCTACAGTAAAGCCACCAGCAGATGAGAACGATAACTTTAGTATTAGGAAAACATCTAAGTGGCATTAATTCAGACAATGGGGACTACTGTATATGCAGGAGTGATTGCAAATTCAATTCAATCATCATTGGGAGGAAAAAAAAAAGAAGAAAAAAAGGAAAGGGGTTTAAGAACTGATAGGCACATCCAGGCTGTATGTTCAGGCTTTACTGGCGCAGCACAGTATGGCCTGCATCTCTTTTTTACCCACAAACCATTCCGTGCTGCTACAGCATCGCCAGAATTGAAGTCCTGGTCCCTCCGCTTCCACCTCTTCTGTTATTTGCACTCTCTTCCTCTTCCAGTCCTTAACCACGTGTACACAGATGAGCACAAGACTTATTCCCTATCGTTTATCTACCTAAAAGAAGTTCAGATGGTCAGTCTTTTGCAGATTGAAGTCTCCTGTCCACTCCAAAAGCAGGCAAGGAAGCTCTCCATCTGAAACACATAAACATACACACAGACACACACAGTACATTTTAATTTAATTCTAAGGTCAGCCTGTCAAAATTGCAGTGTTGATCATCAAACTCCACTTTTTGGCCAAAAGTACATAGATACCAGATTACACTTGTATGGTGGTTGAAAATTTTTCTTTTAAATCATTATTTAACCTTCATATGCTGCTGTAACAGCCTCCACTCTTATGGGAAAACTTTTCACAATATTTTGGAACCTGGATGTACAGATTTGCACCAATATTGCCACAATGTGAAGTTGGACATTTGTTGTGCGACGAAACCTGGCTCAGTGTCAACTTTCAACTGAGCGGAGGTTAGGACTATGAAAGAGCCAGTCAAACTCTTCCAAGATAAAACAAAACATTTCTTTATAGATCTTGTTTAATGCACAGTGGGATTGTAAGCTTGAAACAGTAATGGGCCTTCCCACAACACCTGAAGCTCAGTTGTCTGCTGTGTCATTGTATGCTGTAACATTAGGATTCCCTTTGACTGAGAACCAAGTGGCAGAGGAGTAGGGTTGTCCACATACTGGCCATACAGTGTATTCAAGTAATTTCACAACTTAATTCCAAAATATTTGTAAAGACTCCTTTTTATATTACACTTCAACATACATGTGATTACATTTTAGGAGAGACAGTAAAACTAATTCACGTTCAAGATAAGCCTCTGTTGTTGCCAGCACTAAAGCTGCACAATTTTATAACATAAGAGAAAAGAGTATATTTGCAAATTTGAAAAATGGTTTGGTAACATAGCTTATATTCAAAATGATTTTCACAACACTAATAAGGTTAAAAAAAAAAAAAATCCCACACTGATTTGCGTTAGCTAAGCACTGCACAAACAAAGGGGGCAGGGTTGACAGGGAGAAAAATAGCAGTCTGTACTTTGCATGAGTCAGAATTAAAATCAGATTTTCTAAGGAGTCAGTGTACCAGTATAAAACTGCATTTTCATGTTCAGTAACACACATTAGTGCTATTGACAAGATGTGACCAAAGTTGCAAAGATGGTTACTTGTCAGAGGGAGAGTACAGTACTTCTTTCAGTGGTTCATGACACTGGTTCAAAGTTATTAACTTTCTCCATTGCACTTAGCTAAGTGTTCACCCAACAGAAACCTCTATACTATGTCAGTGAGCTGTATATGTAAAAAAAGAAAAGTGAAACCATTACCTCACATATGTAAGAAAGGAACTGAAAAACGGATTGTCCACCGGAGGAATCAAACTACCATAAAAGGTACCTCTTTCAAACATAAGAATGTGTCAACTTTTGTGGCGAGGTGACATTTTAGATTCTTAAAACAAAATGTTGGAGAAAAAACCCAAAACAAAACCTAAAACAACTTGTTTTTTTATTCAAAAGGTGTTAAGAATCTATCCTGATAATAATCCTAATCTCAACAGGGGACTGGCTTCAATGATTGTATTGCCACTAGAGGTCTCAATGGACTGGTAGTTATGACCTTGGTCTAAAATGGACTGGATAGCCTAAATCTAATGACATCTCTAACTTACCTCCTTCTGAAAAAAAAAATAAATAAATAAATCCAGCCCTTCTCTCCCTCTCTTGATCTCACAAGAACTCCAGCACAGTCCAGTTTGAAGACTTGTTTAAAAATAGCCATTTCATTCATTTGCTTTAGGAAAGGTAAAATTAACAACTTTTATTCTTCTATCCAAGTCACATTTGTCGTGGTAATGACGGTGCAGACAGGGATAAAAAAAAAAAATAAAAAAAAAAAAAACCAAACAAACTCTTTAGTAAAATTCGAGGGTCAGCTGCACAAAGCCATTGCTCTTATCAGGTACTGGCATTGTGGTTACTGAGTACTATCTGACAATGGAAATCAGAGGCTAGACACTCTGAAAGGGTAATATGAATTTAGTAATATGAATTTATCTATCTTTTTTTAAATGCAAATACCAGTGTCCTACAAAAACCAAAAGGCAGTTTTCAAAATGGGCCCTGCTCTAAATTATGTTGCCACGCAACTTATTTTAAAAATTAAATAAATTTTAAAAATTGTTCACTGATAGGTTGCACAAGCATAAGATGAGCAAATGTTAGAAGTTAATCTAAAAACTTGATAGTTTTGAAAATGATAAACAGCTACTACTTGAAGCCAGAATTTATCAACTTCACCTCCACTGCCATCACTACCTACTATACATGTATCTTCATGTAGGCTATTTTAAAGCATAGTAGATGTAATATGTGGAGATGAACATGATTACGGCTGAAATTTGTTAGGTAAACAAAAGGTAGAGACCACAGGTGCAACAATGCTGTCTACAGTCAGACAAATCTGACAGTAGGAGCAGTAGAGTGGGAGGACAATGAGAACTGGTGTGTGCAGTGCAGTAGGTTCTTTATTTTTTTTTTTTAATAAATTGGTGAGTTTGAGCCAGGACCTTGAATTATGCATGACATTTATGCCATTTTAAAATTATAACTAGCATCTCAAAAATACATATTTGCACAGTTTGTGCATGGCCCTTGCAACATCTGGTGTAATTTATAAATGGGGCATTTTTGCTTAAAAAAAAAAATAATATTTTTTGACAACTAATGCTGTTAAATTGTTGCAGGGCCCTTTATGGGGAAGCAAAGTTTAAAACATTGCACAAGATAACAAAAAGTCAGCTAATTACGCTCAAGACATCTGAAACATCGGCCACCACATGTTGCACTGTGGTTAATTCACAATTTCACATCAAGGGGGTATTATTGTCAGATCTCTGGGGTATGACAAAATCTTCTTGTATTAGTACTGGGCTAATGGGGTCCACATCTCCTGTCAAGGTCCACATATCCTGGCAAAAAATACAGGAATAGTGACAGCCATTGGAAGCAGTACCTAATAAAATTATGTGAGCAGTAAAAAAAAAAAAAGAATTATACAACTAATTTAGAAATCCATAAATATTTAGTTAGATAGAAATACCAAATATTTGCTGATTTCAGTTTCTCAAACATTAGGATTTTCAGCTTTTATCTCTGTAAACTGAATCATCTGTTTTGGATGTGCAGACTAAATAAGAAATTTAAAGAAATGAATGTGGTCTGGAAAGTTGGGGGGTGGGGTCATCTGATATCATTTCCAACATATGTAAAAGTAATTAATAAATTACTATAAGATATAAGAGGATGGGATAAACTGATACATAGTAAAAGTATTGTTAATTAGGATACAATTTTAGTATCCTATTTAGGCAGTTAATTCATTTTCCTGTAGGAAAAAGCCTACCCCCCCCTGAGCATTTTACATAAGTGGGAGTACATAATGGTGTATTTATATGACATGAAAAGGAAAAGACAGGAAACAAATGAGCACTAACTTGGATTTATATATCATATCTTTGTCCTATGTCATCTATACATTACTTCTCGTAGTTCATTTAATTAGAAGTGTAAACAATACTGTAGATTTAGTGGATTTAGTGGAATTAAAGTGAAGCCATCATGAAACAATAATTTTACCTTGTTAATCCTTGGGAGGAAAAAAATAAAATTTAATAAAATAAAAAAAACAAACAAACAAAAACCCAACCCAAGAAAAAACAAAACAAAAACAAAAAACAGGTAAGTTGTGTGATTTCCATTTTAACCTGATCATTTCTTTACAAGTCCAAGTGGAATTGTTCCCATCAGTGACTCTAACCTCTCCCTATTTTTCTTGCTTTCCTTTAAGGAAGCATGCCCGGACATGTCACCTTCACTGCTCAGCCTTTTTAACCCATTCCTACAACATTGGTTTCCCATACAATGGCCTCAAAGTGTCACCTGACCCCAAGGTTGAAGGTCAAGTAACCTCCTACACCCCATCGGGTACAGGGACATGGACATGCCAACCCATCACCACCCCAGATCAAGTGGCCTCTTCTAGTCTGTGTTAAACAGTCTTCTGCCTGTATGAGCCCAAACTAAAGGGAGATCTGCAGTGACATCCTAAGCTGTGTGTATGTGTGTGCGTGAGACCTGAATGGCAATCACATCTATCCACATGAAAAGATCCATGCAAATTTGAGTTTCTCATTGAGTTCATAAGGCTTTCCATCTTAAGTCACTGGAGCATAAGGGAAAACTACCTCAGGTCTTAAATCTGCAGACACAACCACCTAGTTTAACAGCCATAACAATTAAAAACCACCACTGATTAATACAAGTTTCTTGTATATCTATATATCTATATCTTAAGTCACACATGTCACCATCAGTCCATGATACAGTGAATGTAAAAATAGACGCACTGTGTAAAAAATATTTCCATATGAAATTAAAAGTCTATCATGTGTAATATTCAAGCCAGATAAACATGAGGTATTAGGCTATCCAAATCATTGTTGTCCTGTGTTTGGCAAGACAACACACAGTACAAATACACTAAGTTCATTGTGCCACAACTTTGGAAGGTTTGACAAATTGTTTCATTGGCTACTGCGGCAGCATGTACATAGCAAGAGATCTCTACAGTAGAAAAAGCTACTACAAAACCATTTCTTTAATAACAAAACACAATTGATGGTAATGACATGTAAGTGTAAATACATGACATGTAAAATGACACCTTTTAACCATAAAACCTTGAACGGGTGTGTATGTCTAAAAGCATGACCAGGAGGTGGAGTGAATACTTTTATTGTTCATTGGAGAACAGGGATGCTACCTATGAAGTACTGGTCTGCTTAATACAGAAACCACTAAGGTAAAGGTATGTGTTAATCCTAGAAAAACCTGTTACATTTGCACACCCATCAACACATGTCCAGCAGAGCACAGGAAGAGTGACTGGTGCTCTTTGGAAGCTGCATCCATATCTTGTCAAATGAATTACAGAAAACCCCAGAATCATGTGAATACACATACCTGGGATCGACAACTGAATAACCCTATTTCACAGGAAAACACTAGCAGATATGTGAGACTGACCTCTGAGTCATTTTTGCACTCCACATGTATACACCACCCCCTCCATTTACTGTCAGGTGTGACTGTGACAGAAGGACTCTTTACACTTGTGGTACACAATATATTTACTGATGAATAAAATTATCTGAAAAAAATAGATTAGAAATATTTTGTTAAATTTGATAAAAAAAAAAAATATATGCAATAAAAGTATGTAAGCAAGGTCCAAACCTGGCTGGTGAAAGCACAAGGATCATCTAACATGTAAAGTAATGATTAATATGATTCACTTAGTTCCTAAGAGCATGTCTTACTAAAAAGTAGTGCATGCCTTCAAAAATGTAATAATAGTTAAAGCCATTTTTTTAACCATTTCCAGTGAAAGTGTGCACATTGTATGGTTCCCCCAAGACCAACAGCAGTGCCTCTTCTAAATACATCCGTGTGTCCACAATGTGTCTGGTGAAATATTTAAAGCAAACGAACAATTGCTGTTCCTGCCTCTACTGTGTACAATGCATGTCAACTTCATATTACTAGTTTTCAGCACATTTATTCTTGATCTCTCCATTTATTTACTATTTCATTTGAACTATCTCAAGCTTCCTCCTGCTGCCACAAAAGACAGAGCAGCAATAAACAGGATGCAGCCAAAGCAGTACCCTGTGATGCAATTTCAAAAGTACGACATGAGGACTGATTTACACTTGACCAATAGCATTAAACTTAAATAAATAAATAAAATAAAAATGTATAAAAGCAACACTACATTCACCTCAGCAAATTAAGCTTTGATAACCTCCACAACCTTACACATAACTAACATGACTTTTTAAATTAGTGAATCACTATTTACTGAATCATCAGTAAGACTGAAATTAAAGTGTGTACTGTATGTTTTATGTTCATGCACTCACCAGCAAGAGCAGCAAAAGAGGAAGCAAAGCTTATGTGTGAGAGTTGAATGGCACACCCATACACTCATGCACCAATTACACAAACATACGGACTATACTTGTTTTTTGTACATATTCCAATTCAAATGCCTGGTTTGAATTGAGACACTAGAAATCACTCTGGTTCACAGTGTAAAATGTTAGGTAAACATGCATCGCAACCAAAATCTTTCATTCTAAAAATAATAAGGCTTTCCAAGGACTTAAAGTTTGCCATTACACTGCTTGAGTATATACATTGACACAAATTAAAAAAATAAACAAACAAAAAAATAAATGAAAAGAAGTGTATTATGGATCCTGTGTATGTTACTAAAAATTCTCACATAAATGTAGGCATTAATAATAGTTCTATTGATTTCCCCATATTCCTTGCTAGGATAGGCTTGACCTACCTATTCACAATATACATGCAGAAACCGTTACACTCCATCAGATCAACATTAGTTACGACAGTAAAGCCCAAAATATTAATGCTAATATTACTTTTGGGAATACGCCAAATTAGTTGTCTAGAGGAAACTTTAAAAACTGACCAAATAAGACACTGTTGGTCACACTGTGTGTCAAAGTATCTGGCCACACACACTGCCTGGCTGTTGAGCAGTGGATGAGGTGTTACCTGCTCACAGACTTGGGTCTAATAAAACAAAATAGCACAAACAAGCCACTAATATTTTAGGATCATTATGAATCTTTCCAATCTAATTGCTTACACATTAATACTGTGGGCTAATCTAGCACCCTCAGGTGAAAAAATGGGTTGTGCTGCAGAAACTAAAACACCATGTCTGTCTAGTCAGAGGAAGCATACTCTTGCTAAGTCAGATCTAACTACACCTGTAATTTAATATCAATCAGTGATTTTACCAGCACTGCAACAGTTTATGTATTCTTTCTAAACACACTATCCAGGTTCATAACTACTGGTCACTGCAGAAAAGTAAATAACTAAAAATGACTACTCTAATAAATAAATAAATAAATAAATGGGAAGCTGCAATTTTTTAAGTGCAACAGTCACAAAAGATCTGAATTTTATCGAGGGGTTCGCCCTTAGGAAAATTTAGAAATTATAAAGCAGCTAATTGACCAGCCTAAATACAACAATGTTCACAAGAGATGATGTTGCTTAAGGAAGCCACAAAATCCAACTTTTCAACTTATCAGATTTACTGAAAATTTGGTAAAGTATACACAGACCATAACAGCAGTAAAGCACATAGCTAAGAATTATTTGTTAGTGCCACCTCTATAAGTGTTTAAAAAAAAATAATAAAAAATAAATAAATAATAAATAAATAAATAAATAATAATTTTAAAATCTACTCTTTTATTGAAACAGGTGTAAAGCCCTACGCACTACAGTGATGCAGCACATATTGTATGCAAAAGTCAAAACTGATGCAAAATATCTGCTTGTAGAAGCATGCAAGGACCTGGCACCCACGTATGCTGCCACTGGTGTTATCAGCCTAAACCTCTTGGTTGGATACATCAGAAAACACCCATTTTCACTACAGATTACACCTTCATTTTAAGATTTACCTAGAATCACCCCTATTTAGATTATTCCAGGACTAAAATGTGTTCTGAGTGAAAAGAGAACTGAATGATGCACATAAAACCATTTGACAACTTCTATTTAATGCTGCTGAGACGTAGAACTGAAACCAGGCCAACTTCTGGAAAATAACCAACAAGACCCGTGAAAACCTGTTCCCATCACTGCAAATTTGAATACTATCAAGTTTGTGCTGAGTGGTGCAGAAAGTAGGAAGAGAAGGGTGGGGAATCTCTCTAGCCTGGCTACAACACATGTGAACAAGCACACGAAGAGAGGCACAGTTTCACCAGGAAATGGGGGTGGGAGCCCATTTTGCCGGAGGGGTCTGAGAAGACAGAATGATGAGTCACAGAATGTCATGCTAACTGTCTGAAACAGCACAACGGTGCTCTACAAAGAGAGTGAAAAGGCAAATACCAGAGAACGGAGGGGACATATAGACCTGTAGCTTTTAAAAGGAGATTAACTGTAGAAACCACAGGAATAAAAACTGTTAAAATACACCCATACTAATCTGACAACTGCACACTGAGAGAGAGAGTCAACAATGCCATAATCCCTCTTCAAAAGAATATGAGCAAAATATTTACACCTATTTCTCCTGTATGAGTACAACAGATACACATTTTAAAACTAAGGAACCAGTAACAGTTTATAAATTACTAAGACTCTTGATCTTAAAATTCCACTTTGATGAAATTCTACCCCACCCCCCCCAGTGAGATTAAATCTACAAATTCAAATCTGTAGTTTTTAAGAGACAAAAATATCAGCAATAAGCACATACTGCAGTTGATATTGTAAAACTGATTACAAAAGATTTATTCCATCAACTAAATTTGATGAAATTGGATTTTAATAACCACGAATGCTGCCTCAACTGAAATATTAAGTACCACCTATAGTGTGTACTTTAGCCTTTTTGCATTTTAACAAATGGTCTGACACTCCGAAATCACAACATTTTCAACATATTTTTTTCATACCTATAATTTACAGCCAGATGGTAAGTAATTTAAAAAAAAAATAAAAAATAAAATAAAAATCCATTTACACTGTTAGAGCAATTTGACTTAAATCACATGATGACACACTTAGCAGGCAGACAAATTTAACTTTTATCAAGAAATAAGATGTCACTGAGTATGCATGTGCACATACACCAGCAAAGTAATATCGAAAATGGTGTGAATCCATACCATAAAAAAATATTAGACAGTGACCTTTGAATAATTAAAATTTTCAAACACTAATTTACCCCCCACTATCCAGGAATATAAGAAATAATGCTTCACAAAACACACCAACTTGTGCTGTGACCTAAATAGCCCCCCCCCGATCAAATTATCAAGAAGAAGCTTCTTCATATCATTTTCAATAAACAGGTGGGTGGGGATTGATTCTGACACTATGTATGTATTTTAAGTTTGAGCATGACAATTAACACACCTACATTTATCAGATAAAATTGGAACTTGGGTAAAATATAATTTGCCCATCAATTTTAAATACACCATGTTGTGTACAGTAAATAATTGACAAATTTATTTATTCCTATGGCAGGTAATCACATGCCTGTCACATTTTTAAGTCATCATGCTATTCAGTGTGTTTCATAAACCCAAAAATTAAGGTTTTCTTGTCAGAGACAGATCAGATCTCATACTACAATAATTTCCTCCTCCACGTCATTGCTCTGGTATAGGGCTGTGAAAGATCTTTCCCTCCTATCACATTAGCTAATTTCCCTCCGGCTAAACAAATAAAATCTTACTATATGAGGCGGTTTCATCATGAAAATGCTGTCCAACTTCTGAAATAAATATTACACTAAGGGTACAACTTTCAATTTCAGTTAAGACAACCATACTTCAAACTATGATATTTAGTTACATTTTGATTCGGGTCATGCATATCTAATTGAAGTAGAAGCACAAGTTTTTGCCTTACAGCTGCAGAATATGTCTGACAAAATAAAAATTCTGGAAAAATACTATTGGTGAGCACACTGTCATATGTGACTGGCCAAGGAAGCAGATATTCCAGGGAATATGGACAGAAGTGCCCACACTCTGTCTCATGTTCTCAACGTGCTTAATTCGAAAAAGGAATTCTCAGAATTTTGAAAATGATCCCTGACACTGTAGAAACTTATTTGTTTAAATAAATTTAACACTGTGAAAGATAGGACGGCCTCACATTATGTAACACATTAAACCGATCTCTACTTAGAAGGAAGTAGAAGGGCGGGTTTAGACGCACAATTATATAGAGCCTTCTCTTTTCTCTATTATGCTTCAATAGTCAAGTAGTCATGTCTGTGATGAGAGGCATAGGGAAGCATAAAATATCACACATACGACCTCTCCAGTAATTAATGATAAGGTCCGTTTTTGTCACTCCTTGCTAAACCTATTAGACCACGAGAGGGTCCCCCCCTTCAGTGTAGCTGAATTTAATCAGGGTCCAGGGCACACAGAAAGAGGAGGGAGGCTACTGAGGGCAAAAAAAGGCAAAATGAGACAGGAGGTAATGACTGAAAAGCCTTCAACACTGAACTACAATGAAGCAAAAACCCCTACATTACAACAAGACACGAGCAGTACCACAACTAACAATTCTTTTCTTTTATTAACTAATGTTAATTCAGCTTTACTGCATCGTTAGTGGTTATGACAGCCATTCGTCTAATGTTTAACACAGCTATTAAAGTTGAACCATCAGAAGTTGCGACCTATGACTCTTGTCACTTGGCTGAGAGCCATGTCAATTATCTAACGTTAATTTAAGATAATCAAATCTTTTTACAGATGCAAACATGCAGCAAGTACTTATCGTCGGATAAAATTAAGTCAATCATTAACCGAAGTCACATTAATACAGGAGCTGTCAGTAGTAACGTCGAGACTGCAAACACACCTTAAACAACCACAATGCGACAAAGATAGAAAAATAAAACAAACTCAGGCAGCACCATTAAAAGGCATCACAGACTGTAAGGTCAAACCGATATCATGACCCCGAAAAATAAAAAACACTAAAACTTATCATCAGGTGTTGCTCATTAACGACACCCCCCCTCCTCCTCCTCCTCCTCCCCCCAAAAAGAAAAAGAAACCAGAAAATAAAATAAAAACCCCGCTTGAAACAAAACACAACGTCATGCAATTTACCATCTCAGACGAAAAGTCTGCCCTCGCTAACAAGCCTGGTAAAATTAAGTTACCTCACAAAACTGTGTCTGTCTCGTCCCGTCCGTTTTTTTTTTTTTTTTTTTTTTCTCTCTCTCTCTCTTTTTCTTTTTTCTCTTTCCCTCCCAAGCCCCCGTGTAGGTGCCGTGTGCATTTGTTGACACTGCCGCGACCGTGGCTTCTCCTCCGCGACTGGCTGCTCCCGCACCTCCCGCTCAAAAGAAAAAAAAAAAAAAAAGAAAAAGAAGAAGAGGAGGAGGAGGAGGAGGAGGAGAGAAAAAAAAGGAAAGAAGAAGAAGAAGAAAAAACTGGGCTCGGATGAGAAATCAGAAAATTCAAAAAAAATAAAAAAATAAATAACGATCAGCCCTTTTTAAAAAAAAAAAAAAAAAAAAAAGTCCAAGTTTGATTAATAACCGTGAAGTTGAGTCACCTCGCAACCTACATATTCTATCTATTTGCTTTATTTCGCCCTCCTCCTTCTAATATACCCCCCTCCTCCTCCTCCTCCTCTTCCTCAGCTCCTGGATAAAACTGCTGCTTTCTTTCTTTCTTTCTTTCTTTCTTTTTTTTTTTTTTACCGTTACAGTGCAGCAAAGTCAGGATCCTTCTCTGTGCTAGCTTGCTTAGGCTAGCGCTAGCTGAGTATACCGAGCCGACGGAGCTGGCCAAACGGCTGTAACGTCTCCCCCGCCGCGGCCGGTCCCCTTCCCCCTTCCTCCCCTTCCTCCTCCTCCTCCTCCCCGGCCTCCCTCCCTCCCCCTCCTCCGGGTCCGCTCGTACCGTCCCGATTAAAATCGATTTTTGAATCGGCTGCAATTACCTGTGTGTCTCCGTTGAAATTACGCGATCTCTCTCTCTCTCTCTCTCTCCCCCACTCTCTCTCTCTCTCTGTCTCTCTCTCCCTCCTCCTCCTCCTCTTCCTCCTCCTCCTCCTCTCCTCCTCCTGCTGCCGCTGCTCCTCTCCTCCTCTCCCGGTCTCTTAAAAAAAGGCGCAGTTTAATTCAGAGCGATCGGTTTTCTTCTCCGTCTCGGCGGCAGCTGTATATTCGCAGCATCCTCTCCCAGCGGCCGCCGCCGCCGCCGCCGCCGCTGCTGAGGCGATCGCCGTTCACTCGAAAATGGCGCCGAAAGCTTCACTC
Source organism: Istiophorus platypterus (assembly GCA_016859345.1). Classification (NCBI taxonomy): domain Eukaryota; kingdom Metazoa; phylum Chordata; class Actinopteri; order Istiophoriformes; family Istiophoridae; genus Istiophorus; species Istiophorus platypterus. Next base: position 9,429,139 of record CM029122.1, on the reverse strand, counting down.
CTCATTCAAATTCGGTGGACTCTCCCTCTCTCCCTATTGGCTGAGCGCGGAGCGGACTCCTCGACGCTGATTGGACGCCGAGAATGCTCTCTCGAATGATCGCGCTGCCCACCGCGGCGCTCCGGAGAGAGCGAGAGAGAGGGGAGAGAGACATAGAGGCAGACTGAGAGGGAGAGAGAGAGAGAGAGAGAGAGAGAGAGAGAGAGAGGAGGAGGGAGGTTAACCCCTTACGTGCCGAACAACAGACACACTCGGGGAGGCCATGCCTTCAAACTTCATCCACAAATAAGGAAAAGAAGGGGTTTTTTGATACGAAATGAATGGCGAGGTCGTCTGTAACGCAGCTTTTTATATAAGTCACGCAATAATTTGTCATAAAAAAAAAAAAAAAAAACATCTGGCGATACAACAGGAGGCTGATAGAGATCAAAAGTCCCATAAGGTCAACGGTGAGGGCATTAATCCGGCACCGTGGACCCACACGCCAACGAAGACATGGCGTGCATTTTTAGAAACGGCAGACTTCTGCAGCCGATTCCGTGCTGCGCCCAGGGCGCCGGACACGGGCCCCCGGGGTCCGTCGACGGCCACGGACGGGGGGCGGCTCGAACTCGAACCGGAGCCTCCGGGGACCCGTACCTGACGGCGAGGTGGAGGGCCCGGCCGTGCAAATTCGAAAAAGCTCACCCCGTAGTGATGACCGCCAACACAAACAGCAGCGGTTGAAAGTTGCTATTGACCTCACGGTTAAAATACACTGTTCTTTACCCAGCTGACCCAGATTAAAATTGTGCTATCGCGGTTTCACTCACTGATTGTTCCTTTGGGGCGTCCTATGGAAGAATTTGCACGTCGTTTGTCACCGCATGCTACCACAATGTACATACATAAACACGCTCTTTCTGGTTCACGCATAGCCTGCATTTGTTACAACACATTGTATACATGACTTCACATTCAGTACATATAAAGGCAGGGTCCTGTTGGTGTATAAGAATGCAATACTTTTCTAACCATCCTCGATACGATCACCATGAATGCCTGTTCAAAGTGTGTTCCTTATTTAGAGAGTGGGTGGTTATCTGCAGTTAGTACAATAGTGCTTGTCTTGGAGTGACAGGCCTATCAAAATCAACAGGGGGATTGCCAAATAAAATACATTATTGCAGCTATAAATGACAGAACTATAACATCTGGTATATTTGTACTATAATGCCAACAAGTAAAGTCCCAAGGAGATGCAAACGTAATCAGGGCAGGGAACAAAAAGCAACAGAGATTTAACTCTGAGTCAGTGAGGTAAGGAGGTGGTAAACCCATAGTCTCAGTCAGTAGTTTCACTCTCCTTCCATCTTCTTCCTGATCACATTATGAAGTTCAGTTTGAAAGACACTTTCTTAGTTTATCTTCCACAGTTCAACTGAGAACATTGCTTTTTTATCTCAAATTGCTGTGACATCATATTGCCCTCTCTAATTTTAATTAAGTTTCCTATTCAGTTGCCCCATTTTTTTGACTGATTTGTTTTCAACACCTTTCAAAGGGACTTGGTTATCTAGCTGAAAAGAAACAAATTTTACAAGTCAATTCTGTGGCATAACCACTTCTTCTCATTTTAAGATTAGCTTGGCAATACCACAGAGGCACACACACTACTGTGGTATATATGCAATGGCAAAAGCACGGACACGTCGGGCATTGCCACAATAACCCCGCTGTCATGATATCTACTGTAGCATAGTTTACCTCAGGCAAGTTAAACAGAGACAGCCATTTCATCCCAGTGCACACATAATAACAACGCATAATATTCACCTGCTATCACCATAGTTGGCTCCACTAGGGCACACTGGAAAAAGAATTAACTGCAACCTGTTATTAGTTGTGGCCTCTGCTTTAGTGAATAGAGACCAATCTTTTGAACACAACTTTAACTGTTTCAATGTTTCTACTCACTTAAAAAAATGGCAGAGGCCCTTTACCTTTTTTTGATTTGTAGTAGTGACGTTTTTGAAAACTTCATATTTCCTTTGGTGTCATCAAGAAGCATATAATTTCTTTGCATTGCTGTGAGTTGCAGTAAAAACATAATGTTTTCTACTTTGGAGTGCAAAAGCCGGGAGAGAGAGGGCGCCCATTGTGTATGCATTCTGGTGTAGTGTGGACAATGGGGCGGAGAGGAAAAAACACACTTGTTTACAGATAAACTGGTTTGGACAGGAAGCCAGTAAGGAGGAGCTCTGTGTTGTTAAACAGGCATGTGGAGAGGCAGGGATGAGCCAGCAAAAACACCATCGTGACCATAAGGAAGATCATGATGCAGTACTCAAAGACACTGCACACACACAGACACACACAAACACAACCACACACACACACACACGTACACATGCACATACAAGTGTGAATACCCACAAATACACATATGCAGTACTTGCAGATTTGCAGATTAGTACACTGCTAAAGGATCACTGGTTTTATCAGATTTTTATCAGAGTTTAGTAGCAAGTATAGCCAAACCCCTACAGTGACACGAAAAGAAATTGTGGTTTGCCTAGTTTCACGATGACAAAAATTAACAAGATAAAAAGATACTCATGGGTCTTTATTAGTAGTGCCAAACAGTAGCCAAGCTCTGGTGAATACTATACAGTTCATCCTGCATTGTGTCACCGTCACATGAGCACACACTGCCTTCCATTAGGCAGGAGATCCTTATGACTCACGAAAACACAAGTCACATGTCACTACACAAATGAACCATGCTACTCAGAATGATCTGTTATCCACAGCAGCTTTTTTTTTTTTTTTTTTTTTTTTTTTTTTTTGCAGGCCCAAATGAAATCACATCATAATGCATCTCTTCATTAGGAGCGTTGAGACCGAGCGGGGCTCTCCCTTGTCTTCTAGTAGACGAGCTGAACAAGAGCCACAGTGTCATGTGTCGTGGTGTTTGGCGCAGCAGGCTAACCCGGCTGCAAAGTTGCCATGCTGGGGCAGTTTTAGTTCAATGTAATTTGATTTCATGTTAGATGAATTGCGTGCATCGTTGGCTGTTACACTCAGCTGCTTCTCATTCAAGGAGGAGTTTTACTTTTTCTCTCTCTCCCTCTCTCTCCCTCTCTCTTTCTCTCTTCCCTCATGCAACTCAAAAGGCAGGCCTTCACACCACTAGACATGGGACCGCATCACATCAGATGATGGGGAGATAGGTGGCGGCAACAGCTCAACTTATGATATGTTTCAAGAGTTTCGAACGCATGGACTTTCAGAGTCCCCTTGTATTAACCAAAAGAAAGAAAATTTCAAAAGAAGACTAAACGATACATTGAAAACACCCCCAAAGGTTAATTACAAACGGGGTGAATTTAAACCATGGAGAAGCACCCATCAACCACAGAAGATTAACAGCAAACTAACAGTTTGCAGCTTTCATGTCAACTTGAGGCATCAGCAGGTGAAGGTCACTTCAGTCTTGTTTAATGTGTTCTATTCAGTGAAATGACCTTTTGTCATGGCAGCATTAGGTGTTCGCTGAAATCAGAGCATGGAGTAAGAGTAAATAATTCTTACTTTTCTTACTGTAGAGGTGAATTTGGGACAATCATTATTTTAACTGTAGTTTGTTCCATTCACTTTTTAAATAAAAAAATATAAGACACAACATCCTATCAAGTAAGACTAAATTATTTCCTTCTATCATTCAATCCACAAAGCAGAGTGAGGGGGAAAAAAAAGCAATTCTGACTAGTAAATTTCAGTATCAGTCTACTAAGGGGCATTTGGCAGTGCAACCCAAGAGACAATTTCTTATGAACACAATACATGCATGAAACAGTCCAACAGTCAAAGTGAGCAACACCCTGAAAGAAAGTATAAGAGACTATAGGCTTACTATATTAATGTGGCCTATTCCCTCGTCTTGGTCTTTAGAGAACACAATGAGCCCCACTGAGAACTCCATACTAGAGAGAGACTCTCCATTGATGTCTCCTTGGTTCCCCTCCCCCTCTCTCTATGAGACATCTGTAGCAGCTGCCCCCTTGTGCTCCTGTCAGCAGGGCAGAGTGTGTGTGTTTGCGTGTGTGTATGCGCTGGTTGAGGTGGGGTTGGCTGGGAGGTTAGTGTGGGGCGTGTTATGACACCTCCCCCTTTGGAGGGGTCCGGCCCGCACACTTGTGGGACATCACATTTATCAATGGCTAATAGTCACTAGCAGGTCACCCTGAAAACACAACAGAGACCTCTGACCTCTTTTTAGTACAAAGGCTGTGAGGTGGTCACATTAGCCCCCAGGCGCAATAAAAAGTGTACACACACACACACACACACACACACACACACACACACACACACACACAACTTCGATTGCATCTAAATTTGCAGTCAGAAAAACACGTGCCTTTTTTATTTTGCTTTCTAATGTTACCTAATCCCACGACAAATAAATTGTTTAGCTTAAAGTAAAAGCAAAAAAAACAAAACAAACAAAAACAACCCCCTCTCCCCGAGTTTTATAATCAGGGTTCTGATAAATACTGTCACATGCCTGGCCAGTAATTTCAGATGTTACAGCACAAGATGCCCTTTTTTATTTAGTCTCTATAATGTTACAAACATTCTCACACATAGCAATAAAAAGGGCATCATTTATAGAGCAGACTAAAATTGCATTACAAACAGGGGACAATTAAGGGGGAAAACCTTGGTTCACTGCAATGATAACAAGGTCGGTAGTGGTGGTGGGGTGGGGGTTAGTAATAGGAAAGGAAGGCAAACAGAGGAGCATAAAGCAACACTCCGCTAAGACGTTCTCTGGTCCGAGACGTGTTAAATAGCAAAAGAATCAGCAAAGGCTTCACTCCAGACACCGCAAGCGATGTGTAGTCTGCTAAACACCATACTGTCACTGACAAGATTCTCAACAGAAGCTTCATTTCACCCCAGCATCACTTGTCTATGGGGCCTCTTGTTTTCATATGAAGTAATTACTATTTTCCAGACTAAATGTGGAGTCGTGCCAAAAAACCCACAAGACCCAGGAAGAAATAAAATCTGATCAGTAACCTCAGACATGTATTACTAAATTGAGAATCAAACACCCTGTGGCCCTGACTGGGGTGTTTCACTTCAGTGAAAGACATTTTCCATTCAAAACAAATGTTATCGTTATTTTTGGGACAGGTTTAAATCACCAAACAAAACATTATTCATGTTGCTTCCTGCTCTAGTAGTTTTTTTTTTTCTTTATCTTGACTGGGTTGTCCACACCCCTTAGTATTTTTTTTTTCTTTATTTAAGCAGACTGCTGAGAGGGATTACAGAGAAGGCTAAACACAAGCAAGATCTAATCCTAGGCCAGCAGAGTTACAGAGAGGCCTTGAGGAATAAGTTTTTTTGAAGGCCGATGTTAACGGCACTATTTTTTTTTGACTGAAGCTGATGACTGGGGATATTTTGTGCCTACATTCTTTATCTTTAAAGTGTGCCAAAAAAAGTAAAGCCAAGTATAGTGTGAACAGCAGTTTCACCACAGGACTTAAGACTCTCCACTGAGACCTGGATGGAAATAATATAAGTAAACAATAACAATAATATTTATATGAACATCAGTGTGCAATTTAATCAAAATACTGTATCTTAAAAATCAGGTTATAGTCACAGACAAATGTATAGAGGACTGATCAATAGCCAAAACCAGCATATAATGCTATATATTCATTCTAATATTAGTCGGTAAGTCGAATGACATTCAAAAGCCTAAAGGAAACTCACTCAACTGCCCTACAAGACTATTTATTTTCTTACAGGATTATCTAAGTTCTATACTGTTTTTCCAATTGTTAACACTTACATTCACCTTTAACCATTTAACCACAGAGCATCTAAAAACCACAGAATCCTCCAACAGATTTCATAAATTGCATCCATGAGTGTGGAACAACATTCCTATGTTCGTACTGTATAAATATCAGTGTTTATATAACATTAAGATTATGTTTAGACTCAGCGCTTGTTCTCACTCTTGTCCAAAGCCTGTGTCCACAAACAATTTATGAGCACCCATTACACACCAATTTCCACTGTAAGCGATACTTAATATACTCAAATACACATTTGAAACTATAAGAGGAGTTCAGTTAGTTATTTTAGGCGTCACTGTGGATTAAACTCCATTTGTCAGACAGTATTGGAAAGTGATGGAATGACAAGATGTTGTTGAAACAAAGCACATACAGTGCAGTGTCTAAACCCCTAGGACTTTCTTCTTTTTTTTGTCATTCTTAACATACTCATGCGGTGTCAGCTCATTTTATTAGCTCATTTGAGACTCCAGTGTCAAAAACAGTATTCTTGTTGTGATAACTGAGAAAATATTTTCCTTCTAAAATCATGTGACATTGCATTTGTTAGTCACCTATTATAATTAACCAACATATCGCTGACTGTTAGATGATGCTGAAATGTGGAGTTAGTCTTTACACTGGCTTGTAGTTGTGCAGCTGATATCACTCTAACATCACTGTGCTGGACACTAATATTTTCCAGTGTTCATTAAGCATTATGTCGATATACATTAAAAGGATGGACCAACAACCACACTCCCTTGCTCCTTGTCTCGAGTACACTGCTTGTATTTATTCATTTCTTGCTCTGATGAAAAATTGTGTCCAGAGCAGAAAGTCACTCCATTCTTATAGTATAGCAACAATGGGGGATACCGGAAATTCTGTAGATAAAAACTTTGACTACAATTTTACGGAGAAAAGAGGATTTGCATCTAAAGTGTAAAAAAGAATAACTGGTGGTAACGTGTACTCACAGTGCTCACATCTATATTGAGGAAATGACTTAACTTAACATTACATTAGCAGTTTAGGAGATTATATCTACAGTATCACAATTGATTGCAGTAGTTCCCAAGATAGATTCTGCATGCGGCCCATCTCAAGACCCTTCCCAGACAGCATCTCTCAGCAGAAGTCATTCCAGACAGAGTTTCTTTTCCTTTGTTGCAGATGCAACAAATAACTGTATCAATAACTCTGGTCTAGAATCGCCAATCACTGGTTTCTAGACACCTTGGGGGATCAGTAAAGCTTTATGGAGTGGGCTGCTGCCGAGACAGATTTTATGTATTTATGTATATAAAACAGCAACCTCGTAAGTCTTCACGAGGCCAAGTATTTATTTTTTTTTTAGCACCGAAACAAGAAGCAAGCTAATGACAGATACTTACATTTTCCATTTGCACTCTAAGAGGTGATTCAGTTATAGTGTGTGTTCCCTGACCATGGCTGCAGTGTGAGGGCACAGTCAGTGACAGTGTTTAAGTCAAACCTGATCGTGGTTTATATGAGAGCGTAAAGACGATTCTGGACGTGGATCTAAGCTCTAAAAAAAAAGAAAGATGAGACTTCCAGCTACAAAAACCTGATCTATTCATTGTCTTGCTTCTGGACTACAAACTGAGAATTCCTGCGGAAGTCCCGCCCTCCGCGGGGCCGCCGCTATGCCTCGATGATGTAACCACTTTCCAAATATAGCATGTTGCTGATGGCTACGCGGCGCCGCGATTGGCCGAGGCCGCCGTCAGTCACGGCGACGTCACCCGCGATCGTGTTATTATTGTAAACAGCCCGCCTGCTCTCCACCGACTCTCTACCGAGCAGACTACTCCATCCAGTTCTTTGTTCATGCAGAAAAACACACACACACACACACACACACACACACACGCATACACGCACGCACGCATACGCACACACACACACACACACACACACACACACAGCGACGCGACAAAGCCGAGTGATCGTCCGCCCCAAACTGCGGCTCGGACCCTCGGAGCAAAGTTAGACACACACATCCACCTTTAAATGATGACACCACATCCCTTTGATTTCAAAAAAATCCCCCCCAAAAACAACAAAACAAAAAAAAAAAAAAACAAAAACAAAAACAATAAGGCGATCGCGTCGCCGCTCGGTCGTGGACACGTTTTTGTTGATCAACGGGATCTTCGTGCAACCGGCGACTGCCCAAGGCTGCCGCATGAATAACAACAATAATAACCGGCAGCCGCGGATTGAAAGTCGTGTGAACGCACGGCACATTTACGTCTACGCGAATAGTGACTGTTCCCATTCACCTCATATAAACTGGTGCCTTGCCCGCGATAGATGGACTAAAGCTACAACCCCCCCCCCCCGGTCTCCTTTAGGTTGACAGCCGAATAGTTAAAGCCTCGTAGTCAATGGCCCTCAAACGTCAATTTTGAGTACAAACTTGTCATCTTGACAAACAGCGTGCACGTCGCCGCCTCCCACCCTGAATATGATACATAGGCCTATAACTTATATTTCTACCGCGTCGATTCGACAGCGTTACCTCGGAGGGACTTTTACTTTGTGCTCCGTCGCAGACGAAACGACCGAAACGACTTTATTTATTTATTTATTTTAAATATATATACACATATATATATATATATATTTTGCGGTGACCGACAACCGCCGGCAAAACTCAAGTAGTCGATGGGGTCACAAACGCACAACGCAAAAACACACACAGACGCACACCCACACCAAAAAGTTGAAAAATGACTCCACTGAATGTTTAATGGCACTTACACTATAGCCCGGCTGCGTTTCGGGAGCGATCGACTGCATCTCCCCCCTCGCTCCGCCAGCCGGCTCCGACCGGTGACACCGTCGCCCCCTCGACGTTTCCCCATCCAGGGCAAGTTGACAAGCCTCCATTCCCCGACTAAGTGCAGTTTCAGCAAAGCTTCAAGGAAGTTGTTTCTTTTGTTCCAGTATTTTTTTTTTTTTTCGGTTGCGTCAATGTTGCGAAAAGGTAGGAGGGGGGGGGGCGGCGGGGGAGGCGGAGCGGTGGATACCGAGAGCGACCGAGAGAGAGAGAGAGAAAGAGAGGAAAAAAATAAAACAACGTTTGAGCGCTCCACAGCCTGGTTCGCACGCCTGGCCGTTAACGCACACCCCCCCACCCCCCCCACTCCCCACTCCACGTCTAAATCCGCGATAAAGTCGTCTCATTGGCTCGGCTCACGTGTCTGGGACAACCAGCATCCCCCCCCCTCTCTCTCTCTCTCTCTCTTTCAAAGTGAAACAGACAATCCGCACGGCGCACACGGTTACCCGGGTCCGATAGGCTATCCAAGATCAGGCTACTACGGCTCGGTGCGCACCGTGCGCGCGTAGAGGAGCGGAGACGTTTGCACAGCCCCGGCTGGGTAACTTGGATTTCTACACGGGATCCGCATAGACGGGGCTTCCTCCTCTCGGCTCTCAATGGCGCTGGCGGCAGGCTCTTTCTCGCTCCGCGTTGACTTCACCGGGCTCGGTGGTCGTCGAAATGGGAACGCAGGCAAACCTCCGCACGCCTCTCCACTTCAAACTCCGCCAGTTGTCCCCCGGACGGTACGGGGCGGTAACGACGCGCGCTGTAACGCGTTACTACCGCCCCCCCCAACCCCCCCCCCCCTCACCCCCACAGCAGGGAGTATAAGGAGCATGGAGACTTACGATTTCCTTCCACACCAAAAAAAAAAAAACCAAAAACCCAAACCTCTACCCTGCTATCACACGAATTCACCTTTTCCTTGCGCCTGAACGCCAGACTGAAGTTGAGTAATTATCCCATCCATCTACTCCTTTTTTTTCCCCCCTCGGCCGGTCACTCGCTCTCTGTCACAGATTATACGAGGCAGGAAAAAAAAAAAGTTCACTTTCTCTGAGCGGAAGCAGGTTTTTTGTTTTTTTGTTTGTTTTTTTTTTTAATCAAACACAAAGATGGAAAGGCAAATTTTTGGACACAATTCACAGGACAGGTAATTCGATTTCCTGCTCCCTAACGACAAAGACGGGGGCCACGGAGCCATGCAACAAGTATAGTGTAACGAATGAGGCGTTTTCTTTTTGCCCTCGTGTTGTAAAAAAAAAAAAAAAAAAAAAAAAAAAGAAGCATGAACAGACTCTTTGATAGAGCGAGCCCCGTCCCTGTTCTTGGAAACCGAGGGGAGGGAGAGCTGAGGCGGCTTACTATGCAGAAATAGGATCATGTTGGTTCATCGGATAAAAAGGTGAGCTGCCTGCCCCCCCCCCCCCCCGCCGCTGTTACAGCAGCGTTGCGTCAGGAAGTTGTTGGTGGTGTCGTGAAGTCACCATCCAGACGCCCTTCTTCTCTCCATCCGGCTCTGACGACTCGCAGCGGCGCAAGCTCAACGATGGACCGCCGGGCTCGTTTCCTTTGTCAAGTGGACACCGGCCAGTGCACTGAGCTCAGAAACGTCCTTGAAAATGTATTTGTTTTTTCTTTTTTTTTGACCTCGCGGGCTGTGACAAAAACCCCAACAACAACAACAACAACAACAACAACAATAAAAAGTGTTTGGTACGATGGGAAGAAGCAAACGGGCGGCAGATTTCACTGAGGATGAAGTAAATTTTAGAGGTTGGAGATGAATTAAAAGAGACAACTGTGAGAAAAGCAAAATGCACAACTGGTGTGTGTGTGCGTGTGTGTTTGTGTGTGTGTGTGCGTGCGTGTGTGTGTGTGTGTGTGTGTTTGTGTGGGGGACTTAATCACACAAAAAAATGAACCAAGAGTTTGTGTAAGAGGAGCTCCTAAGATAAAACCCCTGGTGCACGTTCAACTTGGGCCTGTAGTTTCAGGCCTAATGTTGCCCGACTCTCCTGGGTTTAAAAACCCTTTTAGAACTCTGTGAATTTTACCGGTTGAGGGGCAGTTTGGTGGATTTTCCGCAGAAAGAACTCCGCAATAACCTCACGGGCCGATAATGTGTAGTAGGTGTCGCATGGAGGAAAAGCATTTTAGGCATAACGTGTAAAAGTTGTTTTGCAAACTTGGGAAGTTCTGGTTTGCCATTGTTTAAGAGTCTGGTGGGAAACATTTTGTATTTGCGATTCGATTTTTAATAGAGATCCTATTCGTGGCATAGAAATATTGCTTTTGCAGAGTTTGCACTTTTGCCCATCGGTTGTGCCATCACTTTTTTTTTTTTTTGTTTGAAGTGCACAAAGAGAAAGATTAAAGCGGCCATCCACGCCGCAGAGCCTGCAAGGTTGATAGCAGGAGAGTAAAACACGCTGCCTGTTATAGTGAGCAGTCAAAGGTTACTCTTTCACCGGTAGCCCACCGAGGGAGCAGCTCACCGACTGTCCAACCAGCGCCGCGCCACCACATCTCAAATGAGCAGGTGAGCGTATATATATCTGTGTGTGTGTGTGTGTGTCTGTGTGTGTGTGTGTGTGTGTGTGTGTGTGTATATATATATATATATATATATATATATATATATATATATATATATATATATACACACATACATACATACATATATATATATATATATATATATATATATATATATATATATTCTTTTAATTATATACTATTATTTCCAAAGTTTAAGACGCTCAGAGAAAAGCTCTGATGACTGCTCGTTTCGCGCTCTATCCCTATGACAGCAGGTGCACAACTGCCAGCGTGCGTCTCCCGGGCTGCGCGCCACAGGTCGCCAGTCATAAGCACTGGACTGCAGACGTCTTCACCGCGCTCCTGCGAAGTGTTGGTACGGACCAACAACACAACAAAACACACAACCAAAAATAAATCTGGCTTTTGGACCTAACGACTGTTACTGACAGAGCGTATTTTTGCAGCCTTACGAGAAAATCTGTTCAAAAACTGCAACGAAATACACGCAGTCTTTATTGTGTAGTGCGCGTCAACGGTATATAGTGAAGTTGATCAGTGGGGGAAAAACTGAAATTGTGGTTAATTGCATGAAAGCGCACGGGATGACTCTTTTCCCCCCTTTGGTGAAAACAAAACTATTTTTTTTTTTGAAAATAGGATTTGATTAGTCACCATTCGATTTCGCCACCTTATTCCAAAACGGAAAATATTTTCTCTTCATTGGCAGCTTTTTATCATGTTCTATTTGTTGAGTTTGACGGGACTTAAGAGCTCTTTTTAAAAAAAAAAAATACGAAAACTGAGTTCATAACTTGAAGCTTTGAGGGATGAAAAAACCAGTGACGTCCTACAGACACACGTAGCACAATTTTTGACCAACTTTTTTTGCTGCGTAAATACACGCACTGACTATGTATAGCTGATAACCTACATTTAGATGTATGCATAGTTCTGTGTGCAAAACCGTGTGATCAGTTCATAGAGCTGCAGAAAAGAACTGTTCCTACGCTTGGTCTGTATGTGTGCGTGTGTGTGTGTGCGTGTGTCTGTGTGTGTGTGTGTGTGTGTGTGTGTGTGTGCGCGTGCGTGCGTGCGCGCGCCTGCCTGCGTGTCTTTTGGGGAGCGTCTCACGCATTCGTTTCTACAATAGCTGTGAATATATCTGTGTGTGGGCTGATGCACAGTCATAATGCAAAGAAGAAACAGTAGTAAAATTGTCTGATGGGTTGCGGTCCCACTGAGACGCCATCGACACACACTTGCAACCAGGGGCGCCGAGATACCTGTGGAGGGATTTTAGAATTTAATTCTGTCCCCCACCCAGGTCATTTAAACCCTGAAACAAACTTATGTACTGTTACAGAAAGTTTTGTTGTTTTTTTTTTGCAGGGTTGTGTGTTCTCCCTCTGCCTTTCCTGTTTAACACACTTTTTTTTTTTTTATAATAACGTTGTGCACAAGAGACATCTTTAATACTGTTTGACCCACTAGTTTAGACAACTAGACTGGTTGTCTAACGCACCAGGGGTGACCTCTCCTTCCTCACAGTCTGCCAAGAGAAAGTTGTCACACACTTGCTTTTGCAACCAGCAGTTAATATCCTCTCATGCATATTATGTGTATTAAAATTTGAATTTGAGAGGATTAATGAGAGAGATATCTGGGGACGTCAAATGTTTTGCGCACAGTCTGGAGTGTCTGTTACAGCAAGCGAGGATAAAGCCACAGGATCCGGATCCTCCCTCTCCTCTGCTGTTTGCTGTTTACCAAATGTTCCTGTTTTTAACTTTCTAATCGATTATCTATCAGAAGCATTTTTCCACACGCAAATATGAGCGAGAGCATAAAAGCGGCGCCTGGAATTGCGCAGGAGAAGGACAGTTAAAAAACAAAAATGAAAAACAAAAACCCCGCACTTTTAGTTTTGCTAAGGTATTAAGAATATGATGAGCAACTGAAAGGTCATATTGTGCGGAAAGGATCTGTATGACTCAAAACGAAAAAACCTTGTCTCTGTTTATGTGTGTGTGTTTGTTTTTGTTGTTTATTTGTAATGTCACTAGTCATTAATCTCTGCGTCTCTCAGACCTTAAAGGGTTTTTTTGTGTGATTGGTATTGTAAGCGGTGGAAAATGTCATGAACATTTCTGTTTACACATGTAAATTAAACAATATTTTTGAGACAAAAGAAATAGAAGGTCAATATTTGCCTCAGCTCATATTTAGTCATCAGTTGAGTCAAAGTAATCCTACCGTACTTCACTGCATCTGGTGCCTTCAGTTACTGTGTTTTCTTCTAATCTGAATTACACATTCAGGTCCCTTAGATCTTGACAACTGCAGAGTAGAATTCACAGGACAGGCCTGGTTTCCACTCATGTCCCGTAGACTGAAAATGCACTGCCAGCACGCAAACACAATCCCTGTCACTTAGTCAACGGTATCCTTGTCACCTGGGGGACACGTCCAAGATCAATGATGTTCACTCAATTAACCTGATGGATAAAATGTCGGGGGGGGGGGTTATGGATGTGAGGGTGTAAAGCCTTTCTTTGAGTGAATATGCTTACATCCCTGACTGTCTGTCTATGGGGGCCATAAGAGACAGTGGGTGAGGCCTGTCCCTACTAAAGCGCCCTGTGTCCAGAGCAGAACTAGGTCAACAGAGACCGCTGGTTGGTGAGTTGGAACGACGCTGCTCTCTCACACACAGGAAAGAAAAGGAGGAAAAAAAAAAGCAGGAGAAGAAAATCCTTGCCTTCGATTTGGGGATAATTGGAGAGTGTTTGACCTATTTGTCCCCTAAAATAAACCGTTGGCCATTTTGTTGAGAGCATGTTGAGCCCTTCACTGGACCCCACCAATTATGCTTTTTAATGGCAAGTTGCCTGCCTGGGTTCAAAGGTCTCCCAGCTCTCTTTCCATCTTTGTCTCTGTCACAACTTACATTCAGAGAAGTTCTGTGTGCAAAAGCACTCAGTCAATTGCACAGCCATTGCCACAATATGAAGCTGTAGGTTGTGTATAACAGCACAGCTTTAGTAAAGACACTATAAAAGAGATTGAATTTTTCTGAAGTGCCTTGCTGGAAAAAGAAAGTGCAGTATATGAAGTACACTAACTGGAGCTTATTGAAGATTTTATGATTTGGTGCATTCAGAAAGTATTCAGACACCTTAACTTTTTTTTTCACATTTTGTTGTGTTGCAGCCTTGTTCAAATTAATTTTTCTCTAATCAGTCACTCATTATCCCAAAATAACAAAGTGAAAACATCATCTTAGAAAATTCTCTAAATAAATTATAAAAGAAAAACTTAAATATCACATTGTCTAAGTATTTAGACCCTTCCAGTACTTAGCTGAAGCACTTTTGGCAGCAAGTACAGCCTCAAATCTCCTTGGGGGCTGATGTGGCAAGATGTACACACCTGGAATGTGGGGATTTTCTGCCATTCTTCTCTACAGATCCACTCAAACTCTGTCAGGTTGGATGGGACCGGTGGTCAGCAGACATTTTTAGGTCTCTCTAGAGATGTTCAGGTTCAAGTCAAGGTTCTGGCTGGGCCTCTCACAAACATCCACAGTCTCCCTAAGCCACTTCTGCTTTGTCTTGGCTGTGTGCTGAGGGTCATGACCTGTTGGAAGGTGAACCTTTGGTCCAGTCTGAGGTCCTGAGCCCTTTGGACCAGATTTTCATTTAGGATTCGCTGTACTTGCTCCATTCATCCTTCCCTCAAACCCGACCAGTCTCCCTGTCTCTGCCTCTGAAACACACCCCCACAGCCTGATGCTGCCACCACCATGCTTCATCGCTGGAATGGCATTAGGCAAGTGTTGAGCGGTGCCTAGTTTCCTCCAGACATGACGCTTGGAAATGAGGTCAAATAGTTAAATCTTGGTTTCATCAGACCAGAGAAATTTGTTTCTCGTAATCTGAGTCTTTTAGAAACTTTTTTTTCCCCACAAAGTCCAAGCAGGTTTTCATGTGTCTTACAGTGAGGAGAAGCTCCCGTCTGGCCACTCAGCCAAAAAGACCCGATCAGTGGAGTGCAGCAGAGATGGTTGTCCTTCTGGAAGTTTCTCCCATCACCACACAAGATCTCTGGAGCCTGGCCAGACTGACCATCAAGTTTTTGGTCACTTACCTTATCAAGGCCCTTCTCCCCCAATTCCTCAGTTTGGCTGGGGAGCCAGCTTTAGAAAGAGTCCTGTTTGTTCCTAACTTCTTCCATTGAAGAAGGAGTTTGAATGCTTTCACTTTACTTTTCGGCAAAGGTGTCCTTTGAGAAGTGATTTGAAAGATGTCACTCTGCAGAGGCTTCGAATAAACTGGAACTCTTATAGTGAAGGAACTATTTGCACCTTTGTGAATATATTCACATTTTTTAAAGTCTTTGTTATAATAATACTCATGTGCTCATATGCACATTTGAAACAGTTATTGCTCACCATAATTATTCCTCTCCCTTCACTGAGGCCTGGCTGTCACTTTACCTTAAAAGCATCAGTAAAATCTTAATAGAAAAAATTTCATGCAACCCATGTAGCACTTCCAAAAAAAAAAGAACCGTTTTCCTAATGATGATGTCAGAAATGTATAATTGTAACACAGATGGAGATTTAGTAAAAACACAGATGTAGTGTTATCGGGCTCACAGTGATGAAGCAATTTCTGTAACAGGCAATGCAAAATTCTCAACATTTGCTTCTTATCTTGTGTACGGTCTATGGTTATGTAATGAAGATAGCATAAACTGAAACAAGCTAACAGGAAGTCACAAACACATTTTGACCCTCAGTGCAGCCTATTGTGTGCACAAATGGTGGCCCATATTCACAGAGTGCTTATGGACTTTTGTTCATAGGGGCAACAAGTGTTCCTGTCCTACCCTGCTCTGCCCATCGGCACAACGGGAATCATCAGGTAACTTAGTGGCCTGAATCCATTTTCCACAGAAAAACCCTGAACATGACAGTTAATCACAGCAGCATACGCTCCCTTTCTGTTGACCTGCGAGGGGCTTACCATCTCTCAGATGCATGCAAACTTAACTTACCCTGAAGCACCGGATAAGACGAGGAGACTGTGCTCTAAATTGAATCCTGTTTCCTCTTTATTCTTAGCTGAGAGGTGGACACAGGCGCCATTTGCATGAGAACAGTGTGTGTGTGCAAGAGTGATAAAGGCACAGAGAGAAAACACACGGAAGTGACCAAACATATCAACTGTTGAAAGGCTCTAGCTGGTGCCTCGTGAGCGAGGCCTATGACTAAGATCGGAAGAGAGTAGGAGTGTGCCTGTGCCAATGTTGCCATACCAATACTGCAGAGAAAGGGGAGATGGTAAGAAGTAGCAGATGATGATTGTACTGGGCACATATACAACCACGTAAGACCAAAAATAGGCAGTGTGTGTGTGTGTGTGTGTGTGTGGCGCAGGGTGGTAGAGCAATTCACGCTCATTTAAGTAAACATTTAAATTTTGTATACGTCTTAGACCCCACAATCAGAGTGTTGTTCTTACACTATCTACCGTGTGTGTGCAAATGTAGTCGTGAATTATCAATTTATCGTGTTTGTATTTGCCATGTCTTTTAAATACAGGGCATGCAAGCAGTCACTTAAACAAAACACTACACGAAGAGAACAAACTCAAAGGGGAAATAATCACTAAAACTGTCCGCTTCCTCTTCTCTGTTTGTTCTTTGCAGAGCACAGGTAATTGCGCTGAAGTCAACATTTTAAGTTATATGGATGAATCTGATGAGGCTCTGAAAAAGTGCAGGGGCACTAAATCTGGTGGCCGTGAGTAATTACCCCGCCAAGAATAGATGCTGGTCAGGGCAGAAAGAGCATTTCTCTGCTTCATCTTCGCCAGTATTTTCGTTTGATTATCCCCGACCGAATTTTTTTTCCTCCATTTTGTGGACTCACACCCTCACATCACGACGAGCCCTCCCTCATTCCCTTCCTATCTCTCATCCCTACTCCTCTCTGTCCCACACTACATGCCTGTCTATTTATACTGTTGAGTCAGTTTGCCACTGACAGCAGTGAACGATAAGGAAGATTGAATCATCATGTATTAGAAACAACACCAGCTTTAATCTATCAATTTCACCGACTTAAGAGCAGACACTGAGTGTTACTGGCAGTTCATCAGAGTGTTCAAAAGATATGACCAGCTACAAAGAAAAATGGGCACAGCCATAACCTTGCTATCAAATGAATAGAGCAAAGTAAGCTTTTTACAAGAAACACATCGGCGTGTGCCAAGCATCGGCAGTGGATCCAGAGAAGGAGAGGTGTATCACTCCAGCAGGATGCTGATCCATAGGTGTCTGGTTTCAGATGACAGGCATGCTGGGAGCACAGTGTGGAGCACAGCACAGCCAAGTGGACAACAATGGAAACACGCAGGGACACAGGTGTCCCTACTAAGTGTGCGAGAGTGTGTTTATCTGTGAGCCTGTGTCTATGAGTCCGCATATAGATATGTTGTTGTGCATAAAGCACGTGTTCATATACTATACAAACAGTGTACTACTGCAGTACATGCAATTGCATGTGTGTGTTGTCAGGCAGATATTGTGGTTGCGTGTATGATGTGTTTATGTGCGTGTTTGTATTAGCTCACTGGTATTGATTCACTTGCACTCTAGCTGCACTTTAGCTGCACTCATGCATACTTCCCTCAGGACGGTAACACCTGCAAATGGAAATAAAGCAAGTATTCCCTGAAAGAGAGACGCGTGGCTCTGCGAGGATTGAACAAGAGGCAGATGCAGTCATGTAGAAAACAAAGGACAGAAATTTCAGATCACAGTCATTGTCTCTTTTACAGTGTCTACTCCTTTTTCCTCCTCTTTATTTACAAGTCTCTCTCTCTGTCGCCTTCTTGCTGTCTCCCTTTAACTCACTGGAGGATGCTAACCCATCATGTCTCTTGGCTCCCCTCCACTGGATGATGTCATTTTAGATGACATCACCATGCAGTGTATGTGTGTTTGTGCTATGTGTGTGAGCGTGTGTATGCCCCCACCTCCCCCCCCAACACTCCTTCTCCTCCTGCAGCCTTCCCTCTGATTCTTTCCTCAGAGGGAAGGCTGCAGGAGGAGAAGGCTGCCAGCTGCTAGCAGAAGTGCTCGCAAAGACCAGGGCATGGAGATTTAGGGAAATAGACACAGGCAGCCAGGAAGGCAGGAACACACACACACACACACACACACACACACACACACACGCACATTAACACATGCGCGCCGAAGAAAGAGGTGAGCTATTCTTTAGAGCAGTAGTGGTGTGATGTGAGGGCAGACAAAGAAGAGTGGAGGTTTGGCGAGGGCTCGGGGAGGGGATGGGCTCTGAGGAGCAAGTTAGTTTAATTACACAATATTGCTGCTACCATAACACCACAAAGCCCAGGCATACACTGTCATTAAGATGAAAACTAGCACATGGAGGAATGCCATAGACTGTAGGCTGAATTATTTTTGGCTCCATTGTCTGTTGTTAACACCGTTATACTTGAGACTTCACAGTCTGATGTAAAAATCTGATAAATGAATGAGTTTAAGGAGTAATTCAACATTTTGAGAAATTTTTTTTTTCACTTTATTGTTGAGAGTTTGGCAAGAATTGATGTATCTCCACTGGATACCTTAGCTTAGCACAAAGAGTCTTGGACGGGGGTGAACAGCTAGTCTGGCTCATACTGAATTGGTATGAAAAAAATTGGCCTACTAGAGCCTCCATTTCTTGGAGTCACTGCTCCCAGCAAAGAAAAAGTCCTGCACATAGCTCTGTGTAAAATCACAAGTTCTCATTTTCACACTTGGCTTTCTACATGGATTATACAAAGGTGTTATCAAGTGGTAATTAGTGAGCTTAACAGAGCCTGGATAACTATTTTCCCCCGTTTCCAGTCTCTATGCTAAGCTAAGCTAACCAGCTGCTGAATGTAACTTCATATTTATCCCCCAGGCATGAAAATGGTGTTGACCTTCTCGTCTAAGCCTCAGCAAGAGGAGGCGCTGTAGAATGACACACTGAATTGTTTTCTGCTCCGACGCACCTACCAGCAGGACAACAGCATATCTCCGTGCCTTCCAAAACCATTGCAAATGCACTGTTGAAAATCAAATCAGTTTTGTGACGTGACAATGCTATGGTTAAGCTCTGTTTAGTTTTTAGGGAAACATCACAGTTCATTTTAAAACTACTACTTTGTTAAGGTCGGGGGGCTTTTTTATGTTGGTTTAGGTAAAAATAAAATGTGGTTAAGGTTATTGAATGATCACAGTCATGCTTTAAGTGGAGAAACGACGTGTATGAAGCCGTTGATCTCCGTTGATTAAAGTCTGATGATTTGTCAACCCCCCCGACCTCTTCACCCACACAGACATTGTCACTCTACGATAAGGTGACCTTACTTCCCCTTTTTGCTCTCACTATGATTCCTACGGCTGCCAGGCGGCTTTGTCACTTGCACGTAAACACACGTTGTTTTGTGTGCACCGGCTGCACTGACCGATGCCGCCATCCCTCTTGGTAAGATGGCCTCAAACCACCTACCAGCTTCCCCGAATCTCATCAATCAACACATTGTATTTATTCAAACGGAGCCCACTGCAAAACTGTTTCACAACAAAAGGCATCACCGTGCAGCAGTTCACCCAACTGAGCTGAGCCAACGTCTACTGGAGGTAGGAAAAGATGTTGTTATAATGATTCAATTTTTTCACAATTACTCGGCGAGCGCTGGTGTCAAGGAGTACTCTCAAATTTTTGCCATGACTAATTTAGTACAAAGATCTTCTCACTCATGTCTTTCATATGAGTCTCAGTGCAGCAGAGGCACTCCCACACTGAAACGCGCCTGGGCTTTATTGAGCACAGTTGGCACGGTCTGATCCAATGATGTCATCCTGGTGAATGGGCCAGCAATACGGGGATCAGCAAGTTTTCTGAAATGAGCAACGGTGGGGACAGACATCATGTGTAGTAGCAGATATAAGAGTCATTTTTTGGCGTGTGTTTGTGTGTGTGTGTATGTGTGTTTGTGTGTGTGTGTATGTGTGTTTGTGTGTGTGTGTGTGTGTGTGTGTGTGTGTGTGTGTTTTTTCCTTTTTCCTACAGAGGGGACAATGGTGAGCTCTGGAGACTATGTGCCCACAAAAGCTGGTCTCAAATTACATGTTGCAAGTCTGAAAATATTGAGGCATGGTTGGAGGTTTTCATGTGGTGGTGCTGAAGAGTTTTGATAAGTGGTTTAAGAGTCTGCCAGTGAAATCTGTTGTTTTCAACTTGGGATTGTAACCTAGCATGACACAGATTATAACCACCAGTTTGAGGCAATAACAGATTCATTTTTAGAGGTGTGTGAGTCTGTGTGTGTGCTGGGGTGGGGGATGTCATTACCATTTCTATAACTAGATTGTGAGGTCTGGGGCTTTGGTCATGGTGTTCACCCGTCTGTCCCATGAGTACAGGCCAAGGCCCCCGTCACCTCCACCTGCTCCAGCCTCCAGAGGGGACCGGGCCTAAATTTAGACCAACAAGGAAGCGCGTCTGTGGACACGAAGCGGGATAGAGATCCTCCAGATTGCTGGAAAACTAGGGCCCTCATCTTTGTGGCAAATGCAGAGGGAGAGAATTGACTGCAAAAAAAATATTCCACTTCAAGATGTCAAGTGTGTCATTTTAACATTTTTTAAATTTTTATGTTACAACAGTGCTTTAATCTAAAGCTAGCAGCATTACCAAAGAGATGTCAATGTTGGTCTGTCCGTTGGTCCACCACTTTGTTCCGGACTGAAATACCTCAACAACTTTTGAAGAATTGCTATGAAATTTTATACAAACATTCATGGTCCCCAGATGGCTGCATCTTAACAATATTGGAGCTTCTCTGACTTTTCTTCTAGCACTGCCATGAGGTTAACGGTCGAGGTTTTAAGTAACATCTCTCAACAACCATTAGAAGCACTGTTATGAAATTTGGAGCACAGCATGTCCCAAGGGGATGATTATATACTGTAAATACTTTAGTGGCTCTTTTTTTTTTAAGTAGTGGCATCATCAGGCCAACATTTTTATTTCATTTAACTCTGCCGGTTGGATTTGCTGCTTTAAGACTAAACACTTTCAAGCTAATTTAGCAAATTAGCTAATGTTAACGTGTAAGCGCACTAAACTAAGATGGTGAACATAGAAAATATTATACCTGTTCAACATCAGCATGACCTCGGTGCCGCTAGCATGGCTCCAGACTCTCTGTTTGTTCTAACATGGTCTAATTCCCATGGACAAACAAGGTGACCGGGATAACTAGTAGTCTTTATCTCACGTTAGTGGTGTGTAGGACTTTATTCAACTGTTTCTGCCATGCCATGCTGGGAACAATGAGATGTTTAGCTTATTTTGCACTGAGTACAAAATCTAGTGGCACACATTGTAAACTCAGGGTAGACAGCAGGAGTTCTTGCGATGATTTTTTATTTTATCTACTTAAAAATGTGATGATGATGTGTGTTAGAGTGCGACACAGTTTTAACACCTTTGTTTTTTTACAATTTTTTTTTCCAATGCTGAGTGTTCTGATGTGATAAATAAGTCACCTTGCGGTGTCTTGAGGCACTCCTCTTTTACACATGTTTTAAGAAAATAATGGAAATTATTATAGTAAATCATTTTAAAAAATATGTAGTGAAGGGGAATGGGGCAGTGAATAAAATGAGATTGGATAATTTTGAGCCTCAGTTGAAGAGGAAGTTGGGTGCAAATTTTTGAAGCATTTAGGGGGCTGAACAAGGAGCCCACCCAGAATGAGATGTGTAACCATGCAAAAAGCCCCCCCCCAAAAAAAAGAGTCATAATTTGATCATGGGCACACACACACACACACACACACACACACACGCACACACACACACACACGCACACACACACACACACAAACACACAATTAGACACAAATGCACAGGTGCATGTGCACTCCTGCCTTGCACGCACCTGTTGTCCTATATGGAACACGCAGCTCTCCCTTGAACAGAAGGTAGAATGAAAACAATAAGAATTTACACCTGTGCGTGGGAATCATGTGTGTGTGTGTGTTTGTGTGTGTGTGTGTGTGTGTGTGTGTGTGTGTGTGTGTGTGTGTGTGTCTGGGTGTGTGTCTGGGTGTGAGTAAATGACACATAAAGAGGGAGACAGTAAGAGTGGGAGGAGAGCAGCAGTGGGGTTTTATTAAGAGATAACTTGAATGAATTTCCCCCTTTTAAACACACCCTCTTTAACTCACTCCTCTGCCCTTCAGCCGCTCTTTGACCAACCTTGAAGCCCCCTTCTCCCCCACCCACACCTCATCAGCCCTGTGGGCCCAAATGTCGCCCCAACATTGACATGTTTTGGGTCATTTCATCTGATGGGATCTCCTGGGAGGAATTAGCATGTGCAAAAGAAAAGTCCACAGTTTTAAAAGCTCAGTGTTTCCAATTTGCCGCCACATGCTTCAAATTAGCCACGTATTTACTAAGGTCAGGCACTGGGCACAGAGCATGGGGGAGCCTGTGTACGGGTTTGAGACGGGGAGAGAGAGAGACATGGAGAGAGAAAGACAGAGAAGGATGTTTTTTTTAAGTGCAATCCACTGCTAACACGACAAATTTTAGTTCAGCTTATATAAATGAATGCACAGAGGCAAATCTGTCTCAACAGACGGTCGTCTGCTCTGTGTAGAAGTTCGACATAAATCCAGATGATATAGTCATTTAGCTATTAAGTCAGCAGAGGCACACATGCATCCTGCTGAGACAAGACACCAGGCTCTGTTACACACATCTTCATAAACACACATGACTCTTTTGACACTCAGAGGAAAGGTCCTGCTTTATAGTTGTTTTTACCTAGTGAGGAACTCCGTATATAAGCTACGGAAATTAACGCAGTGACTTACAACATTATTTTTGGCTATTTTAAAAAATGCTAAGTATGATTAGGTTTAGAGTCTGATTTAAAGTAATTTTTTTCCTGGCAGAATATGCGGAGCTGTGGCCTGGCTTTTGTCAGAAACCTGACGGTTTACAAGCTTATTATTAGGCGTGTTTAGTCCTGCAGACTTGTTTTATTTGTTCAGAGGCCAAATGACATCCTTATCGCATCTGTTGTATGTTTGTCTTGTTTATATCACGACGCACTCTTGCGCCTCGAGTGGGTATTATGTGTGTGCACGTATGTGTATGTATGTGTATGTATGTGTGCGTTTGTTTGCATGCCAGTCTCTGTGTATGAGAGTGTGTGTGTGTGTGTGCGTGTGTGTGTGTGCGTGCATGCGTGTGTGCGCGCGTGCATGAGTGTGTGTGTGTGCAGCCAAGCCTAAAAGCATTTAAGCGGGAATGGGAGAGGGTCTGGAATCCTGGGATGACATCATTATCCATGATGTCATTTCTGCAGGGTGACTTTGGCACATGTGCTCGTTCGGGTGAGGTCACACTTTCACTTCTAACTTGCTGTAACTGACAATGAAACAGCAGGTCACCGCTGCAGATTGAGCCATGTCAAATTTAGCAGCCAGTTAGGGAGTCTGAACAAACAGTTTTAAAATGTGTTACCAATTTAATTAAAAACAGGAAACATAGGGTTAATTTTTGTAAGACTTATTACCTGTCTCTTTTAACTCTCAAATGATAAAACAAGATCCGGATTTCATACTTGTTTATCATTACCGATTCTAGTATAAGGACTGAATTGATATGAAAATTTATTATGTGCTCTCTGTGTGCAGAGTTTTTGCATGCAAGTGTAAGCCTGAGGTCAAAAATTTTCTCCACATGTGGATTCATATAAAAGGAGTTCAGAAAAATCTAATACCAGCTTGTCAGTTTTTACTATGAGCTTTATAGAACGGTAAAAATTTTTATTTTAAATGGTTCAGAACTATGATAATTTGTCATCTATACACAGTATTTGAAGGGAAATAAAATTGTGCTTTACCAAAGACAAAATAGAGAGTGCAAAACACTGCAAAAAAGGCTTTTGTGCCTGCACCAGTTAGGAAATTTCTTTTATTCATTTTCCAAATGTCCAGAATTTAGCACAGGGGATCTGGCACTGTGCATTGTGAACCCTGTGCTTTGACATACTCATGAAGAGACAAAGCAAAGGATGAATTTCTCAAAAGAACACAAAGGAAAACTAAAGAGTGACCTACTGATCGTCCATTTGAGATCAACATAGAGGTAAAAAATGAAATTACTTTGGGTTCAAGCAACATTTGATTTTAAAAGGTGATTTGCTTGACGAGTTTTTCACAATGAAGAGTAGAATCACACATTTGTCTCAAAGGTCTTTATAGTCTGCATAGAATATAATACCCTCTATCCGTACACCCTTGGTTCCGATACAGAGAACTCCGGAATATAGGACGGGACTTTGAGAAGAGCAAGAGGATGAAGGATCCTGCCTCTAGGACAGACAGAAATGCATTAGATGTCCTCTATACTGAGTGTACACAAGTAAGACATTACATTAAGGAAAAACAGAATGACAATATTATATAAATTGAGTGAAAAATTCCAAAAGATTGTATATTTTATTTACTTGTCAAGTTCTCTTATTGAGAATGAATAACAGTTAGTCCAACAGGAGGAGAAACCTCAATTACTTTATCACCTAACCAACTAGCACCCAGAATTCACGACAGCAGATACATTAAAACTCAGGGATCAATGGCAATGGAATATGTGTGAGAGATTGTAGGGATTGCTCAGACCACAGAAAAGGTCTGGCGATGGACTCAACCTTTGCTCATTCGAAGTGTCTGAGTTCACAGGGATACTCATCTGGTGTGTGGGATTTTGTATTGTCTGGATCCTTGTTTCATGAGACATAGTCTGAAAAACAGTATGTGTCAACGGAAAAATGAATCAGGTTCATGTGAAACTTGGAGACCTCAGTACTCAAGCACTTTCCTCATGCTTCCTCATCCTCCTCCTCCTCCTCCACCTCCTCCGGTGCGTACCTATAGGTCATTTGCATCAAGCCTTTCTTGACTACATCATCCAGCCAATGACCATCAATTTATCATAGTATGAACATGTGCACTCCGCCTCTCTCTCTCGCTCTCACACACACACACACACACACACACACACACACACACACAGGCGCACATGGATCGCTTGGGGCAGGCCATCCATTCTCATTAGTACCCTGTTGCAGTCGGCTGACGGTAAACTGAGCGTGTGCCAAAGTCATAAACTTACACACCCCTCCAGCCATTACCTCACAATTATGATATCACACAAGTGTCTCATATTGATGACATCACACCAACAGATTCATGGTTCTGCCTTTTTCGATTACATTACACTTGGACGGTCCATGCCAAGACCCTTATCCCTGAAAATCCAAGGACAAAATGCAGACTGTGAAACTGGGGTCCAGTCAGGAGAGTAATTACCAGTTTTACTATTGAGATGAAAGTGTCTGGTTCAGCATTGTTGTCCGGCCCGGGAGCTTATTGTTGAAATTAAAGTTCTTGTTCACACTCTGAGATAATGGTGTTGGCAAGTTAAGTAGTAATTACCTATAGCATGGAAATTGGCCAAAATTGTTATGTCACATGAATTACGTTTTTGTCTTTCTGGTCACGAAAAGTGAAGTCAGTGGTGTTGCACAGTGTCTATCCATCCACGTCCCAATATTAATATTTGCTGACATACACAATTTCATGCATTACTTAAAAATGATTGCATTCAAAATGCCAATGTGTTTATTGATTATATGCATCGGGTCAGGATATTCAGCGCTGCTTTAATGCGAAGCCCTTCAGAGCACATGAAATCACGACAAGAGTCGCTTGAATTTGGTGGAAAAATGACAGTTTTTGCATAAAAGCATAGATCCATCACGGGAACAATTTCACTAAAAGACGGACTAGTTATTTTATGAAGCAGCTGGGTCGATCCATCTTCTGAGGTAAGTTATAAGGCTATTGGCCGGGCCGTCAGGCATCCGGTACCTGTCACTGCTGTGTAATCACTCAGTCTTCCTCAATCTGAACACCTTCATGTGTTTGCCGTTCTGTCCGCCCTCCGCTTTCATTCAGCATCTGCTTTTCTGTTCTTGTAATATGATTCTTAAGAGGGAGAGGGCTGAAAAAGGAGTAAAAAAATGAAAAAAAAAAAGATTTAAGGTTCTCTGACAGGAGATGATGTGCAATACGTGACGACTGGGGTTTGCTATCAAAATCCCAAAATACCAGTGGAGAATTGATACGTCTTAAGGGGGAACAGGAAATAACCACAGACATGTCACAGCACGTACTGCGACATACACATGCACGCACACATATACACTGTGTAATTGGCTGCTCTTTCCCTGCTGTGTCACTCTCCACCTTGTAGATTTATATGGTATGAACATAATGACTTCGCTCCCAAATTATCCCAGTATGCCTGTGAAAAATCCAGATAATCTTTTAATGGCCTGAGTTGTCGACTGTCTCATTGCGCAGCTCATAAATCTGGGAGTGGAGAAAGCGCCCCTCGGCAGCTCTGGGTCCCCTCGACTATATTGTGTCTGAAACTGGACCCCTTCAAAGTGAAAATGGGAGGCGCGCTGCTATCGGGGAAGAAGAGGGAAATCAAAAAAATCCTATCTGGAACATATAATACTCCGTGTCCTGAGTAGGTTGAGTTGGATAAAAAAAAAAAAAGTTTCAAATAAAATTAAATAAAAATCTCCTTTAAAAAATGGAAAAAGAGAGACACTGGGAGGAACAATGGACAGGATTTCCTTCTTTGTGTTGTAAGTGCAGAGCAGAGAGAAGTAGAATTATAATATAGAGGAACAGAGTAACAACATAAAGTAAATAATTTACATAACATATAACAATAAAGTGAACCTATGTAACTTTTGAAGCAGCCACTTAGACTACAAATGACAGTAAAGGGATGATGGTAGATGCTGAAACAGCTTAGGAAATGTGCTAATTTTCTTCTTGTCGAGAGGTAGATGATTGATGCCACTCTCATGTCTGTGTGGTAGATATAATGCTCTGCTGGTTGCAGAATGATGACTACAAACCACGAGGTTACTGTTTCTGGCCATGAAATAGTCTGGCACATAATGTCAAATCACGACATGTAATTTCTACACCTGCAGGGACTAGACAAACAACTTACCACTAAGGTTAATTAGTGAGTTCAGGGGTGCTGGTACCTTTCAAACAGAGGATGAAGAGACACGATCAAACTCACATACCCGTATTTACGTAGATGGAGTTATTGCTCATTCCTCCTTTTCATATTGGGCCTAAAGAAATCCCTTCATAAAGTGTGAAGGTTGGAAAAAAAATCCCTTATTCTGTTTGACAGAGTTCCAAAGTTCAGTAGTCTGAGCTACAGTCAGATCAAGGGAGTATCTTCCAAAGTCACATTCTTTTTAGTACAAAATTTCCTCCTCGTGTTATGAGTCCTCCACTGCAGCAAAGCCCAATAACACTGTCTGGGGAAAAGACACAACGAGAACTAAACTAAATTAAAAGCTAGAAAGGCTTTAACTTTGGAACCCAATCACTTTATACGATTAAATAAAAGGATGACGCTTGATATCATCTGCTACAACAGTACATGCAGTTTATGAAAATACATTTTTTGGAAAAATGTCAATCAAACCCAAATGATATCAAACCATGCTAAAACGGTTAATACAGTGGGAGAGCAACTACTACTACAGCTGTGTTTTCCCATAGCTCTCCAACAGGGGCACATCTCCTGACATGACCCAACATTAGAGAGCAGAAGTGAGTAGAACTGCCCTGGAATTCAGGGGTCTCATAAATAAACAAATAAACACATTTCATACACAGGGTACTTATTCTAATTGCAGCCCTGGACATGTGCTGAGCAGTCTCTAATTTCTCTCTGAGCAGAGAGACTTGCGGAGCCGTCTGCGGCAGACCAGCAGTCGGCAGATGTAATTACCACATCATCTCTGGTCCCTGGTACACTGAGAGAGAGAGAGAGAGAGAGAGATGGAGAGAGGGACAGGGAGAGAGAGAGAGATTGATCCTAGTAAACAATAATTAGGGTTGGGGATAGTGTATTGTGGGACGTCTACACGGCGGGACAGAGCAAAGAGAGGGAGAGAAAAGGGAGAGAGGAGACAGGCAGGGATCATGGGCAGATGAAAGCCTATGAGACAGACCCCCCCCCCGAAAGGGTGAAAGTTTAAATTTTTATCAAACCCCACGCATCAAGGTTCTGTGTCGGGCTGCCACAACCAACAATCCAAACCCCAAATGTATTAAACTGACAATAATATAAAACAGAATAAAGCAACAATTCATCACATTAGATAAACTGCAGTTGGTGAATCTTTGGAGTTTTTTCTCGATAAATGACTTAAACATAGAATAATTGTTGGTTACTTCTCTGCACAGTGACTGATCAGTTATTTTTCCTAATCACCTCAGCCCTATTTCCAAGATTAATATACTCTGAGTAGGTCAAAAACAGAAGTGGAAATACACAATGAAGGAGTAGGTAAATTCCAGTCAATAAAAAGTAGCAAACACCTAACTGGCATAGTAATTTGTACCTAATTTGAAGTGTTTTCCGTGACATGTAGAAACATAGAGGAGTCCTAATAGGGCAATGTTACTTTGCCAGTTTTAAATAACTGACATGTTAAAGGTACCCTGTGGAGTTTTCCTCTAAACAAACAGATGAGTTCTGTGTTCAGTGTTTCCCAACAAAAGTCCTTGTGTGTATCATTGAGTTCTAATAAACTTCTGAATAGATGTCCTCTGAAAACCTTGCAAAACTGACGTATTTGAAGATTTTGAAACCTGCATTGTTTGCCATGTTTGCTCGCTTGTGGTTTTCCTCCCTGCAATTTACTGGCTGACAGCTACTTTTTTTTTGGCACGTTATCACCACCCGCAATCAGTGGAAGAGTGTGAAACCGTTGGCAGGAATTTATGTTGTGTGATTGGCGACCTCAGTGGTCTGCAGATACGTAGAGATGCAAACAAATGGGAACCCACTCATCAAAACACCGCTTTATAGCGCTACTGTTTTTCATTCATCACATCTGAGTCAGCCATCAGTCACTGTGTTTTCACGTAGAGAAAACATAAAACAACAGAATCGGTCTGTGCTGGTGTCTTCTCATATGTAAAAACAGAGTTTCTAAAGCGTCTGTTTTTTTTCTCCCATTATCAAAGTAATCTTATTGGTTGAATGGAGAAAAGGGACTTTAAATTCCTTCTTTAGTTCCTAAGATTGGTTCCAATGATTGCATAGTTCCTGTGACTTTTTCCATGGTTCCTGCTTGCCCCTGGATGGATGCAGACCGCAGACACGGATGTTCCGCTATTCATACTCCAATCGATGGTATGTTTTAACTGAGCCTGTTCAAAAAAATTGCAAAACCTGATGACCACCTTGTGACAGCGAGAAAAAGTGCTCTTTTGTTTGGTGTATTTGTCTGAGCGACATAAAAAATATAAAAAAAAAGATAACCGTATATGCTGCTGCATAGCGAGAATAAGACCAACGATGGGAAATAAACAGTACATACATATGGAGAATAATATGAGCATCTAGTTTATTTGTCTTGCAGTGCGGACAGTCCAGCCTGGAAACCAGATAAGTCAGCGAGCTCATGTTCATAAACTCACAGATGGTCTGGCCCCCCCCTCCTGTTCAGACAGATTTCCATCCGTCCTGAGACCGGATGGGCAATCACAACCATTTAGCTAAAATGGAGCAGGTTTGATACGATGACTGTCAGAGGAGCGCCACCAAAGCATTTTCGTTAGCAACCAAAATGGCTGCCGCTGATGTGGAGGAGTCTTCTGAGTCCGCTGCTCTGATATTTTGACAGTATTTAATGAACTGGACGGTACATTTTCTCTAGAATGAGCAGAAACAGCTTTAGCCTGTTTACATTCTTCTGTGGCTCTGCTCTTCATCACATATTTTGTTGTTTTGATTGGTTGCCGGTCTATCCAATTGTGCCCAATGGCAATTCGGCCTGCGACTGTTGATAACACCCCTTGCATATTGAAAAAGAACTGAGAGGTTCCAGACCCTGCTAATGCTAAATGGTCTGGTGATGGCGGGCTACGGAAAGTCCGCTTAGACTCAACTTTTTTGGCTGCACGTGGATGTCTGCACAGGGCCTGCGTGGACCATTGGGGGAAGCGCCACTAAAGCACGTTACCATCTGAAAAGATAAGAACCTTAAGTGACCGGTTTACTTGTTAGATCTGTCAGAACTGTAGGGTAGGGGGGTTTATATCCGACCATTTCTGTAACTTTCTGAAACCGTCAACTGACTTTTGGGATTTTCCAGCTGAGAGCTACTGTCTTATGTGTTTCCCTAAGCAACAAGTTGTTGACAAAGGTTACCACGTTAAAGCAAAGACGCCAATGACACACTCCATGGCAATGAGTGATGGTAGTGAGCCACCTAATTTTTCGCCTCCATAAAACATAAAAAGAACAAAAGAAAGGAAGGTGACCTCAACAAATATTTTGCGGGAATGGAAGAGCCAAAAGCAGTAAGATCCGTGGTCAACATACGAAAAAAAAACAAAAACAAAAACCACCAAACCCCCGAAAACAGACAAATGGCAGAACGAGAAAAGAATAACTTCAGTATAACATGATTGCAAGAAGCACTGCAACAGCTGGATTTCTGAACAGACTCAGAGATGTCATCTGGTTTATTTAACGGGTAACGTAACTTCTAACACTGACTTCAACTATGTGTTGGTTACTGGGTGGAAGTGGCAGTTGGATGTGGGAATGATTTTTTTTTTCTTCTCCGTGTGGCCACAATTTCAAAGTTGGGAGGGTGATTGCTACAAAGCAAAAGCAAACGTAACATTAAGTTGCACAAACTACCCCCATGGTCTAGCGTGACTGGGTTTATTTCTCTCATGATGTTACCACTAATAGTAACCACATTTATTGCCAGATGCATCCCAGTTGCTTTCTTTCATTTATCAGCCCCTCCGACGTGTTACGTAATTCATCGCCACAGTCACTTTTTAGCTGGTTATCTCGTCAATATGTGACCTGGCTCATGATCAGCAGAGCCAAGTTCCTGGCTACCAGCTCTCAGGCTTTATTTTCCGTGCTGTGTGAAGACAAAGTGGATCGTGATGTTAATGGAACATATTCACATGTTGGGTAACTCACTAACTGCCTGTTGCCGTGGGATTAAGGTTGTCGGTCTCGCCAATGGAAGCCCCATCCCTGCAGCTTGGTACTTAGTGTAAAACTTCTACCAACTACATTTTAGGACACAGCTGCTGTGGATTCAGATGTTTTTGGTCTTTTAACCTCCCTTGAAGACATATTTCCTTTCTTCTTTTGTTCCAGTACGCTTCCCTGCTTTGACCCAGAGCCCGACAGAATGTAATTTGCCTGCATCCTGTCATGAGGCCGCTGTTGCTGCCCCTCAGCAAATATTACATAGTCTTGCTTTAAAGTGGCTCACGCGCTTTTGGTTAGTCTTGAAACCTCGTTTGTGTCAAAATGTAACACTTTTAGCACTGGACTGTACATTGTGCTTACATGAAGCATATTTCTACGTACATCTGTGTTAAAATGACCACAAACTGATTGACGAACCGCAAACCTGGGGAAGGTAGTATTCAAGTAAGGGAGCTGTATGAGTAGGGGCCCACAGCTCAAAACATTACCTCTGAGGCAACATAATCCAGACCTGGTTGAGTGGTTTAATCTTTCTAAGCTCATTTTATGTTTTGCATTTGTTCTGCAAAATAAGCAGTATTTTAAAAAATGGAGTGGAGCAAAAAGTAAAGTTGAAATATAACAAAAAGCATACTTCAGTAAAGTACTCCATCAAATTAAGATTGGTATGACTATTGATATTACAAAAATATAAAAATTTGCATGGTTTTGAAATACAAAGGGCTACAGCATGCAAAAGCCACGATACCATCCTCATTTGATCGGAAGGGAAATACCACGCTGAACCAGAGGCCTCCCACAGAGCAACTGATGCTGGGAATTAGGAGTCACCATCCTGTGGGGTGAGTGGGGGGTTAGGAGGAATAAGACTTTACGGGAAGGAATGTCTCCCCAGTGAGAGGTCCGGCAAAATAAAACATTACGTGGGTGAGTTTGTGTGGCGGGGTGCACACGAGGCATGAATGGTAACACTCGGATTTTTTACAAACATGCACGCAGTAACGGCGTTTCGGTGATCCTCGCATTCCCGACATTCCTTCCTGTGGATTTCCAGTCAGCGTGAGGCTCACTGTTCCACAGCTCTGACATCACAAGGGGGTTCCACTCTGCTTCCACACTCAGCCTCGCTCTCACAATCCCACCCATATTTGGAAGTGAGAGGAAGGGAATCCCAGATGATGACTCAAAGGCTTCTGCTGCCAAGGGGAATTCTCTCCACATCTGTTTCTATGTGTGTTTGTGTGTGCGTGTGTATGTGTGTATATGTAGGCATTTCTGTCATGAGTGTATCAATTTGTATATTACCCCCTTGAGCTGAAGATGGAGTTTACATCTGTAGGGAATTCAAAATGGTAATGTGGCTTTAACAGCTGCTTGGAGACAACAGCCGACGTCTGTATCTATACAAAAAAAGTGGCACCCTGAGTGACGCTGTCTTTCTATTTTTAACCTGCTTCTCTTGGCAGCCATGACAGTTAAAAATGCACTGTGGTGAATGTGCACGCTCTTGAACTCAACTCTTTTCACTCTATAAATCCTGCCAATGGACAATGAGGAGGTTAAAGAAAAGCACGCCCTCGGTAATGCACAGCACGTGACGGCGGGGACGCGACCGCTCATGGCTGTGTCGATGCAATAAGCTGTAACCTGTCACTCTGTTGGACCACTACAAATGAGGCCATGGAGATAAAGAGTACCACGGACTGTTCAATGAGCTCAGCAGAGTGTGACTGACCATCTACAGTCTGCTGGCTGCTGCCCATTCCTGCTCCACAGAGTTTATTGGAATCATCTTATTTATTTATTTATCTATCTATTTTAACAAGAAATACCAAGCTCAAAAGTTGAGCTTGGGGAGGGGGGGGGGCAGCAATGGCTTTGACTGTGTTGAAATTCTCTTTGTTGGATGTATGATTGATGAGGATTGTGGAGTTGGGTTTGGGAAAAGGATGCGGGGGGGGGGGGTCTCAGACTCCAGGTCCACAAAGCCACATCGGGGCCTAAATTTAGACCCACTTTGTTCTTGTCTGCATGCTGGTGACAGAGGACTGAGTTCTCAGGGGTTGTCTGTGGTCCGGTGTATCAGAAAGCCGGCTGTTGTTCTCCCTGGCAGTCAGAGACACAGACGTCCCCCCGAGCAGCCTAAAAAGAAAGAAGGCTTTCATGGAATATTCTGTTTAGCTGCGCACACTGTTATGTGTGATACTCCCGGGAAACATAAAACAAGTAATTCAAGGACAATATCTCACCCAGTGCTCTCTTTGTCTTTGCCACAGACTATAGCAACATAGATCGAAATGTTTTTTTTCAAGGAGGAGCTGAGACAGTGTTCATAGGTTTTAGAGTATTTGTTGCTCCAATCTGGGCAAATGGGCAGACAAGGCAATATTATTTTAAATAGGCCCAAACAAACAAACGAAGAAAAGAAGAAAAGGAAGGCACAAAAGGTATGGCACAAAAAATGAAAATACAGAATGAGGTGACATTAAAGTGAGCGAGTGAACCAGAGAGACGCTGAGCCACATTTCCCCCTGTGCAGGCTCTAGTTTTCCTCTACGTCACGCTGATCCCCAATGTACACAAATCCCTGCCTTGCTCATTACCAAAACAATCTAATTAAAAAAACCCTTGTTAATTGGCTTAATTAGAGGAGAGAGACAACCACAGCTCAAAAAAAGCCATGTAAACACATCAGAGGGACAGTTATGCAAAAACTGAAGACGCGGCGATAGTCGCCTAACGTGGATGGAAACACAGACGAGCGTCCTGCGCATGCTCCTCACCTGTGCATGCAGGTAAACAGTGCAGGAAGAAAAGAAAAGGAAAGAAAAGAAAAGAAGAGGAAAGAAAAGAAAAGAAAAGAAAAGAAAACAGGGCAGAGGCCCTGCGGCTGTCTGCGAGGACCGGGCCTCGGTTCTGACGTGTCAGCGAAGTGACTCCAGGGCTAAACTGCGCTGGACAAACACGAAACGTTACCGAGCGCCGCGATTTTTAATTAAAGCTGTCGGGCGACCTCTAGCGGCCGCGGCGAGGAACTGCGTGTTGACCGCATCGGCGCGGAACGTGCCACTGCGGTGTGAAAAGGGGGAACCGAAAGTCTGCCACGGCGCCTTTTTTAGCTACTTTAAGATCTATTCTTTTCAAAGGGACCACGGCGATTTGATTAAAACAATCTTTTTTTATGGCTTCTTGTTTAAAACACACCAGAAATTAGCTCACGGCACGACAATAAACGTAATGTTTACCCCCTCCCCCCCCTGTCGTAGGAGCGCAGGTGGAGCCGGAGAGGCGCCTTTTCCGAGCTCACGTTGTTTTGGCGTCAAGTAGCTTCCGATGCTACGAAGCCTCCAGTGTTTTTAGCCCAGGCGAGGTCTCGAACCCAACATCGGCAGAAAAACCACCAGAAACTCGTCGCCCTAAGCCGAATTATACGAAAATGGCCACTAAAAAGAAGCGGACGCCCAATGTACAAAATGACAGCTGGGTTGTCGTAGCCGCAGGTAGGTTTAACAGCGCATCCAGTATGAGCTAACTATGCTAAGTGGCTAAAAACATAAGAAGTCTTAGCTGTTAGACTAAGATAGTTTTGCCGTTACTGCACCGAAACTACCGGTGGATAGTTAGCGACGTGTTACGGGGACTAACGCGTTATTACACCGACGGCTAATGCTAGCTACTAGTTATTAGTACGTAACGTGCTATTTGTTATCTTTTTTTTCTCAGTCTGACAAGCAACCATACGGAAATAATGTCCCCGCAGACAGAACGGGGGTGTTTTAGCCCTTGAGCTGGCAAAGAGCTGTATTGATCATGATTTCTTGTTTCGATGTCCACAGACTCTGTCACCGACACACCCAGCCCCGACAGTGACCCGGCTTTTGTCAGACTCAGGAATCCCTTGACAGGTTTACCTTGTTTGTTGTTATACTTTTATACAGGTCTGTGTCCAGACACCTAAGCGACGCCTTCAGATTTTCTTGTTTTGTCCAGCCAGCAGCCAAGGCTCCCGATGTACTTAGTTAACTCTCATTGTAGATTAGGAATATCAGCAAAAATATTCACATTTGAGAAACTGAAATATTTTCGTTTTTTTACGCGTCGGGGAAAACCATTAAAAACCTGACAAAATACAACCAAGTAACCTTTTGAGATGTTGCTCCTCGTAGGTGTTGGTAAAGAAATTGCCCTGACACATAATGTGTGTCATTTAATGATCTCTATGTGTGCTAAATTTGCAAGATACAACACAATAGTAAGAGAGCTGTGGATTTGCAAGTAGCCACATTTTATACCTTAATAACAGCAAAGCTTGTCACTCTTTTGAGCAAAGCAATGAGTCAGAGATTAGTCAAAGTCAACATGAGCATGTGTTTAAAATTAAAAAACACTTAATATCACATATTAGACAAAGTCTAAATACTTCCATGTTTGCTTCCAGTTTTCACTGCATTCTCATTCTGTAGCGTATACATGCAGATGTGGTAGTGAAAGTTCCTCTTTTTCCTTTTTATATCCTGCAGATGCAGCATCTTTGTATTTGCTGGGTGGTGGTGATGCACAGCTGTATGAGGTTAAAGCATTTGAAGAGGATTTCCGCTCCTGGTTTGTTGGCCAAACTGTACAGAGAGGTTGGTCTCATGACTCATTAAAGTGTAAACTTTGAAGAAACTTAATTATCACTACAAAAGCTGCTTCGAAGGTGGCTCATACTACCTGAAATCCACATTAGCTGTATTTATCAGATGCAAAAAGCCTCTGCAAATGGGCACTTATAGCAGCTGGGGATGACTAACCAAGTTCCACATAAGCCAAATAATCCGAGGAGAAACCTCAGTTGCATCGGGGGGAAAAAAAGGTCCAGAAGAACAATGTCTATTAATTAGTAAACTATACCGAGATAAACAACAAGAAAGAGAAGCTGCTGACACAAATTAAAACAAATAAGTATGATTGGAAACAGGTTCCCATACTGCAAATTGATATGCAATCTAATATGAGTAGTCAGCTTTATAACACTGTTTGAAATGCTGATGAAATTATTTCAGCGTTTTAGTCATTTATCACATAGCTGAGGAGCTACAGATGTTGCTCTGTCATTCTGTAATTCGACTACGGTAATCAGGTTTCTGTGTTTTACAGTTGTCTCTTTTGTTAAACAGATGGTAGACTTCTCTTCGTGACACCAATGGATCCTCTCTATCTCATTCTGCCCTATTTGAATAAAGCTGGAAAAGAGGTAAGACACAGGAATCTGTTCATGTCACATATATTATCCCAGTGACAGTTTCATGCTGATC
The DNA here is from genome assembly GCA_016859345.1 of Istiophorus platypterus. Lineage (NCBI taxonomy): Eukaryota > Metazoa > Chordata > Actinopteri > Istiophoriformes > Istiophoridae > Istiophorus > Istiophorus platypterus. Next base: position 9,392,363 of record CM029122.1, on the reverse strand, counting down.
AATGTGTAGTGCAGTCTAATTTAAACTTTTTTTTAACTTCATATCAAACTTAACTTATATACACTAATATTGGGCCATTTATATAACCTCAGAAATATATGGATAACTTTAGTTTAGTCTTTTCTGTTTTTCACTCAGATCGCACATTTGAAAGTCATGATATCCATTTTATCTTTTGTTTTTTTTTTTTTAATGTCATCTATCGCTCAGGGGAAGTTCCAGCCTGTGGATCAGGTTGTTATGGATGAGGAATTCCCAGCTTGCTCAAGGCTGCTAAGCTGCACACGTTCCCTCGCCTCTCTGCACCACATTGCTGAGGAAAAAGGTACATTTTATTTTTGAAGCTGATATAACCCAGTTATAAAGTTATTCTAATTTCTTTATTCAAATGCTTTGTTTCATTCCTCCAGAGGCGGGGAGCCAGAAGTTCCATCGATACAGCCAAGAGAGGACAATGAACTGGTTAAAGAAAAAGGTACCCAAAGGACTAATTAAGCCATTTTATATGAAATCCTTCTATCATCTTTCTCCTATGGTCCAAAGACAGTGCAAGAAAATTAAACTGCAAAAGACAAAAAAGGAAAAAAAAAAAACCCAACTACGTGTTCATGTGAAATTGTGTATTCATTATTTGGCACAGGGGAGTTGGATGATTGTTTTTTACTTCTTGTTATAGGTGGAGAGGACAGTCGTTGCCCTCAAGAAAAGAAACATCTTTGTGGGAGAAGGAGTCAAATCCACAACATATGTCAGAGCGAAGTCAGAGTCAGAATACCATGAGGGTAAGTTGATTCATCCTCAGGGTGCGTCAGTGTCTCAGACACTGTCTTACAAGTGAGTGTAATTCCAGTCTCTCCCAGCTATGAACAGTTTTCCTATGAACAAAGTTCATAGGGAAGTTGTTCACATTATTCATTGTTCTTCTCCATTTTTCCCCCCAACATTTCCAGCTTGTATTTTTGCAGTAGATATGATGTTAACCAATAGATGGCAGTACTGACACGTAGTTGCTGTCCACGAGTCAGTCATAAAACACTGAAAGATTTCCCAACCTTTCGGTTTGATTTTTAAATCTCTCGGTCTCAATTTATATGAAATAACAAGAAGTATTCTATGGGCAATCACTGTCATTCTCTCATCTTGGTGATACAGAGGACTACCTACGCTATGCCCATGGCCTGATATCAGAGTACATCAGTGAAGACCTGAGCAAAGCCCTTCTCAAACACCTGCAGTAGGTTCAGACATCCACTTGACACTTTGACACGTTGATATCATGACTGTTATTAGTGCTAAGGAAGGGTCATAAAGCCAACATGCCTCTCCTCCTTCTTCCACAGGTTACCAGAGCTCGCAAGCCCAAAGGAGACAGAGCCTCCATCCAAGGTATGTTAGTGTCTTAGTGAAGTCAGTATAACACATCCTCCTGTTTCTGCATGCTATCGACACCACTTTGAAGTTTTTTTTTTTTTGTGTGTTACTCCACCTCCCTCTAACATGGCTGCTTTTACATGTTTTTGAGAAGAAATCATTCTATCATCCTAACTCACTGCTTGTGTGCTTCCAACTTTGTTTTGAACAGTTGTTAGGTCATTATATCTAGAGTGTGTCTTTGGGGTGAAAAGTGTGGTGCTCTTTGAAAAGCATTTCTTACTTCCTCTTTGGCAGAGGCGGAAACTTTCAGATAAACCGGTGGAGGCCGAAGAAGACTACACCAAATTCAACAGCTCAGACTTTGCGCGGAAAGTGAGTGTAATATGGAGCAGTCTGCCTGGAATCGCTGGCTTTGATCATCACCTGTCTTGATTACAACAAAAAGCTAAAGTTGTCGCTTGTTTGCTTTTATCTCGGGAGTCGTTTATTGAAAAACCTGAGTAGTGCAGTCCTTGTTTGCTTGACCGCTTTCTTTAAACTTTGTCTGTAAATTACTTGTCTGTAGATAAGCTTTGATTTTTATACACATGGGTCAGCAAGGCTTACTTTGTACAAATGTTTTTTTTTCTCAGCTTGAACTGAAGTCTATGATATAAAATGAATTCCCAGCTGCCTGTGTGCAAGGTCGTCGAGTTATAATATTGATTTTTGTTTTTTCTTTCCCTCCATATTCCAGCCACCCAAGAAGATGACGGCTGCTCAGAAAACTCTGGCTAAGGTGGACAAGACTGGCATGAAGCCTATGTCGTCCTTCTTCAGCCCCAAGGTCAAAGCAGAAAAAAAGTGAATAATGTATAGTTTCTGGTTTGTACATGACACATTTGTAATAAAGGAAAGAAAATGTGAAATATTTTCATTTCAAATAGTTTGAATGAGATGTTGAGATGAGAATGAAAAGGGAAAGGGCAAGTAATTTTGCATAATCAATTTAACTAATATATACTCATCTAAAGAATAATATAATATAAAACCCAAAGGAACTACTCTGCATTATGAGTAATTTTACCTTTGAGACTAAGCACAATTCAGGCCTTCAGTGCTTTAGAATATGGTATTTATCCTTTTAGTAAAATCAAGGGTCTGAATACTTTCCAAAGCTTTCCAAAAATTACACTTTTTTTTAGGGTTTTTTTTATTTTTTTAATTCTTGATCCATTTGTAACCAAGCACAGAGGCAGGTCATGGTCTAAATTTTTTTTTATGTCTTAAGTATCTAAAAAAATTTCTTTCAGCCCAAATAAATCAGACATGTCAGTGAGAGGTCTCTCAAAACTTGAGCAAATAAAACCAGAAATACCAACTTGCGGCATACCATAAAGGTTAAGTCAGGTAATAGGCTTTATTTGATATTCGAATGTGTCCTTCATCTTTAAGACCGTTTTAACTTTAGCAGTAAGAATAACCTTAGCTGGTTTTGAGCTATTCATACAGCTCAGTCCTTGGACTCGCCTTGCAAATCTGAACCTCTCAGGAATGAAATGGGTATTCATGTGGCACTTGTTGCTCCCAAGGAGCCATTGTTGCATTTTACAGTTGGCTTTGTTGCTAGGAGGTTTCTCAGCAGGTTTGAACCATAACTACAGTCAACCTAAACTCTGTATCCATCACAATGTTGGATATTTTTCTTGTTTCATTAAGTTCAAAAGACACACTTGAAAGAAATGCCATTAACAGACTGGCCAGAGAACAGAGGAATTAAGGAATTAACTTTTTTTTTTTTTTTTTTGACTATGCTCCAAAAATCATCCAAGTTATATTTCCCCTTTAAAGTGGAAACCTACTATCAGTCACATATTGATTGAGATTGTTAATATTAATCTTTAACTGTTGATGAAATCCTTGAGACAAGTGTTGGTAGAAAGGCCTTTTTCTCTGAAGACATTAAGTGCATATGTAAATAAAATTAATGATGGCTGAATACCATTTAACTGCCTCAGTCTCAGGGTCCTGGTATTGGGTGTGCCGTCCCTTTTTAAACACACATAGCTTAACTGAGACACTTGAATAAAACAGCTATCGTTATTAACACCTGTTTTTAACCTTGAACAATTCAAAATGTCTGCGTAGAAAAAGGCCCATTTTGGACCAGGAGGAAGTAAAATAATTTCGCTGTTTAGACAGTTTAATATAATTTGCTTTATTGAATTTATGCCAAATTGTTTTTATGTCAGTGTTAATTGTCCAGATGGATTGTTTGCAGAGCATGTTTGTCCAAACAAAGTAGGTTGAGCTCCATGTCAGCAGAGCCTCAGTGTTGCCGGTTTCAAATGTCTGTCAAGCTTCACTGCTTTTTTAATTTGGGCTTGAAGCGCAGAGTCTGGAAGGCGCTCTCCACTACTTTGGGCAGGTGGATCGGGTTCCTCTGAAGTCGCAGCCTGCTGCTCGTGGACCCGCTCTGGTTCTTCTTCTTCTTTGGGACGCTTTCGTTGGCACTGTTTTCGGTGGCCCTCTGCTCAGGGCCATCCTTCATCCGAGGGACCCGCAAGACCCAATTTGAGTGTAAATCGTGCTCGGCTGAGCTGGAGGCCACTGTTGGAGAGAAGGGCAAGGAGCCAGAACCCGAGCTGAGGCTGAGAGCTGTTACTTCAATAGCTTTCATCTTGGACCTTGAGACCCAAAATGCCACTGATTTTCATTCTAACTAAGCAGGCACCACACAAATGAGACTAAAGAACTGATATATAAAAAAATTCTGCTAGTCACAAAGAGCCGGGCCAGTCTATAAAGGAGTATCTTACAAATTCTGTCCAGCTTTGCCAGTCCTTAAACCCACTTAAACTTTAACTTCACTTTCCAACTAGTGGTGGAAGAAGAATGGACTTTTTTCACAGCATAAATTTTGACATGTCATAATCAGAAAAGCTCAGGTGTAATTAATACCACTAACAATGGCTGCATTCAACTCAGGTGTGCCAGTTCAGTTCCACAGCCTTGGTGCATGCTGGCTTATTTGGATGAATTGAGACCAAGTAAACATTCATTTAACCTGTGGATTTTCTTACACAGACCTGCAGAAATGTCTCCCGTGAGAATACTGAAGCGAAAGTTTGGAAGCGATAGTGGCCAAAGTATCAGTGGTAAAAGGAATTGTGAAGAGTGGTCTCTTTGATACATTAACCTATAAGCAGCATTATAATTTAGCTGGTCTAGGTGGTGCTACTTTAACTACTTTAACTACTATACTGCTAAAACTATACTGTGGTTTTGTTTAAAGCAATACATGTTTACAGTGTGAGATCAGCTTATATTTCAGATATAACATCTTCCAGTACTTGAGTAAATCTACTCTACTTCTACCAGGGCCTAACCCTAACATAAACACAACCATTTCCTAGTTCTGATTTCATTTTCAGGCTTGTGGGCCTATAGACTATTAAACACATGTTTGATAATTTTTAATCCTGCTGTGACCGGCTCCAAGAACAAAATACCCAGACACGACTCAATCAAGGCTTAATCTACAAAAAAAAAAACCCAAAACAAAACTATATTAGGAATTAGCCCCCTGGGAATATTCATTCCACTCATGTAAAGCGAGGCAGCGTTGAATAATCATTCAAAAATCCCGAGGTCGTCAAAAAAATTACAGGGAAGGTTTTCGAACCCACCTATGAAATCCACGTCCGCGTGTCCATCGTCCACGTACGGTTTGCGCAGAGGCTCGTTGTCGCAGCTGGCGATGACCTCGTCCAGGAACCGCAGAGTGGCCTCCTCGTTGGGGAGCGGGGGGGCGGAGGGTTTGGCTCCTGGTGGCTGTGGTCCGAACAAACAAACAAACAAACAAACAAACAAACAAACAATTGGGAGAGCGTTTCGTCTTTGCCTTCTGGGTGGGACATGACTGAAGCTTACCGGTTCCTCCCTGTCGGGCGGCGGAGGCGCAGGCTTCTTCTTCTTGGAGGACGCCGCGGCCTTGACGTCGTCACCTTTCAGGTAACTCACGCTCTCCGTGTACCTCCGCCTCAGAGCCACGAGCGCCTCCAGGTACTCCAGGCAGTTCCGGTTCTGAGAGTAGAGCCACATCCGGTCCTCTCGTCTCTGACAGTAGTACAAGGTGGACTCGACGCTCACCGTGCTTTTGCTGCGCGTCAGGGCGGAGCCCGCGGCCGCCTGACCCTTCTCTCCCACCACCAGCACGGAGGTGCTGCGGACCAGCCGCACGGTGCAGGCGCTGTGGTAGTCCAGCTCGGACCGGAGCCCAAGACCACCACCACCACCACCACCACCACCACCCCGCCCGCTGGGGCCGTGCTGGTGGTGGTGGTGGTGGTGGTTGGGTCGGAACACATTATTGATTTTCCGGAACATTTCCTCTCTAAGTGGATCCCTCTAATTCCTTAGTGTTCGCGAGGCGTATATCCATAGTCGTGTCTTCGAGATAAACAAACAAAAAAATCATAACAAACAAACAAACAAACAAACAAAACAAAACAAAAGCAAACAAAACAAACAAACAAACCGCAAACGCCCCTGAACGTGACTGGAGCTGTTCACCGGGACCGGGCGCTGTCCAGGGTGCTGATCTCGCCAAACGGCCGCTCTGTTTGTGACACACGAGGCCGAAGCAGACCGGAGACACTCGTCCAACCTGATCTCCTCACGTCTCCGATGTCCTCAGAGGTCGCCGAGCAACTCTGCTGTAGCAACTGGCTCTGCAACCCGACACTTTGTGCTGCCAGCACTAACCCAGCAGCCTGGGCTGTGCCAGACAGCCTGACTCATAGTGGGCTTAGTGGCCAAAGTGACAACAGCCAGCTGATCCAGTAAACTTTGGGCCTGTAGTTTCACTGGTTTGTGACCCTGAATCCACTGGTTTATAAACTCAGTGCTGGACAAGACAGGAGATTTTTTTTTTTTAAAGTGAGGAAAAAAGAAAACTGTTGTTGAGTCTGTTCCTTGCTTTATTAATAATAGAACATGTTCTCTCTCCTGTTTCATGTGCTTCTATTGTTGGGCTTCCTTTGTGCAAGTCTATGTAAAAGAGTCTTAACCAAAGCGACTCATATACATAGACATAGACATAGGAACTTTCATCTCGGAAAAAGCCTGGCCATAAATACAGGCTGAAAGTTTCCATTGCTTTCACACGATTACTAGGTTTGCTGTGAAATATAAACGATTCCAAATGAGTTCATACCACAGAAGAGTCCAATCAAGTGAAGGAAAAACATAATTTTAATGTCTATGACAGTTCTGCATTTTATTTTAACATGCTGCAGAGTAGAACATTTTCAAAGAGGAAATGGAAATAGTGAGTTATGGTTAAATAACCAAGCGTGTACTCACACTTCTGCTTTGGGTACAGAGACAGATAACAGAGGGGGGAAAGTGTAAGCTCGAAGCAGCAATGAATCCACGAAAAAACCTGTATGATTCTGTTCACTGATATTTTTTACCACATTACGATGACTTTCTTTTCTGCTTTTACCTTAACCCCAATTACACACCTGTTTCTTTTACAGAGAAACAAAACTGAACTCCCTTTTGTCCCCTCCTCACAGACTACTTGTCTGCATAACATTCACCTTATCTATCTATCTATCTATCTATCTATCTATCTATCTATCTATCTATCTATCTATCTATCTATCTATCTATCTATCTATCTATCTATCTATCTATCTATCTATCTATCTATCTATCTATCTATCTAACTATCTATCTGTCTATCTATCTATCTATCTATCTATCTATCTATCTATCTATCTAGTCAGCAATTTCTTTAATGATTCTTTTCTAATCCTTTAATAACTTGTATAACCTTCCTAGGAATGTAGCATCTGTTATTTAATTCCCCTTGGCACAACCTAAATCAGATATAGCTACACTCTTATGTGAGGCTGTCAAGAAGATATAATTTCACTCCTTAAGAACAGGGTAGGAATAAGTCATTTAAAGTAAACATTAACTGTCAAGCTCAAGATGATGTTGGTGTTGGAATACATTCATGATTCACAGCTGCAAACAGAAGTTTGCAGAGACGCAAAAAAAGAGAAAAAGAATTCCCACTTCCTCTAGGGGTGGAACAAAACCACCACTCTTTGCACATTGCTCTTCATACGGTGTACACATTGGGTAGGCTGTATTGACAGACGATGAAATAAGAAGGACTTTTCCCTGCTGTGATAAGGACTGTGGAATGACATTTGGCACCAAAATAAACAGGTGATCATCCGATTGAAAATAAAAACCTGATTCCAAGGTAAGAAGATGTTTGTTTCAGAGTAATATGATTTATCTTAGTGGTTTTGAGATAAAGTAGCATGTCCTTTTGTGAATCCTTTTTTGGAGAGAGGTCAGTTATGTAGTCACAAGGGATATATATATATATATATATATATATATATATATATATATATATATATATATATATTATTGATACTTACATTCATAGTGATGGCTGCATCTTATCACATGTTGAACACTGACATGCTATGTGTTCACAATGTCTGAGTGCCCGACCCTGTGCTTTTTGTTGTAGAATGCTTTGTGAAGGCAAATTGTTGAGCATGACCTTCGGTGAACTGGAGGAGCTGGAGCCCCTCCCTCCACAGAGGGCTCTTCAGAGTGCTTATGGGCATACTCCACCAATTCATGACGATTCCCCCGACCAGACAGGTAGCATGGAAAACAGTGCTCCAGTGGAGTTGTACAATCCTCCCCTGCAGTCCTTAGATCTCCGGAGAGCCCACCCAGTCAGACAGATCTCTCCAAAGATAGAGATCCCAGATCAGGCTTGCTCAGGTGGCGATGTCCCTTTCTTGGTTCCTTCCTTTTGTCAGAGCATCTGCCAGAACTACAGTGACCTACATATTGGAGGCGACCAGGTGCTGCCTCTCTCAGCTAATGACGGTGAGCTGAGGCTCTGTACTGACCCCCAGCCTGCTGGGCCCTTTCTACATTCATGCGATGTCCCCCCAGCTGCGGAGGATTCTCTCCCCGGACAGGCACCTCAAGCCGGGTCTCTGCATCCACTGAGGGGAGCCTCTAATCGTTGGAGAATGGGGAGTAACCGTGATCGGAGCTTTTTGCTCCAGGAGCAAGAAGGGCCATTCTCCAACTCCCTCCTAAATCACTACCTCGAGCAGAAACTCTTGGATCTGTATCAGCAATATATGATGGAAAACATGGCGAGAGGAGATTCTGACCAGGGTCCCATTTGCCCTCTGCTTGGGTCAGAGCTGGTCTTGACCAGCTTGGACCAGATCACTTTGAGGCTGAGTCGGGAAGGGAACCTGGAGGCCGGCGTGGCCAAGGACATGGTCCTGAGCTGCCTGCTGCGGGTGGCTGGTGACATACAGTCCAGTGAGATCAGCACCCCCTTTCTGCAGATTTCAAATGAGGCATCCAGGGAGCAGCTCACAGAGAATAAGGAGGAGTAACTCCAGTGTCAAGTAATACACTCATCTGATTCTCCAACACCAAATAATAAGATCAAACTGATGACTGCATTTTGTTTATTTATTTTTTCTTTTATCAGCTGTTGAGAGGATGTTGAAAACACGTTTTGTAGAGGATTAATAATTGCCAGGAGAATGTGCATTACTTTTGTGTCATCATTTTAATATGCAGTCACACATTGGCGTGTGCATGTATTGTGTCGATGGACATTCTTTTACTTTGTAAAGGTGAATAAAAACAGGAACTGAAAATTGAAACTGATCTTTCTTGGTTTCCTTCAAATAACATTTACTTCTAACTGATCATGATGTGTCCGCAACATGTTCTACTTAAGTATTGCAGGTCAAATCTTTGACAAATGATTAACACTCAACACATATACATACTGTCTGATTATCAGTTCTACATTTGTCATAGACATCTTTTTGTGGTCAGTTACAGGAGAAAGTTGTTTCCTATTCATTTAGGTGAAAAATTCAAAATAATATAGAGAACAGTTTTCAGTGACGTAGGAGACATCGTTTATCTGGTGTTAAACTTCTAAAACAAACAAAAACATTATCAGACACAAATTATTTATCAAAGCTGAGGATTTTTTTTGGAAGAAGCACAGTACAAACCCATTGTGATCTATGGATCTTCTGCATCTTTAGTGCAGAATACAACTATGAAATCAGTCTATATACACATATACACTCATGTATTGTTTATTCCCATGCTCCCCTGCAATTGATGGTCATTATTGACTGCAGTTTAACAAACAGTCAGGAGGGGGAAGCATTATCACCTGACTTATTAACCTTGATGACTTTGACAAACACCTCCTGTTTTTCTCTTTTCCTTTACTCCCCCTCCTCCTCCTCACCGTCCTCCTCACTGTCCGTCCGTCCATCTAATGCTTCCTATCACCGGTGTCCTGCTACCCCTAATCTATGATGTCATTAGGACTGGGTCGTAAATCTGTCGCACGCAGACAGTTTGGCACTGACCCCAAATTTTACACTGTGTCTGTGATATTGTTTTCTCTACTTTGTAAACAAAATACAAACTGAAGATAAGGGTATCTACGCCGCATGATTTATTTGGGGAAAATATTTCACGAGCACAAACTCGGTGAGGCTGTAAATAGGTGGATTTGCACAGCTAAGGTGGCATGTTATTTTTTCCACATTTCCTTCTATTTAAAGCACTTTGAAAGACCCGCGACTCCATTCCAGCTCAATGCAGCCATGGCCTTCTGAGTCAGTGTTTGATCAGCTTCCTTGTTTCCTGTCCAAACAGAGATCCACTGGAGGAAATTGTGTTTACCGAGCTGAGCACTGAGTCGGAGAGCCCTGTGAAGTCTCAAGGCCACAAAGACACATGCTTGGTATTTTTGCCTCTATCCGGATTAAACATTCCAGGTACATGTTAGAGGAACCGAGGCCTTAAAGCCCTAAACAAAAACACACTCACATATAAATATCATTCACCCAATGCCAGGGCCTGGCAATGTGAGTGTATTCAAACAAACTGTTTCCCACAGACCTTGGAAAAATGAAAAACAGACTTCTTGTTCCATCAGAGGTTAGAATTGTTTGAAGGGCTGAAGGTAATGCTACATTCTGCAGTCCCTTACACATAGGGGTTGTGAATATTTATTCACAAACCTTCAGCTTCATCATATTACACACATATGTGTAAATTATTTACCCTCCTTCTCATTAGATTGACAAATATTTCACTGCGTATTACTTATATGGGTGCAAATACAATATAAATAGAAAGCCAAATAGCATTTTTAAATTTAAGAAGGAAATTTCAGGCTGGAGTCAAAAAACTGAAGGAGAAGCTGTGACGTAAGAGCAGGGAGCAAATGGTAGTGCAGTGATTTAAAATAAAAACGGCAAAACACACTTCTCTCATGGTCTAGCAATGAAACTAACAGAGAGATGAAGTGTTTGAGTGTCTTTCAGAGGTTCATAAAGTAATTTCCTTGTCACAAAGAGCTTTTTACATGGAGGGCGGTAGCAGCAAGGCCACAAGATTTCATATCAAAGCCAAGGTCCTAGATACACTCGCTATTGTGGCTTTAATGCTCTGTAGCACTCTGTGGCTCGCTTTTATTTAAAAGCTTTTTTTTTTTTTTTTAAATGCAGTCATGTTAATTGGAACAGTCATATGCTGTTTACTTATATATATTTTTCCTTTGTGACTGTGTGATTTGAAAACCCCCTATCACTGTAAGTCAAGGCCTATTGATAGTCAAGATCCTCTGAGCTCTTTACAGGCAAAGACGCACATTTCCAATCTTTTAATTTGATCTCATGAACTCCTTTGCCCGTTAAGATTTTGATGTATTGCTTCAGTGAATACTCACACACACCCCACAAAGGTTGAAATGTTTTTAGACTACAGCTGGTGTATCAAGGCACTTAATTCAATTAACATCGGTTCAGACGCTGAGCTCTTACCGCAAATTTCTTGGACGGCCTTGAGCGAGGGTTTTTTTTTTTCCCTTCCAGATTACATCTACTGGAATGACCTAATGTCCAAGATGCGGCATGCTGGAACATTTAATGACAGCCCCGCTCTGAATCTGGGCTGACTGACACGGCGACACGTAGGTGGTGGAACGGGAGAACACACATTTCCCGGTCAGTTAGTCACTCAAGGTTGCATGAAGCCTGCAGCGGAGCAGGTGACCTTGGCTGAGCAAGAGCAGACTGAGAAAAACCTTGAGAGACAGCAGGGCAGCAGAATCTGGTGCATAAAGAGCTGGGAAACATAATGTGGCAACGCATGACTGTACATTACAGCACAGTACCCATCTGAATGTGGATGGTTACTGGCTGGAACCCCCCCCCCCACCAGATTTTTATTAACTCACATGTTTATTCTTCTTTACTCGATATTATATACTGTATTTTGATGGTTTTAAAATTATTTTGATTCATGGCTCTCTGAAAATTTGCCCTGTTTCCCATATGATTTTTGAAAATTGGATGTTAAATTTTCACAAATTTTGTGTTACTGTTTTGGAATTTTCCTGAATAACTTCTTGTTGAAGTTTTACTTTGTTTAAAGCAATACTACATTCTTTTTTTTTTGCTTGTAATGAAAAATGGATAATGATTATTATCACATACATTGTGACCCCCTTTTTCTTAGCTTGTGACACAATTGGTCTTTTATCCTTTGTTACGTCACTTGTTTTCATCGGCCTTTATATCCCTTGTTTCCTGTAAATCAGAAGCTACCGCCCCGTCTGTGTGTTAGTCACCAGACCTTTATGAATCACTTATACCTAATCTGGATTTTGAGTGGAGGTTAAACATTTTTGAGAAATAATCAATGGAGTTATTTTACAAATCCATTTACATTAGTCATTTGGTAGATGTTTTTTTTTTTGCAATATGATTAACAATGAGGTACAATCTGAGCCACAAAATCAGTCCTGACTTTCTTAGTGAATGTTTAGGAATTAACTGGCGAGATTTTTTGAGATGGCATGTAAAATCTATAGAGAGCGTCAGCCTTCTTTTCTACCTGGCAAATCCATCATTCAAAGGTGCACCATCCTCTCTTTAAAGAATTTGTTATTATCCCTTTTGGTCAGAGATACAGGCTTCTGAAATAAGGTCAAACAGCTTTAAGTTTTCTTTTATATAATATGCAATAAACACATTATCTTATCTTACACTTATTCTTATAATTGCAGTTTTACCTTGCTTTTATCGTATGAACCTACTAGCACTTCTAATGTTACAGTTGGCTTACTGTGTTCTATGTTTTTTTTTTTTCTGACGTGACGTGATGTGCTGCAGAAAGATTTTTTTGAATGAATGAATGAATGATAAACATCTGAACTGAACTGAACTGAACCTCACTTTGCCTCAAAGTTCAGCTGGTTTCAGCTCAAGTGCACAATTGTTACACACCCTAAAAAAACTTTGGCTTTCAAACACAGTCCTTCACCTCTTCCTGTAAAAGCTGTCAAAAAATTTAAAAAATGCTCCATTACTTTATATCTTTAACTAAAGAGGTGCAGAAGCTAAAGAGCTACCATTGTGAGTGCTTATCTATTTCTGGCAAGGCTGGATTAAACCATAATGAGGCTCCAGGGCAAAAATGAGGTGTGAGCCCCTGTTGCCCCCTGTATCTGAAGCTTATAGCTTTGAGGCCCCTATCGATTCCATTTATGCTTTTAATGAATTATCACATATTAAATTGCCACACAATCGATCTGAAGCCTTTGGGTCCCATGAGAGTCTGGGGGCAGTTGCCTGCCAAGTAATGCAACCTTGATTGCTGGGAAACTATTTAAAAATTTTTTGGGGGGGGAAATCTGATCAATTTATAGGACATTCTTTTTCTGTTACAGTCTAACCTAAGCGTCCCAAATAAACTCATGAATTTTTAGCCTGAAAAACTTGAAAAATCTAGTGAATATAGACACATACAAAAGACATATGGTGTCTGCCAAAGTAGCTCGGCAAAAGAGTGCCTTCCATAAACAGGAAGTTCAACAAGCTCAACTGGCATTTAGTGGAGGCCTTGGCCTTGGCAAAAGCAAACATGTATATAAAGCAACACCCTGAAAAGGGAAGAAAATTATGCAGGTACAAATACATTGTGAGGCAGAGGCAAATGGTGTGTTAAAGCAATTTATCCAGTTAAGCAAGGCCAATGCCTGAACTTGAAAAGGTAGAAAGGATGGATTCATAATAGGAAAGAACCTAAAGATTCTGTTGTAAAAGAATCTAGGATTAGATTAATAAGGGTGAAATCTGACATAATAATAATAACATTAATATGAAGAGTATTGTCTAGACCTGCTCTATATTGAAAGTACCCTCTGTTATGATATGGCGCTATATGAATATAACAGAACTGAACTGAATTGAATTAAAACAAAACCTATGTCAGCTGTCATGGGTGAAGAACCTGCAATGCTTTTTGTAGACAATCAATGCTTCCAACGCATCTTTTCAGGAATCTAACTCTGATGTGTTATTGACCTGTGGTCCAATACTCCATAGCGTGTTTTATATGTGAAGCTCATTATTCAAAGGATAGAAAATTCAGCACAGCACATCTGAAAATAAATCATATGCCGACAGAAATAGCAGATGAGGCTGGGATACATCCCCTACATGAGAAGCACTATATGATGATGTCATAGGGTGGCGTAAGTGTGTAGTCATAGTAGGTCTTGCATTGCAACCAGTGGTGCTGTTATCAAACCGGCTCATGCTGTGATAATGGGAAAAAAAATTCATGATAACAGATGTTTAGCATCAGCAAATGGTAAATTCAATTTTTATACATTAAAGCACAACAGTTGTGCTGGCTTCACTCGATAATCCAGCCAGCACCAAACCCGACAACTATTATTGTTAAATAGAATCATCCAGTGTTCAACATGGGAAACCCCCTGGTGGCTGCTGAAAATTATGGAAGCACACAAGCAATCTGTCCAGCTTTTCACATCATTTCCTGCTTAAAGTATGTCACAATCTTGCTCACAAGTTACAAAGATGACATTGAGAAACATGAGCACTTACAGACATATCTGACAAACTGGGGTATACAGAGTTGCAATGGATTATCCATCACATCCTTTTCCAGCTGTAATAAATATTTCACAGTTAATCAAATTTTCACTTAAATTAAAGTTTGATGTGTAGTTTCACCTATAAAACTGAAATAAAGTGATTTGTTCAATACAGAACAAATCACTATTACAAACCTCCGGTCTGAGGATAAGTCTGGCGATAGTCTATGTTTTTCTTATTACCAAAAAATCTTATGAAAAGGTCAAAGCCAAATCTGGATGTATCTAACTATGCTGTGCCTTAGACCTCCACTGTTGACCTCCTTGGACAATCAAAAACATGTCAGTCTGCCACACCGTTGAACTGGCGGACATTACGATGAATATGGGCACTGCAGTTTATTTTGAGTAAGCTTCACATGCGGGATCTTTCTGCCATAAGTACCAAATCTGCAGCCTAAAATAGTCCTCAGTAAATACAGTGTTTCAACTTTTTTAGGGAGGAAACTACTGTAAATATTCATGGCCTGTTTTTAAAGGTTTACATCTTCAGTATGAGCCAGTTGGTTTGGGGCTGAGAGCCTCAGACAGTGTAAGGAGGTCAGAAAGTACTGAGAGATGGACTAATTCATCGATTGTTTCAGAATTTTCATGGGATTTCTTTAATAAAAGGAACATAAAAACCTCAGAGGGGCCATTTGTAGCTTTTCTCTGCTGCCAGACATGGTTTCTTGCTGGGAGCAGGTGGTGCTGATAGTCTCTTACTAAAAGCCTCAGGTATCATTTAGTTTACAGAACAAGAGATTATGACGTGTCATCTGGGCAGCTCTACTTCTTCAGGGCAGCCTGGGTGCTAAAGTGACTCCCTATTGGTAAGTGGTGAGCCAGGGCTAGCTGGTTAGCATGCTAAGTCCTGTAGAAAAAAAATAGGTGATAGAAATAGAAACAAAACACGAGTCAACATTGGCGTTGCCTTCCACCACTGGAGAAAGATCTTGGCGAGTAAACAAATTAAATTTGAAGCTCAACTTGTAATGTTTCTTCTAGACTGGTAAATAAATGCTAATGTTGGCTATGTAGCGACAGCCAAAACTGATATATAGCACCTTTAACCTTTTAACCGTCTCATTCATACACAATTTAAATAGGTACTTCCCCTGACTTTTCTCAAGCATTATTTTGCCCAAAAAATTCATTTTAAATCAAGATGTAGCTTTTAGAAAAATTTGGTACTGAAATGAGTAGTGCAGAACCTTTATTTGAATAAAGAGACTGTAGAATCCATGGCAGGACTCCTTGTTATTGTTGTTCCTGAAGTTATAGCCTAAGAAACTCAAAATGAAATGAAAAATCTTCATCTAAAAAATAACTGGTAACTATAGACATCAGATAAAAAAACATGAAGACGAGATAAAGAAATTGTTTTGTATAAAGTTGCACAAAATAATCAAGAGGATAATGAATGATTTCACAGCACTTCCTCATAGAAGAAAGGTGATTTTTTTTTCTGGTTGGCATATTAAAATAAAGCGAAGGCGAAAACCTAAAGTGTCAAAGGAAGAATATCTCACTGCGAATTCAATGAAAATTTTTTAGGATGAGAAGGAGTCTGTCAGAAACCAGCCAAACTCCTTAATATCCTTTATTTTTATTCAAATAGTGCGTTTCACCTACAAATGTCTTGCCCTGTTTACCACTCACCCCTATACCCTCACCGTCTTTTTGCCATGCCAACATTGTTATTTGTGTCATAATTTACCTCCTTATGCAAACATGACCCTGTCCTCGATATGCTGTATGGTAAAATATTCATACTGCAGTCACTGTGAGACCAATAAAGAATGAGATAGGAGGGACATAAATTATTCCTCCATAGCTACATATATCACCCAGAAGCCTCATCACACATCTCACATGTGTTGTCAGTAATGGCTATACATATGAAAAAGGAACATTTATGACATTGTCTGACATGTATTGGGATGAGATTAATAGATCAGCAATGATAAGTAGAGATTGCAGGAAAGGACGGGCGAGGAAAAGAGAGATGAGGGCACATAAATGGGATATGCATATAGGAGTTTGGTTGGGCAATCTGAATTTTAATCTGCTGTTTGTGTCAAAATGTACTTTCACAACGCTACTGTTGAGTAAACCCTTTGTGACTCCCTGGGACTATACAGTCAGAGTGGGATAACAGGAATAAGGATGTGTGTTGCCAAAGCGAAGATGGTTTCAAGTTGCGAGGAGACCGAATGAACTGAGCCCATCAGTGTGGCATCGGGGAACTACGGCGCTGTATGAATTCAGTAGCACATACACCCCTGTGGGTTTGACCTTGGCACCCTCTCCTTCTCCTCCCTCCTCCCTACCCATTACCCCCACCAAAACCCCCCAGGGTCCCACTCAACCTTGGCTAATTAGTTCATGTCCCACACACAATTTATCCACAACAAGGACATTACAACTGCAGTGTCCCAGCTCTGCACTGCCTCTCGCTCAATCCCTCATGTTATTGGCATTCTGTTGTGTTTATCTGTATTTTTTATGTATTTATGGGTATGATAAAGGTAGCAATGGGTTATCGTCGTTGCTGTAAATCAGAATTTGTGTGCACCTGTTTAAGGCTTTTTTATATATTTCATTTAAAACTACGACAGTCAATATTTTTTCATGTTAACATAGGATCAAAAAACTATTTGCCTTGAATGGTCTGGCTTATAGTGATTAACCTACAGGGAATCACAGGGAATTGACTTATTACTTGGTTTAGGCCAAATGATTATGACTATGATTGTTATCATCTTACTAGTGTACAACTCCATATTCCTCCAATATTCTGCCCTGTTATTATCCCACCAATGCGTGTATCATTTGAGCATGTTTGGCTGTAAAGCCCTAAAAAAACGTCAAACCGAACGAAGCCCTTCCGATGCGGCAGCGATTTATGAAGCTTTGTCATCAGTTGTACAGTTTCCTTCGTCTGACACAAGCTCCAACACATCGAAATGAAACAATGTCTTTCAAGAGAGTGAAACAAGCTTAGTTACTGGACATTCATCACTACTTTTACAACAAGGATTTCCAGGTAATCCGTTTTCCCTAAAATAAATAGAAATCTGTCTTAAAGTTACAGTGTGAGCACACATGCTGAAAAAAGAGTTCCATACAGTACATTTGGATGCAGTACAAGACTTTAAAAGCCTTGGCCTGGAGAGTTCATGCTAGTCCGCACAAACAGGCAATGGCATTGAATGAGCCACCAACATTGCTATTCATATACTGTCAACATCCAGTGTGCCTCTAAAACCCAATCTTAGTTTGTGACATCATTTGGGATGCATTCACCCAACCTCTGAACCTCTGAACTCCCATGTAGAATTACAAGTCAGTTTAGTGAGGAACTTTAGATTTTATAGACTCTAAAATTTAAAAGTCATCTCAAGTAATCCTTTATTTTAGGTTAATGAGCTGCAGTCTGCCTCATTACTGGGTCAATGTTTGAATGAGGCCTGTGATGAGAGCAGAGCCGATATGTTTCCATCTAAGCGATCTCAGCTACTTGCACACAGGAAAAAATGATCCACAAATGAGCTGGGAAGATCTCAGTCATCCGTGGGTAGAACCACATGGTGCAAACCATAAATGCCATATCCCCCAAAGGCTTTCTCTATAGGTTTTTAGTTAAATAAATAAGTAATGAGTCATTAAAGCTGGACAACCAGGCTTAATCAGTGTTGGTGTGACACACGTCCGATACACTGCACAATAAAAACATGAAAATAGTTTCACACCGTTGCGCAATACAGCCTTAACACACAGGTGGTTCTCGTTGGCAGCTGGTTGCCAAGTGGTCTGGCTGAACCCAAGACTCCCATGCTCATTTGGAGAGTGGTCCGAGGCCGCGGTTCGTGGGGCATCGTGCCCCAGTTGGATGTCACTCTGCCTCATCACTCCTTGTATCCACCCACTACTGGGATCTGAGTTGGAGACTGCCTCAACACTGAGCATGAAATCATTATTTCAGCTGCTGTTTCCTTTTCTATTCCAATGTGCGTTAACAAAAATGCTCATTATTTTTGATTTATGTATATATATTTTACGGTTATTTAAATGATTTTATTAGAAAAATAGTGTGGGATTATTAACGTCTCCACTTGTATGATGCAGAAAAAATTGATTGCAAATGAACATTGAAGATAAGTAGAAAAGTAATTTTCCTCTAACCTCTCTTTTGCAGGGTTGATAACACAAACCACTATGCAAAATTAAGACAAAACAATGCAATGCAACATGACACAATACAAAATTTTATCACAACACATCAGAGCACCACCCAGCAATATGCTGTGATGGCAAAATCATTTGTGCCTGGCCTTAAAGGTAGCATATGCTGCTATGTTTGTTATACACAAAAGAACAAAAAAAATTTGCATTATGTATTATATATATATACCTGAAAATAATCCCCATTGAATGCCAAAAAGGTGTGAGTAGAGTTGCTAAAACCTAAAGTGTCTTGGTCTTGGAAATTACTGAGCGTTTTTTGAACCGTAGAGCTGACTAACGCAAACCTGGTAGGGAAGTCTGAATGTTTTTTCAGGGATGGACAAACACGGTGTTGGTTTTGGTCTGATCAAGGAATTTGTTAACAATGATAAAAACAGAATAAATCAGGTCTCATCCAGTGATGTGACAGGATGTGACTCCTCTAACTTGAGAAAATGAGATATGATTTACAAGACTCCCAGTGATCACTTTACAGAGCAGCTGACTTATTGTGATATGAAAATGGAGCACTGAGCTTTCTAATATGACCAGCACTAATCTCTGTTGAGCTTTGTTGTTTCTTTTCACATGCATTTGCAGGAATTTAGTGTTTACTCTGTTTCTATAACTGCAATATTACCTGTTCATGGAATAAATCAAAACCACATTTTAAAAATGTGCATTTTACCTTACTTTTATGCAGCACATCCAATGCAAACTTGTCTTCTTTCTTCCTCTTCAACACACAAACACACATGCACACACACACACAAACACACACACACACACACACACATACACACATACACACACACAACCACACTTATACACTTTCACTGTGCTGTAAGTTGGTGACATGAGTCCTTGGAAAGTGCAGTATTCAATTTGTAACTATTATGGAGACAAGGACACGGTCCTTTATGTGAGCAGCCACAGAGAAAAAATGGAGGCAGTCACTATAGCAACCGCCAGAAGAGCGCCCAACAAATCAACAAACAATGCAGTACAAGACTTTTCCAGGGGAGCCATTTAATGCAAAGCCTTGAATCATACAAAGTTGTCCTCTTAAGTTTCTGAGACCTGTCTTGGAGTATCTGTGGGTGTCTAAGCCCCAAGTGTTTGGTAAAAAACCTTGTGTTTTTCTCCACACTTGTGTTTCAAGGTCGGCTCGGCTGAATTTGCCAAAGAGCTGTCTTCTTGGGTCACGGCAACCTCAGAGTTTCATTTGTGTGATCAGCCTTCAGGAAATGCTCACTGCTGCAAAAGTACATAACATAACAATACTCTCCTACTGTATTGAAAGCACTCAGTGTATTTACTTGAGCAATCTCCACATATTGAAAAAGTTCTGAGTTTCTAAGTATTACTTGCAGAGACAGATTTAACATTGTTATCAAATTAGTTTCTCTCTCCTGTTGTCAGTTCAGCTGAGAGAATGTGAAATCTCAATGGATACTGAGAAAATCTGACCTATTGAGGGGAAGTTTGAGCGGTGGAATTTATTTTCTTTCCTTCCCACTTCAATCCATGCATGTACGTCTCGCGTTCCCATGCCCCTCGTCTGATTAGCTGCTCGGGTTCTGACCTTGCTCTAAATTTCAGCACTAGACACAAAGCTGTGGCGTGGCTAATGCAGTCTGACTTGGACTGTCTGGGTGTCACAGCAATTTGTTTAAGAACTGCAGATCACAGACAGATGAGCGCGCGCGTGTGTGTGTGTGTGCATGTGTGCATGTACACAGGAACAATTCATTTGTTTTTACACTGCACTTCATTTTTTAATAAACACTTTTGGATTATTTGTGTGTGCTGACATTTCACAGCATCGGCAGTAAAGTACAATCTTGCAGCGGAATAGTTTGGTAAAATTAGACGTTACTAAGTTGAGTCAGTATTCTGCAGGAATATGAGGGTTTACTACTCATAGACAAACATGAACGCTAACAGGGTGCTGTGTTTTGTGAGAAGCATGCTCGTATAATTACAGTTGTTTGACATGGCTGTGAAAGGGCCTCCCAATGCAGAACCATTTTTAAACTGGGCTTGGGACCAGAAGGCACAGGGCCAGAGAGAGGGCCTGCTTCACATCACTGAGAATAAAGAACGAACTTGACTTTTGACTGACTACCTTTTTTTTTTTTTCAATGGTATAGCTTCCAAAAAGCAGACTTTTGGGGCAAAGAGTCCAATGTACAGTTTGTGATTTTGTGATTTTGATGTTAAAGCTAAAGTTTCAACACCAAAAAAATCTACACATTTCAAAAATGTTTTACTTCACCGTTAACATGTAGATTTACCCCGTAATTTCCTTTAAGTTTGAGTTATAATCCTTAACATTTTCAAGACACGGATAATGTTTGAAATATGATCTGATCCAATTACTCGTACTTCAGGCTTTTATGAAACAGTGTTTACAAAATACTGGTAAGACTGCGTTTTATATGCCTACACAAAATAAAACAGGGGTTGTCTGTGGATGATTTTAGATATTGCATGAACCAATGTGACATGAAGGTGAGAGAGCAGTTAGATGAAGCGCTGCAAGTCCTCCAGCCTAAATGACCTAAAGGTCATTCGTCCATGCACTTGGACATGACCCATAGGACTGTGCTGGACATTCGTTGTCATGGTGATGGCAATAAACACATGGTTAACGGTTGTTGTTTCATCAGGTTTGGCCACAAAAACAATTTCTGTTAAGTTTAGGAAATGATTGTTTTTTTTGGGATAAAATAAATACTTGTGGATGGACAGCGCGTTATGTGGGCACGTCCATTCAACCCAGCGTCCTCCTCCTCATAACACAGACTCCATCGCTATGTCACCAAACATTCTACCTTGCTTTCATCATGATTACTTCGGCCTTTCAAGGTCTTCCAACAATAAAACGTATAAACGGGCTGTAATAAACCGCATTACCAGACAACCTATGGGCTTGTTTTTTTTTTTTTTTCTACAGAAGGACAGTCTTACATAACAGCAGGTCATGGTTGCAATTACCTTTGACTGACTTTCTCGCTAAAACTACATGACTTCCTCTGCTGTAATTTTGACACAGTAGCTGCTCGGTGAGCGTTTGCGGTGGTTATACTACAGTTTCACAGCCTAGTTCAGCTAATCCACCAGGACTGAAATCATAAAGATTACAACTTCAAGTAGCTTTTCAGAAAAATCCTCTTATTCATATCGCTACTTTATATAAGACCCCCACACTGAAAAAGGAAGCATATCTTCTGATCTTTTTCACTCCTTTGTGGTTGTTTCCCCAAATGTCCTAGGGCCAAAGAGATCAGGTTGCCCCTGGGCCTGTCCCCTGTTGGCCCAATTCGTTCCATCCAATCCATCCATGAGTGGGGATTAAGATTTTGAAGAAATATTTCAAGACATATTTTATTTGCTGTCAGAGGGAAGATGGAAAGCTACTTAAGAACACCTTCTGCAAATCTGATAAACAAAGGAAGAAAAAGAGGACCTGTGAACAAGACAAAGAGTGACAGAGCACTGTAGCTGTCTTTTCAACTCTGTGCTTTTGCAACAAGACATAATGTAATCTCTCCTTGAGACGGAGGGACTGTTATAACCTGCGCTGGCTGGGCCTTGAGCAGGAGAAGAGACAGGCTGAGTGAAGGCTGTTTATTCCGTGGTGTCCTTGATATAAACATGTGAAAAATCTCTCTGTTTTCTCTCTCAGCTAAATCAATACAAAGACATTTGGCCTCTGAACAATGTTGTAACACTACTGCAAAAACTTTTTCATCCTGCCTCCATTCACAGCTGTGTCCTTCAACAATACAGAGCAGGGGACACTGATGTCCTGCTCACTGCTGTTTCATTAATGTCGCCATGCACTCAATGTCATCCTTTCTTTACACCAAAGACAGACTTCCACGAAGACGATCGTATGGCAATGTGAGGCTATTTTTTCGGGCAACGCTGCACTAAAAATGTCTGAATCTTTGGACCTAAATTCAGGAAATTTGCTGAAAACTTTTGCATCATTCTCACCCCATTTTCTTAATTCTTTGCTGGGCTTTTTGTGGTCAAACTTCTCTGCAAGAACCCCTTTCCTCTCTCTCTCTCTCTCTCTCTCAGTCAACCCTAACCTGTGATCCCTCTTAGGAGCAATTAAGATAAACCACTAATTCATCTGCTTTATCCCGACTTGTCTTTCTTAGTTTCGCATTCACTGACCTCCACTCCTCCCCATCTCCGAATCCCCCCCCCAGTCTCTCACACACACACACACACACACACACACACACACACACACACACACACACACAAACACACACACACACACCCCAGCCTCTGCTCTCTCTCTGCTCCCCCGTCCTCCTTCAGTGACAGAGGCAAGGAGAGCATTGAGTCATGACATCATAATTCACCAGCTCCTGTTTTCACGGTTAAATCAATATCAGTGTGTCCGAGTCAAGGTTGGAGGCCGGCCTTCACGGCTCGGCTCTTCCTACTTCTTTCTCATAGAAAATCATATAAATTGTCCCTAAAATAATTAAGCCTTCAGATCTGTCGCTGGCCTATATTTTTTACCAGCCCCTGCCTGATAAACAGCACTGCCACAGAGTCAAGGTAACGCTGAGAATAGATCTGGGCTTCTGGTTCCTTGACTTTCTTTGCCTCCCTCTTCCGTTTCCCTGCTCTCTCGCAATTAGTAACACAATCTGTTAATTAACTGGGCCTGTGGCCTGTTGCTGCTTATCTTTGGTGATTGGCTACATTGAGCCATCAGGCTGAAATGTCACACATTTCATTTTTTACCCTGAGCCATTCTTTACATCTCACAGGTGAACAAAAGAGAGTCGCTCTCGATATTGTCGAGTGTGCTTTCTTGCAAAAATGTCCTTTTACAGTGCTGTGTGTTTAATATGTGAGAGCACAAAAAAAGGTGTGTTTGTGAGGCGTGTGTGTGTGTGTGTGTGTGTGTGTGCGTGTGTGTGTCAAGGAGGCGAGGAGGGAGGAGGTGGGGGAGGAGGAGGAGGTGGTGCCTGAGCCTGGGGAGGCGGAGTATGCAGAGAGTCTGCTCCAGCTCTTCAAGCGCAGGGACAGACGGGAGCTAATATAAACGTGCTGCCCTTCAGTCGGGGTTTATCAGGGGGATAAGAAAACAGCGCTACCTGTGTCATTGACCTCCGGCGCTTCAAAGAGACAGCGGGAAGCGCCGAGCCAAGCTCCGGCCCCTGTAGAGCGGCCAGCGGCCATGGCCACGCTGGAGGGCTGCCGCTGCCGGGGCGCCGGCGGCCGGAACAACAACAGCATCCTCTACAGCATTTTGAAGAGTGACAGCCTGGCGACCGCAGAGGAGCAGCAGCAGCATCAGCATCAGCAGCATCAGCAGCAACATCAACTTCCCCAACAACAACAACAACAAACACTGCAACACTTGTTCCACAAGACTTCCTCTTCCTCCTCCTCCTCCTCCTCCGCCTCGGCCACGCTGCAGGAGCACCGGCAGCAGGCTTGCTCCTGCGGCTCGACGCGGCGCCGGGGCGTCCTCCGCTCCCCGCAGGTGACGTGCAAAGCCGCCTCGGCGGTTCTGGTGAAGACGCTGCGGTTCGTGAAAAACGTGCCCTGCTTCCGCGAGCTGCCGGAGGACGACCAGCTGCTGCTGATCCGGAGCGGATGGGCGCCCTTGCTCGTGCTGGGGCTCGCACAGGACCGGGTGGACTTTGAGACCGCGGAGACGGTGGAGCCCAGCATGTTGCAGCGCATCCTCACGGGTTTACCGGACAGGCAGGGCGAGTTCCTGGCCGGCCAGAGCCGGGGGGCGGTCGGGGTCTCCGTCGTAGATATCGAGGCTATCAGAGCTTTCCTGAGGAAGTGCTGGAGTGTGGATATCAGTACCAAGGAGTATGCGTATCTGAAAGGAGCCGTGCTGTTCAACCCAGGTGGGTCAGGGTTCTCGTACCTGCGCGTCAGGTGGCACACAGCTGACTTACAGGTGCAGACCTGAGCATCATACAGGGCATGACGTTAGGATGGGTTTATTGACAAGCTGTTATGTGTTTGTGTGTGTGTCGGAGGTTTTCGTTATTTGGGAATTATTGGCCTAATATTTGTATTATTGCAGCATAGTTTATTTAGTGCATGTATCCTAAAGACAGACATGTTCTCTGCATCGTTGAAAGTGGATACAAGGTGCCAGCAATCTAAACACATACCATAGTCCAGGTCATTTTCACATTTAGGGGTTTGGATAACAAACCGTCTTACCGTAGCCTCTTACCGCCCGTCGATGTGCAGCATGCTGTGTGGAAACCGACCTGAGCTTCCCTCTCCACTTCCTCCCTTTCATCCCCCTCTCCCACCCCCACTCCTCCGCCCTCTCTTCCCTCGCTGACCCCAGATCTGGAGGGTTTGCGCTGTCTCCACTACATCCAGTCGCTGCGTCGGGAGGCGCACCAGGCTCTGAACGAGCACGTCAGGCTGATCCACCCCGAGGACACGACGCGGTTCGCAAAGCTGCTCATAGCCCTGTCCATGCTGAGGGCCATCAGCCCGCCGGTGGTCGCCCAGCTCTTCTTCAGACCCGTCATAGGCACTGTCAGCATAGAGGAGGTGCTCATGGAGATGTTCTACGGGAAGTAGGTCACGGCCCTTAGAGGTCTGAGCCGGTTTTCTTTTCTTTTCTTTTGGCAGATCCAGCTGGGTGGACTGAAATGCTCCAGGCTCTTATTGGGGGAGGGAATGGGGGCAGATGAGGAGGATACTGGGGACTGAATTTACAACTATTGTGTTTGGGAGATCTTTGAAAAGCTGTGAAACGACCAACACAGGCAAGAGACTATGTGTGTGTGTATATATGTGTGTGCGTGCGCGTGAGAGAATGACACTGAGCGTGTTGAGGGTAAGAGATGTTATAATAGAGGAAAAATACAAAACAGCTGCTGGAATTCCTAATTTATTTGTTTTTATATATACTATTTTTCTATAATAAAAAGAAAACTCTCTGATCTGTTTTTCTTTTACCCTCATGTGTGAGATCAGCTCTGTCACACTTTCTAGTGTGAAACCTGTCCCAGACAGCATCTTATGTATGAGATAATATGTGTCAGTACATAAATAGGGATAAACACAGCATTGACTACTTATAAACTGGACCTATATAACCTTGAAAAATCTGACTCAGACTGATTCACGTCAGCTACTGTTCACAGAAACCATCAATAGAGTTTTTCATACATCAGCCAAGATGAGAAAGCTGCAGTTTGGTTATTCACACAGGCTGTTCACTATCCAGCAAAGTAGGTAAGTCAGAGGGTTGAAGAATTTGCCAGGTCTGTGACTAGTTCTTTTAAAATGCCGGTGAAATGCCAGGTTAGACCACCAGAGTGCAACAGTATACCACATGCAGCAACTGTGCTGTGCACATGCATCGCCCCCACCCATCCACCACCAACACACACACACTCACACACACACAGACAAATGTAGTCAAAGCAGTAATGTTCTACTATTTCTTACAGCTATGTGGAATGTTTTGGATGGAGACTAAAGTGCCCCACGGCATAAAGTAATTAAAAGAAGGACGGCAGACTTTCTCATGAGAAAAAAAAAATATCCATGTATATCCTGCAGAGGAAAAGCATCTGGACACTCCACATAAAGGGAATGACCGTTACATTAGGCTTATGTCATCATCAGACAGAATTAAGCTCCATTAATTCTATAGAGACCTATCTGAGGAAACGCTGCACAGCATGAATGTTTGCCTTGGACAATTGGGCAGAGATGTCTGCTGTTACAGTGCATTCATTTTGAGCAAATCATTTTATGAAGCTGAGTCCCTGGACACCTGATTCCTGCTCTACAGCAGCAATAATACTTAGTCACTGTTAAAAGGTCAGATGTGTGTTTATAATTTTCACTTCCCCTTCATATATATATAAATATATATGAAGGGGAAGTGAAAACTAGATAGAAAGAAATAAATAGACATATATCTTCTGATCAGAAAGGAAAATAAGAGAAAAATATTCTCTCAGTCAGGAAACTGCTAGAACATGAATCACCCTCTTGTTTTTGTCTAGGTATTAAAACTGGGAGCACGTGGATATGTCAGTGTGTCTGAGTGGAGAGTTTAGAGGAGGTGGGGAGTACAGGGCAGGAGGAGGTATATTGTTTTAAAAGTTTCTTTTTTTTTGCCACTGTGCTATTTTTAATTCCAATTCAGTACAGTTCCACCCAATGCAATGACAATGGAATGTCACTGAATCAACACAGGTGCAGACAAAAATAAGCAGGGCCGTTAAAACATGAAATACCAGAGGTTGTTCATGTGAACACATTACTGATAATTCTCACACACCTCCTGCTGGTCTGATAGGACACAGCAGGTAAAGATTAAATCACACACACACACACACACACACACAAACAAACACTTGCACATATGCCACTGTGGACTTGTGAAGATATTCTTATTCCCGTCTGCCTTGCTCTATATGTTCCCTTTTGATGGGGCCTATTTTCTCTCCAATTAAGTCCTTAATTGCTCTTGGTAATAAAGAGTCTATTAATCTTGTGTCTGCCAATAAAACTCCAGCTGTCTGGTTGGAGGCTGTCAACATGCAACAGTCACCAGCTCTACTTGTGGTTGACAACATGTTTTGTGTGCTTGCGCGTGAGCACACCTCAAACTGTTGGCATCTTTTATTAAAAAAAAAATAAAAAATACAGCAAAAGTAAATTCCAGTGGGTGGGGTTCAATTATTTTCCACTGATACTGCCACAACTATTTTTTCTGGGTCGTTGCATGTATAAAACAATCTGAGCTTTAAAGCCCCCCCCCCCTCCTGTGCACCTTAGCACGCACAAAAATTTCCATCCTCTTTCCTTTATGGTGACAAACCCAGTCCTTCACTCACTCTTTCCCGTCCTTTGCCTTTTTTCCTCTGCCCCAGTTTCTCTTTTTCTCTGTTCTTTCTCCTGTGGGATTTTACATAGAATCAGTAAATCTCCTTTCTCTTTCTGTGTTTACCAGTGTTCTATCAAAAAAACAACCCTTGTAGGTAGTTTATCCCCAGGAGATGGCACTGTTTGGCAGCACTCAAACACCATCGTGAGCAAAAGTCAGTCATCAAATGAGACTGTCGCTTTAGGGAAAAATATATTTGGCCTATGTCAGTGCAAATTATAATAATATAATTATAAAAAAAATCTTCCTGTGTGTTTCTGTTCCTATCTGACAGGATAGATAGATAGATACAGAAAATGAAGAGAGAATAATGGAGATGCCATGCAAAAAATGTCCCTAGCCAGTATTGAACCTGGGAAATGGCGATTATATGGTATGCATACTAATAATTGGAAGGGAAGAACAAAACCAGTCAAAACATACATCTGGACATTAGCTCCTTCCTACTGTACCTCAGGGTACAGTATAGTATAACCCCCCCATGCTTAATTGTTTGCAAAGCACAGTTCAAACAGTCCCCTTAGAGGTTTAGTTTTGGTTTCTGAATTAAAATTAATTCACCGTGTAATTATTTAAGACAATAATCAGAGAGAGCAGATGGGAGTGAAAAAGGCCGTATGTACAAGCGCAGGCTGTTTCGAGGCTGCTTGGTGCTACTATAGTCTCGTAGAGTTGGCCACAACAACGGCAGTTGGCAGTTAAGGGCACGGTTTCGTTTTGGAGGGTTTAAAGGAATTTCAGCAGTATGCGGAGGTGACGATGTTTGTTCATTTTCCCTGAGCCTCGTCCTCTAGGATCACTGATTCAACTGACAAACTCACTTTTCAACCCATTGGTTGACTGCGATAGAGATCATGAAGCGGTCGTAGAGAGTGATGAATTTTCCATTAACGCGACCATTAGAGAGTAATTTGATGTGCAATGGGTGTGAGGAGTTACTGACAACAAACAGTCAAACTTGGACGCAAAAGAAAAACATCAAAAGGAAATCAATGTTTTTAATGTGCAGTGAGAAAGTAAGGGCAACTGATGATGATTGTGTTTCTATAAAGATAGACATTTCTTTCCAAGTGAAAATCGTGTTTATATATTTATATAAATATCTATATTATATATAGAATACATATCTATTTGCTATGCATACTCAAAAATCACACCTTCAAATATATTTAAAAAGTCTTTCAAAACACAAATGTTTTCTTTTCTTTCCTTAAACATGAACTATCCATATGAACCAAAGTAATTATCAAGATGGGAATAATATTGTGTTTTAATAACCAAAACATTGAAAATGCTTTACTTTTGAATCTAGAACAGTAGAGGACATATTTTTTTCATGGGGGATTCAAAAGCCACCTTAATCTCTTGACAAACCAGGAATCACATTGCAAGGATACAAAACCAGCATAACACTTATACACAAATCCCCTTTCTATGGTAGATGAAATGCAAATAAGTATGACTTCTCAAGCAAACTCTTTTCTGTTATAAAAATATAATTCTTTTTAAAATAATCTACAGATTTCTTTTTAAGGTGAGGCATTTCACTATCACTCTAAAACAGCAAGGCTGTTTGTTTCAATAGAAAATATGAAGCTTTAGAGAGAGATCTGCCAGTCTATCGGTCTATCTGATTGGAGAGGACTAGCACTGCCCCCCAACCGCTCCACCTTCTCGGTCTCACAGGACGGTGTGTTTTCACCAGCTCCTTCTTCTTTTTGCATATTCTATGATTTTTTCAAAAGAGAGTTTCCTTTTAAACTAGATACACCTTTTACAGGTAAACAAAAAGAAGTTTCAGCTCCTCGAAGCCCCTGACATGTCCAGGCAATTCCAAAGGTGTTAAAAAATGTTCGCTTAAACTACACAAAGAGTTAAAAAGAAACAAAAACAAAATCAAAAGTCAAAAATTAACCAAAAAAACAAACAAAAAAAACACAACCCTGCAGTGCAGGTACGTTCCAAAGAAGCGTACTGAAATGAGAATAAAAAACTAAAAAGAGAAAACAATAAAACATATACAACTCTCTGTAACAAATTAAAGCAAAGTCCTACAGTAGAGAAGGCAACAGACATGATTGAATAAAACAAACAAATAAACAAAAACAGGAAAACACTGATGCTACAAATAAATTGAAGTATATGTACAAGACCCTGTTTTCCTCGTGTTTGTATGTATGGACATTTGTGAGTGTATGTGTATGCGTTTGTGTGCACAACTGCCGTGGTGTGTTCGTTCTTTTAATGTGGAGTTCTTGCGAGTCCATCTCTCGCTAGTTGAAGAAACAGTGTTTTCATGATATCTCCTGCAGTTCTACATAGAAAACATCCCCTGTAACACGCCGTCCTCTTGAAAAAAAAACAAGGGTAGCAGTGTCCAAAAACCTGCTGTATCTCCATTACTTGCAGCTAATTAAACAACAGTTGGAACCAAATGGCCCCAAAACACTTTTCATCAAAATCATGACCATGAACCGTGTTCCTCGGAGCCACCAGACTGAGCCCAGCCACGTCCAACCCTGACCGATCTTCCTACAGCCAACGCTGAGCCTGTTCATCATTACCAGATGACGCTTGAGATGCTGGTTTCTCTCGGCAGCAGGGGGAGCATGGCGTTGTTGGCGTGCGCCTCCTCCAGGCTGTGCTCCCGGCTCTTCCCAGGAGGCCTCTGTCCGTTCAGCAGTGTCAGCGGGATGTTGCAGTAGGTGTGCTGGTTCCCCAGAGAAGAGAGAGGTGGCAGGGTGCCTCCTGGGGGTATGTCGTACTCGTAGCTGCGGTAGTAGTGTTTCTGCCTCATGGTGGTGTGGTAGGTGTTGTGGAAAGAGGAACGCAGCTCCGGGTGGGCGGTGGCCATGGCGGTGGACGTGGCGGCAGCCATGGAGATGGCAGAGACGGTCTGCAGCTCTCCGAAGGGGCCCTGCTCGCTGACGTCCAGCGCCGCCTCATGGGTGAGCATGGGGACCGCGCGCCTGAACGGCATCTCGTACTGCAGCTGCTTCCAGAACTTGGAGTTGAGCTTGTTGCTCTTGGGGCCACGCCACTTGATGACGGTGAGGGTTTTAATGGTATGCTTAAGGGCCTCTACCTCCTGGTAGTTCATGATGCCGCGCAACTCGGCACACTCGATCAGGATGACCTTGATCTCGCCGGTCACCAGCATGTTGCGCAGCCGCGTCTCCAGCTCAAAGATGCTCCAGCCTCGCCGCACCACGTAGTTGGGCGTCATGACTATGATGAGGCGTTTGCTCTGGTCAACACAACGCGCCACATCCTCTATATAGGCTGCAGGGAAAAAAAAGAAAAAGAAAGGAAAAGATGCGTGCAAAGACGTGAGTGTGTCAAGAAAGTTGAGGAATGCACATTTAGAATGTTTCAAGCTTAAGATATTGTTAAATGAGTACAGGAATACGACACTTAACAGTGATGGATGAACATAGAGCATCAAACACAAAACACAAGACAATGACAGGTGGCTATTTTGTCCGACGACACTTATTTTAGTCTGTAGTTAATAGTGTGAACAGAAAGACATAGGGACCGTATGTGTGTCCGTGTAAAAACACATCTAAAAGCATGGTGTTTGTGAGGTTGAATGTGTGCCTTTACTTCTCGAGCAGTGTCAATTATTATTTTGTGTATTGTAATCAGCACTCGGGGTGGAGGGCAGACCCAAAGACAAAGCTAGGCTAAGCGCTACACCAAATGGCTGCAGATAAATGACAGCAGCTGATAGGAGAGGAAAAGACTGAGGGCGAGTACCTCCAAAGAGTCGTGTGTCATCCTGGTAATGCTCATTGGTGAGACCTAAACATAAACATTTTAACATTCAGGTCACAGGCAGAACACAGCACAGACACAGAGACAGAAAACATACTCAACACCGTTGTAAAAAGCTGCCGCCTCTCCTCTCACTCATCTTTTTTTATTTCACATACTGTATGATTAATCACATTCCATGTTTCCCTGATTGGACATTCATCTGCAACAATTTTGCTTGGCACCGATGCTGGCGGCAATTTTCTTTTGATTAAAGGAAAGAGGCAGCTCAGTGAGCAGGGGCTCAGAGCCTTTGCACATTTTTTTTCCACTGATGTTTAATTCTGTCTGGACCAACTAGGATGTGTTTGCGTTTTATCAGTTCCACATGAAGCCCACAGTACAAACACTCAGCATCACTACTAACTAGAGCACACTGTGTACCACTGGCACAGCCTGGCACTACGAAGCAGAGTTAGCACGCATGAGAATATTTTCAGACAGAATTTTCATGGATTTATTAATGCATGGATGAAAACCAGGGACGAGGATAAATTTGTTCAATATATCAGCTCCTGGTACACACTATATACTGTATTCCCATATCTGATGTACATAGCATGGGAACAGCCAGTGAGGAATGCTATAGTCTTCTATTTTTATCTAAAGAAGCTTGAGGGGGGGCAAGAAAAATAGTTCCGGTTGATAGTTTATGGCAGTATAAGCCCCCCCCTCGTTTTCCCTTGATTTAAAAATTCGGAATAATCATCTATTCATCACATCTAAGTGTGGATATAGCCTGTTTGAATCTGCCCAAGCAGCAAAAAAACCCCAAAACATTAAACACAAGACAGTGACAGTGAGAAACAACGCTGGAGACAAACAACACATCAAACTGTGAGAAAGTATAAGAAATATGCCAAATACCTCAGCAACTATAAAAGCCCTCACACTCCCCCACAGTACGTTACATGAACACATAGTATGTGAGCTAGAATATCTACACAGGCAATAATGGGGCTTACTTCCTGTTGGAATTAGGTCTCGATCTGGGATGAAGAGTTTGTAGCCGTAATGTTTCTCCAGGACGTCGGGGAGGATCTCCAGGGCAAAGTGTTCCTCCTCCCTGGTCTCCTGACTCCACTGGTCAGGGTCCACTTTAGTGTAGGACAGGTATGCGTCATAGTCTTTGTTTTCTGGAAAAAACAGAGAGAAAAAACAGGGAATGGCGCATGACACAGCTGCAGTAGAATCATTGATATCCAGTGCAAAAGGTGGAATGTCCCTAAAGTCCTCGTGCCACAGCCAAAATCTTGTACAAGCAACACTGTACAACATTAGGTGTGCATAAGTATGTGGACACATTCATATTACACATGTACTGTATTTACTTTAACCAACTCAACCTATGAAGGCATTAAGGTTTTTTTAGAGTTGCTTTTTTTTCATCAAGACACAAAACCTTAGATATATTTTTCACATTATTAATTTTTACATATCATTGTTGTAATAAGCCTCTTTAAAAGCCCCCAGTCCTCTGGGAAGGCCTTCCGCAAGATTTTGGAAACCTGGCTCCAGGGATTTGTTCCCGTTCAGCCCTGAGAGCAAGGCACTGGTGCTGGGCGAAAAGGCCCTTGCTCACAGTTCACGCTCCAGTTAGTCCAAAAGGTGTCGGAATGAGTTGAGGTAGGAGCTTTGTGCAGGCCGGTTGAGTTTATCTTCATCCTTAACTGGAACAAAGTGGCCTAGTTTAAAAAACATGGCCCAGAACAAAATATACAAGAAAGTATGTGGACAGAGGCAATTTATACTTCTGGCCATGCAGTGTATATGAGAAACAACTTGGGATAGATAGAAAAAAGACCCAAATCATGATTCCATCTATACTTTTCTACCCACCTCGAAATGTCCCAGAAGACGGTGGGAAGAACTGAAAAGGCAGAAAATAGACAAGGGGAAAAAAGCACTACCGGCGACATGTTCAGTAAGTCCTACTCATTATGCTCCGTAGAAACTAGAATGTGGGCCAGCCAAAAAGGGAAGAGGGGCTTTTTCCCAAAACTCTCTGAGGAGCACACACAGCTTTGAAACTCATAGGAAAGGCCAGGGCTGCGCTCAATGAGGATCCAAACATCAAACGACGCTTTCAAATTAGCAACCAACCTTGCAAATTAAACACCTAGCAAACTTGGAAAATCAAAAACAGCTTGTATCAGTGGTCCCTGACGGTATGACTTAATCATGTGGAGGTTTGAGTCAACAAAACAGTGTGTAATAGATAATTCATGCTAGTGTGGAGACAATTCAGTGATTTTAAAACGAGTTCAGTCTTTTCAGAATCTCTGAAAAGGAAGCCGCTCAAAATGCAAAGAGGAAAAAGAGAGATACTGTCACACAAACAGACAAATCCTTTATGGACACAAAACTTCACTACATTTCTGTAGA
The DNA here is from genome assembly GCA_016859345.1 of Istiophorus platypterus. Taxonomy (NCBI): domain Eukaryota; kingdom Metazoa; phylum Chordata; class Actinopteri; order Istiophoriformes; family Istiophoridae; genus Istiophorus; species Istiophorus platypterus. The sequence continues at coordinate 9,358,590 of CM029122.1, read as the reverse complement.
GAAAACAAAAAGTTACCCTCCAATTTCAGGCTGCTTATGCCCCTATTTGTCGCTCAGGAAAGGAGCTTCATGCCCATCGAGTCCCAGTTTACCTCTATCTGGCCTTTGACAGCAGAGGGTGGGCATCATTCCATGACATACTGTGACTGATTTCTTTTTAAATGGGCAACAAATTGGTCTCCTCTCTTCCCTATGCTGCCATTGCTGCCATTGCAGCATAGGGATCCCATGCACCTCTTCACCAACAGCAGGGAGAGAAGGAGAGGAAATGAGCTGCTGTCACTGTGACAGAAGCGGGAAAGACATCTATATCTACTAAGGCGTGTGTTAGGGATAAGGCTTTGACGGAGCACATGCAGGCGCACATAAAAACCGAATGCATACGTAAACAAACAGAACACATTCACAATGATGAAAACAAACCGACAAAGGCGCATACACAGTCATCAATGCTCGCTTAATCCGGAAGTTTAGACAAGAAAACCTGATGGTAAACAAAAAGGCAGAGAGAGGATTTTTTTTTTTTTTTTTAGATGCTTTTTCCTTTACCTCCATCCACATCCTCACTGCCAAAGTGCCTCCTGTAGAAAAGCATCAGCTCGATCTTGTAGCACTTGTAGAGGGAAATGAGAAAGATGAGTAGCAGCAGGATCGCTCCCAGTCCTCCTGCCAGCTCCACCGTGTACATGAGCTCTGCTGAGGACAACAGACACAGACCAGAAGATATTTAAAAACGCTGAGACGGCCCTGGTTTGAACTTCATTCACAGTAACTGTATGTCCGTCATGAGTACACAAGAAGAGGTCATAGATTCGTCACCAGGTTGGATTCAAAGTTTGTCTTTTTTTTCCCCATTGTTATTTTTTCCTGTTAAACTCAAAGAACGAGACGGTATAAAGGACACATTTACATCTGCTGCAGGGCTGGACAATCACAGGTATTTTTCAGAGCTCGGCTCCAAGTGAAGCAGCATCAATCTTCAGTGGGAAGAGACACAAGGCTCATAATGAGTTTGGGAAAAATGAGAGGGCACAGGGCACGGAGACGCGTGGAAAAAAAAGGAGATTATGAGAAATTGGATTCATTTCTTAGGAGCAGCGCAGCAATGACACAGCTCCGCACTTTGGCTGTTGTCCATAGTGGGACGTGTGACAATTTTGGACATGGATGGAGGGATTTTCAAAACAAGAGGCTTCTGTTTATTCATCTCATTTACTCCCCTCTCCATAAAAACTATTCTTCTCTCCCTATCATTTCCTTCCCCCTCTTTTCTCCCCCTGTCTTTCCATTCATTTCTCTTCCCTGTTATCTTCTCTCCATCTCCCCAGAGACCTGGCCCGGGGAAGGATGAGTTATGGTGTGTATTAAAGCAGCGTTTACCTGTATGGCTCAGCTAGAATGGGTCCACCTTATATCTGTCATACCGTGGGCTGGAATACTGCGCCGCTGCCATAGCAACTGCAATTTACTCTCTTTATCATCACAGATTATATGAGGTCAAGTAATATATATTTGTCTTATTGATGCAAGTTCACAGTCAAACAGTCGAAATTGATATTCTTACTGTATTCAATATCTTTTTATTTTACTAATTTGCTGAATAACAGTTAAAGGCTTGATTTTTATGTTATCCCAAACAGGTTTAACTAAAGACTCAATATTGGACTAAATAATAACTAAAAAATTTAAAATGAAATGTGGTTTTATAGGCGGTTATGTGCTAGATTGTTTCTTGGAAAGGCCCAAAAACTTCTGTTCCCAGTCTTTGTGCTAAGCTAAGCTAACTAACAAGAGCACTGAGAGTGGTATCAATCTTCTGACATAACTCAATGCAATAATGCCAATAAGGTTATTTTTCAAAATGTAAAACTAGTCCTTTTATTCTTTTATCTTGACACATATTCTGTTTGAGGTGGCTCATTATCCTTGACTTTTTTTTTTTTTTATAAACATAAACTAAGACAGTGCTGTTGTTTTGACTCTCTAATATGCATTTCATTGGCCTTCTCTGCAGCTTTAATGCTCCTAAATAATTCTGAGGTGGACGGAAAGGCAGAGCACAGGGACATTCAAAAACCTACTGCAGGGCTTATGAGTGATGCATTCTGGGAGGGGAAACATGAAATAAACGTGAGAATAATGTGGATGAGAAAGACAGAGAGAGAGAGAGAGGGAGGGAAAGAGCTTCGCTTGAAATCCTTCTTTAAGTCCTAGCATCCCTCTCCTCGGAAATACTCCTTCGACAGATGAGAGTTAAATGAAGCTGTCTACAGTCTACAAAGACCACTCAAAAGGAATAGGGCTGTCTACAAAAGGCAGTCAAAGAGACAGCGATTAAAGCTGAGGGACAGACAGATGAAGACTTAAAATGTAATTGTATACTGAAGATATTGGCCTGTTGGGAAAAGCTGAGGACCAATTTGCTGTTTAAACAGCCTCAAATTACCTCCTCTTTGTGGGGTGACAACCCGTGCATGAAAAGAGCTTCAGACAAGTCATGCTAGAGAGCCAAAATAGCTACACAGCTGCTGAGGCACACGCAGAGAGAAACAACACAACCAAATGGAGATTGAGAACAAATTAGTAACACAAGCATGGATAGGAGAAGAGACAAAATGATGGGCAAGAGGTGCAGAAAAAGAGTGCTCTTTTAAAGAGTGTTGTAATGTTAGTACCCCCATTCATATCTGTAATGTAAGAAAGGGGGTAAAAAGAAATGGAAATTATTGAATCTATTTAATCACAGAGTAAGATTTTTGTTATTGGATAAAATGGTCAAGGACTTTCCTCTAAACAGGTTTAAGACTTGATATTAGATAAATGACTTTTTTAAAGGACAGGTTGTGTAGTTTTTAAGGAACTACACAACCTTGCTTTCCTGTTGACAGATGATTGACACCGCTCTCATATCTGTCTGATGAATATCCATCCAGAGACTGGAGAGACGGAGCAAAGAGGAAGCCTGGTTCCGTCCACTGTGACAAAATCCAGCTCGTCTAGCTCACTGACTGTACCTCAGTCTGACCAAAACCAAAATCCACAGTGTAGAAATGATCAGTTGTAGATTTACGGGGGTGTTATGTGCCTGACCATTTCTCGGCCAGGCCCAGTAAACTCCTGTACTAAGATGCACTAACTAGCTGCTCGTGTTAGCTTTGTATTTACCATAGAGCCATGAGAGTGGTATTGATCTTCTTACATAACTCCATGCAATAATGCCAAAGAGGGTAGTTTTCGAAATGTGTAACTAGTCCTTTATCTTGTAAAGACAGATTTTCTGTATGAGTTGGCTCATTATCCTTGACGTTTTTCATAAACAAAAACAAATTATGTGTCTCAAAAGGCCAGTGCTGCTGATTTAGCCTTCTAATATGCATTTCATTGGCCTTGTGAGGCATGAAGGGGGGGTATATGAAGTCTTCCTTTTCCTGTTAAAAATATTCCGATATATTTGATGTTGTTGAAGAGACAGAATTTCTGATTTGCTTTGCCTTTTTAAAAAAAAAGAATTTCTGTCTCTTAAGCAGCTAAATGTGCCAGCTTTTGATTGGTCTGTTGCGAACAACAGATCAACAGACTTGCTGGTGAGGTAATGGGTTATAAAAACTTTTCATTTGAACTCAGCTGCCCGCTGTGGCTGAAAATGATGCTAATGAGAGCAGTTAGAGTGAATGAGAAGAGTAAAGAACTTTAAAATAAAAACAAAATAAAAACGCTCAATAGAGCGGAACAGAATTGCACTGCATTCTCTATAGGTTCGTCACTATGAGCAACTCCTTTCACATAACACATTCATAGTAAATATGAAAATATTGATTAGACCAGCTTTAACCTCTGACACACCAGGAGGTCAGTAACAAACCCCTGCTGTGCAGCCAAAATATGCTCAATCTTGTGGAAACTTCCACAAATACCAAATGTATCAGCCTGAATTTTGTGGAAATGTAAAAGACATCTAGAATATTTGTATTTGATGAATTGGTGCAGCCCGGGCCTTTAATTTTACATTCATCGTATAGCTTTAATGAAGACTTGGAACAAGCTGATACAGAATATATATCTAAATGAGGAATAAGATGATTTTTCCATCCCTAAAGCCACTTAAGGCAAAATAGAATAAAAAATAAAAACAGTCCTCACTGTCACTGTGGAAAACGTCAAAGAACACTTACCCCGCCTGAAGAGCTGGATTGTAGCTTGACGACGGCCGTTACCATTTTCCACATAACAGGAATAATTTCCCAGGTCCTCCTCCTCCAAGGAATCAATCGTCAAGGAAACGGCGACTTCCTGTTCACCAAGATGTTCTTTGACCACCCTGCAAGAAAAATAAAACAGAAAAAAAAACTTTCTGAACAATGCTTCTCTGCAGCACGTGAGGTGAAGCTTGTTGAAGCAAGTCCCCCTGATTTCTACTCATTGAATGTAGAACGTTTAATTGGTGCAATTGAATGTGGCGGCAGGCGGCATTTTTCTGATGGGGCTTCAAGGGTCATTATCCTGGGTGAAGCAATCACAAAGCATGTTTGTGTACAGTTCTTCATAATATATACATGATAAAAATACCCATAACTGGCACCTTTCCGTACAACAAACGTATCTTGATGAAGCCCCTTTTGTGTTGCTGTAAGTACTTCACAGTATGTTACGTTCTTTCTCGGCATGCAAAACATATGAGAAATGAAAATCAATAAGGACTTGGCGTATGTGTGGTGGTGGTGGTGGGGGGGGGGGGGGGATCAAATAATGGCGATGAGAGGGAAATCTTTTTATAGCGGCTGCCATGGTAACCAAGAGAAGGAGAGAAAAGTAATATTCCTTAAAGTAAATGAGTGTCCCCCGCTGGGCTGGTTGAGCCTGATGAAGGAGGAAATGGGAAGATAATGCTCCCTCGTACCTCAGACATACTACTTAGCCCACTTTTACAGCTCCCTCAGCACAAATGACACTTTGGAGGAAACAAAGTGCAAAATTCGAATGAGATCACCGCTGTTTGTCCGTACGTGTGCGCGTGCACAAGTATGTATGATTGAGAGCACGTGTTAATAGCGGCTATGCACGGAGAGGGAGGAGAGGGAGGAGAGGGAGGAGCGGGACGAGCGACGAGGAAAGCGTGTGGTGCGCGAGCGTGTGTTCGAGTGTGCCGGGGCAAAATGACTCTCAAGCATCTCTCCCTCAATTAAGGACAACTCGTTGGGGCGATTTGGCATCAGGAATTGAAAGTGTATCGTGGGCTTTTGCGTAGAGAGGCTGAGGCAGTGCTGAGGATACTTGTAGTTTCAGCTGAGTCTGTCGTGCTGTGGGTTGGGGGCTGGGGCGCTGAGGAGGGAGGCATGAGAATAATTCATGTCTCTCCAGGGAGTGGCGGGTACTTCGAAGCATTTCCATTTCGCATTATCACTCCCGTCAAGCTTCATATGTCTTATATCCCGTTTTATTTTGTAATACTCACCTGTCCTGTCGTTTCAGTTCCTGCCCTCCTGTGTCTCCTGCCCTTTGATCACCCACACCTGCTTCTAATCAACTTATCTGTCCCTCGTGTTTCCTGTCAGGCCAGCCCGTACACACTGATCAGCCACAACATAAAACCGGTTACTGGTTTTCATGTTGTGGCTGAATGGTGTATATACTCCCCGTTTCCTCCCTTCCCTCCCAGATTTCTCGTTGTTGTACACCGCTTTCCAGCGCTCTCATTGTGTGCGAACCACTTTGCTCCTCAGTAAAGACATTGCCTTTTTGAACTCATTGTGTTTCCCTGGCACAGCTTGCTGCCACACAACTTGATGGATAATGACCACCATAACTGACCAATAGCCGGGGCCTAAAATGGAAACGACGAAGACCTAAAGTTAGTGAGCATTTGGGTAACAAGGTGCAGGTGAAGCACATACATACACATGAGAGCTGAATGACAGCTCAGAACACATACACAAACAGCTTGGCTAATGAATGAGTTTGAACCACACCAGACCATGAAAGTGGGTGAATCTACTGCATTTTTCTTGTTTGTGTGAATCAAAACCAAAAGTTTTAGATCTGTAGAATCCCATGTAATGCTTCGTAAAACCCCTCTCCCCCTCCTTTGGGTGAATGGGTTTACTGATTCAGAGTTAGAATAAGTTAATCGCAAAACACTTTCTGAAACTATGGCTGCTGCAGGCACTTTTTTCCAATACTCTCTCCTTTTCCTCATTTGCAAAAACTGTGTTTGCTCATTTAGTGATCAATTTGCAAATTATTCGTTCTATTTACACACTGACTCCAACGTGCACCTGCAAAACACCAACTGAATCGGTTCAACAACATATCGATCACCTGCTTTATTGTGCTGAGTCAGATTTGTTTTTGCTAATTTATTAATCTCTGCATGCTATGCTAATATCCAGTCATCCGTGCTATGATACCAGCAACAGCCCTGTTCCTCTGGCACAAATGAGAATTTATGGGGTCGGGTTACCATAGAAATGAACTCCTCCAAATCAATAGGCTCAGGAGTTGGGTAAATAAATGCCTGCAGAAAGTCTGAGCCTGGTGTATGAGAGTTCCTCTCTAAGCTCGAGTTTGGCTGCTGATCCATTAGCAATAAAGCTAAAACTGTGTGGGTGCCAGCCTGAAGACGGTAACCCTTAGAAACATGCCCACTGTATCTGTCCACTCTATCTAAAAGGGAGGCTTGGCTGCAGGGTGAGCACATCCTTGTTCATGTTTAGTTCCTCCTTTTCTCGCTCTCCATTTCTCTCCAGTCATTCTGCATTTCTGGCTGCGTTTCTGGATGTAAAACCAGGGCTCTGGCTGGACCCACACAAGGCTGGGGAAGCAGCATCAACAACAGAGAGTGGATGATCAAATACATTATTGATCCGCTGCATGAAATATCGGTATGAATTATTGAAAAGGTAACCCCTCAGTCAGTGAGTGGGGGAAATCCTGGAGTCAGGGAGTAATGGAGAAGGAGAGAAAGGGAGAAGAAAAAGACAGGAGAGTAGTGGTTGTGGTTAAAATGAAATTTGTTTCCGTTGCCTGTTCATATCAGTGCACAAGGCAACTCACTATCACAGACATGTCTTCTTTACTTTCCTCCTCAGTGACTTCTACTATATTTCTTTCTCTGTCCACTTCTTTCCCATCTGCTTCTTTCTCTACCTCTCAATTTCTTCCCCTCCTACCCCTCCTCCTCGGCTCCCCTAGGACCATCTGCATGCTTCTGTCGGCGGGTGCAGCAAGGGAGAGAGCGATAGTGGCGGCGGTGTGAAAAATGGCGGTTGTTAACCATCTGACAGGGCTGTCTCCCCAGAGCTGCAGCCTCTCCAAACAGCCCTAATGGGAAACATGCACATGGACCCGGGAATGGACTTGTTTAAATGTGGTACACCACTAGGAGGGAGAGACATGGAGATGGGCTTGTTTAAAATGTCTTAGAGGCCCGAAATGAGGCTTTCTGGGCACATTTTACAACATTTCACTGAAATGAGATAGTAAGAGAGGGCGCGGTACAGAAAATTCATTAAGCACATTCATCTCTGGTGCAAAATGTTGGGACAGATATACACGCATGGCGACAGAAAGCAGGGCATGGGCTTTTGTTAAACTGTGGTTTCACAGTCTGGTGGTGAGTATAAACCAACAAATATGCATCCTGCTCAGCAGCAGATGAACAGAAAGTTCAGGAAGAGCGAAGAAAAAGAAAACTCTAGAAAGAAAACAAGATGGAGAAAAACAAATCGGCTCTGATTGTAAAAACTCAGGTGGAGACAGATGCGATTTAGGTAATGTATGTTATTACTACCTACTTAAAAAAATTTGATAAAACATTAACATTTCATGAATTGAATGCACAACATATTCGGTTTTTCTTTATTTTTTTCTTCAGTTTCTCTGTTTAATAGCTTTCTATGCTTTGGCAACATGTTTTTGATCAAACATCAAGTCACAATTGTCACTGACACTGAGAGAGAGCAGGAGAACTAGACGTTCAGCCATGACAGTGTATACAACATCCAGTTGTTCATGACAGACAACAACTTAAACAACGGTACTGAAAACGGCTGTGTCGGCTACACAACTCAAAACTACTCGAGTCAGATAATCCATCCTGACACACAATTCAGAACCTTTAGTTTGTCTTCATTTTCAGATTGTCATCAGAGCTGGTAATGCAGCTGCACACAAGGACCGGTTTGAAAATTCTCTTTGGTGGAGTGTCAGAGAAACAAACCTTTTAATGCAAGGAACAAAAATAAGAAAAAAAGCCATCCCATTTCCCTTTTTCAGAGTGGGTTTCAGAGTGTGCAGTGCAGGTTTGCTATTTTTTCGTCCTCTGACTTGAAGATTTTTTTTTTTTATTTTTTGACAAAGTAGCGGGTAAATGCAATGAGGCTTGTGACAAATAATCAATATTGCAGTGCAGCACAATGCAATACACTTGCACCATTACTGTGATATGTTGTAAATATACAGGAACCAGTGGTATTGAAGTAACAATGTTCAGAGCTCTTAGCTGTTTTGCTTCCTCACAGTGCTGCCGTTTACCACTTTATGCAGTTAAACCTTTAAATAATGCCGGTACACAGCACATGTTGATGTGCGTGTGCTAAAAAGAGCCTTAATGCTTTTCTTTTTTTGTGATACTGAGAGCACTTCCTAATGCAGTATATGTGAAGTAATACTAATTTTGAGTTAAATGGGCTAAAACATGCAGAACCATTGGTATTGTCCCTTAATATTTTCCAGTGAATTTATCGCAAGCTGCAATTAATTCCTCATTACCGTCAAGTCCAATGAAATGATTTCAACTCCTGCAGTGTGTTTCTTACTTGATGTCGCTCTCCTGGACTCTCTCTTCGTCCAGGTCCTCTATGAACTTCTCCCCCTTCATCCAGTAGATAAGCGGGCTGACGTCACCGCTGTAGCCAAAAAACGCCCGGCAAGTCAGGTTCAAAGCGCTTCCTGCAAAGACAGAAGATGACGTGCTGTCATGCTCAATTGTCCCGCTGGCTTTGTAAAGATTTACAAGCGCCTTCAAAGTCACTCAGTGACATCAACAGAATCACTCTGTGCTATTTTGTTTGTGACAAGTGGTGACATGTGCATTCACAATTCTATGTAATTTGGGCATCATTCACGTATATGTCAGAGCACACACTAGCCAGCACTAACACATGTATATGCATATAGACACATCAAGAGACTTGCACAAAATTCATGTCAAATGATAGTTGCATATGAGAACATGTAAGTTGGACATCTGCGCAAACCTCAACAAATCTTTCGAGACGTACAGCTGCAATCAAAGTAGATAGATTGCAGAGGTTTTCACAGAGGCTCAAACGGGAACATCTCTGCAGATGTTCTGGTTTGTTCATGTCAACAGCAGACACACACACATAGTACACTGATCTGCAAGCGAGTAAACAGTAATGAACACATGAGGGCACTCAAGAGCTTCCTAAAACCCCTCTCGAGACCGCGTGTCCGTGAGAGAAACAAAGGCAAAAAGAAGTGAGACAGCAAAAAGGAGTGAGACAGTAGCATTATTTTATTTAGAGCTGCTGCCAGTTATGAAAGAAGGTCAGGAGTCAACAACTGCGGTTTGATAAGAGTTGATATGTGAAAGATGAGGTAATTGTCACCGACCAACGGGGCCTTTGTTCCGTGAAATGATGGATTATCTCCTTGGTTCAACAGAGAGGGCAAGTAGACAGAGAGAAGAAAAAGTGATACTTCATGCAACAATTTTGAAAATAACTTTCCTCCACCTGCATTTCAACAGTGCAGATGGTATTATTGTGCTATTCAAGGGTGATTCAAAATCATTGAATAACTAGGGATAGGAAATTAAAAAAATGTATTCCTGATGTTACATGTAGCCCCAGTGTGAGCTGATTACAGTTGGCATAAGGAGGCCCTTTTTTAGTGCTCATGCAAGACCGCCAGTGTCTGTGAACTATGCATGTATTAAGCGGGTGAACACAAAGATAGAGCACTGTTGTCATATACTATGCACATGTTTATTCTGCATTCCTCTGAAGTGGCATTCTCAAAGGCCTAGGGTGCAGCAATCACATGCTGGTGCCTCTCGGTGAACTACGCAGCAACATGTAAAACAACACACAGATCAGGGAGGCTCATCGTGCTCCACATGCTGTAGACTGTACGGACGCCGCCCTCAGGAGAGCTTGTGCCGTGACTGGCTCTGAGGCATGTGATTTCGGGAGGCGCAGGGAGAAATGCATGAAGCGGACGGGGGTGGAAGAGACGCTTATCCCTTTCAGCAGGATTTATGAGCAGGAGTGCAAGGTAAACCGCACCGGTGTGGGGCACGTCTTCATTAATGCTGGTTAGCGTGTTTAAAAAAAACAGAAAACCATGGACAGCTCCCCACAGACTATGTGTGGGGAGTAGAAGACAAACTATGGTACTTACAGCCTCAAAAATAAATGTGTTTGAGTCAAATCCTTTCTTACACTGTCAAAAAATAAATGCTTATGTATTCATTGCAAAACTGTTCGATTGGATTGCATTGTTGTTTTTTTTTTTTTACAGGGGTTTCTAATTATTTTGGCCACACAGTATTATGATCTCTGAAAAGCCACACCGTTAACAATTCTGCACCTTTTTCTCACATTCCCTGACTGTGACCAGTGGCGGTTAGTTTTTGCAAGCCTGTGCATGTTTGAACTAAGGGCATGTATCCTCTGTGCTCCCCATGCCCACAACCCAGACACAGCTTCAAAAGATTTCAGTAGGTCACTCTCGGCACTAGGAAAGTTTTATGGCATGCAGGGAAGGAGGCTGGGAGGACACCCAGGAATGAAATGATAGTAATGTCTGTGAGGAGCAGGGGCTGACATTTCCAAAGTTCAACAGCCACTCTCAGCTTGGTATTTGTGAACAGCCGGGCTCTACAAAGGCTACATGCTGTACCTACAAAACAGGGACCTTCCGTGTCTGATTATACACACAAAAAGACACACCCAAACACCCAAAGACACGTTTTTGGTGCAGCGCCCCACTGTACAGTGACAATTATTTGAGTAGCAAACGTGTAAAATAGCCATACTGTGAAAATTACATACTCTACAACTTTGTCTGAGACAGATGCAACATCTCCATTTTCCTCTTTTTTTTTTTTTTTAGAAATCTCCCCTGGGCTGTTAGTTTATCCCACAGATCAATTGCAAACTAGGAATGTCATGCTGCCAGCAGTCACCTGCCTGGAGAGGATGTTTCCACTGCGCTCTCTGGGAATCACAGGAAATTATTGATGCTGTCATGCTGTCTAATTCTAATCCAAGTGCAGCACTCCCTAAAACGCTCTCACAGCCACATTTGTTACTTCTTCCACTATAACAAGCACCGGTGGGTAGTGGCACATCTGCAACATTGTGGATGCATGATGAGAGCCGGACATTTCCTTCCCAGAAGCTGGCTTATCAACTTTAAGTTGAGAGGCTGCCCTACGCATAAACCTGGTTTTTCTCTGCTGTGACAAAGATTTATACCCTTTTTTTTTTTTTTTTTTAAACAACACCACAATGTGTATTAGTAGCTTTTTATCATGGCACATCAAAAATAAACCAATCTCAATCTTATCATTTCTTTAAATATAATATACAATTCCATTAACTATTCACAAAATGAAGACTGCTGTGTCCTGTCCTACAGTTTTACAGATGCATCTTTTACAATGGCGTCTTATGGAGAAAATAATTTTCTTGTTGCAGTGCCACGGCTGGCAGTGGTGATAGATTGGCAGCAAGGCTTACTCTGCTACATGATGCCCAGCTCTCCAAATAAATCCATGGCTTCAAAATGTCCTCTGCCTATATTTAATGTACCTTCACCTCCTGCTGGAGCCATTCCTTAATACCCAAAACTTTCCAGTGTATAGCTGGGATAACGCCTATGTTATTTTAAATATTGCGTATTTATTTTCTTGGCGCTACATATACAGTGGAGATTTTGGTGGCAGACTGAAAAGCAAATGGATGACTGTTTTTCCAAGCTGTTGAAAAAGACAAATATTAGCCGGGAATTGAGAGAAGAAAGTTTTACATAAGGTTGGCATGACTCAGTCACAAGACTCTGAGCCAGCAAACTACTATGATGTCAAGCCGGCTGAAGTTTGAACAGATGGTAGGAAAATTATTAACCAAGACTGGAAAAATGAGGTGAATCATTTGCACACTATCAAAGTTACAGAGGAGGAGGAGCAGCTTTCAAAATCCCTCTGTTCTCTCCGGCTGTCCAATCTCACAGCAGTGACATCAATATTATAAACTATTATTATTCTCAGAGCAGTCTGTAATCCTTCGTAACTCACAAAATTATTTGTTTGTGTGTGTGTCTATGTGTGTGGGTATGAGTGTGCGTGCGTGAGTGAGAGACACCTCAATGGACCTCATGAAAGAAGGAACACGTACCGATCTAAAACCTGTTAATTAAAAGCCTGTTGGTCCTGCACAGTGAGTTGCAGGTAAAAACATCGTAGAAGGCAGAGGGAGCAAAAAGGAAGGTTAAAATATGCCAATTTTATGTAATTTTTAATAAAAAAGAGTAAGAAACAAGAACAAACTCAATATGTAATGTTCCGGTAGAAGCTAAAAAAACAGTAGACTACATTTGTATATATTACACACACAAACACACATAAATCTCTCTCTCTCTCTCTCTCTCTCTCTGTATATATATACATATAGAAGATGGTAACTTGTTGCCATACTTCACATGGTCAGCAACAAAACTCAGACAGGCTGTGGCATTCAAACAATGATTGATTGGTATTAAGGGGCCCAAAATGTGGCAAGAAAACATCCATGGATTCGTGCTGTTGACGCCAAATTCTGACTCCACCATCTGCTGCCTCAGGAGAAAATCCAGATCCATCAGACCAGGCTACGTTTTTCCAGTCTTCAACTGTCTGGTTTTGGTGTGTCTGTGTCCACTGCAGCCTCAGACTTATTTTCTCGGCTGACAGGAGCGGAACCCGACATTGTAGCTCACCCGCCTCAAGGTTTGACGTGTTGTGCATTCTGAGATGCTTTCCCGGTTATTGGAGTTATCGTAGCCTTTCTGTCAGCTCCAACCAGTCTGGCCATTCTCTTCTGACCTCTCTAATCAATAAGGCATTTCTGTCCAAAGAACTGGATGTTTTTTGTTTTCTGCACCATTCTGAGTAAAAACTCTGGAGACTGTTGTGTGTGAAAATCCAATGAGATCAGCAGGTTCAGAAACACTTAAACCAGCCTGTTTGGGTTTCTACCACAACGCCCTGTTCAAAGTCACTGATATCACATTTTTTTTTCTCCATTCTGATGTTCTGATATGAACATTAACTATACCTCCTGACATGCTTCAACATGATTTTATACATCATGAGTCTGCCAATGTGATTGGCTGATTGGATAAATGCACGAATTAGCAGGTGTACAGACATTCCTAATAATGTGCTCTGTGTGTGTGTGTGTGTGTGTGTGTGTGTGTGTGTACTGTATTTTTTCATTGTCTTCTTTATTGCTTCCCCTGCTGCTTTTAATCAGTCCATTAGTCTCAGATATGATCCAGCAGGTGGCAACTATACACGTTGAAACTACTGAAACTCAGCACATTCTGTCAACTGAAGCAGAGCTGAAGAAGTCGAGCCTTCATCAACCTTTATTAAAGTGAAGGCCAGAGGGAAACTCAACTAACTTTGCAAGTTGTTACCACCTTTAAACCCAATACCAGTTCAAGTCAACATAACAAATAAATGCCACCATATTTAGTGAATAACAAAGTGCATATGCTCACACAAACTGCTTCCCAAGTTAAATTACCCAGCTATGAGCTGTGTGTAACAATTAACATGTGGCTATTTTGAAGCTGTTAGACATTTGGTGTTAGAGTGATTAAAAAACAACACGGAGAAGATCTTTTTGGTTTAAAGAGAAGTCCACAAGTATGACACCATCCAGAAATAAAAATTTTGGGGCAGCAGATCACAATCACAATTATCAATCAATATGTATATTGTTTGATCTATTATTCACTTCATCGTGTAGTCTAAAAATAGATTAATATTTTTTTTCATTGGCATTCAATAATTATTGGCAGTTAGAAGAATTATAAACAAAGATGAATTTTAGTTTAACTTTGTCTTAATATTATCCTTATGGTTTCTTTTATATCATCATCATAATCCTGCAGAAAAAATGAATATCGTAGCAGCCCTACTAACAATACAGAGCACAATGTCAGCTCAACAAATGCTGAGACAACATGCTTTTAATAAACTGTTAACAAAACAACCGTAAGCAAAAGAAGTCGACAGGCTGCCGGCAATATCGCTTTACTGCATTTCTTTACATCTGATACCTCCTTGCCCCTCTGTCCTTGGAATACTGTGCTACCTGCCTTCTGGCAAAAAAAAACCCTTAAAGACTCAAGTAAATTACTCGAGAATGTCTCATTTTTTTTGATGTTCATAATAAAATGTGTCTTTACGAGACGTGGCAAAACCCGGTGTGAAAAGTAACCCCCGCTGACTGAATGTGTGCTTTGTACAGCACAAGAGCATGATTGAGTGTTTACATGAGTGTGCTCTTCTTTATACCGTATGTGCATGTCTTTGTGTGTTGTCTCTGCCTTCACACATGCGTGGGCGTGGAACAAATCAACATAATCTGAGTTACTGACACCCCCCCCCCAGGGGGGCTGAGAGCTGGTTGTGGCGCCTGATGGAGAGGAGACTTAAGATCCACCCTTTCCTTTATTTCTGCTTGCTTTTGAAAAGCAACAAAAATAATAAGTCAGTAGACTCTTTGTGAAACATATTTATTTGCTTTTTTTGCTGAGGGTAAGATGAAAATTCTGATACCACTCTGGTATCTGTAATTTTAATGTGAAGGTGCGGCGCGTGGTTAAGCTCAGTTTAGCTTAGCTTAGCAAAAAGTCTGTCAACAGCTACCCTGGCTCTGTCCAACAGTAACGTACCGCCTATCAAAGCCTCTTAAACTCACTAATTAACATGATATATCTTCGTCGTTTGGGCGCAGTGACTTCTTGGAGACTGGTCATCACCTTTACAGACACTGAGCCCGTTGATCTTCTCATCTAACTCTTAGCAGGATAGCAAACAGGTGAATTTCCCCAAATATCAAACTATTTCTTTAAAGAGGAATTAAAAACAGCTGAAAATCGTGTTTTTTGCTATTATTCAGTGATTGAAATAATCACATTGCTGCACTGATGTCACAGTGCACAACACAATGTTTCAGTTCACTGTGACAGACAATACTGTTGGCCGTGATCCTCACTATTAATGAGAAAGGTCCGTGAAATGCCTCATTTCAGCCTGGTGCTAAATTACTCTTTAAAGTAATGAACTGTTAAGTTTTTGCCAGCCAGTACAGGTGTAGATACCCATTATACTATTACATGCATTTTGCAGATGCTTATGTCTAAAGTGACTTACATAACTAAATGAATGTGGTTATTGAATGCACTTCCCATAAATGCCCCTAAGTGTTTTCCACAAGTGTTTTTTCTATTAGAAAATACAGGCGAATGACAAATTAAAGGAAAATCCTGAAAAATGAGTGGAGAAACTTGATGACAGCGTCCTTGGGCAGTACATGAGGGGTCAATGAATGGTTTGATGAGTGTGACAATGATGTGAATCATATGCTGTGGCCTTCACAGTCACCAGATCTCCACCCATTTGAGCACCTGGGGGAGATTTTGGACTGAGGTGTTAAACAGCGCTCTCCATCACCATCAGAACAACAAAGGAGGGGAATATCTTTTGGAAGAATGGTGTTTCATCCCTCCAATAGATTTCCAAGGTCATAAATTTGATTCGCATCAGCTCTAAGTGCATGTTTAGCTGATTTCATAATATTTGGGATAATTAGGCTTCGCAGAGCTGGCACTCAGAGTCAGACGGAGAATTACTTCGTAGCCAGAAGAGAGGAAGAAAAACCTTGCACAGAAAACACTACGCAGATGCTGTCCAAATTCAGTACAGATGCACAGTAAAACGCAGTGCGATTGACAGATATGCAGACAGAAGGGCAGATGAATGAACAGACAAGCAGACCCCCCCCCCAATAAAGCCAAGCGCACACAAACATGATTATAAATGAACACACACACGCACATCAATGTCGATTCTGTCTTTTCTGTCTTATCTCCTTCTCCCACAATCCACTGAATAGGACCCTTGTCTTTCACATGTCACTGCGTGGAAAAGAGTTGGTTTGTGCGTCTCTTTGTGTGTGACAGCCACCAGCCACCATGTTTTATTTGTAGAATAAGCTACAATCTGGTGTTCTTTTTG
The DNA here is from genome assembly GCA_016859345.1 of Istiophorus platypterus. Lineage (NCBI taxonomy): Eukaryota > Metazoa > Chordata > Actinopteri > Istiophoriformes > Istiophoridae > Istiophorus > Istiophorus platypterus. The sequence goes on along the minus strand of CM029122.1, from coordinate 9,342,275 downwards.
AATAAGTCATAGTCAGTGTGTTTGATGTTTCTTAACACGCTCTGGTCCTCAGCGCGACCCAGTGTTCTCTTAATGTTCCATTTTCAAGGCAGGGGACAAAGCCTGGCACAAGACAAGATATGAGATGTTAGTGCTTTCCTCATCCTGAAATGAACTTTTGCTCATTTGTTTGATTTTTTTTTTCCTTTCTTTTATTTTTTGCTCTGTGCAGGTGGGAAGCAAATAGAAAAAAAAGCAGGTGGGGATTCCATGTAACTCAAGAATGATAAGGTTTTGGTATTTTAGTAAAAAATGGGTCATCCCAAGGATCTATTCAGTTTTCATTTAAGTGTCACCCATTTTGGAGTACAATGGTTATTCTATTAGGAAGCACACATGATGGAATAATGGAAATATGAATCAATCAAAACAAAAAGCAGAGTAATATGAATAATATGAGCTCTCAAGACACTGAAACTTCAGAAAACACATGCAAAGTGAGTAAACACCAAATACAAAAAATCCCACAAACAAATGCGGCAAACAACAGAGATGAGTGTTAAAGCTCTGATTATACATTTTCCAACAAGGAGACACAAATACACAAGAATAAGTGTATGAAAACCTTTACTTTCAGCTCATCAAAATCTCTACTGTCCTCTAAAGAGAGGGACAGACAAGGTATATGTGTTACAGCTGCAGCTACTCTGACTAAACATCAAAACAAAGTACCATTATGTACAATGATAAGCTGCACAACAGAACACCAGGTTGCCACAAAATAACCTAAACACCCCCTAAAATCAATAGTCTCCTAGTTCCTAATAAAGAATTAAAAGCAGCAAATATTAGGAGTCTGGTGATACATGTGATGTCAAAGGTTTGCACAGTAGACATTGAAAAACATTTGAATTAGAAAATCAGTCTCCTGTTAGCATCGTATCACATCCTAACATCCGCATGCTCCCATCAGTCTTCTCTCAGCATACTCAAAAATGCAAAAACACAAGGTTACCAATGTCACACAGCAAAACAAAGATCCCATCCACACACATTTCATTTCCATCAGAAGAGATTATTCACAAAACATTGTTCACTAAAAAACAACAACAAAGTTTTAGAGATACAACTGTTGATTCTCTAATCAAATATTTGATAGTTTCAAATGTATAAATTTAACCACGGGACTCACGCAGACCCTACCCTAACTCAAGTCTGGTCGAAGAGCACAGCATGTGCACTGGAGATTTCAAGATTTCACCTTGTCCTTGTGTAATTTGATTTATGGGATTTTCACACAAAAAAAATGCCCATATGTGCATGTTTCAAACTCACAGTACAGCAGACAGATGTGAAAACAGCCTTCCAGTGACAAACTCTCAACATACTGTGCATCAATCTGTACTGTGAAGGTCATAGATTTAAACCATGATGAGTGTCTATCCTTAGCTCCCATTTGGGAAATGTATAAATGAACAAGTAAAATGAATTAATTCAGACTCTCTTTGGATGGTAATGTCAGTAGATAATGATGGAGAACTGTCGTTTGTTTGTTACTGTTATTGCAACCAAACTGAATTAACGAACATTACAACACTGATCATTTATCTATCATCTGAATTGCAGCAAAATTTTAATTTTGGTAGTCCCCCCCTCCTTTTTTAACTTGCTTTGTTTTAGAGAAAGGTGTGGCCTCAGTAACTGAATTTTACTGTTATTGTATGGTCATTGTGCCGTAAAATAAAACTGTGCCTAGATATTTTGTGAAAACTTGGGGGCTTGTCTTTTACTATGTCCACAAATATCAAATTTATCTTAAGAAAGGTAAATCATCTGCTTTTGATAGCGTTGGCTAGTGATAATATTAGCATGGTGTCTCAAGAGAGTGGCATTAGAGGAAAGTAAGCAGATCGCAATATACCAGTTGTGAATAAGACAAAATACTGGCACTAGCAGGACTGGACACACCGGCAAACAGGAGATACCGAAGACGAAGACACTGATGATGCCTCTGCTAAAAGCACACGACCAAAGGATCCATACAGTGTGCACCAGTATATGGGGATGTCATTATTCATGCTGGGCCTGCGGACTTGTCAAAACAGAGATGCTCACCCCTTCAGAGCAGCAGAGTTGTGTTATTCAAGAGGTGTAATGAAATATAAACTAAGCGACTGCATTTACAGTAGTGTGTTGTGGTGAGGCTTGACTTAGCTGCATCACTATGTGCAGTCGTGAATCGTTTGGTCGCGGTGGAGGTGTGTGAAGTTTCGGACAACAGGCTTAGTCAAGCCCAGGGGCCTATGACAGGATTAAATTGCCCCGTGTCACGACCACTTTGCACTGGTTGTTGCAAGTGAGCTATGACATCAAAAACATATAATTTCCATCTCATTTATCAAGTTCACTTGATGCTAAATATTATCATCTGCCAGTTTGCATCCACTTAGGATTGGGCTGGATCAGCACACTCCTGATATGGTTGTAACACCTCTAGTTTATACTACCCAACGAGATGACATATTAGCTAAACTATCTTTGAATTCTAAAGGTGGAGGCATATGTTTTATGATTAATGAACACTGGTGCACCATCTCCACCACAGTACAGAAGTCCTGTTCTGCAGACCATGAGTTCCTAACCATTATGTGCAAACCCTTTTACCTCACAAAGGAATTGGCATCCAATGCTATAACTGGTGTTTACATCCCACTGTGAGCTATTACTAACACTGCCACCATTGAACTAGCACACCACATATCCCCAATCAAAAGAACACATCCAGACTCCACAATATTTGTGTTGTTGATACAGATGGATACAGATGGATACAGATGTCACTGAAACTCTGAGAGGCTGCTTTGAATTCACTGTTTTCAGCATCTTCAGAGACACGTGTAACAGCCTTGACGGGTACACTAGCAGAGTGACATCACACGTCCAGTTTTGTGCAGAACAATGCATCCCTGCCAAAACCGTGATTTTTCACGACAATTGCAAACCTTGGTTCTCAAAGAACTAGCTGCAAAATGCGGTAAGAAAAACTCATTGGAGACAGGGAGAAATATAATTCCAATTTATGTGCCAAATATGAATTGTACCCTGACTGGAACAACAATTCATCACTCAAAAACTCTGGAGCAGTCTGGAAAAGCCCAAAGTCAATGGAAAATTACAAAACAGGGTCTGCTTCACCATCAGAATGAGGACCCTAGTCTCCACAACAGACTCAGTGATTTCTATGCATGATTTAAGGATGTACACATCCAAGCACTCATTCTCCCTCTCCCTTCTTCCCTCAACCCTCCTCTTTCCATCCAGGAGGCTGAGGCAAGGAGGCTTTTCAAAAAACAAAATAAAAAGAAAGCAGCAGGGCCAGATCAGCTCTCCCCTGCTGTGCTTAGCTACTGTGCAGATCAACTAGCTGCAGTGTTCACTGACATTTTCAGCCTCTCCTTATGACAATGTGCAACCCCACTGTGTTTTAAAAAATCTACCATCGTCCTGGTCCTTAAGTCAACCAAAACAACATGCCTCAATGACGTCAGGCAACTTGCCCTCACTTCAGTGGCTATGAAAGCGTTAGTCCTCTCCTACCGGAGTTCCTGTATATACACGCTGTTGGACCTGAATCAGTTCATTTATCTGGCTAACAGATGTGTTGAAGGTACTATAAACCTGGCTCTTCACTTCACTCAGCGCCAACCTCATATCAACAAACTCATCGAACTCCAACCAACACCGATCCATCCTGTTTTTAGACTTTAGTTTGGCTTTTAATATTATCAATCCTCTCAGTCACTCAAAAAATGAACTTCAACCCAGCTCCGTGTTATCGGACAAAAAAAAACATCATTAGACTCACAAAAACCAATAGCAAGTCTCAGTACCACCAAGAATTCAACTGGGTTGTACATTGGTGCAGCAACAAAGACCTCTTACTCAATACCACAAAGAAAATGGAAATACGTAGCTGTAGACCTCAGGAGGAGGATAAATATTAAAACCCTGGTTCATATTTTACACTAATCCATAACCCTGAAAGACACCCACATCGGTCTCAAAAAGATACACACTCTTACTAGTCCCACTTACCACAAGACCCCATATACTAACCTCTATACACTGGACTGAAATCAGACTGAACCTGATTGCATAGGTACAACAATTGTACTTTTTGCCAGTTAGGCTACTTGATATACTGGGGAACTGAACTGTACATATTCTTGCATTTATGTGTCTTTGCTTTGTGTGTTGATATGATGGATAACAGTGTCAGTTCGATTGTTTTTGGCACTGGACCTGAGCTATCATTCTGTACCGATTCATGACCAAACAGTTACCACCAACACTGTTGTGTGGCAGTGAAGTATCTGAGTATGGAGGTGCATCCATCTGTGCAGTTAAAAAATTGATAGATCACTTTGGAAAGTGGCGGTGGAGAAAGCCCCTAATGCATTTTGCATGTGATCATACATATAGTTTCTGTGTGCTCTCTTATGTGAACTACATGCAGCCTCAGTTTCACCCCTACAGTCACAGAGTAGTGGGGAAGGCAGAAATTGATTTAAAAATGGAGCTTTGAGAAAAGATGGTGAATGACAGGTAGTCAGCATCAACAACATCTCCTAGAGATTCCTTGAAATTCTCATTCCAATCCCCCTTGCTGAAAATATCTGATCCTGCTTCTTCATTCATGTTCATCTCTCCATGCTTGAGGGGGAGATGGGGTGGCATCTCCATAGAACTGTAAATGACCAGGTGTGTTTTCTGTTTTCTGTTTGTATCGGGAGTGGGATGTTGAGCCCAGATAAGTCCAAATCTGTCACTCCTTTTCTTTAGCCTCCTGTGTGTTACCATGACAACACCTACCGCGCTTGGAGCAGCTCTGCAGGCTCCGTCAGGACAAAAAAAAATACAGCGAAGACAGGTACCACTGGCGAGCAGCAATAAAAGTCAGCTCTAATTTAGAGGAGGGACAATAGTTTGCCTTGTTTCATCAAACGACCTTAAGAACCAGAATACTACCGTATCTTACAGCCCCACTGTCCTCAGAACAAAAAGCCGCATCATAGGGCATAGAAGTGAACAGATGTGAAATAATCACTATAGGCTAAACTTTTTACTCTGCATTGCGGAAAAGTGCGGGTAGCTGTGAGGTGGTGGAATCAGAGGGAATCTGCGGGGTTAGAAGTACCATAAAAATATGGATTGGAGGATTTGGGCAGGGTAAGTGGAGGAATGAGTGAGGGCAATGAGAACATGAAAGAGTTGGGGCCCACCCCTCCACCACCTCTGCCTCTCTTCTGTTCTAATATTGTCCCCTCTCCAGAGACAAGCCCGTAATTACCATTACAAGCCTGAGAGCTTTTAACAGAGGAGAATCCTGCTTCTTTTCATCTCTGTCACTCCTTCTCCCCATTTGTTCTGTGGCCCCAGATGATCCGTCAGGGAAATGTAAGCCTTTAATTACCGGTAAAAATTACGGCCTTTGTGAACAGGTAGTTGGTGCCCTCGCTTTCATCTCCCCTTTCATCTGCTAATCGCACCTTTTTGATGACATAATAGGTGCTCTGTCCGAGGCAGTGGAAGACAGAGCCCCGTTATACTGCGAAAGGCATTGTGGGAGACTCGTATGATGATGTGATGATGACCTAAATAAATGCTCCTTTATCTTTCTAGCAATTTCATACAGACTGGGAGATCAACGTACAAACAAGTGCCGTTACCCTACCTCTTCCTCAAAAATCCGCCTTGTCCATATCCCATGACTGTATGATACTGTTCCCCATGGGAATGGAAATAAAACTCCTTTATACACACCAGCTCACCCATGTTGTGAACCCTTCCCTTTTTAACCTTTCTGCAGTCTGGTGTACTGTAATTCAGACATGTGGAAACTAGTGTGTCTTGTTTTCTTATAAACAGTCTTTGTTACTCATGTTTTATCTTTGCTGCAGGCTCCACATCCTCCCTTTCTTTTATACATCCTTCATTCAAATGCCAGAGGGTTTGGGGACCAATTTTCTCATTGCTTTGGTTCATGTGAAATCTCCTTTCATGGCCAAAATGAAACAAGAGAAATGCAATTTTCCTTCAATGACACTGGGTGTCCTGCTTCTAAAAAACTGTTTTCCATGTGGCTTGAGAAAGTGTTGAGATACCCTTTGAGATTTGCATTTTTTTTTTTGAAAATAAGAATTAATGCTAATAGATGTGTTTGAAAAAAATAATAATTTAAAAGAAAAGAATTGAAAGAGGTAGGGATAAAAAAGAACAGTAAGAAAAGTGCAGCTTAAAGACATGTGCAGACATGCAGATCATAGAAGAGAGGGAGCTATAATTGGATCCTATCCAGGGGGCTGCAGGCCAAATAAAATGTGTGATTTGAACACTTGATGAGGAACATCACTTTAACAGATGACCCAAGAGAGGAGTGGCTGCAGGCACTGGCCCACTGACCAGAATACCAACTGAGCCCAGACTAACTCAATCAAAATTAGAGCTTAGTAACCAAGATCCAGACCCCTACTATCACCCCAAGTATAACATTGACCTTTATGACACCCTGTTCACACACTTGCGTCATTCTACTTCTGTCAACAGAGAGGCTCACTATTCCCTCGCTGCACCATATTTCCAAAACTGATATGAGGAACAATGGAGCCTCTGATAAAGGTAGGTTAAATAAAGATGGAAAATCCAAAGTTTTGAGTCACTAATGTAATAAATTCTTGTAAAAAAAATGATGATAGAAAAATACAATTTGACAACTTCAACAATTCAACAGAAATTTTGCAGTTTAAGTAATACTGTCCCATTAATGTACAGTCTTTAAAAATAAGACGCATCAGAAAGCACAAAAATACTTACGATTAGTATCCATCCACCTGTGTTATGTACATTTTCAATTTGCGCATAAAAACACCTGAATGGAAGTTGGCTGTTGGTTTACTGATAAAAGTAAAATGCAACAAAAGGCAATGGAAAGACACTGTCTGACACTGACAATATCATGACATACATGAAGCACGTGAGACAATAAAACATCCAGACAAGAAATTAGATCTGTGTGGAGTGTTGAGGAAAGCAATGTTCCTCAGATTAATATATGAAACAAACTAGTATCTCCGCCATGTCTCTATATGGTTTTTCACCTTTTTGAGTTTCACTGACACTCTTAATTGCATTTTCATTTTGCTTCCTCTTCTTCTGGAGTGGTTTAATGGCACCTGACTGAAAAATTAGTGCCACCAGCTGTTTATCTCAATGAACCAACTTTAATTGCTACTTGCCATGCTTAGAAAAAAGAGAGATGCTAGTAAACTCTCAACTGCTATTGGCTCTAGAGACAAAAACCATATTGCCACCCCAGTCATCAGGATTTAGATCATACCATGGATAAACAGCAGCATTATGTGTACTAAATGATGTTATTAATACCCTGCCCTGGACAATCATTTACACTCTGCTGCCTTTTCAAAGGCCTATCTAAAACTTCCAATTCTGCTGATCATAATACTTTGATACAAATTGTGTCCTTTGCTACAAATCATGTCCTGGTTACAACTAGATGGTCTATTCTATTACTATAGGTGTTCAAAAAGGCTTTATTCTTGTACCTCTTCAATTCTTCACTCAGCAATATAATCACAATATTATTTCTGCCAGTCCATATCAGAGTAGTAATTTTTATGCTCAAAATGCTATTTTATATACCATGGCAAAACCACAGCATTATGTGTACTATTTATCTGTTCTGGCCATTGCAAATCTATTCTGCTTTTGTTACATTTCATTTATCTTTTATCAAACTAACTTCTTTTAAATTTTGACAAAACAGGATTTATGCCATTCTCAGGGACACTTAAGTGTGTACAACATATTTTCCAATCCATATCCTTCAAGGTATTCATAATTAAATTTCAAAGCATTGTGAATACTTAAGTAAACTGACTGGACACTAGACTCGCTTTCAAGACCCATGTGGAATACCTGATGAGCAAACTGAAGGTCAACTTAAGCTTTTTAATATCGCCACTCTTTTCATAATCAGAAGAGCGTTGTTTAATATCCTTTTAATTCTGTGGCGTTATTATTTATATGCATGCCTCTTCCTCCACTTTAAAGCATCTTGACTGTGTATCACAGTGCACTGCACTTTATCACAAATGATACATTCATCACTCAACATTACTTCATATACGAAAAGGTGGGATGGTCCCCCATAACCGACAGAAGGATGGAACTTTATTCTATGTAGTATTTATCTATAAGGCTCACTGCAAAAACTGCTTCATTACCTCTCCTCTCCTCACTGGGCTTATATGAACACAATACTTACAAGGTCAGGTCACAGGATGATGTTCCCTACAACTGCAATTAACTGCAGAAAACGTTGAAAGTGAAATCTTTCATTTCATTGTAGGAGTTTGATAGACTAAATTATTCACGATTCCACTTGTAATTGCTGTTCTTAATGTAAAATGTAGTAACTTATGTGTTTGATTTTTTTGTGTTTGTCCTGCAAATTTTCAATCTTGTACACAGGTCTCTCTTGAAACAGAGATCTCCATCAATACGACTACCCCTGGAGTCCAACGTTTATTTATTTTTTGGTGTGCAGGTGTTTCTTGAAACCCGGTTAAAATTTGCACTACATTTTGATGGAAGTCTAGTTTGCCCGTGACTGATGAATGTTGGAGGTAAATGGCTAATGGGATGGAAAATCTGGTCAGGTAAAGTGAATGACTGGCCTCTGCCCCCTATTAACCATGACTAAGGTGTTAATGAGACAGGATTGGTGCCTAAACAACACCTACTGTGGTAAATGGAACACAAAGTACAACAACACGGAGGACTTTACATAAGACTTCTGACGCTCAAGTAACAGAATACATGAGATAAAAGAGAATAAATGGCAGTATAGAAGAAACCAACAAACCCAAGTCTTTTTTCTTAAAGCAATAAGAAATAGGTTCATTTTTGCTTAGATTTAAAGGTAAGAGAAGCTTCACCATGTTTGGATTTATTTCTGGAGTCCAGTGCAGACTGACCTAGAGCTTATATTCATCAATGAACTGGGTATTTTCCACTACCGTTGCTTGTCTATTGCACTGATGATAAAAGCAGAGAGGCAGTGGAGAGAGGGAGTCTGAGAGACAGTTTCATGGCCGTCCGAGACTTGCCTTGGAAGTGATTAAAAAAAAAACCCTCACAAAAAAAAACGCAAAATGTCGGGTGTGTTTGAAATAAGTTCTCCTCTTATTAATTTGAAATACTATATTTATATGTTACCTAGAATTAATGAAAGTCATGTATTTCCAGTGGGGACTTGATACAGTGCCAATACTCCGTTTCTCCGAGCACGGGGGACAACGGAAGTACTCGTCTTTGATCTATACTTTTATGAACCAAGTTGTCTTGTTACCCTGTGAGTTAATTTTAACTATATCTTCGGTCTTACTCTTGCTTATGGTAAATCATATGGTAAACCAGTAGTGAAACTACAGAAGATGATGGTGGCAGTGGGAGGCTCAGGTACAATACGAAGCAACATGTTTCTGAAAATCATTAATATATATACAGTCAACAACAATCCCTTAACTAAAGCATGTATGGCTTGTTAATATAATTTAAATAAAGTTTACATATCTAATAACTGTAAAATTGAAATAATTAACAAACACACTTAACTAACCATGAAAACCATTTTGTACTTAAAGATATTTATGGATAATTTCACAACTTGAAGATACATCAAATTAATATGCAGTTAGCAACAAGCTTGTGCCATTTGTATTAAAATATAATAATTTTATGCACAAATTGTGATTTATTTTGCACACCCTCTAGAGCCTTATGCATAACCCTGGCTTATGATCGTACCCTGTCTTCTGAATAGCAGATCTAAGGTATTAATTTACTATTTCTCTTTTATCTCCTTTCTGTGCGCAAGAGATCACATATCTTCACTTCCCGAAGAGGCAGACCCTCTGTATCTCTTCTTTATCCTCCAGATATGTCACCCTTCCACTTGTAGCTAACCTTTTTCGGGTTGTTCATATTGCTATTTCCTCGAACCAAAGCTTTGGCTTATCTTCTGAACATCACCCGAACCCTCTCAGCCCTATTATTTTCTCCATTACTTGCCTTCTTTTACTGTTCTCCGCAAAGCGGACCCCCCACCCCGCTCAGCCCTCCTCTCCTTTCTATAACACAAAAGGTTGCCCACCTCTCTTCACCTCCCACACCTCAGCCTCTTATCGCACCTCTACCATTCTCCACCCTGTCCTCCCTCTAACTCTCTAGTTTTGTAACCAGACAGACACATGGGCTTTGCTCATTTTGCCCTTTTTCTTTTTTTTTTCTCACTTCACTGTCTTTTGCTCTTACTTCTTTTCATCTCTATCTCTCCCCTGTTTCAATTTCAGATTCTTGTTCCCCTCCATCACATCACCATCACATTGCCCCACACCCAATTTTCAGGTACCCCCCCTTCAAATCCAGCAAAAGCATGTCTGGTAATTTCAGGGCTTTTGAGTGGGAGTTCAGATTGAGCTCCAGTCGCAGGAGGCCAATGTGTTGATAAATCTAAATCAAGGCTGACAAATGACTTGTGTCGAGTGGGCTGGAGACACTGGGAGAGGGGCATCGGGGGAAAACAGAAATGTTTACACACTAACACTGGTTGATGATGTCCCCTGGTACTTGCCAAGCGTTGGGATAATTTCACTCTGGCAAAATACCTGTGGGAACTGTGCAGAGTTGCTTCTTAGGATGACTTTCAGCCAATCAGTGGCAACGAGGGAGCAGGCTAGGATGTTAATTATGGCAATGATTTCCAGTGAAAAACAGGCTATGTTTGATTTGTGTGTGTATATGCATGTGTGTGTGTGTCTACCTACAGAATATTATATATGCTACGTCATGCCAGAGGGAGAGTTCAAATTCAATTTGTGCCTTGTATCCAAGAGAGATCAAATAAGCTGTGCTGCACAAATCTTTACAATAATGACTCACCACTCGTTTTTCCTCAGGTTCTGTCACTTTGACCATAACACTACGTCCTCCTTCCTTCTTACTGTAATGATATCACATGATGACTGGCAGAAATCTAACGGAGCGTCCTCTTGATGATCCAAACTATGCCAGGACCCTATTCTCAAGACATCAAACACATCACATCGTATCTTATTTTCACTTTTTCTCATTTTTGCCCCTGAGGATCATTACTTTAAAAGAATACGATTGGGACCTGGTTGCTATAGTAACAGAAAAGTTCGCTTTGCCATCACAGCCTATCTACGAATGGAGAGGAAAGGGCTTCTAATTATCACCAGAAAATGAAGATTGTGTCCATGCATCCACTCGTACACAAAAAAACCAAATAGACAGTGTATTTGACTGTAAGTTAAATCAACTGGTTAAGCCGACAAAATCATGTGTCCATACTGTTTACACACACTCTCCTAGCAACTGTGTATTTCACATTGCATTGCAAATGTGTAGTGAAATACAGGGTGTTTGACGTAAAAATAGATAAGCGTTTACTGTTGTCCAAAGCAGCTTGTTTTCATGTCCTGTGCTCCCAGCTTTAATCAGTGGCTTTAAGTCAGACATCTTTTCATTACAGTTGAGAGACCAGCCCTGTATAGTTCAGCGAAGTGCAAATCTCGCCACTACACATCACATTTCACAGTTGGCCTGCACCCGCCATCCTTCACATCTCCTCCCGCCTCTGGCAAAAAAAGCCTTGTTTCCATTGGCATTAACTGTCATAAATGATATTTACTTGTATTGCTTCAGTCTCTAACAGTTCATTACCTTGAGAGTAATCGACACAGTGTTTGGCATTGACTTGGGTGTTACATGTTATCACGTAACAGTGGTTTTAACCCACAGATAGACATGCCATACACGGTCATCAGACATAGCTTGGCTACCAAGAAATATTTGTGTATATTTTTAATGCAATAAAAGTTGTACACAATATTAAATAGTTTGGGTGTTTTGCCTGTATGGCTGCATGTTTTCAGCATACCACAAATATCTGTATGAAAGGAGAGAATAACTATTATGGGGATTTAAAAACAATGTTGATTGGACATCCTTTGAATGAGTTTGTCTTTTTACCAAATTTCTTATTGTGCACAGGGAGTACAGTGGTGCCAGTCAGCACAATGTGAAGTAACGCTGCATTAGTTAATGTCAGTTTCTGTTTGCCCTATAGTTATGTATGTACCGAGTTCCAGGATTAGTCTTACTACTAAACAAATCCCCAAAACTGATGATTTAGAGGCCAAATCCGCAGTTATAATGCATGTTTGATAATTTACCCTCCCTGGACATTGGAGATAGAGAAAAGAGTGTAATTGATTCCAGCAGTACTTGTGCTCCATTTTGACTTTTTTGGACTTTGAGAAGAAAGGATGGAATTTTTTTACCAAAAACAATGTAAGGAAATTTCAAAATGTTCAATCACAGACACCAACTATTCGATTCTATTTTAATTTTTAAAACTCTACAGATGCTAAATATATGTTCATCTTCAAAAGAGAATGCACAGTGCTGAGCACATATACCCAGACACTCACTTATCACAGTAAACAGCCTTTAAATGATAAATAAGAACCATTCCATCTGTAAACTCAACAATAGCCTAGATTTATCCATGGTCCATTGGGCTCAGAGAAAGAGTGAGTGATTATTCTCTCTTAGACAACAGAAGCTGTGCCTTGGACTCTAATTGATTCCATAAAGAGACAGGTATTACCAGTGAGGCAGCGTGGTAATTCATTTCAGGGACAAGTGGCCCTCAGAAATATACACAGCAAGCAATCATGAGCATGTGTGTTTGCTTATGAATGTGTGTGTATGTATGTGTATGTGTGTGTGTGTGTGTGTGTGTGTGTGTGTAGCTGTGCATGCATACATGCTCAGCTCACATTTGAAGAATTATCTCCTCATGAAATTTGTCTGAGGCAGCTTCAGTGAGGAGTTCACATACAAACGAGAAAAAGGATAAGTTTGGGGTAAGTGTTGCTGCCGTCTTGATTCTGATAATATCATTGGATTCCTTAAAAAAAAGTCTCAGGTTTGACAACGTTAAATGACCTTTAAGCAGAATATCTAAAGAAAACTCTCTTCAAATCTCACCCCTTGAGTGCTTGTTAAATATCCCACCAAGCTTTTCACTCATCTCCCCTATCTATTCTATTAGCACTTTCTCATAATAACTGGCTCATATCAAGACTATTAAATGTTAAATGTAACAATGTGTTATTTATTTTCAAATGAAGATCACCACCAATGTCCAGCTGAGCAAACAGCAAACAGCTTTTTCTACTGTTGTATTTCAGATATTACGTTGGGAATTTACCCCTGTTGACACTGCTGTGAAGCTGTTTTGAGCTAAAATCCATTTATGAAACTTTATTAAGAAGCTAGATAGTTAAATGTCGTCCTGACCAACCAAGAATGGTAGCCAAAAAACCCGGGTGAAAAAAAATATAATTTTCCCTTAATAGCTTTGAGTGGGCCAGTGGTTCAGTGTCTCCATTATTTCTAACAAACCATCTGTTGCTCGCTGACACCCACCACAAATGTAAATCTAAGCAAAAGACTCAAGGCAGAGGCCCACTAAAAAGCTGTTTGCTAAACTTTGTAATTACCAATCTGTTGTTGAATCAAAACTTCACCCAAATGATAACTGGAGGTGCTCCAGTGTGAGAAACCTGGGACAATCTCAAATATCAAAGGGTGTACAATAATTGAAAATAGAAATACTGCCATAAAGTAGCATATTGCTTAGATAAAATTGGCTTCAGGCTCTCTGGTGTGGAATGATTCTTTGATTGATCTCACTCTGGCTAAAAAAAACTCTTTGGTCCTCAAACTTGCGGCAAGGTCAACCAAATTTAAATGCTGGTGCCCATAAAAAGGAAAAAAAATAAAAATAAAATAAATCTATGAAATTTAAATAAAGTTCCTCTGAAGTTCAATATCAGCCATCCAATGTCACTGTGGCGCAGAAAATTTCACAGATACCGCTCTCGTTCAGTGCAGGAGTTTAAGATGCAAATGAATCCGTAGTGTGAGGCCCCAAACACAGGCTGACAGGAAGGGTAATCTTACAAAGCACAGCAGAAAACACACATACAACAAACACACGAGTCCTGACACACTGTGAAAGCTGACTTTCTTTCCCACATTATTCAATCTTTTTTTTTTTTTTTTTTTGCTTCTATCACTCACTCTGTATCCCACTCTTATTTTCCTTCCTCTTCCCCCTCCTATCAACAGCAAGCATTTAGTCTGTGTGGAATCTTGCTGCAGTACTCTCTCAGAATGCTAATATGCTGGGCTGATGTGGGTCAGGACTTAATCCTGTAGAAATGATTATCGCTGCACGACTGGAACTTCTCCTGTAGGATATCATTAGCATTCTGTACTTTTCCACTGCACTGCACTATTATTCTTGCCACACCATACCAGTGAAACTGGAACAATAAACAATCCAAATGAAATTTCTGTGTTGTTGCACCCAACTGGGAAATATTTTTTTCCTTTGTGTATTCATTGGCACATTGTCTATGTGTGTGAATATGTCTATGTTTTCATGAGGGCATGTATGGTATATACAGCATGCATAATATATATATATATATATATATATATATATATATATATATATATATATATATATATATATATATATATATATATATCACGTTCCTGTGGAGTCTCAAAGTAGGAAAGACATTTATCCCAACATATGACAGCTCATCACACTTTGAAGTATTTTTAGATGGAATATTCCAGTGTCATGTGTCTTTAATTTTGGTAAGTTCAGATGCTTTTCAATGGTCTCGTCACTTTGAATTGTCTTTTAACATTATGTTGTAGCCAATTAGGACTTGGAAAGACTACTTTTTCATGATAATATCACAGAAAACAAGTCGGCTAATGCTAGGTTTTGGAAATCAAGTTGGATCCTCCTCTGCAGTGAGTATAAGCTGGGCGATCAATTAAATGAAAACCTGCATCGTTTGGTACATGAACCATAACCTGAATTTGTCAGGTAACACTGTGTAATGGTGATGTAAGCTCAATGGTGTAGCTGCCCCACATTTTGCCTAGTCTGAGGTGTTACACACACATCAAAAGGGCGGACACTCCAGGGGCAGCCCTAGAACACACTAATTAAATGTATGTATACAGTATATACATATATATATATATATATATATATATATATATATATATATGCAATTCTCAAGGAGCCTGTGGAGATGGATGTGTGGGAAGCGCTGACGGGTGATCCATCAACCAATAACAATGATTCTCAAGTTAGGTATGACAGGGTGTACTTGTGTGTGTTTCCTTGTGTATTCACCAGTAAGTGTATTTACTTTTAAGACTTTTAATTCACATGGGTGAAAAGCCAAGCTACCTGCAGAGCATGGGGAATCTTGGTAATGGAAAAGTTATCTGTTTAAATAGAGTAAAATAGAGTTATTCTTTTGGATATAACATGAGTGCATGTTTGAACAGTTCCATACATGATACATGACGGAGGCGGGAGCCTGGTATAGGGAAAGACAGCATTAGTCTGCATGGTTCTGATGCAGTGCCCATGTATATATATATATATATATATATATATATATATATATATATATACATATGTATTTACTGTAAAAAGCTGTATTTTTCACCAACCAGCCACTATAGCAACCTGGTCTAAACCAGTTGCATATGCATAAGGATATATTATATATTAAGTATATTTGCATTTTATCATTGCACATTTTTTCTTTTTGTGTTACATTTCACAACACATCATTTCTCTGAATACTAACCCCTAACCTTCCCCATCCCTCTCACCCAAACCTAAAACACTGCTAAATGACACATGGGACTAAAGAGTGTTAAATGACATGGGAAAAGCTTTAAATGCATAGATATGAAATGGGAAATGTTCTCAAAGTGGCGTAATATTTGCAAGCAATCCCATGAGATCACATTTACTATAGCTATAAAGCCACTGATAGCATATTAAAAAAAATATGCTTCCTCTTGAATAACTTTCAATCTACTATAATACTCAAAGGAGAAGTAACAAAACAAAACATGGAGGTAAACAAGTTCACGGTTATATTGCTGCTTAAGTTCGCTGCAGCAAAGTTAAGATCACTGTTTATACCTTTACCTCAGATCAGGGTTGTAAATGAAAGTATATATGATGACTCGTTAGTTTAGTTCATTTTTAAATATTTACTCTGGGAAAAGGAGGGGGGGGGGGTTGTAAATTGAAAAGTGTGATAGAATTCAAGGGAAAAATAGAGGCAAGTGTACAAAACCACTGAGCAGCAAAGAATTTGATGAGGAGGAACACCATGAAAGACTGAAAGCGACAGATTACTCGTGAAACACGGTGTGATCTTGAAGTCCTGTTCTACTGAGGAGAACAGGAGATAAGGTCAGAGGAGGCCTTGTAAGCTTGGCTGCACTTGCACATATGTAAAGGTGACTCATTTTCTCATTTTCCAGTTGAGGACAAAGAGTTGTAATGGCCCTCGTTGGCTGAACTCTGTGAGTCCACTTTAGCCTCACATTATGCTCCACTTGATCCACAGCTGTTCTCAGTCTGCAACACTCTTAAAGGTCACGCAGGAAACTGCCAACACACAAAAGGTCATGTTATCTGTAATAGGGGAGTGCATGCGATTAGAAAAGCCACTGAATAGAAGAAAAATTAAGTAAGAGGAGAGAAGGAGATTAATGTATTAGGAAGTCAGTAGAGTGAGGTTGCTTGCCAGGTATTGTCTGTCTAGCTCCACCTGATATGGAAAATGCCACACTTTGAGACAGAGAATAGAAAAAAAGTAGAGCTACTCGACTCAACCATATATATTAAGACAACTAATAGTTATATATATGCTCAGTATGTATCAGCATATTTGCAACT
This sequence comes from Istiophorus platypterus, assembly GCA_016859345.1. Lineage (NCBI taxonomy): Eukaryota > Metazoa > Chordata > Actinopteri > Istiophoriformes > Istiophoridae > Istiophorus > Istiophorus platypterus. The sequence continues at coordinate 9,325,324 of CM029122.1, read as the reverse complement.
TGCCAAACAACGTATCCTCATTACGTTAATGGAAAACCTAATCCGGTCATAATTGTATTTCCTACAAATTAGTTGTACATACACTTAATTTTGTAGGAGGCAGTGTTGGTATCCTGGTTTGGGACAGTATCCTGATTGGACAGATTAGCACTTAACCCAAAAGCAACAATGCATTAAAGAAAAAAAAAAAAAATCCCCCGCTTAAAGACATTGATTTTAAACTCTTCCTGACAGTAACAGCTTATTAGAATCAAAGCTCTTTAAGGTTTTCTTACATAACCCTGTGTGATGCAGCACAGGGGTTAAGGTTCTACTCGGGATATCAAATAGAACCCTCTCTGCTTTTTGGGTGGAATCGGGTTTCATAATTGCAAGCACCATACATCGCAAATGTCTTTCCACTGTGCTCCTGAAACACACATGCTGCGAGGAAGAATACAACCAGTTCCCTGGCTGCCATTAGCATGAGCCATGCACATGTAATACTCGTTAGGTTTAGGCTAATATTGAGACTGAATGCCAAACTGTGTCAGAAGTTAAGCCTGAAAAAAGTTTAATTTGACATATTCAATTATGTCATTGCAGTTAATGCTACCAGGCGCAGTTGACATTTCAGTCATTATCAAAGCATATAATATTGTATACTTTGAGAATGGGGGAAATCTTTAATAAATAAGTTGCTGCATGTGATCATAGACAAACTCTGAAAAATTAATAAATGAATGCAGAGGTGATAGGTGTGTATGGGCATTATTTTATGCAAAAAAAAAAAGCACTCTGAAAAGGGGCTGGTCTTGGATAATATTGTTACGGTAAAGAGGCCAAAAAAGTGTGTGTGCCACATCTGTCCAAGTTTGCATGGATGGAAGTTGGCACTGCTACATGAAACTGTGTAACTGAGACGAGGAAGGTAAGATAAAGAGGAGAAAAATTTCAAAGCACAAGACTATGTTATTAGTAAAGCCAAAACTTATCATTAAAAATGTGTCCTAGTTCAGTAGATTTTGTGGATGAGATAAGAGCACACAGAGGAGGAAGCCAAGGCAGTTAGAAAACTGGCTTTTATCAAAATCTATCCATATTCCCACTCTTGCATACTTACTTATTGAATCATAGATCACCATCAAGTTTGGCTCAGCATGAGACAGCTAACAAGTGAATATTAATGACAGTGGGTGCGTGTTAGTGTGACATGTGGCCGATGTTATTAGGCTACAGGAGTGGCAGGGACTGAAAGAGTTAAAGGACAGATTGTGATTTTAGTATAGTGCTCACAAATGTTGTTCTTTAACAGAAATTCCACTATATGTTGCATTCAGCCTCTCAGTAACCCCTTGGTTTATGCTGCCTTAATGTTTAAATTAGTTTAAATTTGGGAATCAGAGAGCGCCGATGTTGGGCTGGTTCTAGGTATCAGCTGATACCCTGAGTTGAGGAATCAGAATGAGTATTGGGAGAGAAAAAGCTTGCTGTAAAGATGCATACTGACCATGAAGTGAAACTTCCCTGATGCTACTCCACGTTTGGCAAGATAAGGGACAGAATCCACAGTTCCTGTTCTGTACAAAAACATATTCTAATTTCTAATTATCTAATTATTGTCAAGCAGAAACCTTGAAATCTCCTGAAAATCAATATCTAGGAATTGAGCAAACAAACTACAGTGAAATTATAAATAGTGTATTGGTCTTTGGTTTGTTTTTTTTTTTGGTTTAACTTTGGTCAATTGCCTTGATAAAACAAATGCAAGCTGTCAGTAAAGTGGAAAACACTTCAGCTGTAACTGAAGAGAAAAGGTCTGCAATCTGTAATGACATGTGCTCCAATATATAAATGCACAGACACTGTGCACCCACACACAAACACATAAAACACACAATCCCAGCTGCATGCTTATTACCTAGTAACCCAAGAAGGGTTTTTTTCTTCTGTTTCAAAGGGGTAATTACTACCGTTGAGGGTAGTTATTAAGGAAAGTAAAGCTGGTACTTAAAATGCCTATTTTTCCATTGTTTAATACTAATAACACATTTCAGGGGTGAAGAGAGTAGTTAAGGGAGGAAGGAAAGACGTGGGGAGAAGAAATGAGCATAAAAGAGGGAAGAAATTGCAAGGAGAGGCTAAAATAGCTGAAGGAAATTAGGGTTTTTCACATCCTTCCACTAGGTAAATTACAGTTGAAAATGGTTGATCTTTTTTTTTTTTATTTCAAATTTACTACAATTCCTCTTTCATCCTAAGCAGTTTCCTGAACAGTATTGAGCATAACAACAAATGTCAGACAGAAGAAAAACAGCTGATTTCAGCTTGCCGTACTTTCCCTTTAGCATTCCCCGAAGATTGCAGCAGCCCTGTTAACTTCTGTTCCTCAGAACAGAGTCAGCAGCAGCCATTCATAGTGAATTCAACAATGTTTATGGTAATGACAAAATTGAAGATAATTATCTGCTTAAAACTGTGTGTTTATTCATGATATTATGCGAATTACGCACCAATCACCTCTATACTGCCTCTGCTGTTATGGGGCAATATATATTTTCATGTACTGTGCTATATATGACTGCTATGTTGGGGCAGAGACTGAAGGGTAGCGAAAAAACTGACATGGAAACAGAGTGATGGAGCGAAAGGGCAATAAGGACGATAAAGTCCATAAACACTTAAAATGAGTCTCAGCTATTTACCCCACGCTGGGCCACTCAAATTACTGACTGTCCAGACTGCAGATTGCAGACGGCAATTAAAGATGAACAGCGTGCAGAGACACACACTGGAAAGACGCGCACACATGCGCTCACGTAAGCTTGCATACACTCCCCCTAAAGCAGCAGTTCGGCGCAGATCTACTGATCTCCATAGCAACAATCATTGCCGTGGGCGACGGTGACATCATGAAGATTGATTGTCATAAAAAAATCAACAGTACAGGAGAAAGAGGGCAACGGTAATGTGGGTCTCGGCTAAAGTGCAGCGGCGCTCCTCACTGCTGGATGGAGTTGTGGCCGCCAGCTGGGGGGGGGGTCTTCTTTGGTTAATGAAGAGCAGACATATGTGAAGGGCCTCAGCTGGTCCCTATGTACATGACGGCAGTGAGGATGGAGCGATGGCTTATGTAACACGGTGAAAGAATGTATGGAGAGAAATATGGAGAGCTCCTGTAGATAGTTCTGTGGGGTTAACATGCTCAGTCTGGTCCCTTTCCTCTCCTTTCTGTTTATCCTCCCTCCTCCTCTGTTTCTCTCCTGTCTCCTAATCTTTTCCTGTCCGACCGCCTCCTCTAAACCCTCCTTTCTTGTCTCTATTCACAACGCTGACTGATCTCCCTCTCTCTCTTTCTTTTTCCAGCTCTTTCACCCTCTACTCACCAACAAAGCTCGGTGTGGCATTGGTGACTAACTCCAGAGTCCAGATCCAGCCCCTCGCTTGCCGGAAACATCAGAGCCCTAAAGTTTGCGAGTTAGGTCTTGCCTCTTTTCTCCTCTCTCCACCGTGCCGAGTGTTTTTGGCACTTGTTTTTCTTCATTTTTTCTGTTATGTAAGACAGACAGAAGTAGAGCAAGCTTCAAAGTGAATGGCAAAGCCATCTTTTCCCCTGCTCGCTTTGCTGTTCATGCATGTCATTCCAGTGCCAGCTCCCTCCCCCCTTTCCCTTCCATCTCTCTCTAGCCCCATCTTTCTTTTCTCACTTCTCCATCCTTCCTCCGTCCTTTCTTATTACTGTTCATCCATTTTTCGCTTCCAAATGGGTCAATCACTAAATTTTCACTGCATTTTATGAATGCAGTCTATATGTCAGATTGCTCTTTTAGATTTCCCTCAACCTTGTCATTGCCACTTTGACCAAACAGGAGCACCAGTGACTTGGGGAAGAGGATGAAAGGGCAGTTTGTGGAAGCAGAGAACCTCTGAAAAAGGAGATGGGTCTCATTATGTCTCCCTCTTGCTCCTGTCTGCCCTTGTTGTATCAAATACAGAGTGATGCAGGAATGAGCAGGCTGCTTCTTCTCTTTGATTCCCTGTCAGCGAGCCTGAGAATCAGAAGCGTACGAGCTAAAAGCTACCATTACCTATATCATCACTCTTTAAAGACATCCCTTGGCTTAAAGGTGGAGAAACCCTTATAGTACTCTCAAATTTAATATTTAACTGCTTGGACCCTCTGAATAACGGTTGCGCTGTAAACACACAGAGACACGCATGCACAAACACAACTGTCATAACTAAATATGCACGGACAGAGAGCGTAAAGTCGAGCTAAGGACAGAGGGGGATAAGGCGGATCCGTTGCCCCCTTCGGGGGCAGATCCCAAGGACGTGACAAACCAAAAGGAAAGTGCTGACAACCGCAGGCTGATGCGTCACCTCATGTTCACTCAGCTTCTAAGTATCAGCAGTAGAGGGACACAGCAGAACATTTCATCAGCTTTCACACCACTGCAATATGACCTAAAGAGCCATACGCGTTTTTTTCTTTGACGACGTTCATAGATGAGTATGATATATATTCTAAAGTTAGATTTACTGCGTATTTGCTATTGTGATGGCTTCTCTCCGTCTCTCCAGGTGATCCGTCTCGCTCTTCTTCTCACCAGTTGTCTGTTTCCTGGGAGAGCCAGTGTTACGAGGTCTGTCATAGTTGGCTGCTTCACCTGGGGAGGGAGTGGCCTAAGGATATAAAAGGGCTGCTATCATTTTTTTTTTGTTGTTGTTGCTGAGCAGCCAGGACACCTTCTAAATGTCCTTCACTTTAGATTAGTTGGCTTTTGTGTTTTTTTTCCATTACTCTCCCACATACACCTCAACCATTCACACAAGCTTTGCACCACAATGCCTAACGTTCCCATATTTCATTACAATTTTTTATGTGTAGTTTAACACCCGTTTCACCTTTCAATAGTATGTGGACTCCTATTTGTTGCAAGTCCCTAAGCAGGTTTGTAACATTATTATTCTGTCTTTAACTGCTAGTATACAAGTACAGATATGTATATCAATTGCCAAAAAACAGTGTTTAGTGAGCACTTTGGGATCAACATGGTGGCTAATAAAACTATATAGAAAAGTCTGCAAATTCAGGATTGAAACAAGCTTTTGACCATCTTATAGCATGTGTTAAACTGGTAACAGCATGTAAACAGGAGAAAACGCAACAAATCAGCACTGGACCAGGCTGCAATGTAATTTTCGGAGAATCACCTCCTGTCATGTTGTGATAATTTGAATCATCAAATAAACCCTCATTAAATTTTTTCCCTCCCTCCTGGACTTATGAGTACACTGGTTCACGTCACAAGAAAGTCGGATTAATTAAACGGATCACAAGTTAAATATAAGCCAATCCTTTTTGGAATAAATTGGACAGAATTGAGAATGTTTGATAAAAATAAATTCTGCACTGTCACTGTAAAAGTTTTGCCTCGTTTTGTGCTGATCTTCTGTGCACAAACTAAGGAGAAACCTCAACGAATGGGTGAAATCACTGATTAAATGGCCTGAGTAGCTGGTCAGACAGCTTTTTTTCAGTGACTGCCTCTGCAGCTGATTCAGCTTTTGATAAGGTCTATTAAAACCAACAGTGCCGGACACACCAGCCACTCACAGACAGTGCCTGACAGTCCGACGTCAGCTTGGTGCCTCTGAGAAAAAATAACTAGCAACCTGTTACGAATCGACACCGGGTCCCCACCTTTGTTGCATCTTCTTACCAGTTTCACTGGCTGTGTGGTGAGTAATGTCAAGGCAGCAATAAACAAGCAGCAGTTATGTGATGCACAACGGGTTGTTGTGTCAGTCTTCTGTCAGTCTTTATATCATGCTATGTTTTCCCATTTCTGCTGATCTCTCTGTGTATTTTCTCTTTCCCTTCTTTTCTCCCTCTCCCTTTACTGTTAGGCAAGTGTAGAGGCCCCGTTAGTTCATTTATCATACTGCAGACTCTTGCTCTCAGCCCCAGACACCATGATTAATGATGACTGTTCACACACTTAAACATTTAGCTTTGCTTTGCTGACACACTAGTCACCATACTGGTCACTATGGGTTACTTAATGCTGGTACATTGTGAGACTGCAACCACTGAAGACGACAGAAAAAAGAACAAAAAAAACAACAAGCCTTGTTCCCCGTATCTGCAGCGTGACCTTTAAAGGCCTATTTTCTTTTTGAATGTCTTTTATCCGTGCTAGAATATAATATTTTGTTTTTGTGTCATTTATCACAAAAAAATTACAGATACTGCCAATTGAAAAAGTCCTTTGTTGTTCTTCACCCTAAAATATACAGGTACATGTACTTGCTTGGTTCTACTCTCAATAGATTTCTTTGAACAGCTGAGTAATGTGACCATCAAAGTACTGAGTTGGATAACGTGATCCTCTCTTTTTCATGGATTATCTGTCTGATTGCCAAACCTGACACAAAAAATCATATTCAAACATGTAAGCATACCACTAGGACCATGTTTTTAATCAATACTTTCATGCATGCCTGAGCGGTAAAAAAGAAATATGACAGTAACAGAGTTGATAGCGAGTGAAGGACCTGTCAGAGATTCGGTGTTCAAGCGAGGGAGTGAAAGAATGTGTATGGCGCAGACTGAAAGAGAGAGACAGGCCAAGAGTAATTTAGTGACTGTGTATTGACCTTTTGTAACTCTTCAGAGCAATGTCAATTTCAATTTCACCCCTCTGCATTGAAAGGTGACAAGTCTTGTGTCACAGCTAGGTGTTCAAAATTGTGTTGTAGACTTAAGGAGAAGAGAGGAAAAGAAAAGAGAAGAGAAGAGGAGAAGAGGGATTATTAACCACTTCAGACTTTGGGAGATCATTAGATCCTCAGTGATGAATCCTTAAATCTTCCTGCAAGCAGTAGTCGATAGGAGGGGTAGTGAGGAGAGAGGAGAGGTAAGGGATAAAAGGATGCAGGAACAAACAGAAAAAAGGGAGGGAGAGGGCAAGAACATGGATGAAGACTTAAGAGAGAGACAAGGAGGATGATTGAGGTTTTATTCAGTATGTGTTAGTAGGTTTACATAATATGATCCACCTGCATATCCTCAGTTGATATAATAAAAAGTCAAAGCTAGCGCATTTTCTTAGACTGTGTGTCTGAATCTCTGTTCTGTCAAGTGTCAGACTGCTTACATTTGGTCAGCGTACAAATTTAGTGTGTCAAACTTCATTAAAGTTAAACTCTAGATGAAAGCCCTGCGTTGATTTACTTTGCGTACACGAGTGATTCACTAATTGCAGTAATTAAACTAAAATTAAATAAAAACCCTGTTATTGTAAGGGAAGAAAATGGAGGCAATCGGTCACCAGGGAAAGAGTTGAATCATAGTGGGACATCCACGCTCTCCTGCCTATTTTTCTGTCAAAAACACATCTCTAAAACACTGGGGAAAATCGGGAACGTCAGCATCTTTCAGTGTCAGTCTATTACAAATGTCCACCACTGACTGTGTGCAGTGTGAGAACGTGTGTGTGTGTGTGTATATGTGTCTGTGCGTGTATGCGTGTGTGTGTGTGTTTGTGTGTGTATACGTGTGTGTGCAGTGGCTGTGTTTTTCCCTCTACAAAGTCTATGTTAAAATGAAGGAGGTTTAAGAGTCATCTCCCTCTTGCCGCCCATCTCATGCTGTTGGGTCCTACTTTCTGAAATAATGGACTCTAATTCCTTTCCACTAGAGTGCACCCATCTGCTGGCTTTGGGGGACAGTAAAATCCTCTATCAGTTACAATTATCCCACGGTGACTGAGGACTGCTCACAAGTGCTGTGGGTGTGTGCGAATATATGTGTGTATGCATGCATGTATCTTGGTGTGTCTATGTGTGTGTGTGTGTGTGTGTGTGTGTTTGTGTGTGTGTGTGTGTGCGCGCATGATGAACAGGGGGAGCTAGCGAGACAAAGAGATGCTGCATAAGCGTGAGTTGATTCTCTCCACCCTCTGGGACTGCGAATCATCCCGAGGGAATCAACACCAAGTCGGTGAGTCTGTGTGTTTTAAATTTCAAACTATGTGTAATATGTCACACAATGCAGACGTGTGTATTTCCCCCTTGTGCAGACGTAGACACAAATTCAGACCCTGCAATATGAATCACCCTCCTATTCTGGAAGAAGGGGAAGTGGACTGCACCAACTCACCACTGGGGGACAGCAGTAAATATGGCAAAAGAAAAACTGGATGGCTACTAACAAAATTCAAACCATCCCACACTACCTTGATATTTGCCCCCCTTTGCAAACCACATAGAAAAATGTCAAGTTGTCCAGAAGACATTTTTGCAGGCCTGTTTGCTGTATTCTCAGTTAACCATATCTAGGGGACTCCAGAGGCCTTGACGCCTTGCAGATCTGTTGTGAGAGCAAAGCACACACACACACTCACACACTCACACACACACACACACACACACACACAAACAAACACACAAACAAACACACACTACTATTTGGTGTTGGAGTTGGGGTTCAGTATGGATCTGTAGCTGTGTGTTTTTGAGTCTTTGGCAGACGAGGACACAGTGGCAGAGAAATTTGCGGAGACCTAAGGAGAGTCAGGGAGGGGATACTCTGACAAGACACCCCTCTCCTATGTTGAGCAAACTCCCTCTGATACCGCTGTCTCTTCCTCCATTGTCATATTTCTCTCTCCAATCAATCCGCTTTTCTTTGACGCCCCCCATTTTCTTCCATGACCGCTCTCATTCCATCGTTATGTTTGCTTTCAGTTTCATGAACTTCTGTGTTCTTCTCTCTGCATCATCCACATCGACTTCCCTTTACGTCTGGCCTGTGTGTCCTCTTTGAGATTTTGTGCAATGTCTGTGTTTTATTTATGTCTGTGCGTGTCTCTTGTGTAAAGCTGGCTGTGATGGCAGCTGTCTGAGACCTGCACCGGTCGCGGCAGCCGAGGAGATAAAGTGGGTCTTTGTTTCCTGGCAGTGTTGCAGATTTATCTCTCTGCTTACCGTTCTGATTTTACTGCCCATCCACTGGCCTCCACTGGATCCCATCTCTTTTTCTCTCCCCCTCTCTCTCTCTCTCTTTCTGTCTCCCACTTGCCAGCAGCCCCTCTATGTGCACGTTCTGGCTACTATAAATCTGCCACGTTGCTCCATAAAGCTGCTTAGGGCATGACTCAACAAATATTAAGGAAGAGGAGAATAAATAAATAAAACTAAATAAAAGACAAACTCTCATCTGAAGGGAGCAACAACTTTTCTACACACAAAATGGAGACTGACTGTAAAATATTTACCTCGGTGTCTGTGTGCTTTAGATATTCTGCCGGGGAGTATGTGGGGGTTCACTGCATAACATCACCTACACCTCTCCTTTCTCCTCTTCTCTGCTTTGCCTATGACTCTTTTTGCGACAACAGCACCAAAACCTTTTTGTACCATAATATTAGAGTGGAGCTCCGCTGCTTTTACATATCTGCATCAGTTTACAAGTCATGGGGAGAACTAATTAGCCTGTGAAAACGGTTGTATAATGTCTTCTGTGGCTCTGGAGCAAGTTTTGTTGAGTCTCAAAAAAAAAACCCTAGTGATGTCTCCTGGGTTATTTTGTTCTGGGCGTAGAGACAAACTGCATTAAAAACTGAGGATGCTGGGAGTTTAAAAGATACGTGCATTTATCAAGAATAGGGATGTTATTGAATTGTGTCATGGGAAATGTATGTTCTGGGCGATTGACCCAGTCCCAGAGTGCGGTACTAAATGATTGTGCAGCACTAAGTGCACCAACCCTATAATAAACACACATGCACAGTCCACAATGCACAAAAACACTCAAACAGCAAACACAAGACAACTTACAGTGAAGCTTTAAATAATTGCAAGAAAGTTTCTAAGAACACGGCAACCATTTCTTCAGAATCGAGAGGAATCAAGATAGAAACAAATGACTGTAGTAGCTGTGGGGCCCGACCGCATTGTGCAACCTGTTCATGCATGGGTGTGAGTACGCTGACATGTGAGACTGGGCTTGTCAGTTTATCAACAGCAGCAATTTTTCACTCTTGATCAGCCAACCGTGGAGGCATTTTAAATGAACTATAGCTGGGTTTCCAGCAGCATCAGACTGAAGACAAAAGGTACCTGCTCAGTGAATCATTCCACCTTCTTTGTCTCTGTCCCCACCACCTCTCTTTCTGTCACATACTCATCCAATCTTTCTCTGCTTTCCAGACCTCTCAATCTTGTCCCATTGGCTTCAACATGACAGACACATTAGCCATTTACGGAGCGGCAAGCACCATGTGGACAGTGGACTGTGCCCAGAAAGCAAGCAATATGCTGTCATAGAAAAAAAAAAAAAAAAAAAAAAAAGCAGAAATACAAAAAAAAAAACCGAAACACAACAAACACAACCACATGCACATAGTAACTAATGCACATATGCACACATGATAGACCCAACGTGACCCCACGTCAAAGAAGACAAACAACAGCGACGGAGAACGGCTGCCTCTCCATGTGGCGAGCCAGTGTATGGAACCCTGGCACCATATGGGCTCTCCATTGTTGACAAAACAACCCTAGGGACATTAGCACCCACCATTTGCATATATGGAAAATACTTTACAACCGTATTTTTTTTTTTTCTGTTCCTCCAGCAAATAAAAGTACCTTCATTAATCGGCCTTCGTTGCCTGAGGGTGTGCTTGGGAGGATTTGAAAAGTCATCAGTTTCCTGTCATTTGGAAATTATGCAGATAGTACTGATTGTAGCTGGAAGAAGTCCCATGATGCTCTTACCTAGCTGCAGCTCCATGTTGCTAATCTTGTTTTCCGTGGGAAACAGGATCTTTGGTGGCTTGTCAGTCAAGGGAGCTGTAAAGGAGAAAAGACATAATTTTTATATGATACAAGACAGACCAACAATACAAGGAAACTGACACTGAAGAAGAATAGTGAGAATTTCAGATTGCTTTTATTTTATTTATTCTTTTTTAACCAAGTTCCCAAAGTCCTTCTTGTCCTACTTGTTCCACAGTATTTTCTTTATATCTCCCTCTGTTTTACATGCATTTGTTAGTATTTAAGCAGAGCGCACAGACAGACATTATCTCCTATTCATTCCAAATAAATAAATGCTCTACTTGCTCTTCGTGTCTTTGGAGACACATCACTCCCTGATGTCTATAGATGTTGGGTTCCATTCATCTGACCTCCTTCTAATCATAAATAAATCACTGTGTTGCCAAGAACAAGTTACCATTTAATCTGCATGAGTGTTAGGTGTTTGAAGAGCCAGCATGGAGGGCGTGCGTTTGTGTGAGTGAGAGAGACCAGCTGATGCTCCAATGATGCTAATCATCCATACGCTGGATGTCAGACCTGCTGCTGATGTCCTTCCTCCGGGGAATGCAGCAGTTTTATTGTTGTTAAAAGTGCTTGTGTGTTCTCTTCAAGAATGGCTGTGATCTTTAGCGTTAAAGGGTTAAGAGAACAGAGAGAGGGTCTTGTATGTAAACAACTGGATAATAACATGAGGGGATATAAATGGAGAAGCTGTGTCTACATGAAGGATGAAATGTTTTGATCATGTGGAAACTTAGCGCTCAATCGGAGACAAGTTGGGGGTTCACACTCTGCTCAAAAGCACATCGAAAAAAAGGGCTGGGAGGTCGACTTACATCTTGGAAATAGCATCATAAAGAGAGTTCTTAAAAATAGTTATGGTTGTGTTGGTGTGGGGATTAGAACAAACTGTATCAAAGTATTGTTGGGACCATTAAATATGCATGAACAACACAGCTCAAGGCTATCTTGTTTTATATTTATGATGTATTTAATCATGTATGTATTCTTTCTTGCATGTTGCCACACCAGGCTTTGTTTGATGGCAGTGCTGCTTGAAAGAGACTGAACTGCACATTTATCTGGACCAGGTCATCTGTTACTTTTTAAATTAGGTGAAGGTAGGTTTTCTTCTCTCTCAGTCATGCCAGTGTGATAGAATGTTCCGACATTCCCAGAGGACCTTGTACGTAACCAAGCACTTTCACCTTCTGTGACTGCATTCACTCTGGACTTCGGACCAACCATCATCATTACAGTGACTAGTCAGTGACTTGTGAACATTATTGCCACCGTGGTGCTAGTCAGCATTATTTCTGAGAGTGTGCGAAGAAAAGCAAAGTTGACGAAGGAAACAAAATGCAAAAGAGATATATTCACTAATTCAGAATTAAGCCCATGTGTTATAAGAGTAGTTGTTTGACCAATGAACACTAGGATCAGTGCCTCTCACCTGGGAGTCACACCTTTTGTACCTGGGTGAAAGGCACTCTCCCACTATGTCAGGCTGCCATGATGTCCTGCTGAATCCATGTATTTTTTGCTTATTTATACAAATGTATTAAGTTTTTGTTTTGCTAAGGGCAATTTTTTGACTTGCATTTAGTGTATCTTGCTGTGCTATGCTGACGTTGTTCCAGACCTCTGACCTCATGTTAAATTCATATGTGAACATTTAATTAAAAAAACAAACAAACAAAAAAACCAACCTAATTTTTGACAACTATCAACACAACTGAAACTAATGAGTCCAGTTGGACTGGCTTATACTTGTAGACTTATAATTCAACAGCTGCACAATTACAGTGTTATTTGTGCTCCCGTTTATTTAAAAGGGGAAAAAAAGAACCTCGAGTCTTGCTCATGTTCTTTCTCTGCATGATTTTAACACTTTGTTTGAGTTTGGCATATTTGATTATCCATTCAAACCTGAAACACATTTTCTGTTGCTGTGCCATTACATCATGAGGAAAAATTGGGGCATGTTAAGCTCATTATAACCCACACTTCAATGCTTGTAAGCATGACATGTTTTATAACATTGCAGGCCTTGGAACTTCCTCTTCTGTATTAAAATGAGTACAGAAGTTGACCATTCCAATTATACCAGAGTGCTCACAGGGCCAGAGATAAAGATGGAGTTTACTGGAATAAAACATGTTGAATACATAAAGGAGCATATAGGGCTGCAGGTATATCTCTGAATGTATTTATTTATGGTAATTACTCTATGTATTACGTTTTACAATAAGTTAGAAGATAAATGTATGACATTTGACCTTATGCACAGCAGCACACTACACAGAGCCACAGACAATCAATCACACACGCTGCATGCAATCATGTAATGAGGGAGGCAAACACTAATTGTGCATTTCTGTAACCTTCTGTGAAAAAAAACCCTTTATTGAATAAAAACAGAGGCTACACCCAAAGCAGACTTCTCAGGCATGTCTAATTATTTGCTGGTGAATTTACAAAGGCGGCTTATTCAGGCGAGTTTGTAGCCCAGTGCTTTCATTAAGATGTTTCCTTAGAGTGCCCCTCTTCTACTGCTTTATTATAACACCTCTCTGACACGCTGTTTGAAAGCCCTGCTCTGTTTTGGTGACTGTATTGGGGAGGAACAAGTCAAGCAGTGTTGCTGCACTAAGCCATTCAGCACAAAGTGTATGTGGTCTTGTCTGAAGTAAAGTGTGTGGCGTTGTAAAGCAGTAAAGTTGGGTTAAGGCTGAATGATAACATATTCAACAATTACTCAAGCTGTCACAAAGACGTTTACATGTGAGGTGATGTAGAACAAAGTGTTAATGTTTATCATGTATGGGTCTGAATAGTGTTTTCTGCTTGGATGTAGCACCTGCTGGTATGAAAATACTGATAGAGAAGCGCAGTGACATCTATGAGAGGGGCGGTCACGGGCTTTTAGGCACAACTGTTTGCACTGTTAATAGGTAATCACACAGCACAAATTACACTGGATACTGATACAATTTTAATTACATATCAAACTGCTATACATAATTACACAATGGGTGATCCTATAGCTAATTATGCACTAGGCAAACAAATGAGGACAAGCTGTGGATGGGAGTCAAGAGGGGAAGCAGATGTGGTAAGGAGAACACAGATAGGAGGCGGACATCAGTAGACAGAATAGCAGAGCTGGTGAGAGAGAGAGAGAGAGAGAGAGAATGGAGAGTGAAATTCATAAAGCTAAAGGGAACCAGTCAAGAAACATGGTCCTTCTCATTTTGGCATGCATTGCTTGCCTCTGAAAATCTCATTATCTTAATTACCACTCCTTTATGGGAAATACATCAATTATCACAGTTTGGGCACGGGCTGGGTGTGAGTGTGTGTGTGTGTGTGTGTGTGTGTGTGGGGGGGGGGGGGGTTAAAATGTGGGGGATTGGGAGCAACTCATAACAAAGGAAAGAGTCTCTGCCTACCATTAATAGGCAAAGTCTGGAATTAAAAAATCATAGACAAAAACAGGTAATTAAACATGCAAATATTTCCACGAGCTGTTCACTTGGAAATCGATGTTTGAATGAATGAATATATGCTATATTTTCAAGGTATGTCTATCTACTAAGTAAAAGACATGATGGACAAAAAAAGGATTTGGATTAAAGAACCGGATTGATTTTAGCCAGATTTGTGTTGTGACACTGTCACGCTGTAAATGGTCCATGCAACCCCAAGGTTGAACGCTGATTGATATTCACTTCCTGTGTCCTTGGAAAATGTCACATGGAAGGCGCTTATACATCGCTTTTTTGATGTTACTGACAACGTGCTTTACAATCAGCCTCTCATTCATCCATTCCCACTCAAATTTCCATGCAGGGCACCTTGTTAACCACTGGGAGAACAATTGTGTTTCAGTGTCTTGCTAAAGGACAGTTTTGCATATGGAAAAGAGGAGCTGGGGATCAAACCACCAACAGTGCAATTACTAGGCTACCCCCTTTGCCTCTGAAGACATTGCCCCTAGAAAATAATCAAAATAATCAAATACCATGAGCATATATTAAATGTTGCAGAAACTGTCATTTTTCTTGGATACTTGGGTAAAGTTAGCTAAAATGTTTGAGCACTGGCAAATGTCTGAATTGGCACTGTATATGTATGAGGCAGATGACATGGTTATCTTTAGGGGAGCCGATTGGCTGGGCTGGTATACTTGTGCAATCATTCTATGAGATCAGTGATTCAGTATTCTCAGTGCAAAAGCATTAGTCCCTTTCAAACAGAGATCCTGCTGTATTGCTGACTGCTGGTATAAAGGTGAAACAGGAATGCTGTGAGTAACTGTGTGGGTAACTCTTATATAGAATGGAGAGGCAGAATCACAACACAACATTCCCACCTTGAACAGGCTGTATAAAAGGGGCTGTTGACTATTCTCTGCAGCAGACTAAGCTGAATTAATTTCAGGAGGTGAAACAGAGTATCATGAACTCTGTAACCACTTGACCATGGGGCTGCATATCTTTACCCTGGGATGGATCCTATATATATAAATTTGCGTAGTTTGTAAACTATATAAAGTACTCTACTACTTATAAAGTAGTGGTAAATGATTTTGCCTCCTATGTTATGCCTAAATGTGTGAAAAAATGTAGTACGTAGTGCGTAAGGTTTAAAGTAACTGCAGGCATAGCTGGGTTTGTGTTTTCAAAGCCAAAGATTCTTTGACACATGACAGTCGGTATGAAATGACTACACTGCTTCACAGTGAGTAGGTTTTAAGTGCTACTGAGGAGGGACTAAGTCAAGCTTTGTGCGTACAGTATGTGTGTGTGCATGCAGACCTACATGTTGATGCATTAACACAGAGTGGGAGTGGATATAAGCTTTGTGATAAGTCATCCACAATCCCATTTCTGCTTGGTGGCGGAAAAGCTCACTGGACTTTCCAGATGGATTATTCTGGGTGACTGACTGTGGGGAAACAGCAAATTAATGAATTAAGGATGGAGCTGAGATATTTGGATCACTGGGCTTTTTCTGTTGGCTGTCTCATTTGTGGGGGTGGGGTGGGGGTTGGTGCGGGGATTTCAAAGAAAGAAATATGCCGTCTGTAAAGTGGCGACAAAGGTGAAATTAAGAACAAAACAAATGGTGAAAGTAAGAAAGCAGGCATAAATCAAATATATAAATTACTGCCACATGCAGTATATGGGTGCATAGGTACTCACATTCTTGCCATATAGGCATAAAAATGGACATGACACTTATGTAGTCAGGGACATTCACATACACAGTCATGCATGGACAGACACAAGCACATGCATGCACGTGAAGCTGTGAACAAAAGACTGCATTGTCCTTTGGTCTCAGGAAATTGGCTCCCAAAGGTTTTCAGTATTCTACCAACAAAGGCAGCCAAGCTGGAGAAGGAAGGCAAAAATAGACGGAAGGAGACTTGAGCAAACACAAAGTCCTTGTGCATCTCCCAAGACTACTAAGCTTGACTAGCGAAGTCTCAGTTCTCCTCTACGGCTGGTAAACTCCGACATTATACTGCAGGAGATCACCATATATTAACAGTGACCTTCCTCTGTACTTTTGTCACCTTTGAGCCAGTTTCATTATATTCTTGATGGTGCAATAACCATCCTGTATGATTCCCTTATAAAGTCACCTCTGAGTATATGGAATTCAATTCCAGACCTGACCATTTCCCACATGAGAGAAGCTGAGCAAGGAGCTGCATGGTGTCATTCTGAGTAGGGTAATAAAAGCAATTATATTCATCCTAAACCACATCACGCTTCCCCACTGTGCACCACTGTTGTGCTATCTAAGAGTTCTGCCTCTGGCAAAGCTGAATTATTTGAACATCAAAGCAACAGGAGAGTGCATTATATCGCGCAAATATGGCTAGACAGGCTCCTGCATCGTAGCCACACACACCGTTAAATCACCAAAAGTGAGAACAATTGGCCTCCTCTGGCCAAGCGGTCAGCCGGGCTTGTCTGACGATGCAGCTCTCTAAGAGATTTTCTGATAATGAAACATGGCAGCGATCATGCTGTTCAAAGCAGGGTTCCCCCCGTGAGACCTCAATAATCCATATCTCTGTGAAATAATATGAAAGAGGAAATTAAAAGCTAGAGCTTGCATTTCAGCCCCTTGCTCATTCACGGAACATCTTAGCTAACCAATGGAAACTACATTTAACAAGTCATTACCTAATAAGTACTACACCGAGACAAATTAAAGTTGAATTTGGCTAAAAGAGGAGAAGACTGTATGTGTAAGATGAAGTGAGAGAGTGAAACAGAGATAGAGACAGAGAAAGGAGACGCAGAGTGAAGGGGACATACTGAGAAAATGTGTTATTGATTGCTGGAGGTTTACCATGATCTTGCTCTCCCAGCAGGTGTGTGCGTGTACACATAAATACTTGTGTGTGTGTGTGTGTGTGTGTGTGTGTGTGTGTGTGTGTGCGTGTGCGCGACCACAGATCTCTGCCGCTTTATAAATGCTTGATCCAGTAATCTTACTGGTGCCCAGGCCTCTGGCTTCCTGTCCTTACAACCTTTAACGGGCCTTTAACTATAAATCCCTCTACATCAATTAGCCAAAGCATCTTCCTGAGTTAAGCTTGAAGTGGCTGCAAAATTAATGCTCAGGAAGTGACAGCCTCTGCACAATATAATAATGTATTGTTCTCTACTCAACCTCATTAAGACTGTCTTGATTTGTTTGTTCGGACTCTCAAAAAGGATTATATTTTGTGCAGGTTGACAGAATAACATATATTGGATTCGCAGAGAGAGGCTCAATTAAACAGTCAGGGGATCTGAAGAATGTTTGAAAAGTATGAGGAGCATTTTTATGGGTGTATTGTATACAGAACACAGAGACAGAGTAAGAGGTGTCCTCAAGATTTAATGGTCTCCCCCGTGCATCGGAGTCAAGGAGAAAAATGAAAACACTTTTATATAGCGCATGCATGTTCACGATAACAAGAACGTTTGATTTATCTTCAAATTCATGAGCCGTACATTGAGGAAAACAGTGAAAATTTTATGTATGATATCAGGAAGGTTTTGCATCATTGTTAAAGTGGCAACATTGACATTGTCCCTCGATTTAATTAAATGGAATGAAAGTGATTACAGTACATTGATAAAGGCAGATAGAACACCGGCAAAACTGGCAATCTCTCTCTCTCTTACATGTACACACAAGTACGACTCTGCCTCTCAGTCCCCCACACTTTCACACAAACAACTCGCCCAATCATCTTAGTCAGTAGGGATCCGTGCATATGGTGTGCTGCACTTTTTTTGTGTTACAGTATGAGATATGAATGTTCCAGCTTTACAGTTGCCAGATGGTCTATGCCAAACAACTTGCACTTGGAGCAAAGCCCAAGATTCAGAAGGCAGAGTTCAAACCATTTTTTTTATATAATCATTAAAAGCACCATATACTTAGACAACAAAGACATCAGAAAACCCGGAGAATAGACTCCATGGCGTGCACAGGATGGAATTGTGCCTATGTGCAAACTCTGCAAGTAAGAAAGCAAATCTGCATGTTCAAAACCCAGGCACCCGTGTGTGCTTGAGCGTGTGCACTCATCTGTGCTTATTCGAATGTGCTGGGAGAGAAGACGGGCATCTACAGCATTATGAAAAAAAAGAAGAAGAAGAGGGGAACAAGGTGTGAGAGAGAAAGCACACACAGGATGATCGTGATCTTCACAGGGTTATGTGCCTGTGAGGACACATGAAAAAACAAAGCATGTGAAGATGTGTCTGCCTGTGATGTAGTTTAAAGCTCAAATGAGTATAATAAATGGGAGGACAAACCACAGGTAGCATGTGTATGCCTTTGTTTGTTTCAGCGGCAGCTGCTAAATATTGCTGCTTCTGGGACCCCGGTTTGATATGAGGCGAAAAGAAACACAGATGAAGATGAAAGAGGACAAAGAGGGGTAGAAGAGGTAAGGGGCAAAAGAAGACAAGCGTAAAGTTGATACACAGGAGAACCAGATGGGGAGAAGATCCTCGCGCTTGTGGCCACAGTCTGCTAGACTGGCCTCAGCCTCAACTTCATTGGCAGAGTCGACTCATCAACAACCTGTGTAGCTTAGCACAGTCTGTTTTGGGCCCTCTCTGAGCACAACAACTCACTCTTTTCATCCGTCTCTGGCCTCTCACCTCTCTCAAAGAGCGGTATTTTCTTTCATTCTATCTCACTAAGGTGTGTGGCCTTTTCTCCCCCTGTCATCTTTTCATCCTTTTGTCACTGTCCCAGAATTGACCCCACCACACTTTTTTTTTTTGCCTTTCAGTAAATCTTGCCAGTTCTTTTTCTCAGGTTCTTTTCCTCTGCACTCAACTCAACTTATGTCCCTGTCTCCCTTGCCTCAGTGTGTGTGTGTATGTGTCTGTGCAGTGTGTCTTGAATTATATCACTATGAACTTTAATGTTCCCCAATGGATGGAGTGTACACTACATTGTTCTTCCATTAGGGTTCAGCTCACAAACAGCGTGTACACATTCAATAATGTAGGCTAGTGCAGTATAACGTCTGCAAGCGTACAAACTCAGCATACACCCTTGCTACCTGGTGTCACTCACACACAAAAACACACACACAGACACACACACACACACACGCACACACTCATACACACACACACACACACACACACACACACACACACACACGCACACACACAAACACACACACACTTAGACTCAGATGCATATATGCAAATATCTTTTACATGCCTCTGTTATATATGCAGGCTGCTGATCCTTCTCACAACAACAGTGTCTAACAGCCACGCATTTCTCACACAGCACACACACTTTCCTGTTAGCCTGAGATAACAAAACCCAGTGGTGGAGTGGCGATAAAGAAGTAATTCCTGCTAAATAAAAGAGTAAAATGTACAATAAATACACCTGTGTGAAGCTTATGCAGATGGGGGGGGGGGGTCCAACAAGGGAGACATATGGCAGACGATTGAGAAATACAGAAAACATTTTCAGACGAGACAGATATCGACCATCATAACATCCAGCAGCAAGTCCTACAGTAGGCAATGACAGAGGATTAGCTCTCTAATCAGTGCTGATCTCTGTGGGCAATTCAGAGGAAGGCCCTGGTGGCCCGGTGTCCATTCTGTTACGCTGTCAGAGCAGAAGGACACGGCTAACCCAGTCAACCAAAGCAGGTGGATACACACCTGAGGGACAGGATTAACACAGTCCTGGCACATTACAATCAGCATGCACAGCGTATAATCCATCTGGACGGGTATGTGCATTCGGGTCTCCTTTCTTTTTTTCTTTTTTTTGTATACCAGCGTCAGGTCTATCCAGGTGTGTAAACACACTGGTAGTGTCAGTGGGATACCTGAGGTGACACATATAGGGCTGAGATTTACATGAAGTAAGGGAGCAACAGATAGAAAGCCCGCAGGGTCACCTCGCTACCATCTGCTCCATCGGCTCCTTTTGACCCATCTCCACAGCAACCTCAGCAGCTCCCAGATTCCACTGTTCCTCCTCATCTATGTATAATACCTCTGTGATAAATGTACACAGCTATTCAAGACAAAAAAAAATTCTTGTCAATACAATAATTTCACCGTGCTCTGGTGACTGAAAACATGGGTAGACAGGGGGAATACAATATTTCCTGCGCATGAAGTGGGGATGCCATGATTACATGAATTATTTCTGAACACAAGAACACCTGTGCTTCATACATTTATTATAAAATGCAGAATTTTATTGTTCACTCTGCCAGTTGTTACGTCAGTGTCAACCTCGAATTAAACAGCAGTAACAGAAGAAATGCAAAGAACTCCAAATGATGGAGCCACTGCAATAAAGCCCCATTTTTATCAGTCTGAATGGATACAAATAATGTGCTTATTTCTGCCTAGGTTCTAACAGACTATGTACTACGTCTTTCTTTTTCTTTTTTAAGTTCCCTGGTATTATGGTAAAGAAGTTAAAAGAATTGAACAAAGGAAAAAAACAAAATAAATGACTCTGCTAATTTTATTCAGCTTTATTGACCTTCACCTTTTTTGTATACTCTTTTTCTTTTTTTTGTATACCAGCGTCAGGTCTATCCAGGTGTGTAAACACACTGGTAGTGTCAGTGGGATACCTGAGGTGACACATATAGGGCTGAGATTTACATGAAGTAAGGGAGCAACAGATAGAAAGCCCGCAGGGTCACCTCGCTACCATCTGCTCCATCGGCTCCTTTTGACCCATCTCCACAGCAACCTCAGCAGCTCCCAGATTCCACTGTTCCTCCTCATCTATGTATAATACCTCTGTGATAAATGTACACAGTTATTCAAGACAAAAAAAAATTCTTGTCAATACAATAATTTCACCGTGCTCTGGTGACTGAAAACATGGGTAGACAGGGGGAATACAATATTTCCTGCGCATGAAGTGGGGATGCCATGATTACATGAATTATTTCTGAACACAAGAACACCTGTGCTTCATACATTTATTATAAAATGCAGAATTTTATTGTTCACTCTGCCAGTTGTTACGTCAGTGTCAACCTCGAATTAAACAGCAGTAACAGAAGAAATGCAAAGAACTCCAAATGATGGAGCCACTGCAATAAAGCCCCATTTTTATCAGTCTGAATGGATACAAATAATGTGCTTATTTCTGCCTAGGTTCTAACAGACTATGTACTACGTCTTTCTTTTTCTTTTTTAAGTTCCCTGGTATTATGGTAAAGAAGTTAAAAGAATTGAACAAAGGAAAAAAACAAAATAAATGACTCTGCTAATTTTATTCAGCTTTATTGACCTTCACCTTTTTTGTATACTCTTAACTGAATATTGCATGTAATGTTTTGGATTTTGATATTTAAAACAAATGAATAGGCCTGAATGAAGATAATAAGCTCACAGTTTGCATCTGTGTCACAGCTTTTCTTAAATGGTTTCAAGGGAGATCTAATACAGCGTCCTATAGCATTTTATCTACTGTCTATATTAATCTGTTGTCTCGGAATGGGTTTGGGCAGGATTTCAAACAATTTGTTTCTTCTGGAGGAATTTCACAATTCAGACTGATTATTTAAAATAAAACCAAAAAGCCGCTTTGCAGATCAAAAACTTCAACAAGTGTGGAAAGAGAATGTGTCAGTGTTCAGCAAGTGAGAAGTGTTTGTCGGCAGAGCC
This sequence comes from Istiophorus platypterus, assembly GCA_016859345.1. Lineage (NCBI taxonomy): Eukaryota > Metazoa > Chordata > Actinopteri > Istiophoriformes > Istiophoridae > Istiophorus > Istiophorus platypterus. Next base: position 9,303,305 of record CM029122.1, on the reverse strand, counting down.
CATTCTCTCAGCAGACCAAATGATTTCTACATCTCCCTCGGAGCAGCTTAACTGTTAATTGGCACCATGTTGGTTGGTTTTCGATAGGGCAGAAAATGGATTTTGCTCAGGTAAAACAGGTAGTGATGTTAGACTAGCTAATGAGGACAACAGGCCCCATTCACTATTGAGAGGGTAGCTGAGGAGCACCAAGAAGAGGAAGTGAGACAATTCACAAGTTCTCAGTCAGTCAGCACTAAACTTAGAAGAGTACATCTCCATCTGAAATCGTCATTTTCGAACCTAAACCTGACCAAAGCTTAAACATGGAAATGTCATACCATTAAAGGGCTTTATTTTTCAAGTTTTGGAGGGCGCACACATATGAAATCTTCCAGTCGATATGGGCGTCAGATTAGAAAACACCTCTATGTGTTGTTGTAAAAGACATGGATAAACAACATAATTTGTTGTTTTATGTTGACAGCTTATTGGACTTAGACAGTCTATACAATAAAACAATAACTAACTCAACAACACAGAAGAGAAAGTATTCTCTTAGCCAGACTCAAAAATATACTGCATTCTAGCACGAGTCCATCCACTAATGCTGCACACACTCCATCTCCTTGATGTTGGAGCCACTAGTGTGTGTCTAGTTTGTGCCAAATTCTAATTAGGGACTCACTAGTCTCATTTGGGATCATAAGCGCAAGATGTGCACACATATGTGCATTAAATAAACTCAAAGTTAAATACGGTAACATACATTAAAAGACCCGTTCGAACACATACAATAACCCAAAATAGACACTGGCTTACAGACAGTAAACAAACATACTATTACACAAGCACCCTTACTGGAGAGCAGCAATCATCAGCATGACACCACTGATGGTCTAAACTGTCTCTGAGCTCTGTTTTACCAGCTGACTCAAATGGAGCCAGTCACATAACACAGTGCCAGGGTGAGATCTGCAAATCATGTGTTTGTTTGCTTCCTCTTATTCCAAAAGCCTAACGATGCTCTTCTCTCCCGGCCTCCTAAGACAGATGGAGATCATTAGCTCCTTTCACTCCCTCCTCTCTTCTCTCTCTCTCTCTCTCTCTCCCTCTCTCTCTCCCTCTCTCTCTCCCTCCCTCTCCGCTCTCTTCGATCTGTCATGTCTAAACCATAGGGCCTCTTTGTCTCGCCTTTTCACTCATCTCCTCCTCCATTTGGCCCTCAGTCACTGTCTCTGTCCATCTTCCTCTACGCAGATTTATATCTGAAGGTTTCAAACTCAAGCAGAATCTTACAACTTTAACAAGTGCTTCATCACTCAAGTCAGAAGTAGTTACAGGAGTCATGACACACACTTCCCTGGACAGGAAGAATTGATGAAAAGCCATTAGACTCTGCTGATCCTAGGGTGAACGACAAGGTCTCCATCACCGTATTCCTCTCCTCCTAGACGGAGAAGCATGGATGGCGGTAGTTCTTCAGACATATATCAGATGCAACATTTCTTCACAGACAAGCACAAAGGGAGGCAAAAATTTAATTTTAGTGATGAACTTCGCAGTATTCACTGCCAAGGAATCTGCCAAACGGTTCAGACAGCAAGTCCCCAGTAAATCAAAATTCTGCCAAAGGCATGGCGAATCTGTTATTGGCTATAGGAGACATATGGCTAAATAAATACCACACAGTGTGGGGTGAGGGGGATTACTGTTGACACCGTAACAGTTTTTGCTCCGCGACAGTTTGCGGCAGTGTTTAAAAGTGTAAACAGACCTTCTGCCCTGACTGCACCGGTGAACATCTGGACTGAAACCATTACATTGTTCTGTGCTTCCTTCGAAGCCCCGACTCATAATTTTCTCATTATGACACTGTGGTAGCGTGACCAGTTATAGGAAGGGCCGTTAGGCTACAAGCTGATGAGCTGACTGTTAATGCCATGTTCTTTTACTGTTAGTTTATGGGACAACTAAAATATGTCTGAACAGGTTATTTTTCTGGTAAAACCAAAGAGACTGAAAAAATGTAATGAGTAGGAAATGTATCCTTACATCATCACTGCAATAGGGTTGACTATTTCCTGTTTGTTGTGATATATTGAGTAAAGCAGCCATTCCTCTTAAAAGTACATTATCGTCGAAGTGGAAAAAAACACACTGCCGACGGTACAAAGCCATTAGATCAAATGTTGGTCAAACACATTTTAAAATGCCCGAGTGGTTGTGTGGAGGCTGATGATCTTTATAGTGTTGACCTGAGGTTATTGCTGTGTGCAGTCACAGGGAAGGAACATCTGTCATTTGTGGGCACCTGCTGTTTTCGGTGGACTGAGGAACAGGATTCTTGTTCCTGGACTCAATTAGCTGTTATATTAGCGCAATCTTCTACACTCCATGCTCTACCTATTAAACAGTTTTAGTGCTTTGATTTGTGGACAGATTGGGCCACCTGTTAGGCTTCAAGTATATGTATTCGTGATCAGATCTTGCACTCTGTTTCTCACATATGGGCACACTTATTCTAAAAAAAAAAAAATTAAAAATTTGCTACACAGCAAAAAGCTGTCATTCTGGCATGAAAAGTAATTAGAAGCCCCCACTCCGGCTGAAAAGTTGATCCAGTTTTAATCTGTAATAACAGCATTTCAAGGTCAGACTTCAGTATTTGGCTGCATCGCTGATGCGTTAGCATTAATGAGGTTTGGAGGAGGTGTCTTTGTTTCAGTGCACGCGGTGCTCTTCAGTAAGCGAACGTGCGCTAAAAAACCTTGAGTCCTAGAGGTATTTGTCCTGGAAGGATGAAATAGATTTTTGTGAGGATTTCCATGAAATACTTTGATTGCAGTTTGTGCTATTCAGCCCTACAACCTTCCCAGCTCCTTTCCTACTCTTTTCTACATTTAAGCCACTGTATACAGTATGTGAAAAGTTCATGCAAACGTTTTACACGTATGCACAGGTGCATACAAGAAACACAAGGGTATAAATGTTCTAGATTAGACCTACTGCCACCCTCTTGCCTGTATTTTACATTGTATCCTAAGGTAATAAAAGTAGTGGAGCTGATTAAGTGCTTTGACCTCCCTGGGGGTGGTCGAGGTTAAACGGGTGCAAGGCTGGGCTCTCTTTCTCTGCTTTTAAAAGCCTGACGTGTTCCCTGCAGGATGTCTGACCCTCTCTGACCACAAATCAACCAGCAATTACAAGCCCACAGAAGCGCACCCACATACACAGAGTATACACAGGCACACACTACACCATCCTGACCGGGGCTGCTGTGTGGACAAGATACAAAAAGGCAAGGAAACATATATGTGGAAGAGGGGAAATGTAATATCAGGAAAAGTAGTACAAGGCAGAAGGGCAAGTAACGAGGAAATAGAGAAGAAAAAAACGTGAGGGAAATGAGAGTCAAGAACATGAGATGTGAGCAAAGGAGAGGCCAAGTGAATATAAAGAGATCTTTATCCTGCCAATTTGTATGTGTCACCCTTTGACCTTAACTGTAATGGTAACATCTCTTTTTTTGGGGGGCCCATTAGAGAAATTATGAAAACGCTGAAAATACAGTGATTTCATGCATCATTTTTCTAATGTTTCATTCCGTTCACCAAACTGTGTCTGGGATATTGTAAGTGACAAAAAAAAAATGAATGTACTAGAAGTGAGTTATAGTCTGCCACACAAATACATTCATCTGCAAGAAAAAGCACTGGAGACTTAAAGTCTGAGTGGCAGTCATACTGGGCTGTTTTATTCTATGGCGGTGTGTTCACTGGTGTCTCATAAATAAGGCAAGTCCCAGCGGGCTGGAAAGCCCTCCCAAGTCCCTGCTTTCTTTCAAGACAAAGCCCCTTTTTTTATTTCACTTGGAATAACTTGTCATAACGCGATTGAACCTGAGGTGCCATCCTATAAATTTCCATGGCAACAGGGACGGTGGCATTGGCAAATGTAGAAAAGAGTATAGTGGGCAGTTCTTTAAGAAAGTCTCTGTGGAGGCGGCTATTCACTAGAGATTCAGACAGAACAAACGGAAGGTTTTTTTTTTTCACTTCAGATGCATAAATGTATGTCGTGTGTTTTTTGGAATCAAAACTTTACTCAAACTTCAAAGCCAGTATGGACAACAAGATTGAGTACAGCGATCAATTACTCTTTAAATGTAAATATAGACTGGTGACTATTGTACTCATACTTAAAAAAAAAGCCTAAATCAGTCCCTGTTAACCTACTTTTTTAATCCGATTTTTAATGCAAGCAAAGAGGCCCTGAACACACTTCCCTTTCTTACTGATTTTTAAGTGGGCAGGAATCGGCTGGAAAAATGTGATGTCACATACCACCAGTCAGAATTTAGCAGGACAGCAGAGATAGGAGAGGAGAGGAGAGGAGAAATTAGTGAGCATACAAAGGAAAAGAAAATCTGGTATAACATTCCTGACACCCACAGCATTCGGCAATATGAATCTACATGTGATAACAGGAGTAATAGCCATCTTAACATCCTTCTGTGCATTTATAATTCACACAAAACCTCGTATGATATCAGTGTCACAAAACAACAAATTCTCCAGCTCAGATAAAAAGGGAATAAAACTGCAAGAACCAGGCAGCCACTCCACACAGTTACATCTCAGAGAGGAAGCACCACCGGCACTGTACTATCGCATTCTCTCAGAACAATGAGATACGAAAGGACGTAACGACACATATATGCGTTATTTGCATTTAGGATAAACCACCTGTAAGCTTCAAAGCTTAGCAGGAGAGGGGAACACAGAGGGTTTGACAGTAATGACTAATCATGGACCAGCGATTAAAAGCCTGCCTCTTCACAGGGAGCCTTTGATACAGGTGAATCACATTCTAAACATACTTATTAGCAGGAGTGTGTGTGTGTGTGGGGGGGGCTAAAAAGAAGGGGGAGAAGAGAAATTTGTTCCGCACGTTAGCCGGCATGCATGGGTGCGCAAGAACAGAAGGTTGGCATAATGAATTCTGGCGTGCAAGTGGCTGTTAATGAAATAAAGAACCCCACCCCGAAAGAGGTGCAAACGTGTGTGTGCCGGGGTGTGTAAGCAAGCATGTGTGCAAAAAAGAGACGGAGGGGACAAGACAGAGGAAGTTAGAGAAGTGAGAAGAGAGAGAGAGAGAAAGAGAGAAAGAGAGAGAGAGAGAGAGAGAGTTCTGCAAGGGCTTTGTGAGCTTACAACAGAGTGGAAAAGATGAAGAGAAGGGCTGCGAGAGTGAAGGAGGAAAGAAAGTTTGTTACGACATACAGTATGAGCAGGTAGTGTGTATTTGTGTGTGCTCCTGTATGGCTTTTTTTTTTTTTTTAAAGAAACAAAAACATTATTCCCTTTAGCTTTGGATGTATTGGTTGTCCATCTCTGCACAGCTGCATAATAAGGGAATTATTCAAGACCATTCAGGGAAATCTTCTAGTCATGTTGTTTTGATGTTAATTTTGCAACAGAAAGCAGATCTTTATTTGAATACATCAACCCTCATCCCTCTTTCTGTCAGGGACTTCTGAACATTAATGCCAAGCAGACATTCAGTTTGAACTGTTTTAAGATATTGTAGATATAAGAGACTGTATACAAAGGCATGAGGTCTAAGTTGATATGGAAGTATGTTTCTCAGTGGGCCAGGTGGTTGATGAGACTCTGATGTGATTCCTAAAGCCTCTGAAGACGATCTGCCCCCCCCCCCCCAACATGGCTTGCCTAATTGAGTGTTAATTTGGTGCTAATTATGTAACATGTTATCCCAGTGAGACGCCCCAGATGCCACGAGACGAAGGCGTGTGGAAGAGTGTGCAGAATCGCAAAGCAAAGCATTTAGGGAGACACTACGTGCCTGTGTCTCACAGTCTGCATCTGCTTCCTGAATTCACTGAGTCACAGTGCAAAGGAAAAACAAAACACTCACACACACATCCCAAATTAGGAAGCATTCAATTAAGTCAAGACAAACACTGAAAAGTATACACTTTTCAGAAATAAGGCTATGCGCATATGAACCACAGCTGATTGTTAAACAAACACTCATCTCTACAACCATGACTTGTGGAGTTAATCATTCAACAAACATTTCCTAGTGAAAGTTCAGCCCCTACATTAGAAATTTAACTAGGAAATGTTTTGCCGCAAATGTATTAAAGACTGAAGTTGGGCTATGTCTTTGCAGGCAGTGAGTGGTTGAGCCAGGGAGAGTGTTGTGGCAGTGATGCTCTCTTCTCCCCCCGCTCTGGTACTTAACATAAATATAGCATGTTTATTAAGAAGACCTCTCTGCTCTTTAATTTATTTGAGTCATAGAGCTAATGTCCTCATAGGCTAGTCATGCCACTCGTTAGCCATCTTGGCAACACTTGGTAGGTATTTTGGTCTAACAAGACCAGGCCCCTGCTCAAATGAATGAGCGCATAAAAACTGTAAAATGTGCGGTTTTATGACATGGGTCACAGATCCAACTTCTTGGCCTTACAGACTTTTCTATCCAAAAATGCTCTAAGTGACGCGTCTTTTCTTATGTGACTCCTCTCTGACAGAGTCTTATACAACATACCTTTCAAAAAAATCTGCATGGGGACACAATGGGACACACATTAATATTTTCATCTTAGAACAAAAAGGCTGAGTAATTTCATAAACGGCTTGCCACTGGAATTATTAGCAAATGTATCCCAAACAACTGTAATCGTCCATTTGTTGGTGACTATTGTCAGATCCGGATGAATATCCATTTGGTTCAGTAGTGAGTATTTTTGATACCAGGATGACGTATGTGTGTCTGGCTCATAACAAAGTACAGTGCCCATGATAATTTCACCGACTGCAATGATGTAGCCAGTTCGTGGGTTTTAATAATTTGACATCAATATTAGGATAAATTCACTGCTGGTTGTTGGTGCTTCTTTCAGATTTGTTAACAATATGAAAAATTTGGAATATTTCTCTCCCAATCCTTTAAGAGGGTAAGCAAGTTCGTATCTGCAACTAGCTCTGACCCTGCTACAACTACAAATGATGGCTTTGTGGTCTTAACTGAGTGAATCGGCCACAGAGGTGCTGTAAGGTAAAATCACAGTTTTCTCAGATGAAGTGCTCTGCTGCTATAGGCCTTTTTCAAAACCAGTGGAAGACATTTTGACAAGTCGCAGCAGGAAAAGCTCAGGAGTAAATTATAAAATGAACTGTGGCTGAATTCCTTTTAGCTGCTTCGGCCTCAGACTCCTGGTGTTGTGCATACGGGCTCACTGGGAAACTTGAATGTAGAACAGAGCCATTGTTAACGTCATTCACAGCTGTGCTTTTCATGCTATGACAAGTCAAAATGTCTGCTGTAAAAAAGGCATATTGATAGGTGGATGCAATACATGTATTGTAACTATTTTATACTGATGTAAACATAGCATATACTGTACTGTAGTATATGTACTGGCCCATTCATCAACTGTATTCCCTTGGAGTCATGTTTTTGTTACATTAAACCCACCTGATACCTACGTTTTTTCTTCTGATAGGTGTTTGAAAGAGAGAGAGCACATCACTTGTTTCCTTGTGAATGCAGCAATGACAGGGGAGATGACTGTACTTAGTTCAACACGAAGAGAACCGAGCAATCCCTCATTCAGCGCTGAGCCTTCTCTGCATTCACTAATAGATTTCCTATTCTTGTCTAATTAAAACGGGAAGCCGTTTTCCCCTGAAAGGCTCCCAGAGCTATATTGAGGGGTGGAGAGGTCGCTGGGAATCCATCAGATGTGATGCAGTTAATCAGCATAAAGCCTGCTCCACTGCACTGCTAAACAACAACTGCAGGGATGGACCCAACCCTCACACTGCGCCACATTGGGATTCAAAGCCATCAGGCACAGAGGTGAAATCAATTTAAAAAAAACAAAATCAATATACAGTATTTTCTAAATGTTTTTCCAAACTTTAATATCATGTAGTTTCTCTATACTCTTTAAATGGGTCATTAGAGAAGATTTAAAATAACTACAGAGACAGTTGTAGGGAGAGCAATATGGTGAGAGAGAGCAAGGTAATCGGGTTTGTGTGAGAGAATATAAAGAAAATGGGAGGAGGGGGAAACAGCCCTTGCCCACGGTAATTACCTGTCTTTACCGCCTAAGAAGTTAGGAGAGGGGAATGGAGACGGGAGACAGACGAGAATGGAGACAAAATCTGAAGGACAGCAGAGAGAAGAGGACAGGACAGGATAGGAAAGAACGGGAGAGGTGAAATTACTGAGGATACACAGCAGGAGAAAACCGGTGAGACATTTCCGAAACCCACATCATGCACTGCGATTTAGGTACAGAAGATATCTAAACTCAAGCTAGACACAGCAGGGAGCAAAGGCGGTCATGGAGACAACAGATAATTTAGAAGAAAAAAAAAAAGAAATTTCCTACTGTTGAGCATCTGACTAGCTAAATAGAAATGTACGCGTGTGAAATCTCAGTAAGGTGAATGCAGCAATCAGGGACATTAATCAACGTGATCTCACCCACACCAGCAGCCTACATAATCTGCTGGCCACCTGTAGTTTGACCACCCGTCAGCTAATCACCGCTAAACGGCTATATGGGCGCTGCTGGCACCAATTACCATCATCTTATCCATATTATTTTTGGTGCACAGACTGCTTCAGAAAAATCATCTCTTTTCTGGCTGAGAGAAGAGATGGGACTTACACCTGTGTATCTAGGGTGTCAAGTGTCTTGAGGAACAGGTGTAAAGGAAACTCTGCCATTCATTTGCACTTAGCACAGCTGGGTAGGCATGAATTTGTATATACAGTACACACACACCCACACACACACACACACACACACACACAGGTACTGTGTGTACATAGACAATGCATATAGATGTATGCTAAAACTAACTTGCCCAGACACACAAACATTTACACACGAGCAGAGGGACAGACACCGAGAGCAAACTGCGGATGCTGAGGCTGGTTTCCTGGACAGCCTCTCAAACTGTGCAAGGATACCAGAGGAGGAGAGAAACAGACAGCATGAGAAGCAGAAATGCTCCTATAAAGACATAATTTCCATTGTGTACCAAGGAAAGTGGTGGCAACACAAAACGGTAATGACAGTTAAGGCGTTTAGTCACGGACCTAATGGAAGGAACTGAAAAAACCCAACAAAAAAAAAAACAACCTCATTTTGACATGACTGACATCCTCTGAGGCATCGCTGCTGGGTCCAAAATAACTAGGATGTACACGGACGTACACACCGCATACTACTCGGCGCACCCCCAGAGACAGGAAAGGATAACACAAATACAAATATGTGTGCACACAAACACATGCGCATGCATGAAGAGCGCTGTATGCACACAGAGAGGGCTCTTCTTCTGCAGATATTCCGACATCTCCTCGTGTTTCCACTCCAGGCCTGAGAGTCACTGACTGCGCGCTATGTGGATGATTTAGAGTACTGAGTGACAAGGAAAGGGCAAGGGTTGCATCAACCTTATGAAGCTCCATAACTCTGGGGAGAAAAAGAGCTCGGGGTGCGAGTATAAAGAGAGACAGAGAGAGACACAGAAAAAAATGTGAGTAAGAGACAGATGTCAGACCTTTGACGTAATTGAACCTCATGTATACACCCAACAGCCACAACATTAAAACCTATAACTGGTTTTAAACCTGTAACTGGTTTTAGTTTTGTGGCTGTTAGTGTAGTTACATGGATTATTTTGGTTTGTACTAAACAATGCCGACAGAAAACGAATTGTCATTTCCTCCCGGGAAAACAGGCGAAAAAGAGAACCGTTTCATATTTCCATTTCTCCACATTTTCTGTAAAACATGTTGTATTCACACTCTGTAGATTCTGCAGGCGCAGACATGTATTTGAACACGTGCCTAAGAGTGCATGCAAATATGCCCATGGATGCTCACACACACTTATTGTAGCCCTTAATTAATTTGGACACTTTCAGGCTTTCTGAAGAGTGTGTCCATTGCCTCTTTGTAGCTACCATCAGAAATGTGTGACAATCTCTCTATTTTCTTTCACCTTCCCCTGTGGTTTTTAATGGTCACCTTCTTATCTTTTAATTGGAGGGTTTTTTAGAGTGTTCTTTTCTTAAGGACACTGTATAATGAGAGAGTGGGTTAGGGCCCTCTAATTGACCTTCAGCCTTTTCATATCCTGTCAGAAAACCATACTACAGCTGGCACTGTTCTGAAAATAAGAGAACTGAAAGGAAAGGAAAGAAAAGGGAAAGGAAAGGAAAGGAAAGGAAAGGAAAGGAAAGGAAAGGGGAAAATAGGAAAGCAAAATGTCTACAGGGAGAAGTGAGTCAGGACATAAGGGGCCAATTACCACTGGACTGCTGGCAAAGAGAACAGAGACTGCAGAGAGATCCGAGTAACAAAAGGCCATAACATGATCAGTGTCAAAATGGCCAAAGTTGTATTGTAACTTCATTAGTGAACACATGAAAGCCAACCACTAATTCAACCATTATTGTAAGTACACCGTGTTGTACTGCAAATAACATGCTCACTTCCAAAACGTCCCAGCTTATCATTCAATTTAAGCTTCAGTGCGAGTTTGTTCGTGTTACTGGGGCTACTGCTGGTGATGAGGCAATAGGAAGCTATTAATGCTGCTTTAAGTTACAAAACTGTACAGTAAATCATATGTAGGCTTCAAACCTTGTGTGTGCCATTATTACAGAATGCATTAAAAAAGGACCTTGTATTTTAGGGGCCGCACACAAAATGGAAGCAAAAATGACAGCTTTACAGAAACTGCTTGAAAATGCATAGTAAGGTTATAGGCTGCATACAGAGAGGGAGAAAGAGAGAGACACACTCACACAGAGAATGCATAGATTACCCGCATTGTTTCAGTGGGCTTATATGAGCACCTACTGCTTTGCATAAAATAAGACGGTAGGAGCAGCTCTAACCTTGCTTTACAGTACAAAATTGCATAGTAATTCACAGGTAGGCTTTGAACTTCACATGTACCATCATTTCGATGCACAGTTCAAAAGGGCCTTATCTTTTCGAGGAGGGACTGGATATAAAATTGAGGCAAACTTACAGCTTGGCGGAAGCTGCTTGAACATGCATGTTAAAGTAATAAGCTACATACTAAGAGGGAGAGATTTGTCCTCTCTAGAGACACAAGATTGAAAGAGAATACATGACAACAAAGCTTTGTTTTTCTAATCACCCGAGTTGGATGTACTGCACCAGTGCGCAGTAGGCTTAACACCTGCAGTGGCAATGTTTGTCAGGGACACATGGCAGGAAACATCCCTTTTAAATGCTTTGATAAAACTAAGCCATTTTAGTTCATAATTGGACAAAACAGAATTATTACAAGAAATATTAGTGAGGATATTTACATCATTCGTCATTTGAATTCAGGGTTCGAATTCAACTACAATAATAATCTCACTAAAAATGAATTCAAAGGGCAATATCTTTCAATTAAATTGTGGGCATTTGAGAGAGAGAGAGAGTAAAATCTAGTCAAAGTGACTTCAGTAATGAACGGGCAGCCAGTTGTTTCATAACTGGAGTGGTAGGATCCGAGTCAAGATACAAATGAGATGAAAGGCTTTACCAGAGAAAAAACAGTAAATACGATGTAGCAGTAATCTAGCCTGTGTTTTTAAATCTAACTAGAATAAAAAAGCATCAAATTTGTGAAATATAATGATTTGTAAATTAAAATTCAGGTCAGTATAAGTAATCTCTTTGTTTTCATACGCAGCCAGTGCTTCTAACAGAAAGCTGTGTCTAAGCTTTTACACCCAAAACTAGAATTTCTGATTATTTTTCTCGTTAACACTGATGTCTTTCAAGCAGATGATCATCTGGTATAAAGTGCTTGTGTTATCAGGAAATAGTAAAATATAGAACTGTGTGTCATTCATGTAGCTATGACGAGTAATCTTAAATAATCTTCAACATATTTCACTGATACAGTAAAATATTCTCATCTCAACTGTGCTGCAGCTTTTTACTGAAAGGATACCAATTTAAAAAAAAAAAAAAAGCTTGCCTTTTCCCAATGTGCATTACCAGCCACAGAGAAACACTGTTTAATTATTGACCTACACTTCAAAAAGACATCATAAGGCAGAATTTTAATTTAATTTCACTCCTGCCCTGGTACTAGCCCTATATACCTAGATAATGATAATAACCAGAGACTGTGGGTGTGTGCGTGGGTGGAGTGGGGGTCGGTCAGGCAAGATTAATGTGGAGGATGTAAATTTCATTCGTCACATGCAGATTGATGTCAATTTTAATTGAATTAAAACAATGTGAACCCTGGCCTGCTTAGAGTCTAAGAGGACAGCTAGTGAATAGAGATGAAGTGAGTTGGAGAACCCTTGAGAGATGGGAGGAGGGGAGGGGAGGAGATCGGAGGGAGTGGAGAGGTCAGGGGTGGGGGGGGTGAACACAGAAAGAGAGATTAGTTGATGATGAGCGTGATAGTTGACCTTAAACTAAAGACTCATTCTGCTCCACCCTAGAATGGTAATACTCGTTTCATGAGTAACTCAGCTGCTCATCAAATTTATAGGCTGTGTGTGGATCTGTATGTCCTGTAGATATTCTCATACCAGAATTTCTACTCATTGAATGGATGGCAGTAGGGCGATCTTTTACAGTTCGTGCGCTGGCACAGAGGTGCATAACATGACTGTAGGTGGAGTCGGGAAAAGTCAACCGGTGGAGTAACACTTATCTCAGGTGTGATTTTATCATTTTCTCCCTTTGGACACATAGAGAGGCTGAGTGTTTAGCCTGAACACGGCAGGCTGGCACATTGCAGGTGGCTCAGGTGCGATGTATTCACGCAAGGCTCGAGCACATAGACCCAGAGATGGATAAGGTTTCGGTCGAGAGTAAACCCATCTCATTTTCTCGCCCTGCACCTTTTATCTCGCCCTACTCGTTCCTCTTCTCCTTGCCCTCTTGGATGATATCAGTGCTAATCGCTGCCTCTCCATCCATCTATCCACCCTCAGACTGAGAGACAGGAGAACAGATGGAGGAGGTGTGGGTGCCGCAGTCCTCTTTCCTTGCGTCTCTGCTGACTGCTTTTGCCTCTGTCTTCCCCTGTAGTTTCAACTTGCGCTGTGTTCCGTTTGTGCCCAGCTGACCAGGTAAAATTTGAGCCATAGCCATAATAAACGGATAAATAAATCACATTGTCCTGCTCACACATGTGCAAGCAGGCAGTAACATTTTATAAGGTTGTGAAGTGTTCATGTGTCTGAAGGTGACCCTATAGCAGAAGTACTGTAAGGAACCTTTTACTGCGATGAGACAATGTCCTCGATCACCTCCCCACACCTCAGCTCCTCATGGCACACACAAACAACATTCTTTCTAAAACACACACACACACACACACGCACACCAAACAAACAGTCTCCTGTTGTCCTGTCTCAAATGCGAGACCCAGCTTAGAGGCAAGGGCAATCAGGTTACTGCAAACCCCCGATGGATGAATCTTAAGTGTTCAGCGCCAGCAGGAGAAGACATTTTCTATACAGTGAGCAGGGAATAAGGCAAACACCACACCACCAAATAGCAACAAATGAAACACCCACAACAGATAAATATTTTATTTTCACACATATGCAGTATATATTTATCCAGAGCACATAAAGGGAGCTCCCCAAGCATCTCCCCGCTCACTGTGGATATTCCACAAGAGGTAATGTAAGGTAGATGATTCCTTTCCTCCCCTCGATTTCCTCTTGCCCTCTGCACCTCCGATTCACCGTGCCAAATGGTACATTTACATTGGCCATAACCTCAATCACCATGCTCGCAGGCTATGCTGAATGTGCAGACAGACATTTCTACAATGAGTGGATGCAGACAGAGGTATAATGGGAGCAATAGATAGAAACCCATGCCTGAGGCATCCATCAAACCAAACGACTCCATTACAGTAAGTCAGACAGAGGCAAACGGTAATGTGCACTGTGATAAACACTGGGATAATAGTCTGTTTATAGTCCTGGACACACTGTTTCTGCCAGGAAACACTGCCGAAGAATACAGATAAGATACAGGAGCAGCAAATGCTCTATCTTTTTCATTTTTCTATCTCTTTTACTCTCTCTCCTTGCTGTTATCAGTCACTTTCACGCCCTTGTTCTCTTTATCCTTCTCAGCTCTCTCTGTATAATATTTTCCTTCCTACAGAACGCAGAGGGAGTTGCATACATCAGCTGTATGGAGCTTTTATCTGGTGTTACAGTATTGCAGCGTTACCAACACAGTGCTGGAATGAGGCCTGGGAGAACCATAAAAATGCAACAGAATGATTCAGATGTACTATTAAAAAACAGATATATCACACCAGATACTTGCAGGTATGCATAATATAACTTTAAGAAGACAGACACAAGCATGCACACAGAGCAGCCCATACTGCACAAGCATGTATCAATTAGTCATAGCAAGGGTTGTGGTTTCAGATGACAAGTTGCTCCTCTTTTCTCCGATAGTAGGAAGAGACAAACACAAGAGTAGACTAATCTGACCATGCCCTGTATTCCTCCGAGGAACTGGGAAATAGCAAACCTGCTGCTGCTATGAATCAATTATAAGTGTACACAAAAAGGCACTCTCTTTACAGATGGGAGGTTGAGGTGAAGGTCTATGGAGGGGAAAGAGAAAACAAAATCTTTCCATCTGTTGATAATGGTGTTTTCATTCTCAATACACACCCCATCACTGCGCAGGCACTACCACCTCGAGTCCACATGCTCAGAATGAGATAAGAACATTTAAATTCACCATGACATGAACTGGAAAAGACATGAAACGGGGCAAGGGGTCACTCTTTCTTTTACATTTCTATCAACCTGAGGAGCATCATGGCTTGATTAAGGCGGTCCCAGATCAGCCTGGTCTGGGCGAACCTGTTTTTATGCCCATAGTTAACCTCTATTACAAGACTGACCTCAGTTCAGGAAAGCAGCTCCTCCACTGCTTCAAATGGAGGTTGCTCCATAGCGCGGCAGGGTCAGAAGAGAACACACACACAAACAAATGCACACAATTTGCAGCAAAGGAAGGGTCAAAGCAAAGGCCAGTTTCTATTGCACTATATCTAAGATCAGTTAAACTTAATGACCTCCTTCATTCTCTTGGCCTATCATATAAACTCCAACATTAGTCCTCAGATCTCAGACATACTTTGGCCTTTTATGCTTGCCATCCAGGCAATGTTGGTTTTAACAGGATGTGATAAAATGTGGACAATCTCACGCCCACTTAAAGGGGATGATGATGTAGGTTTATTAAGGGAAATGAGCCTATGGTTAGGATGTGCTCTTCTAATTCCAGGAGGATACTACAGCACTAAAAAGGAGGCAAGGCAAACCCAAGGCAAAAATGCTGCATGGTGAAAGAGCAAGCTGTATTTTTCTAGCAGAAGCAATTCATAGCTGATGTAACAGAACTGGCGAGTGAGACAGACATATTCAAAAACATCAAATTTTCTCTAAATAGCCATCAGCAGTTTTCTGTTGGTAGCAAGTTCTCTAATAAATATGGGACATTGGGTCAGTCACATTCTGCCAGTATACAGGGGGGACCTGAGCATTGTCTTCCTTTTGGAAATGTGCTTCATGTAAATTATTTTTTGTGTTTTGAGAAGAAAAACAATCGCGGGATCCCTGTGTCAGCCTGCCACATTAAAGCTAGAGAGCATTGCTCGAAGTGTGTCAAATAAAATGACTTCCACCATTTTGATGAATTATAGACATTTCATTATGCGAAACATGCGTCAAGGTACCACAGTGGTTGGAAGATTTCACTGTGGTTCTCTGTGGGTGTGCTAGTACATATAGCGTACTATACTTGCACATGCAAGCGTGAGTCAAAAACAGACAAGAAAATATGGGTGGTTTCGGTAGAATGATCAGATCACAGGAAAATGGAAAATAAGGTCAGAGTGGGAGAAAATCAAACGTAAAATTACTTATTTCTTTTCTTCTTGCTCAGTGACTCTGTGTGATGTTCACAGGGCTGATTTTACCCCTTAAGCTTGCCGTTTTCAGTTATGTATTTTCTACTGTTCTATTGTTAAGTCAGGCTGTATATTCATACCCCGCATTACATACAGGCAACAGGGAGGGCTCATCTAAAGAAAGAAAACGGCAGATAAAGATACGTTTTTCACTTCTCTTTCTCTTTCTTTCTCTGTCTCTTTCCTTACCTTTTCAACTCTCTCCTTCCTCCTTTCTATACCATTAATGTTGACTGTGTATATTTATAACCCAATAAAGTTTTTATGACCGATGTCATTAAGGAACATTGAGGTCATGCTGACAGGCTAACAGACACACAGGAACACCACATATAGTACAACCTGCATATAATACATACAATAAAAATACTTAATAAAACATAAAAATTATAAATACAAGCTGTAGAGCAGACAATCACACATATTAAATAATTAAACATATATTCACGTTACAAACACAGAGAAAACAAAAAAAGGAAAACAGTAAATTTACCTGAATGACAGAAAAAGTGATTCCAGCCACACCAACCAATTCTGGTACCAGCAGGTGAAAGGGATTTAGTTTGTCTTGCTCCATGGATGGAAACACAACAGCAAGGTGTCTTTCCAGACACAAAACCTCAGTAGTAAGCACAGCAAGGCACGTCGAATACCTTGAGTGACTGGGATATTCTCTCTCAAAAGACACCTAGCCTCAGAGTTATCTAAACATAATTTTTCTGGGAGCACCTCAAATTCTACTGGCATGTATTTGGTAGGTGACAGAAGTCCTGATACCATATCCCTCAAAACAGGGCGAACAAAACAAAAACAAACAAACACAAAATTGCTTGGACACAAGGGATGGGGTGAATTTAGCAAAGTTATCCTTTAACCTTTGGTATAGATCCCCAAAACGGTTACGGACCCTATGGGCGTACTGCCAGTGGCCTCTCACATGTTATATGACAATATGCCACTCATGCATGTCCCAGAGTATTCTTTAATTTAGGTTCTTTACAAGGAATCCAGGAAATGTTGAGCACAGTAGTATCGTACTGTGATAGTAATCGTGATAAAATTGTATCTAGTGTATCTACCCCCTAACTGCCTCATTCTTGTTGAGCCCTGCTGAGGATAAAAAGGCAGGTCCATCAATCACAGGATCAGCCGGTCTCAAAGCCACACCTCCAGGATCATATTCTAGCCCTATCCAACAGTAAACCCTGAACTGGTTGAGGTATGCACTGTATCTTCCTGTTTGATCTTGGCTAGATAGCAAACAGCCTGTGTACCTCACATTGCTATCGGCCTCATATCACACAAGAGCAATGACCAGTCGCACAAATAAACACAGCAGAAGATACTAATCAAATGCTGACACTATTTCCGGGGGGACTAAAATCACACAAACACACACACACACACACACACACGCACACACACTGAGCAAGTTGACGAATTAACTAATGGAGCTTTACTATGTTACATAGTTAAAAACACACAAAAAAAGCATAGAAGCTTGGGCAAAATTGTGGTCCAATTATTATGGTTTAGATATAAAACCACACAAAAACCATGATGCAATGACCGAGCAACCAGGCTTGTTGTGAAGAGTGAATCCAAGTCAATGTTGGCACCTTTTTGATCTTACCACCTCTAATCCATTAATCCTAAAGATTTTTTTTTTGATACACACCATCAAATTGGTGCAGTGAAAGCACCTCTGAGCTTTTCTGTCACTTTTTTCATTTGTCGGTTGCCATATGATTATCCTAAATTGGAGGACAAGTATGCCCATTTTACTTCCTACAACATCCTTGAGAACAATACAACCATAGTTTTAGGCTTTATTTTGTATGATGTGACCCTAGTGGGCACAGTGTAATAGGTAGCATCAAACAGATGTACACACTGGAATACAATCGGTGGGACTACTGAAAATAGTTGGGGGAAAGGAGAGGAAAAAAACTGGATTTGACCTTTTCATCAACTCTAATCAGAGTCGTTGACCTGGCAGAGCACTCACTCACTCACACACACACACACACACGCACACACACTGAGCAAGTTGATGAATTAACTAATGGAGCTTTACTATGTTACATAGTTAAAAACACACAAAAAAAGCATAGAAGCTTGGGCAAAATTGTGGTCCAATTATTATGGTTTAGATATAAAACCACACAAAAACCATGATGCAATGACCGAGCAACCAGGCTTGTTGTGAAGAGTGAATCCAAGTCAATGTTGGCACCTTTTTGATCTTACCACATCTAATCCATTAATCCTAAAGATTTTTTTTTTGATACACACCATCAAATTGGTGCAGTGAAAGCACCTCTGAGCTTTTCTGTCACTTTTTTCATTTGTCGGTTGCCATATGATTATCCTAAATTGGAGGACAAGTATGCCCATTTTACTTCCTACAACATCCTTGAGAACAATACAACCATAGTTTTAGGCTTTATTTTGTATGATGTGACCCTAGTGGGCACAGTGTAATAGGTAGCATCAAACAGATGTACACACTGGAATACAATCGGTGGGACTACTGAAAATAGTTGGGGGAAAGGAGAGGAAAAAAACTGGATTTGACCTTTTCATCAACTCTAATCAGAGTCGTTGACCTGGCAGAGCACTCACTCACTCACTCACTCACTCACTCACTCTCACACACACACGCACGCACGCGAGCATCCACGCATGCACACACAGTAATAAAGAACACGTGAATGCATTTATTTGTTGTGTGCTCACCTTGCAGCTGTGCAAGGCAAAGACTGAAAGTGAGACAGATGGATGGAAACGGAGAGAGCAGACTAAGTGTGCTGTAAATCTCCCGACCTTGGTCCTGGCTCTTTAGCTCCCTGTGTGGAGGGGTTTAGCCTATAGCCTTAAATATTTCAACACTGCTCGGTTGGTGGGAAAGTGCTGAGTTAGAAGAAGTGATAGAGGCCAGGCCACAGCATTCTACCTCCGCCAGCAATTAACACAGCAGCAGGACATCGCTGCAGTGCTCAGTGATGTGTGTGTGTCTATATGTGTGTGTATGTTTCTTTTCTGTAACTGACTTTGAGGGTTACAACTGCTCCCTCTGTTCATTTTCTGTACATGAATAGTATAATTTGTAGACATCTCATCCATACCCTCTTTTTTTTTTTCTCCTCCTAAAAACTTACCAGTTACTGTGAGTTCGGTTGTCCTCCTGACCACAAAACCACCAAACTGGATTTCGCAGGTATAATTCCCAATGTCATCTTCCTTAACGTCCTGGATGGACAGAATGTCTCGCTTCTGGATGATGCTGGCACGCCACTGCTTCGGACGGCACTCCTGCGCATTGGAGAAGGACAGCTAGGTCAAATTCAAAACATCTACCCAAAACTCCTGCTTCATTATGAAATAAATCCATAAGATTTCAGATGGTTGGAGCTGGACACAAAAGCATTCAAACGTCACTGTGTGTTAAGAAGGCGGACAAAGTGGTAGGGATTCATTGTTTGCTGCTCTGACATAAAAACTCCATATGGTAAAATGATAAGGCTTAGCCATTATCCCACTTATCTGATCAAGATTTATTGCACTGAACTGAATATTCTCAATTCAATACTCTAGTATAGCCACAGATGATAGAGAATGTTATTTACAGTAGTCTCTGCTGGCAAAATAAGTGTGTTTGTGCTGCATCTGTGTACGTGTGTGTGTGTGTGTGTGTATATGTGTGTATAATGTGTGTGTATGTGTGTGTGTGTATAATGTGTGTGAAGGCACAATGAGTGGGTCCATGACATGATCTTCTCTTGAGCCCCTCAGTGCTCTGGTAAGGACAACGGTGGCTCGGTGGATTCTATTCCACGATTGCTCCCGGCAACCTTTGAATTCAATCACTGTGGCTCCACAGTCGCCCAAATAACTCTGGGTTCCAGCACTCCCAGTCATTACCCAGGACGTAATTGAATTCTGGAAAAACCTAGAGGTCGAGCCCGGCCAGCTAATCTACTGCTGATCTGCCTGTGATTAGTCTGGCCCGAGCCGTTCTCTGGATGCACCGAGTTGTCCGCAGGCCATGCCTGACCTGGGAGAGGCAAGAACCCAGGTGAGGAAGGAGAAGGTGCATACAGAATAAAGATCAGGGACTGGGAGCATTTGGAGGACATCCACTCGTTCCGCAGGGCAGAGAGTGACACTGCACAATTTTCTCTCTATAAAAGTTTTGTGTTCATTATGAAAGTCATCTTTGTGGCTACCTGCTGCTCAGCCCCATTCTCTTTAGATGACTCTCACGGTTGCGCACAGCAAACACAGCTTATGTGATTCATTGTCATCATTTGCATCCACACTTACCCTGTGTAAGTGATCTGGAACCACATTTCCAACAAGGCTTTTAAACATAAACAGCCAAGAAATTACATGAAAACAAACCACTGAACCATTCAAGAATATTTCTTGGTTGTATAATCACGACGACAGAAGCCCTCCTCATTACTTTTCCCAAATGCATAGCGAATACGAGTATTCAAGACACAAAGAAAGAATCAGTGAACCCTCAGGGAAGTATACAATTGATACACAAATCACACATCAGAAGACATATAATCACACATTAACGAACATGATCAATCAGAGAGCCAGCCCACCTTGTACCAGGTGATGTCTGGCTCCTTGCCAGGTTCAACGTAGTCATCTATGTCAGGACAGAGAATCTCTTTACTCTTGCTGAGCTCAGCCTTCTCGGTTCGTCTCATGTTGGAGTTGTAGCACAGATTTGTGTCGTTTTCCGCCACAGTCAGAGACATGGACACCTTCATGCAGTATGTTGAGTTCCTGTGGGCAGAGGAACAACACCTTACTTGTCTGACAATGGGAGATCATTGAGAAAGGATCCTCATCATATGCCAAAGCGTCACGTTAACAATACTGATGTTACATAATAGAAGGTAAGGGAGTAAATAGAGTTTCTTAATTGTGTTCATTCACACAAGCAAAAAACAATGATACCTTTACTACATATGCTCAAACTAGTGGATATTTATGTTTACTTCTTTTGATACTCTTATACCAACTGTGTCCTTTCCATGCCTCCTCTGTCTCCCTCCTCCTCCCATGTTTGTGGGGTTAGCAATAACGACGTGTTCAGCAGCTTTACCGAGTCAATGACTCACGCTCATGACCGTTATTGGATTTATGGGGGGAGTCAGCCGGGCCCAGGAATGCTAATCAGAGAAGAGACAAACGCTGAGAGGGCCTCACGACATGAGGGAAGGGAAAGCTGCTTGGTCATCACAAGGAGTTGGTCCCCAATGCACCCCCCCCCCACCACCACTGTCTCCCAGCAACCATCAGCACACTTCACCTCCAATGCACCAGAGCTGGCAGAGGCGAAGGATGTCCCTTTCTCTCTCTGTTATTAATGTTGTTCTAATCATCATCATTAACCACCATCATTTCAGCCCCTGTCGCTACTGACAAGGTGTTTCTGACAAAACTTACGCTACATGGCCAAATGTTTTAGGACATCCACACAAAGTATGTCTCCGCTATAGCTGCCTCTACTCTTTTGGGAAGTTTTTTCTTTTCACAGGATCTTGGCAGCCCGGCTCCTGTAGCTGGCTGTCATTCAACGTAAAGAGCGCTACTGACGCTGGACACTGATGTCCTGGTTTGCAGTAGGTGTTCCAGTTTATTCAACACCTCCACCTCAGTTGCGTTGATGTCAGAGCTCTGTGCAGGGCAATTAGAGTTCTTCCTCATCAAATCTGGAGAACCGTTACCTTATGGACCTCACTCTGTGCTTAGGGACATGAAACAGGAATGGCCAATCTCTATATTGTTGCTACAAAACTTGACGCACACTAATATAAAATATCACTAGGTATAGCATTAAAGTTTCCTTTAATTGGAAGTGAGGAGCCAGGCCCAAACCATAAGAAACAGACCCAGACTAAAAGCCCCCATACTTTTACGATATAAGTCTGTCTGTGTGTTTTTAACCTCTGCTACATGGGCCAGCCTGGCTGTGGTCTGACTCAGTCAGTCAGTCCCTCGGTTGGTCAGAATGGGAGGCTGTGTTCACAGCCATATGGGCTTTCATTTCATTTCATTACATTACATTTATAGCTTACCAGATGCTCCCATTCACTGTAAATGACAGGGTTTCATATGATCTACTCGGGTTATAGAAGCAATAAGGGAGTCACCCTCTTCCGTATAAACACCTCTGACCCCCCGGGGCCATAAAACAGAGATGCAGACACACATGCTCGCGGACACACATTCTTAAGAGACAAATGTGGCTATGCACAGCTGTGGGAGACTGTGTAAAGATAGCAATGAGAGGAGCAGAAGGAGAACAACAACTGGGAATGAGGAAAAAAAAATGCCGTATATTTCTACTACATAGAAGATGACTAAAAGGGCAACTGGAAGCAAAAGTAAGATGCAAGATATTGCAACAGAGCTATGCCCCCTTGATGCTGAAATCTAACATTATCGACTCAATGCCTCCTCTCTACAGGGAACCGAGTGGGAAGATGCTGTGCTGTAAGCTTACAAAGTACACTCTGACAATATATTTGTTTAAAGAAAACATACAACCATTCAAGCATACACTCACCAAGAAGACATGCATGCACATGTCGGCAAATTCCCACACCTACGAAGTCAGCCCCTCCAACCCCCAACCCATTTGTTGACAAAAAGGGGTGATGATCAGAAATGACCTATCACAGTAGTGCACCTGAGCCATTAAGGTCCCCAGGGAGCCGATAGGATACATCTCTACACGTTAAATATTCACAGCAGGCACCCAGTGGCATTGTGGGAAGGTGTCAGGTGCCACTTGATTGATGGACAGCCGGGGGTCAATGCACAGTCCTGCGGTGTCTTTCACGTCTGTCACATTCTATTTGAGTTTAGCTGGATTATTAGTCGCGGATGTTAGTCTATGGCTCACGCTAGCTGTAATTCTCCACACGCTAATATCCCAAATTTTGGATAATGAAATCATTGGGAGTAAATACACATGGTTTCACCCACTCCAGAACACAGAGTCATTTCTAGAATTACTATGAAATAATTTATCAGGTGACACATAGAGCTATTGCAGCAATGTGTGAGTGTGAGAGACATAGTGGGGAGAGGAAGAAAGACTGATGGATCTGAATTGATGTTACAGACGTCATGTGAGATGACAAGCAGAGGAAAGACAGGCAGAGAAAGAGCAAAGGATTAAAAGGGAGAGAAAGCCAAAGAAAGCACGCGGAGATTGATGTGTAAATTAAGTCACCTTCACATGAAAACTAGCGATTAGACTTAAATTTCCAGACAGTGAAGGATAAAGAAAACTATTCATAGGCATGAACACACTAAATGCAGACATACGTGCCACAAAAAGACACACACTTCAGTGAATCAGTGTGTCGCCATATCTCTTTCTGAGAAAAGCATCTGGAGGGCTTCAGTGGAAAGCTGAAGTTAACACAGAGGGATTTACCTACATTTATAGACATTACACAACACGCCCAGAGCTATTAGAAAATATCCTGCCATACATACAGCTCAGTCAGAAGGTATTAGGACAGTCACACATTTTTGGATATGTTGGCATCTTGTATGTCAGCCCACCTGACTATCAGCTTTATTTTTGAGTGTTTACATCAAGATTTAACCACGATACAATAGAATCATTGAAGCAAAAACTGCAGTGAGCATCACTTCTAAAAAATTCTGGTGTGGACTCTTTATCCAAGTCATACTGACTCAAGAAAACAGAAGTGTCCCAATCTGATCGATCAAAGTCACCATGGTAGAAAATATATATAAAATCATGTAGCCCTGGCGTGTAGATACATTATTGAGGCAGTGCCCATTAGGTCCTGCATCACCTCTAGCAATTTGACAAAAACTACAGATAATCAAATTTCCCTTACTGTGGTAGTGACAACCAAGATAAGTTACTAAAGGACGGTTAATTTCTGAATAGACAAAAAGATAATGGGGTGACAGCCATTGCTCAGTAAGCCTGTTTTGAAGTTTTGTGGATGTTATCTCCAGGAACAATTATTTCATGTATCAAGGACTTAAAATCCGCAAGTCTTAGCATCT
The DNA here is from genome assembly GCA_016859345.1 of Istiophorus platypterus. Classification (NCBI taxonomy): domain Eukaryota; kingdom Metazoa; phylum Chordata; class Actinopteri; order Istiophoriformes; family Istiophoridae; genus Istiophorus; species Istiophorus platypterus. The sequence goes on along the minus strand of CM029122.1, from coordinate 9,279,172 downwards.
AAAGACTGTTATAATGCCTGCAGTGAGTGTTTTAGTTCTTCAGGTATATCTGGTGATATGAATTTGTTAGATTTGTTAAATTATTATGTTTTATATCTAAAAGCAAAACAAGATAGTATAACATGAGGCACACGGTAGAAGAGGTCACTGAAACCACTGAATTAGGTCTCAGGACTAATTGACAGTTGAATAACATCTGTGTAAAAGACTGTCCTCCCATAAAAAAAAACAAAAACGCCCCATTGGTCATGCGGGCAAGCTGCTTATTACGACCCACAGTTATGTTTTATTGTTGGGCGACCTCTAGCAGCCTGAGCAATTATGACAGGAGCAAAGGAGGAAGTTAGGTGACGTTGTCATAGAGCAACAAAGTCCGCATTAGGAGGAGGTTGGATGTGGATGGATGGAGGGAACATCAGAACACAGGACTCTGACACAGGAGACATCTGTTGTCTCCGATCTGAAACTGATAGTCATCATCATTTCTTTTATCCATGACCGTTCCGCGTCGTTATCTGCTTGTTTATTATTGTCACCATGATAAAGAAGGTCCTCCAACCTTAAGGAAGAACTTTTCTTAAACCAAACCACAATGCTCCTCTTAACTTAACCAAAACGTGACCGTAAGCTTAAACGCATGGTATGACTGTAACCATGCTGCCGTAGGGGAGCTATTTCAGGAGACACTCCCGTGGGTTGAATCAGAGGGTAGGGACAAGTACCAAAGTACCAGTAACAATTAATGTGCTTCAAATTGGACATATTAATGATGAGATTGTTAAAACCTAATTACTCAGTATGTTTTTTTTTTTTTACTGTCGTATCCACTGAGCTGCAGTTTATTAGGTACATATTTAGCAAATCAAACATCCAAACCAATACAGCAGCCCTGCAATAAAGCTAAGCACTACAAATCTTATATATCCAATTTCTTATGATGTTAGACAGGTCTTTATTCAGCTCTATAGTCATATGGTTGTGTAATGTTTGCCAATCCCATGTAATGTAATTGAGGGTTGTTATAATATTAGAGTGTAATTTAGATGTCTAAAGATTGGATAAATGAAGGTCTGCCACATGTACTGTATGAAATCCCACTGGGTCGAAGTGAAGACGATGGCATAGTTTTCCTCCCCTTGCCTGCAGGGACTTTAAGGGGAGAGAGCGTTTGGGTCATGCGTGTGAAAATGTGCGACTCAAAAGCTTACTTCCTGACAAAAAAAGAGAATTGATTTCAGCACAGAGGCAAATCTCTCAGAGTGTTCTGATTAGGGTATCTGAGAAGTCTGAAATCCCCCAAGCTCAACACGAGCAGGCTGAGAAACACAGACCCGGGGGCACATTTTACAACTGTAGTGCTCTACAGAATTATAGCATGCTCTGAATTTCAAACGCAACCCCTGAATAGGAAGAAGGCCTCGTTGGAAGAAATCGTCAATAATCAAAGACAGTATTCATTTACAGTAAGACAACACTGGAAAGTGTTTGTGCCAGCATAGTCCCACTGCATTAATGAAATGCAGTATAGGCTGCAGGGGTAACACTGCATACAAGCACCCCCCCCCCCCCAGCACTCTCAATGTATCCCTGCAAGCATCTCTGGGTCTTTAAGAGGCCTTTAACTGGGTTTATTAAAAACGCTCTGAAATGAAGAGCGGCAATGAGCCGTTTATTGAAGGATGCTCTCTACTGTAAAGGTTAATAAGTTATTGCCACATAATTATGCATCTTGTATTAGGAAAAGTGCAATGACCCACTAAAGTGTGTGTATATGTGGGTGTTTGTGTTTTTGCTTGAGTTTGTATTCAGTAGTTTCATGCTTATTAGCCTTCTTTATAGGAGTTAAGTGAGAGGATCTCTGCTACTCTCTTATATACTCCCGTGTCTCTGCATGAAGTTCAGAGCAAGAGCTGGAAGGCAATTAGCCTAGCTTAGCACATGGAGTGGACGCAGAGGGAAAAAGCTAGCGTGACTCTGCCCTAATTTCAGCACCAGCAGCTCTAAAGCTCACTAATTCACATGTTGATTCTCATTTATTTGATCTCTACACAAATAGAAAATCCAGTTTTTGGATTGAGGAGGTGTGTGGGAGCGATGTGCTATAACTATTTCTTCAGTGAACAGCAGGTGAGCAGTAACTTCTTAAACTCTTGTCATCTTACAGAAGATAGCAAGCAACTCGCCCGTCAGCCACAAATTGTCGTATTTACATTTTTTTTGTTGTTCGTGTAGTGATTTGGTGACACAGAGACCTGAAACTTAATATTAATTTGAATTACGATGATATATGGGGTGATACATAATTCATCAAAACTGATGTTTGATGCATCATCCCCAGAATTTTCTCTTTTTCCTTCCTCCTACCGTAAGACACAGGAATAGAGGCCCACATCCTGAAGGTCAGCAGGTCGGAACCAGATGGCGTCCTCCTCCTTGCTCATGCGCACGCCATCGAATGAGATGGGCTCCTCGAAGTCGCTGTGGCCGAGGCCAGAGCTGCGGTACCACATGAGGCTGAGGCCCACGCTCTGCGCCTGGCTGTAGTTGGCTCGGATGTAACCATAGAACAGAGCGCACTTCAGCCGCACCGGCTCGCCCTGCAGCACCCGGTACTTCAGGTAGTCCACTGACCAGTCTGTACAGCCGTCCACTACAGAGAGACAGAGAGAGAGACACACACATTCAACATAACATTACAAAGGCGCAACACTGAAAATAATAAAACATGAATGAGCGCATACAGAATTGATGACAGTATGATTATAGCACAGACAAATGAATATTACATTTCCTGCAAAAAAATATAGTAGTATTTTGCATCAAGTTACTTTAAAAGAAATATAAGAGGGCTGAAGATTACTAGGTCATAAACCACCTACAATAATCCTCTTCTTATTTATTAGAAAACACTCCCTAAAATAGCTTTATTGGTAATAAGACACTAAGCTCTTTACAATTTGAAAGTAGAACATTGCATGGAGATGGATATTAATGAATCAGCGTCTCTTGCTCCATATTGTGCGAGCTTTATTGTATGTGAGCCTAATGGAGAATTGCACTTTTACTGCCAGTGGTAGACACATCTCCTCTCCTTTCCAACTATCTTAATGCTGCTCACACATTCAGGGCATGTTTGCCACGTTTGCCTCGGCAGAGACAGCTAAGACGTTCTCCTGCAAAATCCAAACATGCAACCACTGTGACATTTGGGTATGAACTGTAAAATATCTCCATAAATGATGTCAGACTTCAAGTGCTGATGATGCACCGCAGCTGCCACGGAGTGCAAGGCTTGTTTATCAACTAGGAACACACCTCAAGCTCTTCAAACAAGGCGCATTCCTTGTCTTACAGTTCTATGGACAGATATTTTTCCTTAGGCCCTGTGTCTCAGTTTTTTTTGTACAGAGTTAACAGGCCAGCTCAGCCTTGACTGAGGTAGACCGGCCTACATGTCCAACTAGGTTAGTGTCCATACTACAGTGAATGTAGACTAGCTCGTTTTACCGATAAAATCACAAGATAACTCATGTAATACCGATGGAAACTGTGTATCTCGGCCTTATTTGTTAAATGTATACTTTAGCTGCTACAGTACCACAAAAGTGCAGAGGCGAAAAAGAAAAAAAAAAAAAGGCACAGTTGCTGCAAGGACATTTGACAAAAATCAAAGACACTTGCACAGCCCCTCAGGCACACTCGTCTGTTCTGGTTCTAGCAAACAGACCTTTCTCAATTCCCAAAGCTTCCGAAAGTTAACCCATGGCCAGCTATCAGTCTCTGACTAATTAACCACCATTTGTTTATCCAGCAGGTGTATATTAGAGAGTACATGTGGGCGCATGTGTAACTAGAGAGCTTGTGAGAGAGGGAGAAATGGTGATGGTGTGGTGAGATAAAGTAATAAGAACCCTGCTGCGTGCCAGTCTGTGAGTGATATAGAGCCCCATGGGGACAGCTATGCTTGTAATTAATACTCTTAATTACTAGGGAAGTAATTTGTGTGTTTCTCTGTCTGTGAGTGTGTGTGTGTGCGCGTGCGTGTTTGTATGAGTGTGCATTCCCTATACGAATCACTGTCTGCCTAATTATGTCTGTTAATTACCAGTAGGCTTATCCACAAATGTGTGCAGGCTCACATACGAATGTGAGATGAACTGAAAGTGTGTCTGCGTGCGTGCGTGCGTGCGTGGGGTGTAATGTCTGAAACCCTGTCTAATTATCACTGCTAATAATGAGAGCAGAGCCCCTATAGATGCAAACAGCAGGCATATACTCTCATGTGTATTCACATGCACTCCTCAAAACTTTAAACTTAATACGATAATACAACTGTTAAGAATCTTACTGACTTTAAGTAATTCAGAAAAAAACTTTTGTGTGTATATATATATATATATATGTATATATATAAATATATATATATATACACACACACACACACATACACACAAACTCAAACTCATTTTCATGATTAATAAATAAAAAAACACAACACACCTTCTGTCTTGAAATATTTAAACACTAAATAAGAAATAATCAAGAAATGGTAAACCATAGACTACTCCTCCTCTAATATTAGGGTGCATTTCCACTGAAGGCAGCAGGTAACTCCTCTGCCCTCTCTGCATATCAATCTACTAATCAGCAGGGACAGCGGAGGCTTCATTCAGCCTTTTCTTTATTCACCCTCTACACCCCTAATGGATACGACCTCTGCCTCCTTCTCACACACTCCATTTCCACCCTCTCTGTCACAACAAAAAACGTTTTATTCTAATGAGCCGGTGTCCTGATTCACAATGAAAAAAGCATTTTATTCAGTGGGAGTCAGTCCTCCTGTAAAGAATGAGCCTGCTGGGTCAGCTGTAAAAAGCCGCTTCTTACGACCTTGCTGGGTGCCCTCTAGTGGCTGTAAGAATTATGACGGGAGCAAGAGGTGGAGCAATTTTTGTGCCTAAACGTAACCAAACCGTGAATGTTCCAAAACTTTAAACATGCTTTGTTTTTTGTTGACGTGACAATGAAGGTCCTGTTCGCTACGAAGGTGGTATCCAAGCGTAGGGACAAGCGACCTAGATGGTTGTTAAGTTGGAGGACTTGGTCGTCGGTGGCTGCGTGCCTGTCACTCGCTTTCACCATGCAGCCTGGCAGAGATGTGCTGTCCGAGAAGCAAACTCCACGTGCGTAAGGGTATGCACAAGTAAACAAACACAGCAAGGAGACCTTTCATTCCTAACAGACCTCCCAGAGGGAGTTATCTAATATGGTGGCCTTTTGTAGAGGGAAACCATATTTACGTCTGAAACTCAAAACGGTTTTATCAACTCAATTAGAGGCTGACATTTCCCTCATCCCCATGCTGGGCTGAAAAAAAAAAAAAAATCGATGCTTCCTGCTGGAGGAATACTGCAGTCCCTACCTCTCACTCTCTCTGCTGACAACACATTCACATCCACACACGTCCACACACACACACACACACACACACACACACACACACACAGGAGCTCTGTCTTTTCCTCCCTGCACCTCTGGGACATCAGACCTTTGTAGCGATTTTGTTCAGCCACTCTTGGACAAGCCCACACTGTAAGGGATGTCTCCATATGGACACAGTCCCACATGGCTGTCAGACTGGCCTCTGCTCCACTGAATCTTACTGCAGTACTGTAGGCTGCAGCGCTCCTTTACTGGCCACTGCTACTCTGCCCCTGATGTCCTAACACTGCTACATCGCATGACGTGTAGGGTATATGTATGGCTGGTGCAGGGCAATAGCAAAGGAGAGACTGTCAAGCTACAGGATATGTGTGTGTGTGTGTGTGTGTGTCATAGAGACCTTATTACTTTCTGCATCGAGGCAGACCTGTCAGTCTTCGTGTGACACTAAACCGAGGCAATAAATACAGACCCCTGAGCCAGAATAAATGTACCCACATTCATACATAAACATTCACGGAATCACACAAACAAGAAAGTGCACACTCGCGACAGCCCAGCCAACCCCCCACACACCCCAAACACACACACACACACACACACACAATCATAGAGTGGACTACTGCTTTTGTTTCCCGCATAATCAAATTCCCATTATCCGTTCACAACAGTATATCACATGCAGTGTGCCCTAATCTCCTGGTTACATGGCTCTGACTCGCTCACACGTCGCTCCTGGTTGTCGGCCTCTTCTTTCTCATCACTACCTGCTCTTCTAATGTAGTGTAATTATCAGATGTTAGGTGGGCGGCAGAGATCTCGCAGGCCATGAAGACATTCAATGATCTATATATGGGTAAGGACTCTTAATAACTTTCTGTCTCTCTCATTCTCTTCCTCCCCTCCTTAGTTTACACCCACTCTGCCTACGTGACTCCATCTTTATCTCCCTATCCAGCCGCCTCATGGCCCTCTAACTTGGCTCGGATGATGATATTCCTCCTCCACTGCCTAGTTCGTTTTCAAATGGATTTTTTGAGAACAATACTGTTCACCATCTTTAGAATTTTCTTTCACGTTAATGAATTATTGCCTTACGGAAGAAACATCATGTATAACCAGTAACCCCGGGAGGCAAAGAAATTACAAACATTATCCAGTCTGAAATGCTTTTCTCTCTCTCTTTACTTTAGCCTAAAGTCTAATCAATCAGGGATCAACACAGTTAACTACAACTAGAGTCTTTCCCAGCAGTGCTAGATTCCCAACTATCTCTAGAAATCACTGCCTTCGCTTTTTAAGCCAACAGTTCCACTTTGTGTCCCTGTCTGTGCCCCGACTTTGAGTCTTTTATCCTGGGTTGTTGGCCTTGCCATAGTAATAAGTCTTTAATGCATCTACCTCCCAATGTACCTTCAATTTTTTTTACATCCACGTAGAAAAACCAGAGTGTAAATGCTAGAAATTTTAAATAAAAATTAAACATAGGAAAAAAAAAGGCTTGGCTAAAGTTGGTGTGGTGATAAAAACCAGATGTGACAAAGTGCAATAGAAACAAACTTTGCAAATAAATCATGATGTACATGAAGCGTGTGACTTAAACATAACTCTGGCTTCTGCTCCACTAGAGAGACAAAAAAAGGGCTAATTTATGTAGACTGATGAGGAGACAGTAACATTCGTCAAACGAATGCATGAAACAAATGTAAATGCCATATTTCCAACCCATTTTTCATGTTTTTTCTAGAGTTTGAGGTTTGACTGGCAATCTTTTAATTGCATCATCCTGTTGCACCCTCTCGAACCTTGTCAAATGGTTAAACGGCAACCAAGTAGAGAACTGGTACCACCATGCTGTTTATCTTGAAACACCGGTTCCTAGTACTCATATAACAGAAGTGAATGGAAATGTGGATTAATTCACATCTTCTTAAAGTTTGTGCTACAAGACTTGAATTAAGGAACTGACCAGGTATGACCAAAGTTATGCATTTAGTCTGGGCAAAAAAAAGGCTTTGTAGAATGTATCAGCAGGGTAATAGTAAGGAGAGTCACGTTAAATTGGCCTGCTGTATCACTGCATCAATGCGATTGGGCATAACCAGTCAGCTGTGAATTAGCCATTGATTGTGAATCATGAATGAAACAGTTGATGCCAATCAGCTAATGCAATCAGAGCTCTGCCGGCACTAAAACAACACTCCTTTAATTTTGCCCCATCCTGTGTTTGTTCTAGTTTCGTTGCTACAAAAATGTATCGTATTGCTTGTGAAATTGATTCTTATTCCAAACTGTGAAGCTTAAACTGGACAAACAGATCTGTTTATGTAAATACTTTGGCGTTAATCATAAACTGACTCATTTCAGAATTGTGTAGGCTCAGTTACAGCCCGAGGCCTTTGAAGTTGGTGAGGGAAATAAGCTTCTGTGTCGCCCATTTTTGTTGACAAGGACCCATGACACGAGAAGTATCCGAGTCAATGTAGCCTGTTTCTGTTAAACCACGATTTGGTTTCGCAGGAACTGACATGGTCTGAATTAACATTAATACCATTTTCTGCATGTGTGTTTATAGAGTTTTCAAGTCAGAAACTACATCACCTAAAAGATCATCTTTGCAAGCCTTTAAGAATATTTAAGAAATTTCACTGAGCACACCATACTGTATATGTTCTACTGAAGTATGATTGTGTCTCAGTGTTGCTGTCTTCTTTCCTGTCTTTCTCCTTGCCTTTGTAGCTACTCTAAGTAACTTGGCATCCATCTTTTAATGTCTCCCTCTGTACCATGCCACTCCATATTTCTCTCAACATCATTCTCCTTCACTGATAGTTCACCATGGTTCATTTATATGCAAGTGTGGACCAATACAGATAATTTCTCTCTAAAGAGGGTGGTGAACTACCTTTGCTTACAGAGTTAGACACAATCTAGTTTGAATCTAAATACTTTAAATCTAAATAATAAATCGACATTCTGCTCTGTCCTTCTCTTTCTGTCACAACTGAATAACCAATATAGTAATAGAGATAGAGATTTAACTTCAAATAAATGATTTCCCATATTCTGTATCTGATATTGTTCGCATATTAATAAAAAAAAAAAATGTTCTCTATAACTCAAGAACTTGCCTGAGTATGACAGTATTTTAAAAATTTCCTCAAGATTGAAGTAATCCAGTGATAGCTCTCTGTACATGAATGGGTACACTGCAAACACAAACCGTTTATAGATAATTTGGCATATTTCTAATGCTGCAAATTTGCCAAAATGTGAGCAAAATAGGCCGAAAAATAAAAAAAAACAAGGCTTCAGCACAGGTATTAACGCCGAAGCTGCAACTATTTTCTGTTAACATCCCCCTAAAGCATCCACATTACAATAACTGTAGTTTCTACACTTAGATAATTTTTTTTCCCCGTGAACAGAGGTAAGACAAAGAACAATAATGAGTGGGGTAGAGAGTTATAAAATCAATTCAAAATCTGAATACAACTGCTCTGATAATGTCCCATAACGTTCTCCCCCATGTTTTGGAAGTTTCCTATCATCTCAACCTTTTCTGAAATCTCTTGATTCCACTTTAGCTGATTTACTGGTACTACAAGTTAATTATGCTCCAGGATCTGCCCTCTGTCTGTGACAACAAATCTTTCACTGAAGCAGCAGAGCTATCAGATCTGTATTATAGCCTTATTACTTTCTGATTTTAACATAAAGAAACAGTCACTTTTTGTCTTTAGAAAGATTGTGAACCCTCTTTGTCTTACTGCAAAGTTTAACAAGACCCATGAAAAGACTGTATAAGGATCAGTTAATGTGTGATAATGAACTTTCCTAATGTCTGCTGTAATAGCTATATGCTCTAGTGGCTCTATTTCATTTAGGGCTGTCAAAAAATATTCTAAATATGATTATCTAATCAAATTGTAAAAAAAAGGAAACAAAATAAGATGGACATTAGATTGTGAATATTAAGATTTAACTATGACTGTCTGTCTCCTGAGTTCTCACGCGGCCCTGGGCCGCTAGATTGAATGCACTGCATGGCGGGCGAACAATTAAAACAACCGTGTGGTAATGATGGCAAAGAGTTATATGTTATCTACCTTTACCCTACCATTCCACTACTGGTAACCCTGGGGCACAATATTAAAATATGAACCCAAGTAGTGCTGTGTCTTCTTGTATTGGTTTGCCCTCCTATGGATATAATGGAAAAACAGATATTTAAATTGTTCAAATGTATGTGTTTTTTTAGATGGAATAATCAAGTGTGCTTTCTGGAGAGTTTTGACGGTTCTAATTTCATTGTCCCCTTTCTTTTTGTCTTCTCCTGTTTGTTTATTTTTATTTTAGTTTTCCAGGTTGTTGTCCCGTACTGTAGCTTTTGTACCAGTTGTCTTAAAGACAATGAGAGTGTCTTTAACACAACCCATTCACTGTCAAGTACACAGTTAGAGTTAGGGTTAGCTTATCACTGCTTATATGTTCATTATATATTGAGGACAATTTACCCATTAATTTCTGCTCAGAAAACATTTCCTGGACATGTGTGTGTTTGTGTGTCCGCATTAGTATGATACACTCATCGTGTCCTACTGTATTCAAATTAAATCAGAACTTCCACTTCTCTGCATCTTGCTTTATTATTTTTTGCTCCTGAAATTATTTCTAGTGCATGCACTGTAAATTGTGCTGTAATGCACGACAATGTTACATCAAGCTACTGAACCTGCACCTGAGGACAACAGAAGAAGATATAGGAACAAAAGGGAAATGAAGTTAATCTAATTTCTGGCAGTAGATGCTGACATTTACATACATATTGGCAGAGTAATTTCAAAGGCAAGATGAAGCAAACCCTCAACAATGAGATATAAACCACAGAATCTAAGCCGGTGTTCGGAGGGAAACTGCAAGCAAATGTATTTTTGGCTACAATAGGTACAAAAAGTAAAATAGGATAGAATCAGTAAGTCTACATATACAGGACAGCTGTAAAACTAGTTTTTAGGAAAATCAAAAAAAACCTTTCAAGTTTGCCTGAAGGTGACAGTCCTGTTTCTATTGTGTCGTATGGAAACCGGGGTGGGGCTTGTTGCCCTTGACCAAGTTCAGCACAGCTCACTCAGATCCTTTTAATAACTCTCCAATTGACTTCAAATTAACCAGAACCCGTTATAGAACAGAAATTTCCCCTGTTGTGTGAGAAAGGGTGTCACTGAGACATTAGCTTTTTGACTTTCCTCTCTCACTCGCAGTCTCTCCTTTTCCCTTGCTCATCCTTTCTTCCTTTCTCTTGATGATAAAGGGCTCTTTTTAAGGAGAACAGAAAGCTTGTCAGGAATTGGCCAGCTGGAGAAAGTCATTTGAGGCCCAAATTGATGCACTCGGAACTCTCAATAGTATCTCACCAGTAGTGGGGGCAGGATAGAGGGAGGCGTGGTGGCCGGGACATTGTTCCTCATAAATGGCTCTTTATATCATAGGCGAAGTTGGGAAATGAGCAGCAGTGTTCATGGCTGTTGCCGCGCAGGGAAGGACGGCCATGCATTAAATAGAGCACTAAGAAACAGGAGCCCTAATATCTTAACAACTAAAAAGTCTACAGCTCACCTACATCATGTGTAGTTTTACTGGCAATTGGACCACATGCAAATAAAGCTCCTGTGAGTTATAAAGTCAAGACTGTGTGTGAACACCATCCATCATGCAGGGGGTGTGTGGGCAGGCTACATGGACATGATTCTATACACAGGCTGACTGGCTGAGCCAGGTCCCCTGGACCGTGACTAGAAAGAAAGGTTTGAAAGAGGAGAGGCACTGTGAATCACAAATCCCTAATAAAAGGTGTGTACACGCATATGTTTTTTCTGTGGGAAATTCATTGCATCTATGCAGGTTGTCAGTGGGCGACGTAGTATTAAAATGCCAGTAATTTCTTCCCTCTCTTTCTCTGGATGTGTGTGTACGCACGTGTGTTTGTGCTCTCCATTGTACAGCTGTGATCCATGAGATTCAGGCTGAGCTGTCACTCCACTAATCTCCCCCAGCAGAAATACAGCTTGGAAAATGTCACCCGAACATTCCGAATTGTGTTTACACTTGCTGCAGGTTCCATCGCTTCTAATTTGACAAGTCATTATCACCCATGCTCCTCTCCCTCATCCCTCCCGCAGCCTGAGAGACAACAATAAAGGGGAGGAGGAAGGATGAGGGAGACAAAACAAGGGCATTAAATTCCACTCACACGCACAAAATTGAGCTTTCAATAATCAGGTAATCAAAATACCTAGGCTAGAATGGAAAGGAACATTGTTATTTTAGTTTATTCAAAAAAAACAAAACAAAAAAAAAAAACAAACTTCACTTTGAATCTTTCAAAAAGAGGAATTCTCTAAGGCAGGCATGGGTTTATAAAATATTAAAGAAAAAACAACCTTCATGGTCAAGCAGTTGGATGTCTAGTGGAAAAAAATAAACAAGAACGTCAACAACAAAAAAAAAGAACAGCTTGTGACTTCATGTTTATTGGGAGAAGCACATGGTTTTCCACACCCCAAGGCCCATAGTAAAGTGAAAAGTGCTGCAGGAGTGCACTGGGAATTCAGTTAGAAAACAGTGGAACCTGTAACACAAGTCCTTCAACACTAAACTAAGAGACACACCGCTGATCTGTGCCTTCTAGGACGGCACGTATAAGCTTTTTCTTATCTGATGCTACTTTTGATAGGATGACATTGCCGTTTCAAAAATATAACTGTAAGTTCGGGCACAACAACTTGGTCAGGATATGAGAAAGATCACGGTTTAGATTAAAATAACCACTTGTTTTAGGTTAGGGAACAAACAGGATTGCGGTTAAAACAGTCAAGGCGTTGTAGTGGTTAAAAGTCTGATGTTTTGTTGACCTATTCATCCACTTCTCCATCTGTGGACTTCCTCCTTTATTCCTGTTGGAGAATAATCATTTACTATGGTCACTAGAGGGCTTTGCCACCTAAACTTATGACATTTTGGGGCATATAAAGCAATGACTGATGAATACGTTTTTCCTGGGAGCTCTGTCTCTGAGATATGACTGTGACCTGCGACATTGCACAGAACTCTGTTGGCATCCAACAGAGTTCTTATCTTAGCTTGATCTGTCCTTTTAAAAAATTTAGACGGATTAAAGCACAAAGCAGAAAGACTGCAGCAACAAAAATACCGACTTTTGCAGGAAAAAAAAAAAAAACTTCCTGAAACTGGGCAGTGTCTTCAAAAGTTTAGTGGGCCACTGCATTTGTGTCCTCTGGGATTGTGAATGAGCATTTCTCATGACCTCTATTACCAGGCATACAACTTAAAGCCTGGGGGAAACTCCATAATATGCAATCTAACTGCAGACAAGAACACACAGAGGAAAAGGGGTCTCTGAAGTACACACTACCACCACTAACGGTTAAGACCAGGGTTCTGGTCAACTGTGTCGGTCCCTGTAGCTCAGGCCTTTAATTCAGATTTGTACTCTGCTGTGACTGTATCCAGTGGAGCTTTCAATGATATTGAACCGTCATGGATGTTCTGTGTTAGTTACTCGGATGCAGACAACAGAATACAATATTAATGCTTATATGCATTGGCCTCATTTGGCTGTCAAATCAACTAGCATGTTACTTTGGTCATCAATGTGCACTTTTCATTATTTACCATGTTTCATAATACATTGGGATGATTTATTCATCTGTGACATTAAGCATCTCAGTGATAGTGTATGTATGCCCTCCACGTTACTATAGGGCCTCTTATGCATTTTTGCTTTGGAGTTAAATGCTTATGTCGGCATTTGTTTCTTCAGCCTCTGCCATTCGTTTGTTCAGAGAGGATATGTTTGTATGACTGCATTCCAGTTAAATTTGAGTCATTTTATGGTGAAAACGTAGCATAATGGATGTGATGATTTAGCTGGAAATCTGAGCCAAGGTGAAAGGATAAATATATTTCCTATGAATATTTTACATTTGTCCCATTGATAAAGGTTTGGTCTTTCTCCTCGATCTGACATCTAAAAGAAAGAAAGAAATCCCAGAGTGAGAGGAAATCTGTGTCTCAAAAACAAAAACAAAACAAAAAAAGAAATGAAATAATGTTCATGGTTGAATAAGAAATGTGATGTTAAATCAAAGTGAAAGCAGAAGAACTGTCAGCAAGACAGAGAGGGTGGGAGAGCGGTGGAAGCAACGACCCATCCATTCACCCAGTCAGTACAGAGACATCTCCAGTGAGAGTCGGCACTCGGGGCCTGAGGAGTTAATGACACAGTGCCATAGGCCTAGACCCGGGCACCATGCCCATGATCATGAAAATATACACATACATACATACACACTCACACAACCATGAGTAAATCCAAGTGACTTCTATTCAAATTGTTTTTAACAAAATGCCGCTAAAGAAAGCAAACTTGTCACGAAGGACTAACACAGCGTGAGAGCAAGGTCTATCCATCAGTCAACACTGACATCATCTGATGCTGTTTATTGATAGAGTTACAAAGTAAAACAGGTCATTAAAAACCTGTTTTTCATATCATACATTCTGCTTAAGTGTTGCTAGTGCCCCACATGCCCTTAAAAGATTTCCCCCGTTACACCTCATTCTGTCTGTTCCCCTCATCCTTTTAGTTTTCCATCCATTCCTACGCTTTCTGTCTCCTGTACCTCCCCGTTCTTTCTACTTCTGTCTTCTCCTGTCTTTTGTTATTGTCATTTGAGGTGCTACCGGGGTGTTTACAAGGTCAGAGGTCTGGAGAAAGCGACCACTTAAGTAACAGGGTAAAACAAGGAGACGCTTTTCTCACAGACAACGACACGGACTAGCGCCACGTGCATTCACCAACATTCGCATTAAAGCCCACACATAGTGATCCTGAATTGATAGCATAGGCTTATTAGTGACATTCTTTCTTCGAAATGCTATTTCTGCTTCCTCACCTCTATCTCGTTACAGAAAGGCTATGGTGGCTATGGTCAAGCTATGATGCCTCCTGGACATGTGACTTCCACCATGAGTTTCACACCCTGGGGTTCTTGCCACCTTTCTTGCCACCCTCAGGCTTTTACCTATCACTGAATAACATTCGACCCTTTGTTCAGGAGCTTGCGCTTGTCCGTCATTTATGCGTTAATGCGTGTAGGTCGTGTATATGAATACTATGAGTTTAAGGGTATATGTGCTATCTACAGTATATATATATGACAACGTTTATATTAAGGGAGAGGATAAATGAGCAAGTGCTGAAGATGAAAGAAAATTTTCAATTAAGATGAGTATGAAGCTGGTTCATTAATAATGGAAAAATCATTACCCCCATTACGATAGCGCCCCAGTTTAAAGATACTGTATATATGCCTGTGTGTTTGCTTGCCAGCTTTTGCATGCAAGTGTGTGTCTAGTGTGTAAGTAAAATGGATTCCTCAAGTGATTTGATGCCAATAATTCATCAGGCTTAATGGCCAAAGGAAAAACCCATGCACCTTCTCAGAAGGCTGGACAGCTTGTGTGTGCTTGTGCATACAGAGCGTACATGCTTTGGTGCACCTTCATGCATGCATGGGAACAGGAGGGAGCGAGTAAACGAGAGAGGAGAAACAAAAGAGATGAAAAAGATGGAGAACATTCAAATAGGCAGACTTGTCCAATGCGCTCCTCTAAAATATTTATGCAGCTGGAGATTTCTGTCCCTGATTCTGAGTCCAATTAAAGCTCTCCTTTAAATGAATGTGCTTGTGCGGGAGCCAGGAAAGGAAAGAGCAGCAGTCTGCAAAGGCAGCAAACAGAACATTGCAATTCTGCTAGCCAGTCTTACGGCCTATATTTCATGGAACCACACAGGTCAGTAGCCACAATAAGCACATGCTGCAGCCAGACCGGCACCAGAAAAGTTCCTGGATGTGCCCATTTTACTGGATCAGCACCAAAATTTAATGAGTTCTCCCCTGGCCCATGCCCCATGCTGCACCAAGTTTGGTGCAAATCAGATTGGTCCTTTTTTTTGTAATCCCACTGACAATTAAACAATGTTACCATCCGTTATTATGTTGTTACTGGCCCGACAAAATAGTATTTAGAAAGAATGAATACACAGACAAAACACTTTTGTCCATGAATGCAATACACTCTAAGACACAAAATGTGCTTATATGTTACGCCTGCGCTGACATTATAAATTGCTGTGCATTTAATGCAACTGCAAACTCCTGACATTAACCTGCTAGCCTGGAATTAGAGCAATCCCCTTTACATCTGAAACTCCTGAATTATTCAGCAGCTCAACAATAAGGAGCAGAGCTAGGGAGGACAGGGCCTTTGGGTGGGCATTTCAAAGACAAATGACACAGATGCTAACGCGCAGTGCTCTACAGTGGCACGCACATTAGTCTCATGAACCTATCTCAAACATCCAGGAAAGAATAGAAGAGGACTGATTTAAGGAGACTTAAAAGATGAACTCAGCAACGGGAATAAACGGAAATTATATTGACGAACATGGAGACTTTCTTGTGCCGTCTCTGAGCTTCATGCTCTCCCCCAGCATAGGGAGCTGGGAGGGCAGTGCCTCTGCGGCAGCTTTAAATAGGAATTAGCAGCATTTCATTGTGATAGTGATTGAGTATGGGTCCCTGGGGTGGGTCTGGTCATTGTTACGAGGCTTTGTAAATCTACAATAATCCTCCCACTGCAGGCCAGAAGCACACACATACACGCACATGAATATAGCACATGCAAACATGCTTCCCCAAATTGTATGTTCATGCATGCTTATTTTTCTGACCAAAAAATTATTATAACTTATAATTATAACAAAAAATCCACTATCCACTAAACATCCACACAAAATCATATTCAGAGTCCTGTACCCCAGGATGTTTCTTGCGGTCAATGTGAATATGATTAGTATAATTTTGTTACCAAGAGTGATTCCTTATACTAACTACTGTCCATACTACTTTTCCTTAACATTTGGCCTCCACCCACTCATCCACCCACATAAACACACAGACACATGGTTGTTGAGGCAGTGAAAGTGCAGAACTAGCTCTCAGCTTGCTGACTCCATCTCCTCTAAGCTTCCCACGGTCAGGGTTCACCTGTCTCTGCACTTTACACATTTTCCAAATCTAGTGCCAGTGTGTGAACTCCAGTGAGCCCAGCACGGAAGATCACTGCAAAAGCCTTGTCAGCTTGTCAGTAGGTTGGTAAGCACTTCAGCCTAAAAATGGAGAGGTGAGAATAGGCAGCTATATGGTCCTTCTTCAGTACACAGCGAAGTGGATGGCAGGTTTAGAAGAGTAAGATCCACAGTCAATTAATTCCTGCTCCTTTAGGGGTTGGGACACCAAATGAGTATTCGAAGCTGACGCACCAAATTCCTCATGTGCTCCCTGGGCTTAAATGTCTAAGTATCAGACCATAAATTGACCCTGCGGCTAGTGTTAACAACTGAAAGGAAAAACTGGAATCGACTGACGGATGTATTGAATTTCAGGATTTAAACGTTTCAGTTTTGAATATGTCAAATCCTTTAAAGAAATGCAAGTTGTAGCAGTAGTGCCACATGTAAAATATACTAAACTAGACCTAAAAGTCCTAGATTTTAGTTAATTTTAGTTAGTTAAATGCAGAAGTATTATCTACTAAATGTAACAGATGCATCAAAAGCACAACTATTATACAGCAATACACTTTTCAGAGTGTTATGTCTTTATACATATCATATTACACTTTATTACTGCTGCTGCAACATACTGTATAAGCAGCATTTAAAAGCTGATTCTAAATACTTAATAAACTGTTGATAGTTAAATCTGTAACAATGCATCATCTGTAATAAACTGATCATAGGATTCTTATGTTAAATCAGAATATCCAAACTAATTCCAGCTGTTATAAATGATTAAATTTGTAAATACAGCTAAGCATAGAATTTAATATTTCCCTCTGAGATGTAGTGGAGTAGAGGTATAATGCAGTAGAAAATGGAAATTTTTATTATTATAAGTCACAGAAGTTCATCAATCTTGTACTTGAAAAAGTACTTCAATGAATATACCTGGTCACATTTCAGCACTGAATATAATGAAATAAATGCAACAGTTGTTTAATTATGCAATCGATGTAGTTCTTTAATCCAACATCAGACCTATTCTTTTGTTAGAATAGATCATGGCCATCAATTCTAACAGAAATTAAATCAATTCTGAATATACAAAAAAATGTATGGCATTGTGTAGTCGTGTGTATTTTAACCCCAGTCTTTTACAGCACGTTATAATGTATTTGAGATATATATGAGAAAGTAATAAATCCAGTAGTCATTTATTAGCATGTCCTGCCCTCAGGTTTATGTGCATGGACTCATCGGTGCCCGCAGACCCACAGAGCCAGTACACAAGCTCACACTGAGAAATTATATGTGTTGCTCTCTCAGGCATGCACTTTATATACTATTTTCATATTTAAGTGCACAGTGGGTAAAGGCTCCTCTCTGCTGCACAGTAGGTGTTGTGGAAATAAATATTTTATTCTAGAATCTAATTGCATTTTGTGGCCCTGAGCGCCCTACCAGACAATCTGCAATATCGCTCTAATGGGCACGCTCCTCAGTGTGTGTTGGAAGGCGCGTGAGCGCATGTGCATGCATGAGTGCACGTGTGCACACACACATAGACACACACATAGACACACACACACACACACACACACACACACACACACACACACACACACACTTGAAATCTGGTTTATGGACTCATCTGGACTCATCTGCGTTACTTTCACACATCACACAAGCAACGGCCTGTCATATAGGTCTATAGGTCATGGAGAAGTGTGTGTTTATAAGCATGTTTGTGGGTCTGTTTATATGTTCAGCAAGGGCTGAATATACTGAATCTCTGACGGAGTCTGTGAACCATTGAGTTGTGTTATGGAGGACTGAGTGCTCCCTTTCAGCTCCAGTTTACTGACCGGAATGGCCTTGTACAGCCCACATGAGAGAGTTTTGAGGTTAAGCATATGCACATACACACACGTATACAGAAATTGATATGCTATGAAGAAATAGATATGCTATGATAAACTTACATGATATCTCAACATGATATAAATGAGATTAGTGCGTTTGTACAACAGTGAGGGATCAATGCATACTAAAAATACCAAACATACAGTTTCAAGAACTACCACAAACAAAGAGACAAACACAGAGATAACTAAATCCTGTTTGGGCTACAGGCCACAGAGATTAAGTTTTTTCCTCCAATGATGGCCATATTGACAATCGACAGAGCCAGATTTGTATAATCTCAGAGAAAGGCCAAATCAATATCCACTAAAGGATCCAGCACACTCAGATGAGGGTTTAACCCACTCAAACAGAAGCCTGGAAAAGCTCTATCAACGCTGGAGGCCAACTACCAGATAAATCCCAAGCCCTCGGTTTTAATAAGGGAATCAAAATAATCGTCAGGGTACAGGCTGGCCCTGGCTTTGTTTCTTGTGTCTTTCGGTGATGGAAAGTGTAAAGATCGGATGCTGGACCAGCATCTGACTCCATACACAGGGAGAGAGCAAACAGAAAGATGTTCACATAGTCAAACATCATTCTGTAAAGGTCAAGCTGTTGAAACAAAAGAACTCAAAACATAATTTTTTATTTATTTATTTTTTTTTTTTTTAAAGCAGTCCATTTTGAGTCCGTAACTAATAAAGTCTACTGTATCCCCACCTGTGTCCAAGCCCACTGCACGGCTGCAGACATCCACAGAAATCCCTTTAGGATTACCCAGTATGGCTGTATGTGTATCGGTGATTCACAGTCACACGGTGGGCTCAGTGCAGCGCAGAACTCCGATATGGTTTTCTGCTGGCACAGAGCCAGCATTTACATTTGAATAAATATCAGGAAAAATCAAATAAATAAAAGGACGGCAGGGAGAAATAATCCTGTTAAAGATCAAACAGCAGGCTCCCTTTCCCCTCCTCCTGCCAATCTCTCTGCCTCACTTTTTCTCCAATTTATACCTATATTCCTCAGCTCGTCTGTGCCCTCACCTCTCTCTCTCTCTTTCCACACTTTCCTCACTCGTTTTCTAGGCGGCTATACCTTCACTTTCAATATTCATTTCCAGTTCTCCTCATCCTCTTTCTCTCCATCTTTTCTCCCTCTCCCTCATCCTCCATCGCCTTTCCGATGTCATGCCCAGCCATATCTTTAATCTTGCCCCCCCCCCGTTTCCCCTGACCGACGCTCCCTTGCTACCCACCCTCCCTCTCACCCTCCCTCTCTCCCGCTCTTCTCTCCAGTGCAGAACTAAATGGAGATTAATGAAGGGAGGAAGATGTGTCTGTCATTCAGACGGTGTGATGCTGCCACAACCAGTAAAGTACTGGAGCTATTCAAAACACACCAGGGAAAGCTCTGCACTAATACTGCTCCAGCTGAGAAGAACTACAGATTAGCCCTCCACTCCTGTTTAGATGATTTTTAAATACTAACCATGGCGCCCAAGCATGCATTCCTTTCTACGGTGATATGAAGTATTTGGTATATGGGTTTTCTCCTCTCTCACTCACTTCCTATCCTATCATTGTAGGATATTCAGAGCACACCCCAGTGTCTCATTTCCTCCCTAAGTTTAAATCCTGACAACTGACGGCCGCTCGCTGCTCATACGCCAGTCAAACAGCTCCGATAAGCCCCACAGGAAATTGACTCGTATTTTAGAGCCGCATCTCCCACATCACATCCTTCCAACACCCATCATGCCCTTGATTAGAGGTCAAGCAGCTTCCACTAATTTCATATGCAAATTCGTGCATGGTACAGTGTGAACATGAGGGTGATGTATGAACCATGTCCATAATTCATGAGCCATTACCAGTGACAAGTTACGCTTACGACTGAACATAAGTTTATACTGATGTTAAGCTTTCTTGGGACAGTTAGTGCAGGGGGAAAAAGCACAAAAGAAGTCACAAAAGGTAAGAAGTCATTTGTGTCTGCGTGCGTTCAGAAGTGGAAAAACAGAAGAGTGTCACATGCTGCATGAAATCTTCAGCATGGATGGCTCTAATGCCCTGGACTTGTCTTGTCATCTTCTTAACATGCACTAACATTTCTCCCCTTTATGTTACCATGACATTGCCATGCAATCTTATTGAGACAACGTCATACAGTACGTGCGTGAGCGCATGAAAGATGAGGGGCCTGCGCTCGTCTCAAAACGCTGCGCAAAAGGCCCTAATTAAAAGTAAACAATTACTACAATTACTCACAAGGTGACTAAAATTGTGTATGCCACATTAAACAATATGATCAGCTGCTTATACTACCCCCCCCACACACACACACACACACACACTTATCAAGGCTCAGATAGCCTGTATGGATTAGCCACTGTTTGCGTGCGCTGTATATTCATGTATCTATTGTGTTCCTTCTCTCAGCCTGGCTGGATGGCGCTTTCAAGGCGCAGACATCTCCTCTGGTGTTTTTCTGTAGCAGTGCGCTCGGCAGTCAGGGGAACGCAGCAGGGGGACCGAGCTCATGTGACTCGACTACTGGTGAGAAAGAGGCAGGAAGCTGACAGGCTGGCGCGCACACACACACACACACACACATACACACACACACAAACACAAAGACAACTGGGACTGCAGTTAAATCGTCAGGAAGACTCCTGCGAAGCTACTGGAGACGTCCTCGGAGGAGGAACTGGAGCTGAATTACATGAAAGCCTCTGCCCAGTTTAAAGAGATTCAGATTTTCCGCATGTGTTCCATGAAATCTGAAATCAAAAGCACGAATTTTCTTAACAAGGCAATCGTGCTTGGACACATAAGACTGTGGCCTAAAAAACTACATGAGGACTTAATGCTTCAAGGCAGGACATTCATTACAGAAATTGTCTTCCTGATCTTCCATCTCTAATTTAAATGTAATTTTAAGCAATTCTGACACTGAAGTGCATTTAAAACTGTGCTTTTATTTCTTAGTATTTTCCAACACCATTGTGTTTCCCTGATTTCTTCTTCAGTAAATGAATGTTCATGGAATGGCTCTCTCTCTCTCTCTCTCTCTGTCTCTCTCTCTCTCTCTCTCTCTCTCACACACACACACACACACACACACACTTAAAAACATGTACTTTTTTCATAATTTTCTCATAACCATCCTCCTGATCCTTTTTCTTCAAAATGTCACAGCAAGAATCAACATCATTGATTGTCTTGGAGCGATGTCTTCACGCTATATCCCCTTCTTCCTCTTCTTGTTTTCTCTACATGCCTTCATCCCTCATCCTAATCAGTCTCGGGGTAATGCCTGTGTCAGGTTTGCTCATCTGTGACTCTTAACATGGCAACTGCTGGGACCTTGAAAACTCACAAACACAGCACACTCTCGTAAACTTGTATAGCCATTTTACTGTATTTCAGTATGGAAATATGAGTTATAAGACAGTTCCGTTCATAATTCTTCTGACTACAGCTGATCAAAAATAAGGCAATAAGCAAGTCAATCTAAGTGAGGAAATGTGGGAGTAATGAAAGGGAAGAACTCAACTCTCCTAACAAGGCAATGACCAATTCTTATGAATAGTAAAAGGAACATTTAGGTTTTGTATGACATACAGTAGTTCCAACCATAATTCCAGTTAGCTATTTTTGACAACCTACACGACAACTTCATTATAATACAGCAACGTAATGATGCGTGTACGGTAGCTATACTGGAGGCCACCGGGGTATGAAACAAGAGTGAGATTTTAAACAAATCTATTCTAAAGACGGAAGGAGCAGGTTAAAAATAACTATTCAAACCATCTGTTGCCATTTCATGAATTTGTCAGACATCAAAACACTGCAATCCCTCTAAACCTGTAAAGTTATAATGGCAGCACTTATTTTATCTTCTGCTGTGACAATTGCTGGGTAAATTGTAAAAATACAGCATCCACACTACATTCTACCAGGAATATGTACTTGCACATATTTGATTTGCATTGCAGCACCTTGCTGCATTGCATTGCAGCAAAAACTGTTCAGTCAAGTTCAACTTTTTTGCAGGATAACCTTGCTTTATTTATTTATTTTTTAACTTAGGGCTGAAGTCAAAATGCAGCGTTAGTGTGACAGTATGTGCACATGGTCTTATATCTCAGTGGGTGACTGTAATGAATACAGGTGTGATTCCTAATAAATAGTTTCCAGATAAGATGGCTAGACTGTGGATTACTTCAAAACCAACCAGAACATTTAATTGCTCATGCTGCTTGCCCTACTGGACTCCTCATATCTCAGCAATGAAGTGGATGAATACACTGATGATAAGGATGAAAGTCCAGCACACAGTCTTATCTGTGTGCTGGACTTTCATCTTTGTGGAAGAATAGGGATTGAAATTGATAAGATTTTATTAATACTAATGTCATTATCAATTCTGCTTATCAGTCTGATTTCTTTATTGCTTCCCTTAACGTTTCCTGATCATATATCTGTGTGGAAAAAAAAGTAGGCCTACAGAGGTTTTCAGTGTCAACACAGCTTTTTCCTTATTGACTCTGACAGAATGGATGTGGCGCAAACGTTTTCATTTAAGTTTTCTTAATGCAAAAAAACCCCATCTGCCTGTGGTGCACTAATGTTATCATAATATGGGATATTTACCCAATGTAACAGGGTAGTGTCTATGACATGGAATTCCTGGAATTTAATCCCATATTGCATAGAAAGATTTTTCAGCATATTGCTGGTGTTTTCACCTTTACCTGAAATGACCATTTTAAAGACATTTAATTAGCACTATCGTTAATCTTTCGTCAGGAATTGAAGCCATGCTATATTTCCTTTGCCCTCTGTGTGACCAATGTGCACAGAGAGACTCATGTAGTTTAGAGGGGAAGAGTGTAACCCGGGTTATTTTCTGATCATACAATTTACAGATGTCCCCTAAACGCATCACATCATCAGACACTAACTAGGTGACAGCGAAATGAGAGTTCTCTAGTCTCCTCTCAGATACTGCAGCCCATGCAACTCAGATAGATGTGTGGCCAAAAATTAGTTAGTTTTGAAAGAGTAAAAAAAGGTGTTCTAATGCATGATTTACCTGAGTTGAAGTTTTGGGGACAGCAAATAAAAAGGTGATATATTGTGATTACCGAAAATGAAAATGTGTCCCAACATAAAATATGTGAAGCCTATGGAACTATCTTCACCCTCATCTTCACTCCAGTATTTACCTCAGACTCTCTCCCTGTGCAATCGCAGTGCTTCCTTGCTAGCATTTTATGTACCATAACGTTATAACAGTCTTGCTCTATTTCCTCTTTCACTCAGCATACACTTCTGTGTCATTCATATGCAAATATTCCTATTTTCATTCCTTTTTGCCCTCCTCTTTACTTGCAGTGTTCACTTTCTCCTCCACTGTGTTAATATCGGCATTCCTCTTATTCCCCCCATCCTCTTTCTCTCGCCTTCCCCTCCTCTTTTGATCTGTGAGCTGAATTATTCAATCTTACCCAGGCTTTTAATTCTCCTGATTGAGCCAATTACCTTCTGGCTGGATCAATGTGGGAAAGGTAATGATTTAAATGGCTGCCGCATAAAGCCACAAAACCACTTCAACTGGTGCAAAAGTAAAAGAGAGAAAGAGGGGGAAGAGAAGGAGGAGGAGGAATGAGTAAAGGAAGGTGGTTTAACACAGAGAGGGAAATGAATATCCTCTCTTTAACACAACCTTGGATGATTCAGCATGTATGTTTAAGTGCTTCATTTTGTGTCCCTGCCTCTACCTGCTGTATCCTACAATGTAAAACCATGCAGGAGAGGCAGACTGTGCAAAACCTCAGGGATTATCTAAAATGTATGGGCTCTGCGGAAACTGGGTCAGTCTGATCCTAAATGGTGCCATCGTAGCAGAAACCTACTAAGTCAATATCCTTCAGTCTCCCACAGTCCCTCATTCACTTGTCATCCAACAGGCACCTCTAGTTAATGTAACATGTACGACCCTGACTACACACAATTACATACTGCACATTATTACTCACAAACACACACTGTTTCCCCCATCTTTGCGACTTGTCATCCCCTGTTGAGTGAGCTGTCCCATCCTATTTTGCCTTCCTCCTTCATCCTCCTATCTATTATTGATGCAATGGAGCATTGTATCTAAATGCAGCTCTGCCTGTGACAAGCACTTTAGCCTGGGGGGAACAAGGGAAGGGGACCAATGGTTACAAGCTCCTACTGGGTTCGCTCTGGGGGCGAGTCGGTCGGGAGATGGAAGATTGTTTGGGCAGGTGGTTAACTTGGGCCTTGGACTTTGCCTGACACACGTACCGGTGGCACCTCATTTGTATGATCTAAGACCATTTTCAGACATGGAATATGTAACACTGAAGGTTTCATCAAGCTGTTAAAGTAGGTGTCCATTATGTTGATTATATTCCTCATGGCTTGAGAAGAAGCAGTGTCACTTCTGGAAAACTGCGTTGGGTTTAAAAGACACGACAAGAAGAAAGAACAGTGTTTTCAGCTCTCTCACAGGCTGCATCGGTGGAGGATTTTATAACTTACTTTGCTGCTAAAGCACATCGGACACTTGACCTGCCTTTCACAATGAACCCCTTATAAACTTTATCATCAATATCGTCATGCAATACAAAATTCTGCTGCCTATTTAATAGCCTGTCAGGATGCAAGCATAAAATGCTAAAACTATTGGGTAACGTGCTGTATGTAAAGAGTTCTGCTGGGTATTCATAATTTCAACCGCACAGTTGGTATGAATGAAAGTTAAAAATATAAGAACAGAGACAGATGGTCTGATTACCACAGTTATACAAAGTCTATTTTTAATCCCCTTTTTCTTGCGCTGCGAGGGAGAGTAAAAATGTTTTATAGTGTCACAACTGTTGCTAGCAGCGGAACAGGAACACGGGGAACGGGCAGACGCCAGGGCAGAGCTTATGCAGTTCATTGGTTTATTTACAACAAAAGGAACAAAGGACTTATGGGATGGTGAGACAGGCAAAGGTCAAAGCCAAAGAGAGCGGTCCAACAACAGGCAAACAAATCTAGTGAGGAGCAGGCAGAAATCCAAAATCCAAAATCCAACAAACAGGCAGAAAGTCCTGCCGCAGGTAAAAACGGGCAGAAACAGGGAACAAGGAACATAACATAACCTTTTGGCAACAGAAAAGTGGACCGACAAGGCTATATATATACACACCGAGAACTAATTAGCTGATGAGACACAGGTGACAAGAAAAACTGGCAGGAAAAACAGGCAGGAAGTAAAACAACAAATACATGAAGTAATAATTATAATAAAAAAGAAATAGCTACACAGAGTATACACAGAGAGGGGCAGATGGTGAAATACAGATTGATCAAACACTGGAAGAATTTCCTCCGCTATTCACAAGGTTAACTGACTGTTATAGATTGCTCTCAATATAGAGAATGAGACTTGGGTTTAATTGCTCTCCATGCATGTGTTACCTTGTGCAGCTGCAGCCTTTACGTTATCCCGACAGCATTCACTTCAGACCTGTTTTCTCAAAAAATATGACTGAGCTAATTACGGTACGATTTTATGAATGTGACAACAATGGTTATTTGAATACATTTATTGTCCAAAGGGCACGCTGAGCTCAAAGAAAGGGTTAAATATTTTGAGAAATATGCTTATTTGTTCTCTTGCCCTGAGATCTCTTTTCCGTCCTGTATCTTTCCAGGGCCAGTGGCTGTAAACTGTCATTCTTACACTTCGGAATAAAACCAAACAAGATATAAAATGTTAATTAGAGGCGGTGGAAGATGGATTTTGTTGCCTTTGGGCAGAGCCAGGCTAACAGCCCCCCCGTTCCCAGTCTTTATGCTAAGCTAACTGGAAGCTGGCTCCAGACACATTATTTGCCACACAGTCTCAAGAGAGGCACCTTCAATTCTGAGCAAGAAAGCAAATCAGTGAATTGCTCAAAATATCAAACAAGAACAGAAATTTGAATATCAGCTCTTCCATCATCTTAGCTAAAATTCACAGTAAGATATTATTAAGTGTTCGGGAATTAGCAGTAATGGACAGAGGAGTAATGTCTGGCCCCAAGATACACCAGAGCTAACATAACCAGTGAGCTGCTAATGGTTAATCCTTATTTAATTAGCACTGTTTTTAATTACTCAAAGCAAATGCAAAGTAATGGACAGCAGTATTTAGTTCATTGTGTTTGCCTTGTCTGTCTTGTTCATTTCACATCTTGAACAGTGTCTCTTTCTCACTGTTGCCAAGTGAGGCCTTAGGCTGATTTTTGAACTATACGTTTGGGATTTATTCCATCTCAATTATTATTTTATGTTTCTTTTACTATCCAAAAGATGCAGAAGTAAACAGCAGTACTGAGTAGTTTTTGTGTTTGGTATAAGAAACTGTGAGTTGGAATTTCATGAATAACCCCTCACCTCTTCTTTCTACTTGAGGTAAGTTGGGAACTCCAGCTGGAAACCTGTCCCTGTTTTCTGATTTCACAGGGACAAAAGTGCAGCCCTTTCGTGGGTCACTTTAAGTCCAAAGTCTATCCGGACCACTTAACTAAGGACGATGAGGCCAACAGCAGACTTAGTTTCCACAGCAACTGGAGACCAGTTTAGTTGAAGGGGTCAGCTGCGACTGGTTCCCTTACAGGGGGCTGATGTTGGAGAGGCAGTGGAGGCTCAGGATCGGCCAGAGTATAACTGCCTCTCCAAACCCTTCATTCTCTATCTCTGTAAAACAGGACTCTGCTTTTTCTATCCAGGTACAGTATTTGATAGACTGCAGTTCACCTTGTCACCCTCTCTCTCCCTCATCTTTTTCCTTCTAATATCCCAACTCTCTCTGTTTCTCTGTGTTATAACCAGAAATGTAAAATTTCTGACAATGTACGATTCACCGTTCTGCACATAGTGTACATTCTTGCTTCATTTCTCTCTCCAAACATGATGAGAAAAAATATCAATCTTGATTTTCTAACTGCACGTTCTGTATCTGCATGGATATATCTCACTAATGAAATAGTAAAATATGTATTTATAACTTGACCTTTAAGTTACCCGTGGACCAAGACTAAGATGTGTGTAGAAGCAGCTTGCTCCCCAATGAAACAGCCTGCCAGAAGAAATTTTAAGCTCAGAATTTGCATAATTACATAAATCAGACCGATATAAAGTAGTTTTTATTTCCTTGGAAAGCAAAATGCTCTACACTGAATAATAAATAGCTCCCATGGTTCTATTTTATATCACTGGATTACTGGTATTCGGTGATTAACATTGTTTTAAATGTTTTATTAGTTTATTTCTTTTTAAACATTATATTGAAATACAACTTGTGTTTTATGTGTTTCAACCCTTATTTCTGTATTTTGTTCGGTTCAGAAATTCTATCTTCTTGAAACTGCTTTCATTAAGTAATCAATGTCTCTCTTTTATGCCTTCACATGTTGTTAAATTAATTTGTTTCCTCATGATGCAGTTGGCTGCATTTTTTCATCTTCATCTTTTCTTTAAAGTTGATATATAAACAAAGGCTTGATGGAGAGGATTTTTTTTGCATTACCAAAAAGAATGTGTAACTGTCAAAAGTGGGCCAAGTATTGACAGAAGCACATGGGGATGTGCCTCTGTCCAGATCTCACGAGCATCATCGAAGATCTCTGACGACGTTCACATTCCTACCGTCTAAAGATGCAGCACAGAGCAGGGTACAATGGTGGAAGCAGCTGAGACGCCACTGTGGGTGGTAGACTACTGATTTGAACTTTTCTGTTGGGAGATGGAAGCAGGTGGAGAAACACAGATCTCCCAAAAAGCTCAAGCGTGGCAATATTTCACATTTCCACGTTGCAAGAGAAACCCAGAACAACTAGGAGGTAAAATCCCCCCGTCAGGTTTATGCTAACTTTTAAGGAGGAGCAATGTGAAGCATTCTGACGGGTCACACAACTAAATGGTATAGTTCATGGAAAATATACGGTATGTGTGTGTGCATTTATATATATATATAATATGTCCTGTATTGCGTGATGGCAACGACACTGACCCCTGAGCACTTGAAACACACTTTCAAAGACCTCCTAAAGAGTTTTGGTCTATTGGTTGATGATCTTCACTCGGGCTCTAGGAAACTGTGATTGATACTTTTCCTGTTTTGTTTTATTTTTTTTAAATATGTTTTATACACCAAATGATTAACTGGGAAAATAATTGGCAGATTAAATCAATAATGAAAATAATCATTAGTTGCAGCCCTCATTCGTATATGTATATCATTGTACACTTATTAATATTTATACATCCTTAAAACAGTGTTGACAGTGTGAACATTAAATATATGATAAAGCTGCTTCCTCATTGAGTACAGATGGAGCTTGTGCCAGGGAGGTATTTAAATTTCAAATCTACCTTTTTTTCTTTTTTAAATGTGCACAAATCCAATTGTTTTCTTTAATTAATTCAGGATCATCTCTGTTATGCATAATCTAGTTTTGTCTCCCACCCAGTCTCTCATTTTTCTGTCTACTCTGCAACTTCAGGCCGTTTGCTCTTTTAGCATCCCTTTTCTCTACTCAGCATCTAATAATCCTGCAGTACCTCCCCACCTGCCTGCTTCCCAGTATTGAAGTTTTCCCTATTTCCCAGCATGCCCCCCTCTCTCTCTCTCTCTCTCAGCTCCTGCCACTTGCCCTCAGATGGCATAATCCCTGTCATATTGTCACATTACAGGAGTTCAGATGCTAATGACTGCACTGCTAATCCAGCTGCCGGCAAGCCTGGACCAGTGCCCATACCCGCTCTGCCCAGCTGTGCCTTGCTCAGTCATGCCAATGATGCACCGGGGAACATAGACACAGAGCATGAAGGCTGGTGATGGGAGGACTAGATATGGATGTTAAACTGGACTTTACAGAAAAGGGCAGGAGGCCTGAGATATGGCAAGGACTGCTTGAAAAGATATCTGATGGACAGGAGAGGAGAGAAGCTGCATATAGTGACAGAGCTGAAGACACTGGCCGGAGGTGGCAGGTCAGAGAAGCAAACTTAAAGGTCACTGGGCAAATTCTTCTAAGGTATGAAAAGATGGAAGTTTTGGCTGTACCCAAAAATGACACATGCTAGTTCGAACAAAGAAAACCTACTAATTGAGAGAGAAAGAACAAGAAAAGGTCAGGATTCGCTAGAGGGATGCAGACACAACCAGTAGTTTATTGAGCTGTGGATGTGAATGAGCCTTGGCAGGCAATTATGGCCATTACTGTCTCATACGATCTTTGTGAAATATAAATTTCCCATTCTGTTGGAAGCTGGGGAATGTACGTAATCTCCAGATAATTTGGTGAATATTGTGAAGTTTTTCAAACAGCGCTGCCATCCATCGGAGGAGGAAAATCAGTTTGCCTATAATCTAAGTATAACAACACTTATGAAAAATGTAAAGTGAATTAAAACCTCTTCCTTTTCAATAAAACATCTGCCTGAAAGCGCCATCCCATTAGTGAAAAGCAGGCATTCAGCTACTTCAAAATAATTCAGGTAATTTGGCTGAAACCATGGGCTCAATTATTAAAACCTACAGTACACGAGCAGAGGATGGAGAGGGACACAGAAGTGGACTAAATACAGATCAGGAATGTGAGGGCTCTCTTTGGAGAGGTACGGTGCAGCTGTGAGGAGGAGGTGCCCTTCACCTTTAAACCTTCTACATTACACTCCACTTTCACACAACCTCTCACTCACATACAAACAAGGATGAGCTATAAAGGGACAGATAAGAGCATCTCCTGTGATAGAAACAAATTTTCTGTGTGTTGTCTGTGTGCTGTGTGTTTTCTTTTGGGGGGGGGTGCTTCAGCTGTATGATGGATGGCAACAGCAGGCAAATGTCCTGTTAATAGATGAGTATAGTACATCAAGATCAATTTAGGATCATGTTGAGCTACGATAAGAGCTGAACTGCTCTGTTAATTTAATTGGTGTGTGTTGGGGCAAAATCAAACCAGGACGGGCAAATCAAATTCCAAGATCGAAACATAATTATCAGATATCATTAGTTATAAAAATCGGGAAGCAGACTCTTGCGATCTCTGATTTTAAATTTGGCCTGAGAGAAGAGACGCAGACAGCAGCCCGTGCATGAACACACAAACTCTCATCTCAATCTTCCAGTGTGTGCCGAGGATGACCTTTGACCCCCATTCTCAAACAGAGCAAGGTTTGGAGAGTGGATGCACAGCGTGTGTACTCATCTCTTGTGCACACAATGGTTCGTCTCCTGTCTGTGTGATCATGCTGTTTACCGTTCATTAGACAAGGAAAACTGTCTATTACAGTGAAATCCTTTGAGCTGTAGGGGCATTCACTGTCCATCCTAATTTACTCCTCGCTGTCAAGATTCAGAAGTATAACTACAGGATTCAAAAAGATAAAGTGTCAGTCCTGATTTAGACAAATACTGAAAATGTGAGTGTAGAGGTAGGAAATTCTGCAACATTCTCCACATTTTTAATCCTGGTAGAGGAAAATCTACCAGGATGACTGTGTCGTCTGTATTTCAAAAGACAAAAAGATAAGAGAATCTTATACCAACCACTAACTGAGTACATTATATCACCTTCAACATTCACTATTACATTAATAGCTCTTCATTACATCGATAAAAAGCATATGTTACAAGGAGACTGCAGTACGTAGCAGCTGGCTTCAAGGAGATTAGCTGTTTTCTGATGTGCTCACTGAATCTATGTTTCTTTTGAGCGTTTTCCTCCTCCTGTTGCTTCAAGCTCACTTCACACTACTGAAAGAGGCCTGGCTTCATGGGTGACGAGTTCACCCCACAGAAAAAAAAGAAAAACAAGAGTGAGAGGGAGATTCAGGAGGTTTCAAATAGAAAATTCTTAAGGAAATCTAAAAGAAAAGGAAAAACTGAGGGGAGAGAAGGGGAAACTTGAGTTCTTCCCGTTTTTTGTTTGCTCTTTATTCCTGGTTTGAAGAGAGGGTCTTGGGGGTCAGGGTGGTTGGGAATGTGTGCTGAGATGGTTGAAAGGGAGAAATGCCATCCATGATTGGCTGAGATTCCCAGAGGAAAATCAGTGAGGCTTGAGGAAGCCTCTGAAGCTAATCTATCATTAGCATTCTAAAGGAACTACTGGGACAGAAAGACTAAAACACACACACACACACACACACACACACACACACACACACACACACACACACACACACACACACCAACATTAGCCTGATTGACACATTATGAATTTTTTGCAAAAAATCAAAACAAAACAAGAAAACATGAATGTGAACAAAATTTATGCAAAAACAGTGCTCACAATAACAAATATTTTGAATAAATAAGTCCCCCATTAAACCCTGGGTGAACCCACAGAAGCAGAAAATGTCAAGGACTGAACATCCATTCACTCCAGGTCTGCAATGAATAGTCTATTTATGAATCAACTAAAAAATAATCAGCAACTATTTTGATAACCAACTAATATTTTAAGTTATTTGTCAAGCAAATATGCCAAACATTTGATGGTTCCAGCCTCTCAAATGTTAATATATGCAGCTTTTCCCTTTTTTACATTATATTAAATTAAATATCTGGATTTTGGACCATTAGTCAGACAAAACAACACACCTGAAACATGTCACACTGGTCTCTGGGAAACTGTGATGGATATATTTAACATTTGCTGATGTGTTATAAACTGAACGTTTGAGAAAATATATGATAATAGTAAGTTGCAATTCAATCAATATGAACTAAACCCAGGGAAAATGTATTCAAAATATAATAATAAGACCGAAAGTCTGTAATAATTTAAATACAGTAAATCCACAACTATAAACAGTAAATTGTAAAACAGAAGATGCAATCAGAAAAAAAATTATGAGCCAAAATGAAGATACTGATTATAAACAAACAAACAGAGGAGAACAAACACATAAGAACAGAGTTCCCACTAGTCCATTGTACGGTAAACACAATGAGGTCTCTTCCAGTAATGAGGGAACCCAGAGTTATATTGATCACATGCAATGGATCAGAGGACCTCTGTCAGTCCCTCAGAGCCCACTTTATACAGCCAGAGAGAACCAGACACAATCCCCTCTCATTTACCACTTTATAACTCTCTCCCTCTCTCACCCTTCCTGCCTCCACATCACAACTTGTCCTCTTGATCCATTTTAGAGGTTCTCCCTACGTTTGCACTCTTGTTTTTTTCCCCCGATCTTTTGTTTTCCTCATCTCGTCTCTTCTTTGATTTTCCCTTTCTCTCCGCTTCCATGTATCAACCCCCTTATTTATGTAAATCCATTTGCTGTGAGAATGAAGCTTGTCTAATGTCCTGAACACTGCTGGATTTTATGCCATTTCTTCCCGGTAACGGTAGAATAATGAAAATGTAAATAGCGTTAAGCTGGGTAGCTTAAGACAACCTCTTAATGAAGGCAGAGAGAGTGAAGGGGGGGGGAATATGTGTTTTTAGCTTCAAAAGAGTCCCGACGTCACAGGCTACAACATCACATACAGCAAGCCACTGAAGCATGTGTATGGGACCCAGCTAGAGAAGTGACTCTATAGGAATTCAAGATGTGTGGTAAGAGCTGCCTTCAAATAAAGCCCAAAAGAATATCCTTTCATGTGACATTTCAACCAGTACCCTACAAACACCATTCATGTGTCTTTCTCTCTTGTTTGTTCCTTCAGGCTTTTCCTTATGGTTGCCAGTCAACCTCAAGGGAACAATCCTGGCCTGTAATCTGAGGGGATGTTAATCAGGCTTTCGTTTTGCCTCACTCTGACACGGCTGTCCATTAGAGAGATAACCCTAATACTTAGTGAGCGGTGATAATATCAATATTCCCTCTGCCTTGAACGCTCACGTTGCTGTTTTCACATGCACTTATCCAGGAGAGAGTGAGGGGGAGGCGGTTATGTAAGAAGGGATCCAGGAGGGCTTCCCTTGAGCTTTGGACAGCAAGCGAAAGAAAGGAGATGAACCAGGAGTATGTGAATGGAGAAATAGACGGGAAACGGGGCAGAGGTGCAGCAAAGGTGACCTCTCATGTGCTTCTGATGAAAAGATTGAGTCAGACGGGGGGGATAAACCTGAATAATTAGTGATTTGAAATGGCGATTAAAAGAGAGGCAGTCAGGAAAAGGGAAACAACAGAGGTAGAGAAAAGAACTGAAATGCAAAATGTATTGAAGCGAAAGAGAGGTTTTTCTTTAGTCTAAGGAGTACCTTTTCGACACTGATAAGTGTTTGCTGTCACCTTTCTAATGTCCCATGACTCCTTATAGATGGTGGATTTACACAGACCGCAAAAACAGCATGTGTGTCCTTGCTGTGCTGCTCAACCTTGGGATAACTCTGCATTAGCACATCAGGCTGTTGAGTCAATCCTAGAGCTACTCAGCCAAACAGACCACTGGCTTGATCTTTGATTGTAAAATCCTGCCAGGCTGGCAAGTTAATCCTGGAGCGTAGTAGGCCAATCAAGTTGTCAGGCCAGGCTCACCATCAATAACACATTTAGGTCAAACACAAAGGCATAGGGCAGACTTCATCTTCTAAAGACATACGTCAACTTAGATATAAATATCAATCTGTTAAAGTATAAATCTATACATATGTGCAGAGAAGTATGACTTTAAAAGCTCCTTTTATTTAAAAAAAAAAAAAAGGAAATCAATATAGGATCCGGAATTTGGCCGGATAACTTGTTACAGCTGCCTTTTTTATTGATTGCCATCTGAGCTCAGGCACTTGACAACGTGAAGCAGTAGAAAGGTTATTGTGCAGTCACCAGAACCACCCACATCTGCAGTGGCCCAGAAAAATGAACTCCGAGCAGAACAACTAGGCAGGAGTAGAAGAAACTGCAGCCGTGAAGGACAAGGGAGGTGCTGTGGTAACTAGAAGGGTGGAGAGAAAGCGACATATGCGCAGAAGGTAGAAAGGAGAATAAGGGGTGATGGAGAGAAGCAGAGAAATAAAGACTCAGAGGCAGACAGGGAGACAGCACTATTTACGGTAGATTAGTTGTTATGGTGATAAGCAGAGGGGAAGGGAAGGGATGTAGTTGTCAGGGTGATGGGGCTACACTTGGCTACTAATGATATGTAAAAATAACTGTGCCTTGAATTCACCCTACCTTTGTCAAAAAAAATGCTAAAACACGCGCACACACGCACACACACACACACACAAACATGCTCAGATGAATACACAAAGACAAAGCAGTCTGTTGAAACAGGCTCCATTCATTAGCATTTGGAGACGTACTCAGGTTCCTCCCCCACAGTCTCGGCATGGAGCTCACTTTTTTGTAAGTTTTCGCTTAATGAGGGATGGTAGCTAGACACACACAAACGCTGGAGATGCATGTGCAAGTATTTAATGTTATGTGTAACACTTGTACTTCTGTGCTTCTAAAGGTCTAACAACAGCAACTGAGTGCATATCACATTGACAGAAGGAGATGACAGGGGACTGGGGGTAACTGTAGTTTAAATGGCCTGAAGGGGTTTCTAGAATGCTGGCCTTTGTAGTTTTTTGCTGCCTGCGGGATAACCTCTGGGTTTTCCAAAGGCATCTCTTTTTATAACAGAACCAACCTTAACCCAGAACAGAGGCATGAGCAACTGGAACTCTTTCTGTATACCACCTACTTCCAGTATAACAGCGGGTTTTACGGACAAAAGCATGGCTGTGCCAAGGGCTCTCCAGTATCCCCCCATTGTGGGATTCCATTTGGAAAGTATGTCCCTCGACTCTTTCAAGGAAACAGCGCCAAGTCACTGGTTCAGATATGTGGACGGTGGATGAGTGAAATTAAAGCCCAGGAAATACAAGTCTGTACCATCTGTACAAGTCAACTCAGTAGACAGTAATGTCAAGTTCACACCAGAAAATGTCAGTAATGATAGTTTGAAACCGGTGCATCCCAAAGGTCGCACACCACACATCCAAGCAAGCAATCTACTGTATCCAGTCCAATACAGAAAGGAATCCACAGACCTATATACCGGTGAAACTGAACAACCATTAAACAAACGTATGGCCCAGCACAGGAGGGCCAACTCCACAGGGCAAGACTCTATGTCAAAGAGGAACCATCCCTCGATGGAGGAGGAGGAGGTCTATGAAACCACCTATCCCCCACGTAAATTGCCATGAAATATCCTTTCATCGCCTCCCAGTAGATTAAACAAACATTCACACTTGGTCCCGGGCAACTCAAAAAATGATGGTCATCGGCACTTGGCCTCAGGTAGCTCTAACGACTCTAACGACTCTCCTTATAACAGTCCGGAGCACTAATGAGCCAAGTGATATCGATAGCCTTGTTTTTAACGACCTCACCAAGGCTAAATACCTTGGTTTCCCCACCGGTCAGTCAGAACTGGAGAAGCCTCTTGGATTAGAGGTGGAAGATCTACAACCAAATCCAATGGCACTGGACTTAATTATTCTTGAATAATTATGACCTGGTTGTCTGAGATTATTCACGGAAACATCTGATTTGATCACTGTCTAAGAACGATCATTGAGCCTCCATATGCCAACTGTCAAAAAATAACTACAAAAAACTCATTCATATGAATAAGCATATATACGGTACATTGTGTTGAAATGTAACTAAGTACATTTAAGATTTCAAGAACGATGCAATTCTGACTTTACTTTAAGTCTCAAATATTGTATGTTTTACTCTAACAACTAGATTTACTAGTTACTTTACATTTTCTTACTTTAATTACAAACAGCTTGAATATGATGCACTACTGATTTAAAAAAAAAAAACAACAGAGTATTAAAACATACTCTACCTAAAAACCTACAGTGTTACAATGGTGAATACTTTCACTTTTGATACTTTAAGCCAATTTTACTGATACTAATACTTTGTGCTTTTACTGGAGTACCATTTAAATGCAGGATTTTAAAAAAAAGAGTATATGTACACCGTTGCCTTTGTAAGAATCTGAATACTTCTCTCCCGTCTGCTTGTGTCCTGTATTAGAAAAACGCTCAAATGGAATTTAGGAAATTTAAAGCTCAGCCGGAAAAACTCAAGTCAGTACAGAAATTACATGTTCATATTGATCATTGAGCCTAAGCGAGGTAATCTGCTATCACAACTCACTGTGCACCACCTTGCCGCTATAATATGACCATTTAATGGGGGCTAAATTGCCTTGATGTCTATAAAAGTATGTAGTTGCCCCTCTCCTCATTTAACATTTAATTACCTGACAGTCTATTTCTGTACCATATATAAACCCGCTCAAACATACTTGCACGCCATTACAGCAGTGCATATGCTGATTATTACATTATATTTACTTGCGCCACAAACATGAATTTTTCCCCAGCATAATTGCTTCATTATCAGAGGAGACCAGCACGCATGTATCACACCACATTTCCCTATAATAACCTGTTCAATTTAGCCTCCCTCCTCCATACACCACACCCAACACATGCACAAACACACATATAATATACACATATGGCATTACACATTCATACATGTAATTTTCTCTGCACATATATTAACCGGAGGGAGTAAAATCCCATGCTGTGATTGTCTGTAAATGGAAAATGTCAGAGGGGATTTTACGACCTACTGCGTAAAAATACTATTATATGGTTTTCTCAAGTGTTACCCTCCACCTGGCCCTTGAAAAGATCTGGTGTGTATCACTGAAAACTTCTACACGTATTTCATAAAGTTTCAAAGAAATCTTGCCTCACTTTCACGCACTGATGGCTTACAACAGAGGCACAAACCCATAATATAACAATTCCATTCT
The DNA here is from genome assembly GCA_016859345.1 of Istiophorus platypterus. NCBI lineage: Eukaryota > Metazoa > Chordata > Actinopteri > Istiophoriformes > Istiophoridae > Istiophorus > Istiophorus platypterus. Next base: position 9,241,806 of record CM029122.1, on the reverse strand, counting down.
TTGACAGATGATACAATCATCAATTTCCTTGTTCTTTATTTAAGTAAGAAAAATGGTGAAGCAGTCAAATATAGTTCAACACTGTAAAAATCAACGTATTGCGGCTTGATTGCCTCTAATGTCCTGCCTCTGTATTGTTGCCCATCCTAAGGCTCTGCAGCTGTGGTGAAAAGAAAACTGGTTTCCTATGTATCTTAACAATGCACCATCCAGGGGCAGTCTGGCTCTCCACAAGAAAGCCACTTAATCTCCAGTAGTCTGCATGTGATTAATCTCTGTGCACAGTGTTACTGCTGCGCGGGCCATTCCTCATCATTTAGAGAGAGCGGTATTGACCAGTCCAGGAAGGCATCTGTAGTACACTTGTGTGTTGTGAGCCAACAGTAAAGATTGAAGAAAATTGTCCAGTGTATAGAATATATCCTGTTTTTTTTTTCTCCATTATTTTATTTGTAAATATATTTGCGTGTTTACATGTTTATTAACATGAATGTGTGTATATCAGAGGGGTAAAAACAGTGGTCTGACAAATGTCTATTTATGTCTATATGTCAAATATTTTTTTTTTTTTTTGGTTTTGTGGGCTTATGCAGGTAGCCATACTCTGCTTATTATCAACACATCCTTAGTTAGACATCCTGGCTTAGTGGCTCACATCAATAAAAGAGACACCAAGGACAAACACAGCCTTGTTAATTAGCATTAAATGCAATTGACTTAGCAAAAAGAGAGACGAGGCAAAGGCCAAAATTACTCCTGAATGTGTAGCATCATTTTAGACCTTTCAAGGGAAAGGTTCAGGCTCTATCAATCGTTTAGCTCGGGACTGGCTGCCATCATACATTAGTGTACACAGGTGTCAATGTGGACAGCTGATCTGTCAATAAACTATTACACACTTTTCCTCCACTAGAGAAGAAAGGAATGAATGTTCAATACAAGAATCTAGGAAGCCTTGGGGGTATGAGACAAGCATGACAAGTAGAGACAAGCTCTCACTACATCTTATTTGTGTACATCATTTAGCCCATCTGCTTGATAGAGGAAATCTATAGACAGGCACAGTTTTCAAGTGTCAGAGAAACCGCAGCAGTGTGATTTGTGAAATGAAAGGAGAGCATGCCTTGACAAATTAACTGACTGGCTGGATTTTGGTGTTACCGTCCTCACACTTATCACGAGGTTATTCAGGCGTCAGCTCCACGGACTTCATCCCCCACACTGCCTTGGGGCCATGTCAGATTTACAGTTATCCATGACGGACCCTTATCAGGAATTCGGAGTGGGACTTTGCAGAGTCATCTAGAATATTGGCTGTATCGTTTTTTTTTATTTTATTTTTTTTTTTTTTTTATCCTTGCTCAGAGGAACAGCAATCATGAGTCACACAAGGACAAACATTCAGATGAATACAGTCACACAGCGCCTGGACACACAAACACACACATTGACATACACACACAAGCACACACAAGCACACACACACAAGCACACACAAGCACACACACACACGCACTTCTGACATCTCCTGCTAGGATCATTGGGTAACTACGCCCTGCCATATCAGAGTATGTAGACAGTGAGCTGACTGCAAAGGCTTTAGGGACACTATGCTACATTACACCAGCAGGCACAGCTGGTCACACTCTCTGTAGCTCTGAGTTTTGTTTTGTGTTTCTGAGCATGTGAGTTAGAGGTTAATTTACATACACACACATTGCTGTGGAGTTTGAGTTACCAATAAAAATCCAGCATTTTGTGTGTTTCAACCAAACGAAACAAAAAGGCAGGTTTTATTGAAAGTTTTTTTTTTCCCCCCAATGTTTTTCATGATATTAACAATTTTTTTTTGTTTTAACACTAATAGGTAAGACAGCTGTGTCCAGTGTTAGTCCTTGTATTAAACCCAATGAGAGTGTAAGCAGGATTTTGAGGGCAATGAGGGTGTCCTTTTATTTACATTGTACTTTTATTTTGGAGCCAGTATCCAAATGAAAGGAAACTGAAACCGCTCAGGCACTCTACATATTTACTGTTAGATAATGTCTCTACTGGGTTCAGTGTAAGACACAGTGAGGCTCCCACTCTTGCATTTGAGCTGAGTGCAGAATGTTGTTTTCCACTGCAGCATGTTCACTCATCCCTGCAGCTGTGTTTAAAAGCCATTATTCCAGCTAGCAGACCGGTCAGCAGGACTTGGATGTGTTTAGTGATGTGTATTGTCTGGCTCTCTCATGACATTTGGAGTGCCTAAATGGACAAAGTGATCATACAGTGTTTTATTTTTTTGTCTCTGTATGGGACGGCATACGCAGCAGAGGCTATGATGCTGCAGAGCCGCAGCTGTGAGCAATTCATAATCAGGGCATATTGTTTGTTTATGTCCTGGCAGTGAGTCTAGGGGAAAAAGACAACACACACACACACACATACATCTGGCCATGCAAACCATTCTTATGATGATACAATAAAATCAACCTTTTGACTGTGGGACACTGATGGGCAGGTAGTGCACGTTCCAGCACAGTGCTCACCCTCTGCACATGCTGAGTTGTCGAGAAGACTTGTGATGCCTAAAACGGGTTAGGAAGCAATTTGCGTGTCCAACTGTAACACTGTGGATTTTAACCTAGCGGGAGCATCACAGCTAAAATTTTACACAACTCCAAGGTAAGATGACAGAAATATGGAAGGTATAACTGTTAAAACTGGGCTAATGCAGCTTACTGGGTTGATTTTGTACAATATCAGATCTGGTAACAATATCAGAAAAGAATTTCATTCTGCCAATATCTGATTTGATAAGATCTATTAAGGAACATAATGCTCCCTATATTTCAGCTCAAATTTACACAAGTGCTACTTTTGGTCGACATGCAGTTATGTTGACAATGATTTGCACACAGTGACAGATAAACACTGAAGCTCACAATGGGAATTGAGAGAGTGAGTAAAGGCTAAGTCTTCCTCTGGGAACAGCCCCGGCTGTGTGGTGATTTTATATCACTGGCTACATCCACAATTGTGGGTCATGTAATGAATTAGAATTAAAATTATTACACTGTTTAAATGTGCAAGGAATTAGTAATTTGGAATACTAACGTGGAAGCCTGAAGAACTGTTCTGGCATATACATGCAGTGAGCAACTTTCACTGGAATACACGAGGTGCCATTTGTAACACGGCATCTAGATCTCTCACTATATCTGTGGTTAATGTTAACATTTACAGCACCGTCCATATAGTCCCCTGCCTTTTACCTTTTTTACCACCAACCCAGAGCAGATATGCCGAGGTATACAATGTTCATATATCATGACCTAACAATCTTTGGTGCGGTCATGCGTAAAAAGCCATATGGCCTGAGCATAAATCCATCACAGCTGAATTAAAGGCTTTTCCACTGCGCCTGGCAAAACCTATTGTTATGATACATAACAGTCCAATGGGACTTTACGTTTCTGAATGTATTTCAGGGGAATTAATGAGGTGTCATATTTTTTTGATGACTATCAAACTGAGGCATCGATCACACTATGCTAATTTGTTTGCCACTAGATTCGACCGAGGGATACTGGGAAATGCCCCATGTCACTGTTCTCCAAGAAGGTGCTCCCTTGTTGATCGAAGTGCACACTTCTCAAAGCCTGATGGACCAGGTCCTGGATCCCCTTTCATGCAATGTTGCACTTTCTCTGGATAAGACTCGACCCAAAAAGTTTGCAATTGGGGAGGGGATATTGTTTAGGATGAGGGCAGATGTGTTTGAGAAGACTGAGGGGCACGTAGTCTGTCCCCTAGGACTGAATCTAAAGAGGAACTAGGGTTTATTCAGTTGACTGGCTACTTCATGCCAACTATCCCACTGTGATCACTTCTTGACTGATCTCTGCTGAATCTCCAATCCAGTCCAGTGGACAGAGCAGTGCCAACAGGTGCTTGAAAAAAATCTTCAGAGAGATAAGACCAATATTACATTCTGTTTTTGTTTCCATACGTATCAAAGACATATAGAATGGATAGGGAGACAGAAGATTTTCCCAGAATAGTCAAGGAAAAATACAACAACAAAAAAAAAACAACAGCATTTTCTGCAGGTCTGAGTTTACATCGTCTTAGATGCCAATGTTAAAAACTTGCATATTTTTTAGCCTCGATAAAAGTTGTCTATCAAATCAACCATTCTACAAGATCTGAAAACACTGGGTCCAATATGCCATCTTTTATACCAACATTTACAAAAATATGTAGAATTGTATCAAAACTACTGTATGTTTGTCCTGAGCATTTCTCTAATACTCAACATTTGTCTCTTAAACGCGATGACATGGGACCAGTGCACTGTCAGCAGCTAAGCAAAGTACAGTAAGCAGTAGTAAGTAACCCTAGTCATGTTAGCCATGGCTGCTAAATGCAGCAGGATTTATATTTACCAGCTAGAGCACCACTGCAAAGCCAAGGCAGGCAGACTGATGAAGTGCCAGCTATGTATGACACATCAAAATACCTGCATCGATTGCTTCCTATCTGGACACACCCGCACACAGCGACTTGATGAGGCATTATTGTAAGTTGACATGTTTTATCACATTTGCTCCCCAGATTATTGCAGATCATCCACTGCACCTTTGCCGCTTCTCAAATCTGTATGTCTCATCCAGTAGGTGCAAGAGGCGTCAAATTGTTGGGCACACTCCGTGACGCAGCCACCAGCTAAACACCTTCTCATTACACTCCTCGCCGGGCCACTGGAGAAAAGCTGCTGGAGATTTTTGGCTCGCCACAGCGACTCCCTGCTTCCCCTATACTTGTTAATTTTTGATAAACTTCATGTCTACAATACTCTGAGTCAATGAGTTGATTCTTCCTAAGAGATCAAAGTTTAAAAAGGCTAATGAATCCATTTCTCTTAGAGATTACATCACCTTAGGGTGGAAGGATTTGACAGCATAAAGCCAAACCCTCAACCTGCACAAAGGTGGCTAAATTTTCTTCATGTGAAAAATGGTCACATTTTAGTTCAATTTGATTTTGTTACAAAATATAGTCCCTGTCTACCTGCACAAGATTAAAAACTGTTTTGTTGTTGTTAATCAATTCATGCATTGTTTTTCAATTAATCAACTGTTTAGATGATAACATCACAGATGTAGATAGGAAGAAAGAAGTCAGATATGCTTGACAATTGTACTTTATGAACAACTGAAGAGTCACAGAATAACTTCCTGGTTATCTAGCCCTTTTATTCTTTCAGCACTACTTATACATTTTTTTACATTCTGTATTCTTTTTATCTCTCCCCATCTTTTGCTAAAAACAATGTTTAAAATGTAGTGTTTTGTGGTGTGCAGACCACTGAGTTTTTGTTTTGTTTGAAAGTTCTTTCCCCTTTTTAACATTTCAATGGGACTTACAGCCTTCCACAAACTGGTAGGTGGGTTTGTGGGCAAACGGAGACACCAATTAGAGTCCTTGTTTTTCCTGAACAAAGTCTCGGTTTTAATGGGCAGATGTCCAACAGAGAGGCGGGAACAGGCCTTCTCAGGCTTTGATGGGCCAGGTCAGACCAAGATGGAGACAACTGGAGTCTGATGGATGGACCTTGACAGCTTGTCTCTGCCCGAGACCTGCTCAGAGTCCCTGGGAGTGAATCTCAAGCAGTGTAAGCGTGGCCTTGGTCAGTCCACTGCACAAACACACCGAGGTGAGAGGACATATTGAGCAAAGCGCCCAGAGGTAAAACCCTTATGTGCAGCAGCAGAGCATACACATTCCTAGATGTGGGTCAAACACGAGCTGTATATGAACAGCTCATGAAGGCATCTATGGGCATACGTTCACGCATGACAACAATCACAAACCAACGACAACGATCTACCCCAATTTATACCCAATTCTGCAGACCTAAAATGGTCATTAAAACCGTGAGCAGTGCCAAGCGTGGTGCAAAGAATGAGGGAATAAGAGACACATGCAGCCTCCACACCTTTGGGAAACTCATTAGTCTGGGTAGTACATGCTGAAGCAGACTCCATATTGAATAATTATAGGATTTCGTAGTGCTACAAACTGTGGGAATGTCATCTGGACATTGGGAGGGAAAATCAATTGAATAGCTGCTTTATGTCTCTTGAGGGCTAATCAAGTACTCGTAGCTGATCCCTCACCATAACTATACAAGGTTGAGGATTCCAAATCCCAACCCTTCCCAGTATCCTACAGAAACAACAAAGTATTACCATCTGATACAGAATGCCCCTCAAAAAAATTCACTGGAACAATGATCCAAACAAAGGTCTCTCTCTTTTTCCCAAACTTTAGTTTCCTCCTGTTGAGTTGCATTAAAATTTCTGGTTTGGACTCAACAATAATAACAACCTCCTATAAATGACTTTGACATAGGTCAATGTTAGACGCCAGAGCTGGTCATTTGAAGTTAATTTAATAGCAGCCATGAGGGTACAGCTGCTCCATCTCTTTCATCTCCAGCACATCAAGTCAAACGTCCCAAACCTTTGAACCAGAAAACAATCACCCACCAGGGGCTTTATCAGCCAATTAATCTTCTTTACTACTACAGTCCATCTTGAATGCAGACACCTAACCTTCATCCTGTTCAATTTGTCAGGAACCAGTATTGCCGAGAAGAATAAAGGGGGTAGAAAATTATTTTGACTCTGAATGTGTTAGGGCAGCGTCACTTATTGAAATACGAAAAAAGCAGAAGTAAAAATACTAAAATCACAACACCTACAGTGTCCACACCGAAGGCTGCAGTATAGTCCTTTCACATCTGTTCCTCTCAAGATATTCAAATACTAAATAAAACTTCAATTTAAAACAAAAACAATGAAATTGGAATTAGAATTTGTTGACACTACAAGCTCAATTTTTCCATGATTCTTGTTTTTAAAACCCAGATTAAAAAAAAAAAAAACTGTCTATTTATTGCTTTTTGTTGTTTCCTTGGTGCTGTTAACTGGTCCCATTAGTTTGTGTGTTGACTGTGTGTAATTGTGGCCCCAAAGTGTACAACAGCATTTTTAAACACATGCCATGGAGAGAAAGAGAGAGCGTCAGCATCGAATGTCCCAGATTAAAAGCTCGTCTGATTTTGCACATGCCTCAATTTATAATCTTTAAGGTAGACAGAGGAGCCCTTCAAAGTGGTATTAAACAGCCAAACTACCCGGTGACACTCCATCACCTTTGACCCAATAGTTGGGGGGGGGGGGTATTGACTTATCTGGTGTCGATATTTGACCGGAAGACACAGAGGACCCACATGATTGATCTGATGTGCTCTGATCTATATGGAAATCCTCCACGGACCGAAGCATATAACCATTCAGGCACTTGTATGTGTGCGTGTGTGCATGTATGCATGTGTGTGTGTGTGTATGCATGTCTGTTTGTGTGTTTGTGTGTGTGTGTTTGTGGTTATGAGAGACCAAATACATTTGCACACACATTCAAAGTCCTACTTGAACCAAGACACAACTCTGATTATGCAAATACCCATTGAGACATGCATATGCAGTCAATTACATATCTTATTGTGTTATTGTGTGCCCTTCCCATAAGGCAGAAAGCTTATTATGTGAGCTAAATGACCAGTATCATATACTTACCTTAGCTGGATAATAATAGATTTTCCCACGGCAAAATTGCTGAATCGACTATATTTCACAGCCTGATCAAAGTACAAAGCGGATAAACCGATTATTATTATAACTAATTTGGTGGAATTATTGTCTACAACCATTTATTGGCAACAGTTCTTAAAAGTTAAAAGATGTAAACATGGAAGTCTGGGAAAAGAGAAATTCCAATTTGAAGAACTGGACCAAATCCTTGGGACAAGACCAACAGTTTGTCCAGTGGACCTCGTCCAATCCTGTGACAATGACGTTTCCTCAGAGACTCCATCCTTCAACCCTGCCAATGTTACCAGTTACTCTGGAGATTTGAAGCTAGATGGTGAATGCATATTTGATGTACAGAGATTTATGTCCAAGATTTGAATTATGCAAACTTAGTGTTTCAACAAGTGTTTTATTGTTTCAAATATACAATTAATGCAGCTGCAAGGGTGGTTATCGCAACTACAGCTAATCTGATAAGGGACTAATATACTATTTTAGTGTGACAGTACTATAGTTATGACCACTGGCTAGATACGGCCTGCAGGATGAATAGGATTGATCTTCCATGTATTATTTATTTACATATATATTGTATTTGTGTTAATAATTTCATATTTAAATATTTTATAAACTCTCTGAATAATATTAATTTAATTGATTATTGAATTCTTTGCTAAGTTATGTATGTGCTTAGTAACCATTTGCCAAAACATTAACTGGTAATGTTTGTTTTTGTAATTGGCAATTAATAAATTCATTAATGGTACAATTGCTTTGTTCATCAAACTATTATCACTTTTTCTGCACAGGGTAACTTCCAACAACACACCTCACTGCTACAGCTGAGAAAGAAGCCATTGATGCTCCACAGAATGCAAGCAGCCAGGGCCATGAAAGGCAGAGGGAAGGAATTAGTGAGAGACTGGACACTCCTGGGGCTCAAGCAAAGAAGTGCAAGCCCAAAACTAGTTTAGTGGATGGTGGGCTAGAGGCTTACATGGCTCTGCAGAAAAAGGAAGCTGGTAGAAATGTATGATGCTAAGCAGAAAAATCAAAAACATGAACGTGAAGGTGCTGACAGACTATTGAAGGCACAGCAGGAGGCAGAGGAAAGAAGATTCCAGTCTATGCAAGCACAGCAAGATGCGAACCCTCAGATATTTATGCAGGTAATGGGCACTGTCCTTACCACTATGTGTCCTGATCAACAACACAGAAGACTACAACACTTGATTCATCCAGCTCCGCTGCACTTAACCCATTATTAGTGCCAGGTGTATACATCACTCGCCTGTGTCACGGCAGACCGAGCCACCTATGGCCCAAGGAATGATGTCTGCAGCTACGCCCATGTCTCAGCAGCTCCTGCAACCACCCACAGTGAGGGCAAAGTGGTGTCACAACTATCTAAGGGCTAAAATGGCCACCCAGGAGTGCCACCTTTATTACACAACACTAACCAGCATTTCTATGATTTGTATAAAACTGGACACTTATAAACAATGGGACCAGTACAACCAGTTGTAAGGCAGCATCTGTAAAACCTAGCCACCAAACCAAATATTCTATTTTTACTAATATCAGTGCATTTATTAAGTTTATAGGTGAAAGCGTACCAATGGACATTGATGTGCAGGGGAAGAGACATTGTGGACATTGATGTGTTTACATTCAGGCTACTTTTTTTATGCATAACAGATTTGAGACAATGATTTAAATAATTTAAGCATTTTACACAATGGAAATAAAAAGAGAATGGACACTTCAATCCTGCATAAAAAATATGGACTTCTGTCACTGTGGTAAAATGCGTGGCTGACTCTCGCCAACTCAGTCAATATTTCAATAAAAGATTGTAGTGTTGACTCTGCATGATTTTTGTTTAAGTATTTTCCAACACCTTCCGAGGTGATAATTAAAGTTGAGCCGTGCAACCGTTGCTGCTCTGAAAATGGCGTCAAAAGCCAGGGGAGAAATGGATAGGCTCAATCTCCTGGGATGACCAGCATTACACCTACTCCCTCAAAGGTTTCGGTCCATCTTGTGTTCCTGTTCTTGATTATATAGCAATGTAAGAACAAAAACACAAGCATCACAGACTTTGACAAGTTGTCCAACATCCTGCGTATATCTGAAAGCTTAATGTGATTGTTGACCACACCTTATAAAATGAGCGGATGCTGCCTCTCTTGATTGTAATTGTCTGCTGGGTCGCCGGATAAAGCTGTGATGTTAATTTGTGTCCCATCAGCGGAAGAAGCAATTTGCGGGAAACTCCACTTGTCATGAAACCTTGTGCCACTGTTCTCAGTTCAGCTGCAGAGGGTGTTTTGATGCAGCAGGGTTTTTTGATTACAGTTACTGCTGTAACAACGTCGTCTGTCAATGTAATGCATAATTCATACACAACGACCAGTTATTCATTTAACAAACAGCCTATAGATGGATTCAAAGACGACATCCACAAAAACAAAAAGATAATCAAGTGCTCTTGTCTTATATATTACATTAGCTCTCTTCCCCTGCACATCTGAATGCAGTGCCTCCATGCAAAGCTTGAAGTAGCATCTTGTTTCCCCTAAGAGCATTCAAGTTTGGCATTCTGCTAGAGAAGGTTTTCCCGACATATATACCACAACATGCCATGGTTATGAACAAAGGCTGCTTGTACCCCTGTCCATGTTAGTACTGTTTCTCTCACAGAAGCATTTACTAACCAGAAACACAGGGCCTTCTTCCAAAGTTTCTTACATCAAGCTTCTAAAAATCACATATTTTGTGAAGGCACACACGAAATGTGCTGTTCCACTTTTTGGTGTGACCAGGTCTTTAACCTCTTCAATCTTGTAAAACTGTGGTCAGGAATTTTCTTGGTTTCCTGGGCTGTTTTAGTATGTATACGGGCGAGTGTTTTGAAGAACACAATTCATCGATCAGTTGTCCTTGTGCTCTTTGTTTCTTTGTCTGTCTAGTGAGTTTGCTTTGTTCAGTGTGAAACCTTTAGCTTAAGGTCAGTCCTCAAATCTTCAGTCATGCCCGCTCATGTCTGCAGTACAAACAGACCCAGAAACACAAAAAGACACAAATCCCAGCATATGAGGAGAGTTTCACACACACGCACACACACACACACACACACACACACACACACACACACACACACACACACACACACACACACACACACACACACACACACACACACACACACACACACACACAAGCACTCTCCTGTGTATAAGAAATTGATTTTTGAATGGATACATCTTATGATACAAAGACTGGCAGATGATTTATGCTAATTGAAGGTTTCATATGTAACATTCAGAAAACCTTTGTTGTTATTGACACCAGTGGCTGTCGATCTGACTGACTGCAGTCAGTCGGATCAATGGGAACATCAGCCGATGCAACATTGTCCGTCCACCAAAACAGTGATGTGTCGGTCAGACTGGGAAAAAAATTCAGACCTGTACAGCCTTTGGGTTGCACCTACTTAACAATTACCAGGAGAGTTACAAGGAGCTGTCTACCCTTCTGTCATTCCCAGACCACGCAGGGTTTTGAATGGGGTTAATTGGGACCAGCGGCAACGTAACAGCAAGTTTATGGAAGGAACGTCTACAGATGTGACGCCTTGGACTTATCCGCTAGAATGCAAATGGAGCACCCTGAATGACAGGCACAACCAGAGGACTGGTAAAGAGGACCACAGCGGTGGTACGAAACTTTATGGATTTTTTGATGGTCCAGTAGCCCACTGATGAGACAGAAGTCCTGACTGCCTGTCTGAATACACAAGACTGATTGACCGGCATTATGTTGGTAGATGAGGTAACTAAAGTTACACTGTTTTTTACATTTTGACTATAAACTGTATTTGACTCTCTAGTGGAGGCAGAGCACTAAAACAAAGTGACAAGATTGATCTTGCAATGTGACACTTAATTTTTTTTTTTTAAATAGGATTTTCGAAGCATAATATCTCTATCAGCTGACGCTGGCCCTAGTTTCCCCATGATATCCATCACCTTTCTGTTTGGCCAGATAGGCTTCACTAGATACATTGTTTTCTTGTTGTTTTTTGTGCTTACATTGAGTTTGTATAAGTGGTTTGTGTTGGGATTCGGCCCTTTGTTAAGATTAGTGGGCTTCATTTGCTAGTACTGCACACTTTCTAGGGGAGCAGAAGAGAAGCACATTATGTCACATCCTTTGGATTTTCATTCATTCCAAGTCCTTTTACATAGAAATCAGCCCTAAGGCTGTTATAGGCAACTGAGAAATTTAGAGAAGGTCTAAATTTTTAAGTTAAATTACATACACATATTGGCAATAAAAAAAAGCAGTCTATAGATTTAAATTGCTTCACATTCTTACATCTAGAACCTTTAGTGAAAAAAAAAATTGTATATGATTTTACCTGCCAAGTGACATTAAACAGACCCAGTACATTTAACTAGTTTTGGAATACTGACTGCATAAAATAGCAACATATAAGACCTCCTTATTCACTGTAATGGCACTTTTATTCACAATGTCTAAACTGCCTGCTTGAGTCCCTCTGTATTCCTATCATGAAAAGTTTCTACCTTCAATTTTTTACTCTCCATTTTCTCTTTTGACCTTTGCATTTGTTCACAATTGATGTTCAATTTGCTGGCATTTAGAGCCAAAATGAGTTTCACATTAACCCTTGATGACCCAGCCACTGAGAAACTGGATCATTTGGTAGCTGTTGATCTCTGTAGATTGAGGTGGGTTTGGCTAATTCTAAGAGGTACTGTGTATATCTTTTCGTTAATTCAAATTCTCTTCATCGAAGACACAGGCAATAAACTGCACTTACAGCTAAATTGCTGCTAAAGTCCTGTATTTCTGTGAGAGATTCGCACAAAGAAGCAACATCCTTGGCAATTAGCTGTCTATCATCTTTGTGAACAAAATTATTTTAAAGCATAGACTTGCATTCATTCTGTGGAGATTTACCCTAACCATAAACACTGCTTGCCTAACCATACCCCATACCCTAACCTTAACCACCGAACCAAAAAACAGACTCTCACACACACACACACGCATGAACACACAAACACACACACACACACACACAAACATACACACACAACTAGTAGCCAATTTTCTAGTAGCACCTGAGGGGTGCTACTGGGGAAATGCTATTTCAATGTCAGCAATAAACAATAACTAAAGATTTTTCACCATCTTAACACAATCCAATAGTGAAAATTACTGCAACATAAGTTCTATGCTATTAACATTTAGTGCAGACAGAATTTCACGAAACAACAGCACAAAAATGATGTAACGGCATCAGTAAAATTCACCAAAAGTCCCTAGATTACATCCAAACCAGGGCCAGCCGTTGATGGCTAGTGTCTACCATAATCTGAAGAGAAGACACCAGAACACACTTGAACGTCCATAAAAACAGTAACTGACAAACATCAACATACAGGAGGTACATGCACAGGCTTCAGAAAAGAAATTGGAGGACAAGGTGCGTTAAATACCTGAGCCTCTCTTTGAGACCACCTTCACACTCTTGGACAGCGTGATGTACAGCAGGATCAGCAGAGGGCTGGGAGGTCTCATCTTCCCCCCCGTCCTCACAGCCTGAAAAGATAAAAGAGAAAGAGGGAGAGGAGCGATGGCATGAGAGAAAGAGAAAAAGAACCATCAGTCACTGCTTGTACATGTGGTCCAGTGCCTCCGTCTTTCTACCGGACAAAGGTAAGTGTCAGTGTGGAGGGATGCTCCGTAACTCTACAACGAGCAAGCCCACACTCACACACACACAAATACACAAACACAAACACACACACACACACACACACACACACACACACACACACACACACACACACACACACACACACACACACACACACACACACACACACACACACACGTATAGCTGGACACTCACATCAACAAACCAGTTTTCACATTCCCCTGGGGGGCCTTTCTTCTAATGATTTTCTCTCATGATTGCAATTGAGACAAGTTATCATAGCAGGGATATATTTTATGAGAAACCATTCCCTAAGATGCTGACCAATCAATACAGAAATAATTACATGTGTAAGAAACAGCCCCTTTTAACCGCCAGCTTCATTAAAAAAGGGGAGACCTTGAAGGGAATTTCAAATTATCACCTTGTGACTCACAGATATGTAGCAAATATCCCACCCATTTCCCTTATCAACTCATATATCAAATTAATTGATGGAGGTGACGCGTTTTCTACTCCTCTTCCTCTAGGAGTAAATGACATAATCTAACATGTAGTAATTACCTTCTAATAGCCAGCTCCTAAAATAGAGTCAGCGCTGTATAATACTGATAAATGGAAAGAAAAATCAGTCCCCAATAAAATAATAAAAGAAACAATACTCAAACAAATTACCCAAAGGAACAGCTTTTACAGACAAAACAAGAAACCAATAGATGAGAAAGTGAAATTAGTAAAGGTTTGAAATGTAAGATGTTAAAAGTTCAACATGTTTGAGCGATGGGCTTATTTAATTTCTTGGCAAGACGTGGATGAGAGGAGCGATATCAATCTCACAGTAAGTACGACACTACTGCCAGCAGCTGTTTAGCTTAGCCTAACATAAAGACTGGAAAACGGAGGAAACGTTAAGCCTGGCTCCGTCCAAATGTTCCTAAATCAACCTAACAGCACCTCTTAAGCTCACCAATTAATTTGACTATCTCTTGGTCAGTGCCAGTAACCTCACGTAGGCTCCACTGGTTGCCAAGCAATTGCTTCCAGCCAAGAAGCAGTTTCGCACATAGGCTCTCGTAAAAACGGCTAATTGTCGTTTTTATACTTCAGTTTAAAGTTTAAGTGTAAAGATGAGGCCAGGCTAGCTGTGTCCCCGTTTCCAGTCTATGTGCTAAGCTAAGTTAGCAAGGTAATGGCATTAGCTTCGTATTCACGGTACATACACCTGTCACATCAATCATCTCATCTATCTCTTGGCGAGAAAGTAAATAATGTATTTCTCCAAAATGTCACACTTTTCTTTTTTTTTTCTTTTATAGTTTGGTAGAGATCCATTGCCTTGTGATAGAAGAGACACAATCAAAGGTCTCAGCCTACTAAAGATGCCAGTTTGGGCATTTGTCATTTATCATTCGGCATTTGTCTCAGCGGCACCAGACAACCATTGGTATAAGTTAAGAGGAAGAGAGGAGCAGATTCACCGGTGGTCAGACTTATGTTTCGGTCAGTCAAACTACACAGGAAAAAGGAAACCCACCGCACGGCAAATTAAAACAATGAACCAGAAAGAAGAGGAAAGGACCGTGGGCCTTCGGAGACAGAAACCGAGGGAGCCGGAGCCAAGAGGGACCCTGGAGTCTGCGGCGAGTCACGTGCAGTCCAAATTAGCATAGCTAATGAAAGGAGCCTCTCTCAGTGTGTTTACACGACACTCGCGAGGCCCGCTCTGAAAAGAGGCCTTTCTCTCCCCTTCGATCACATTTTACTAGGAAACAGCGTTCAGTCGATAAACACGGCTCTGCCAATAACAGTCTGGCAAATGCCACGGCTGAAAGATTGGCGTCTCTTTGTTCAGCTGAAAGGCGTTTTAAAACACTTCAGGATAATCTGGTTGGTCCTAAATGTTTTTTGGGGTTTTTTTCCGCTGCATCTGTAACCCCATGATCAGTTCATGGCATTGTGCACACTCAATAGTCTCAATACAGATTTTTAGAGTCCTCAGTCTTAATGACCATATCCCTCTTTATGCACAAACACATCCTATGACATGCTGCAATGCTATCTCGGAAATTTAACAAGACAAAGCGCGATGGAGGGAAGTGCAGCTACGAGTTACACAGACTGAGAAGAGAAAAAATAAATTAAGTCAAGAAATAGAGTTATTTCACTGGGATCACACAGGCACACACATACACACACACACACACACACACACACACACACAAAGAAAGGAAAGAAAATGAAAAACAGAGAGATAATAACATTATAGCAGTATGATGTTTAGTTTCCTGTACTACTTAATGAAAAACACTAGCAGGAAATATTATCCCCTGCTCTTTGTTAAATTCATTAACGCTAGTACAGCGATCTGTCTAACTTCTGATTTGCAATTTTCTAGTTAGCTAAAGATACTGATGTGCAAAAACTTTACTCCATAACATGTCACTTAACCTAGTAGTACTACAGTGCTGCTCTACTTAAAGCAAGTGAAAATAATCTTTGACAGCCTTTTGATGATTTTTTTTTTTTGTGTGTGTGGTTTGGTTTGTTTTACAGAATTTTGTTAAACTAATGGCAATTTAATATAAACTATACATATCACTCAAAATCGGGATCATCTTATTTTGGGATGTCCAGTAACCACTGGCTCACAAAGCGCACCAAACTGTGTAACTTCTCCGGGTCAATTCTTCCTGGGGGCCGTTGTGCCATGTCTCCCTACTCTGACACTGTGACTTGTCCAATAAAGTCAAAGCGCCCCACATAGATCATTTCCAGGCTCCAGATACAATTCAATTTTACTTAACTCAACTGACTTATTGGCAGGTTGTGTTTCTATAGCAGCAGGATGCAGCACCGCCGCCCCGTCACAGCCTGATTCAATGCAACAATGTCGGCTACCCTCCTCTGTGTCCCAATCAAGTCACGCCTTTGGAAGCTCAGTGGGCTCCGGGTCCCGCTAGTCATTACATCACCAGCCTGCCATCCTCACTCACAGAGGGGAATTGTGCGCCTCACTCGACCCCCACAAACGCCCAACATACCTCGCCTCGCCTCGCCTCCCCTCACCTCTCCTCCCTCTCCACCCCCCCCTCCGTTGCCTGCATTCACTACACAAAGAAGCTGTGGGGGGGGAAAAAAGGATAACAGGGCGGAATGAATCCTGAGTGTACTCTTCAGAACAGGTTATAAATGGGCAGATTGGAAGTAAAAAATGAACACACATCTGTAGGATTCAGTAAAAAAGGCTTTCAAACTTTCTCAGCTAAGTTCCTGTAAAGGATGTCACTACTAAGAATTTGCAGTTGAAGATTCTTTCACCACTTTGTTTTTCTCAGAAGCACAAACTGAATCAGAATAATATACCAGTCACCTTTAAGGCTCGTTCGCCCACAAGTCCAGGAATCAAAGGGAAATTAATCTTATTTCTCTCAGTATCACTGACTCATCTGACACATTTCAGCTTGTCTAAAGGTATCTGAACACAACCAAGAGGTTAAACTGTTTCCAGGGCAACACATCAAACAAGACTACGTCAACACCTAGAATATGGCTGGACCGCCCTTTATCTGTTTCCTTCTCTCCCACACTCTGTGCTCACATATACAGTAATTTAATGAGGCCGATTTCCAAATAAAACTGTTTCCATTAATATGCTTTTCTGTTTCTGTTGTCAGACAATGGAACAAGAATGAAAGAGTGACTGTGACGCGGCCAATTAAGACCACATGTTAACCAGATGTCACTTCCAAGCCATTTCCAAGCTGCTGCTCTGCACCGCTAAAATCTTGATTTTATAAACAAGATGTCATCTGACTAAACCGCCAGACAAATAAGTCAAACACAAAGGCTGTGTTTGCCCGGCCGATGTGCAAAATCCACCACTCAGCCAGTCGACCAATACTGTAACCTCAACACTCGGTCATGTGTCATTCATCTGACCATTGGTGGTACTTTATCACTCAGTGAGTCAGTCAAAGATATCCTCATTTTTAGGGCTGGCCTTGCTTTTGCAGTCTGGTTAAAGCTTTGATGCTGAGCTGCCATTGCTCAATGAAACCACCGTCCCAAAATTTGTAAAAGCGACTTCCAACCTCCTGATTAAAAGAAGATGGTTGACATATATCTTAAAGAGTTTCGTACAGAAGTAAAAAGTAGTGCATACATACCTTCTTACTGTACTCTAACATTCCGGCTTTGCTCATGTGATTAACTACAGCCAAGCTTTTTTCTCTGAGGCGTCAGGAGCAGGTGTGTCTGAGGAGGCACACACAGCGGCATGGCGTGATGTCCACGCTTCAGCGAAGCATGAAGCATGCACACATCATCACACACAGTAGCACACATGCCATTTGCCTGCTGCTTTTTTACCAGAAAATGAGGGGCACGGCCCAGCACTTCCTGCAGACTCACCCTGACAAAGGAGCAGAGGAATTTACTCTCTGTTGCCATTGTTAGGGGACTGTATCTACCAGGATAGCTGCATCTCTTCCCGTCTCACCCTAATGTTTCCCAAATTCAATTATCACCTCAAGCTATTTGTTGCTAGCACAGTCCCTCCGCTGTGTGCATGTGGTGTCTGTGTGTGTGTGTGTGTGTGTGTGTGTGTGTGTGTGTGTGTGTGTGTGTGTGTGTGTGTGTGTGTGTGTGTGTGTGCCCTGAACTCCATGTGCATTACTCTTATACTCCAATTTTCTGTCTCTTGAGACTGCACAGGACACACGATTCACGAATTTCCAGCAGAAACTAAATCCGAAGAGACTGGCTTTCTCAGCTCTGTTACTGTTGTTGTAGAGCTGTGCCACCTTAAGATAGGGAGAGAAAGCTCCACCATCTTGGCATAGCAAGCTGTGGATGATTGATCATGCTAATCATGGAATTAAGGCAATTTGAAGGCAGCCTGTGTTATGATTTGAGGTAAAATAGATCCTTATAACATTTACTAGACATGGCTCCGTGCCCCCCTCAGGATCAGAGATGCCGACAGTGAAAATGTGCAACTGAAAAAGAATTTGTCTTATTCTTGACCGTTTCCTTGGAATCATGATACTATTTGACTTCCTTTCATTTCTATGTAATAAATGAATTGTTTCAAGCAAATACATTACTACATGTAAAATTCTACGACAAGGGTACCACTATGGTACAAGGTATTAAACTCTCTCTCACAAGCACATTACAAGACCAGTGGTGGTATTTGATTTTGGTTTCAATACTTCATGAGTAATAAGTGCTCATTATTAAGTGAGAATTTGGCTCACTTCAGGTGGAAAAATCCTCTTCAGCTAAATTCAGATTATAGCCCTGGTGTCATGAGATACCTAGATACGATGAAGAGTATGTAGAACATCCTTCTATTTCTATGAAATAATACATTATCAACATGCTGAAGAAGCCAGTTACTGTACAGTGTACAGCGTTACTGTACAACCTCTTAGTAACCTCAGAGTATCCTCTCGGAGACACACGAACTAACTGATAATTCTGTGCAGGTTCAATGCTGGAGTCCGATACTACGATTAACGAGACAGAGAATTATTCAAAAGTAAATCTTTTTTTTTTTTTTATCCTTTTTTCACCGTTATTCTTTATCCATCTGTAGTTTTAACTTTGCCAACGTCGAATGCAACACCGATGTGTAGAGCGGCCATAGACAAAGATAAACAGGAGCACACACAACAAGCGAGTGAGTCATAGGTGTTTCTGTGTGTTACCGTGTCAAAGAGGTTCATGCTGGGCCTGCTAGTAAATGGCACAGCACACTGCAACCAACGCTTACTGTCTCTCTACCTGTTTCTGCGTCCGTGCCATGTAGCTTTTGTGTGTTTGTGCGTGTGTGTGTGTGTGTGTGCGCGTGTGTGTGCGCATGCCTGCGTGCGTGTGCAGTCTTCTGTTTGACAGATGTGTCACAGTGTGAGTCAGGTCCCCTGAATATTATTCTGCAGCAGTAATGCGAATCACTGCCTCAGAATAAGAATACCACAAGCTTGGTGGTAGCTTGAGTGAGTGTTCGTTAAAACATATTTGACCGCTTTTGACCATGGGCAGCCGTCGTTAATCTCCAGAGGCTGGCCATAGGTGGCTAGAGTTAACGAGCAAGGTGCGGTGAGCTGTGCCCTGCCTCAGTCCTAACATGCACCTCTCCACAGAGTGAGATTAATTACCAAACGACTCTGTACCAGTCCATACCCCTGCTGTTCTCCTAACCTCGAACAAAGACACACAGAAACTGTACATGCACTCGAAGAGCACATTCGAACACACGAATGCAACACTGTGTACATAATTAATTAGAAGGGCATTGAGGCAAATTGAAGCCATTTGCACATGACTGGTCAAGAGCGGAGCTGTGGGTTGTGGCGAGCGAGTTCTCAGCTCAGACACATTCCACCAGCAGTGAAGCATTTTCCTCCAGTTGTTGTTGATTGCTTTCATCTACGTCCCCCGTGCCCAGGCCCACTGTCAGCTGTCCAAGGATGACTGGCTGCAGAGATGCTCTCATGCTTCCAGTCAATGCTGCCTTTGATGGAGAGCAGGGGCCAACAGTGTCCTCAACCATTTAGTGTACACATCCCACTGGGGGCAGCCGGACCGCTGCTGACACACAGATGGACTAAAAAACCCTTTCAAACACAGACACACACACCCACACACACAGGCTGTGTACATATTCAGGTACACACAGGACAACTTTCAAATACATTCATATGTAAGTTGCACCTTAGTTTTTGTTTTCTATATTTATTTTACATTATTCTTACAACATTAATCTAAACTTTTTAAAAACCCTTTTTAGATTTATATGTTGATTTAATCATTCCTGGCATTTAGATTAGTTCTTCCAGTCGGTTACTAGTCTTATCCTTACAGTGTAAAAGGCACACTAGCAAACTTGTATTTTTCTTTTGTTGATTTTACATGTTATGTTCCGATATCAGTTTAGTCCATACAATAGTATAATGAATGATTTGAATAACAAATATAGGTGCTCAGGTTATACTACATTTTTTCTTGTGTGCTGGACTACATGTATTTTTAGTGTCTCGTAGATTTCCTGTGAAACATTATTACAATATACAGTAATAGTTATACTATACATGAGTACAGCATTGATAAGGCTTTATAGGTAGGCTTTTCTACTGTAAAACATAGTTACAGAAAAATTCATGGAAAGGGGTTTATGCAGAGTAGTGTGTTATACAAAATTGTTCAGGTTGGAAATTGACCTGCATGAGATGTGGTTGAAATGGGATTTGGTTTGAATAGGATGCACCTGCACTACATGTTATATACCATTTGAGTAGTCGAACCCCTTCATAGGTTTCTTTTTTTTTCTGTCTTCTGGATTTGTGAGTATACTGGTTTAAGTTACAAGTACGTGGGGATTAATGAAGTGGGACAAAAGTATATAAGAATTTATAAGTATATATACTATGTCCAAGAATATAAGACTATGTCCAAGAATATAAGACTATGTATATATATACTATGTCCAGTGTAATATTTTTATCTCTTTCCTCCCAACTTTTCTTTCTCAGTCTTTAAACAACTTAAAACACATTCCCACAACACATATGTGGGACAACTGAGGTCAGTCTTTCAGATGAAATAAGTTGCCCTTTTGAGGAGAATAATATATCCAATCCAACAGAGCTGGATATTTTTGTAGATTTGCTAAATTGTGTTCTCCTATTAACTTAAGTAGACACAAAATAGCACCAAATGCTTATTGATTGTGTTATTGACAGCTGCTGTTAGATGGCATCCGTGTATTCAGTGTAATGCTTAGCACACTTCTCGACTTGTGTAACTGTTGTTTTCTGCAGGCAGCGACAACATGTCTCCATGTGTACATGTCAAACATTTAGGACATTTACATTCTGAGAGGCAAAGTCCCTCTTGATTCAAATCCAACTATTTTGTGACCAAGTATGACTAATGCCAACTTTGCAAACATCTTAATCTCTTCTGAAAATGATGTTTTTGTTTGAAACTTAGCGTGTGTCCCTGCATGCAGCTCAATGCTCCTACTGCATGTGCTCACGTGCAGCACGTTGCGTCCCCTCTCACACAATGACACACTTTGTTATGAGATTTGTTTAAGGATAATGTCAGTGTAACAGTCATTTCTAAATTGGAGTTTTTGTTTCTTCATCGGTACATGATTAGAAACAATTTGTAGGCTTGAGGGAAAACATGCGGTTCCTGGGACTCATTAACACTCTCCAAAAGTTTCATTAGTAGAGTTTGGTCACCAAATAATGAGCCCCTATCTAGGATAAAGTGTAGTTGGAATTGCAGAAGCCTTCCTGAAATCTTTCTATCCTAGATAGAGAAAGAATGCTATGATTGGCTCTGCACGCTGCTTGAGCTTCCTAATAGACCTACAGCTGCTGTGGAGGAGCACAGTCCCCTGATGAGAAATCAACGGCCGCTTTTTACAGTAAAAACAAATTGCCATTTGTTGCGGACTGCACAAAAACTATGGCAGTGATGAAAAAGTGAGAGGTGGGATGCAGTAAAAGCATGGGGAAAACAAACCATACATTAGCTATATTCCCCTATTATCTAGCCTGCAGCTATTAAATGTGCTGGATGCGCTTGCATTACTGGTATATGAAAAAGCACTGCGGTCCATCCTCTCAAACCCACCGGGTTTCTTTTTAAACAAAGCTCCCTGAAGACAGGAAACTCTGGCCTGAGCGGTTTTCAGCTGGAATGTGCATTTACGCATTGGTATCCATGACATAGCCTATCCTATTGTCTAGAGGAGCCATCATGGTGGCAATGGAGCCTAAATGAGGCCAATAATGGTTCTTTGCTCGGTCCCCAGAGTCTTGCCTGTTTAAAAATCAATTCTCTGGCTGCCTAGGGAAAGGCTAGGAATAAAGAGAATGGGAAGAAATGGAGAGGAGAGTTGTGGAAAGAAGAGGGGGATGAGAGAGGTTACAAAAGATGCCCCAAGAGAAGAATCCAGCCAGATGTTCAATTATCAATTTGTTATTGTATTCAGTGTAACATTAATGAAGAAAAATGCCATATTGTCAAGAAAACTATGAAGTGGAAAATCTAGTCTTGACTGTTTAACAGCAGTAGACATTGTTTTCCAGTGTTTCCATCATTTAATAAGCTAATATGTTAATTTTTTCCTTGCACTGATATTCAAAAGTGAATATTACAATGAAACACTAGTGACTGTTGAAATCATTTTCAAACAATGTCATTGCACTATACAAATTTAAATACATCTGTAATGTACATATACTTTATACAACATTACATTGACATACAGCCATCCCCATACCACATACACTAAACAGTACAATATTGTACCATTAGCACCTTGGTTAGTTTGAAAATTTTCTCAGTTACTTTCAAACTAAATCAATGAAGCAGAAGCTGGACTCTGCCCATGTCCCATCTCAGCTCTCAGTGTTTTAATATTTAATATGAAACAGTGACTGGAAGTTTATGTACCAAAACTTTATGATTATTCCGATGGAACGATTATCACGAAAGCGATAATTGACTCCTATTGATGGATTACTTCTACCAACTCAATTAAACTTCTTAGAATATTTTCCAGTGATGTGAGAAAATGAGCCCAGGACTTTCATAAAACATAAAACAATACCAGTAATTACTAAAAAAATGACCTCAGCCATGCACTGAACAGTTGGGAGATGTAAAATGTGAAGCACTTGCTTAACTGACAGCTTCTGCTGCATCAAAAATTTAGCAACAACTCACTTTGTTCATGCCAGGAAAAGAAAACAACTCACACATAGCAACATACGATAGCAACTTACCAATGTGAGTTTACACCTGACGGCACATCACAGACCTGCACTAAGGTGGAGAAGTCTTCTCTTTGCTGCCTACAAAGATTCTAAGATGCTGACAGTTTTCGCAGAGAAAGATATACAGACGCCACCAGCGACTGAAACAATGAGTGCAACTGTTGCAGAACAATAACTACAGCCAACCGAAAGTCCCAAACACACAAAGAGAGCAAGGGAAGGTTTAAAGAGCCCTGTTACACGGTTGAGGTCTTATTGAGTGGATGGAATCACACGCTGGCCGGGGAGGAGGGGACGAACAGATGGATGGATGGATGGTGGGGGGTGAATAGACGGAGAACAGGGAATCAGAATGTTTAATTCAATACGTGCTCCCCTCGTTATCTGTTGCTCTTATTTACACCATCCCTCCATCTCCCTCTGGCTCTCCTGTGTGTGAATTACAGGCCATAAGAGCATCTCAGTGACCTTCAACCGTCTCCTGTGTTTCAACCTGACAAGCTCACCTGTCTGTCTCAATCTGACCCCACGTGTACCACTCCACCGTGTGACACAATGGGACTCTAAAACCTGTATCTCAGAAAAGAGCACCACTGAGGATGCAATACAATATCCAGCTCAACTACGATAGACAATAGATTTCTTCTTCTTCTTCTAAATTATGTCCAGGCGCAAATGTGCACCCTGGGCAGCCGATGTGATGTGTAAGTGAGTTTACTGCTACCAGTTAAATGTTATAGGTTTTTTATAATACACGGACATTTGTGTCTTCATTTTTATAAATGATGAAAAAGGGTGCAGTCAAACCAATCTGTTTTGTTTCAATTAAACTGTTCCAACCAATGGAAAAGCAGAGAGACTGTTAAACTTTAATATCTAGTGTCCACTCTGGCTGGCGATTCAGAAATTTTATTTAAAACCCTGGGTACATGGACATACACTCACACACACTCAGTATCATTGATTGTTCTCAGACCACTGCTGTATCCATTATACAATGTAGCTGCTATGGGTCTAAGAGACGAGAAAATACCCTGCAGGGAGCAGTCCAGTTATCTCAGATGGAATCTTATTACAGGATTTATGTGAACAGAAAAAGAACCGTGAGACTGAATCGGTGTGTGTGCTTGCATGTGTGTATCACTGCAGTGAGGCTATATAAGGTTTTGTCTAAGGAATGTGGAAAGGGCTTTGTCAATCACTATCCTGTCCTGTAAATAGCCACAGCTCTTCATAGGGCAAGCGTTTGGCATCTTTTGTGGGGCATATTATAATTGTAATACTACCATATTACTGTCATGATTGTGAAGCGTTGCAAAGAGAGCCAGAAAATGAGGAGCTATACTGGGAGAGCCAGGGTGAAAGTCCAGTCAGCTCTCTTTCCCCTCTTTTTTTTTTCTGACACCCTGCAAGGTCTGGGCAGGCTGATCTGCACTGGTGTGTTGATGGAGGGAGAAGAGAAGGATGGGAGGAGGGAGAAGTAGGAGAGGCAGTAGGAGAGAAGGAGAGGGGCAGAGGGGGAAGAGGGGAGAGGCATGGCAGGGGCTGCAGGACTAGGAGAGGGGCCAGATCCCTGCTGGAGCCAAGAACAGGACTGACTGGGCCTGTGTGTCAGATCAGTGCGTACAGGCACACACACACACACACACACACACACACACACACACACACACACACACACACACACACACACACACACACACACACACACACACACACATGCGTGCACACACACATACACACACGCATGTAAACACACGCATGTACACACACATGCACGCTCACACACAAACACACACACACACAGAGGCATACACAGGCATACACACACACACGCACGTGCACACGCACACACAGGCATACACACACTCACACACACACAGGCATACACACACACTCACACACACACATGCACATGCACAAACATACACGCACATGCACAGACAGACGCACACACACTTGTGCACAGGCATACACACAAGTGCGTATATGCAAGATGAATAGACACATAGATGTCACTGACCTTCGACAAACACACTGCAATGTCAAAGCCCTAACAAACCGAGACAGTAGCACTTCATGGTCCTCTTGTAAAGATCCACCATTAAGCACATTTAAAAGGCAATTTACCACGTTTGTTCGTTATGAATTTCAGATTTTAGCTCATGCTCTAAAAAGACCCACTCCCTGAATTAGATGGGATAAGTGTCTAAAGACTTTTAACATTTGGCTGGGACTCGTACCCGCTCATTACTGACCAATGGCACTAATAGCTATCATCCTGGACACATTGTGTGCCTACATCAGGGACAGCTGTTCCACACAGTACAATATTAATCGCATCCCCTACCCCCTGGAGACTCATTGCACCATAACACAGACCACTGCAGCTGACAAAATAACAGGGCAGAGTGTTTTAGCTTTAGGAAACAGCAGAAATCTCTCTCACGCTCTCTTTTGCTCTTACCGCTTCTCTATGTCTCTCCCTCTCTCCCTCCCTTGCCAATTCTGGCATGACCTCGTCTGTGTTTTTGTCTTTCCCTTCTTTATAGCTCAGAGCTGAGGCCATCTGAGTGGATTTCAAAGACAAGTTGGCAAGCCAAGCAACAGAAAATTGAGATAAAGTCACTCCTCCCTCTCCTTTTTTTTTTTTTCCAGCTTTTTTTTTTGTATGTGGTCCAGTCCACCGAGACATCACGGCTTAGAATTTCACTGTTGTGAGCAAATCTGATCTCAAAAATTTTGATAACTTTCTCACTGCCAGGTCTGAGATTTTCAGCATCGGTGTCTCCAAGGAATGCTACAACGGTGATTCGCTTTCCACAGCAATTCTACAAAAAAAGGAACGATTAAATTACACCTTTAAATGCAATTTCATCCTGTAAGACAAGGCAATTATCCAAGACTAATCTTGTGTGTGTGTGTGTGTGTGTGTGTGTGTGTGTGTGTGTGTGTGTGTTTGTGTGTCACAGAAAAAGACAGAGAGGAGAAAGACTGAATTTCTGTATTTCACATGCTTGTCTTCTTTCCATTTGGGTGCACTGAATGGGCACATGTGTTGGGACTGTCCATATCTCATTCCTTACACACTCACCCATGGGACATTGGCAAGATTTTCACAGACCTAATGCAAAGTGACAGCTGAGACGATGATTCTATTACTGCTGGTGTGGTCTAGCCTCTCTGTTTTATGATAAGGCCGATGGCAGTATGTGAACAGTAAGAGGACACCTAATAAAAATAAGGCCAGAAGTAAGAATTATTTAAGATCACATCTTTACCAGACATGATTGTGAGAGAATGGATCAACATTGTCTGGAATGTTTTTTCTTAATGGGCTCGCTAATCATTTTCATTTACACTAGCAGCTGAGAGGGCCTAAAAGCTGGAGCGCATTTTGGAAACGTAAGGACAAAATAGGTCATTTGTCATTGCCTTTTGGAAACGACCCGTCTGAACATTTTCTGATCTGGCGCCCATTGCAGCAAGGCATCACCAAATATCACTGTCTTCCGCAACCCTTACAAATGAACGTTACAGAAATGATTCATATGAGCTTTTTCTGATCTGCCGTCTCCATGATGAATGCTTCGTTCAGTTTAGGCAACTACAACTACTGGTTAAGAGTGAGGGAAGATTGCAGTCATGGTAAAAAAAAACAGAGGGTGAGGAAGGTGTTGAAGGAAAACATCATTGGCTGTTTGTAGGTGACGGAGTTTGAGCAGTGGTTTCTGACAAACAAGAGTCATCATTCACATTACAACAATAAGTTCTTATGTGGTAAATGTAAACAGAGGTTTGCTTTAAAGCCCCTGAAAACCCAGCTTCATATTTTCATTTGTGACTAAACAAGCTGCAACCAAAGATAACGTTCAGGAAAATAATCATGCTTTGGTATTATTTATCGAGAGTTTAGCACTCAATAGCTCAATTTATCTGTTTCATCAGGACTATGCTATTAAACACAGACTAAAGTCAAATATATTTGTGGTTTTGATTTTCAAACAACAAAATCTGTGTTTGGTCTGTCCCCTTCAGAACAACATATACAGTACACCACACGTTTTTCTGCTCTGATGCCACTGGAGAACGACTGTTTCACAAATAAACTGGTATGACACCACTATGGTTAGCATTTGGATAGGTTTAGCACAAAAATAGCTTAGTAAAGGTTAAGGCGAGATCCCAGTTTGGGTTAAAATAACTACTTTTTTAAGGTTAGAGAGCTTTCGCCATCTTTGTTACAGTAACAACTACTTGGGTACGGTTGGGGAAAGACTTCTGTAATGGTTAGAAGAAACCCATGTTGACTGTTGGTAGGAAACAGGAAATGAACGGGGTTTGTCTGAGTTGAAGTCTGGCGTTTCCGCCTACCACTACCTCTTCCCTGTCTAGACTTGTTGTTCAGTAAGGGCACGCTACTTCCTCCTTTGCTACAGATGGACAACAGTCATAATTACTGTTGTCCATTAAAGGGCTTTCGTCACTTGAATGTAAAATTATGTCATATTTGGCATCTTGCTGAAATGACTGTTGCACTTGTTTTGCTCGGGGGAACGGTGTCATTTGGGTACAATGATCTTAGATTAAAAATAGCATTGATAGAAAGCAGCCCTTGCTGTTATTGAAGTGACGTGCTTGCATGTATAAATTCAAGTTTCAATTTCACGGCCCGATTTTAATAGAGGATACCCCTCGAACATAAGTGCTCTCGCCAGTCTCTCTGCGTTATCATCCTACAAAGGCTCTATCTCTGTTTTGTTTTGAAAAGACTGATATAAAGTCAGTGGAGCAAATAAAAACTCTGGTTTTAGAGCAAACTGAAACAAGCTTGTGCACCATCTTTCAATTTATTATATTTCCTAATCCCCTAATCTCCACCTCTCCCTCACTACACACTGCCCAGCCTGCCTCCTTTCTATATTATGTGTTTCACCTTTTTTTAACCTCTATCTGCTTCCCTCTATTTTTCCATTCCTTGTCCGTCTCCCTCCCTCATCGATTTAAATGCACTGGCTATGTTGCATTAGAGCTCTGCATAAACGTCTACACATAAAGGAGGGTTTCGCCTGGCAAGTAAAGTAATTCCAGGCTGAAATATCAACACCGCTTTAGTCTAGCCGCTGTAACTGCTGACAGGTAACTATTTCAAGTGACTGAATTAAAAAGCCAGGCTCACGAAATTGACCTCGACAGGCCCAACTTTGTTTACCAATCCAACAGCTGTCAAGGTATAGCTTCAGAGAGAATTGAAGTTTTCTGAGAAAGTGCTCAAGGTAAGAACTCATGGCAGAGAGACAGATGTAGGAATATGAAAGAAAGACTTAGACGAATATCAGTGTGGGATCTCTGCTGTGTCCTGAGAGAGGAATAGTGTCGGAGAGGCTACCAGTGGCGGTGAGTTCAAGTATCCATTGTTAAGTATCCCGTGGTCTTCTTTCCTCACTGTCTCGCAGCATTGTGTCCTCAGATTCCACTGTTTCATTTTTTTAATAGCTATCCAATGTCCACCATTGTGATAAAAAGCAGCATATATGGCTGTTATTTTAGGTTTGCTAGCAAGCTATCAGTTACTTTTTATTTTATTATTTATTGGGCACAATGTACATTAAACTAATACTAGTTCCCAAATTAAAGTAAAGCTCATTCATATCTATATAATGGCAGAAACCTGACCCTACATCATATTTAATTTTGAATATTAGGTTGGATTATACAGAAATTAAATTAAAGCTATAGCTAGTCTAAAAAATGCAGTAAAAAGTCAGAATAGCCTTCATTCTGATCCAATCCAATCCTTCTAATCCTTACAATTAATAATTTCTCTACATGATGAATGTGTCAAAACCCATCCAAAATACAGCATGTTTAAAAATCTCACTTATGTTCAGATGAATTTTGCAGACCTCCTACACCAGTGGTTCACAGCCACCAAGCTGCAAACCTTTACTGGGCCGAGGAAAATTTATTATCACCTCAAGGACACAGTATGATTGACCAAAAAAGAAAGCAGAATAATAATTACGTAACTTTATGGGCTATTTGGACTGTTGAACTCAGTCTGTTTGTGAAACATCCTTCTTCATCTCTCCCTGTCATGCTAACAACAGCAGGATACTTTAAATTTTAAACTGAAGCAAGTGATTATTGAAGTAATTATTCTATCATCACCCAATTGATGACTGATCTGTGTGTGCTGTGGCGATAATGCTGTTTTAATTAGACAGCTAACATGAGTAAACAAACATTTTACAAAGGATTTAGGGAAATAGGAAGCCTAATGTGTATTTCATCCCCCTACTTAGCTAATCAACAAAAAAAGTGTTAATATAATGGACCACAGCACAAAACATGTTGGGACCCCTGCCCTTAACCACTGCACCATCAGGGAGTTTAACTACCATTTAGACTCACTGTATGAGCACAAATGTTGTTATAGTTTGAGCTTGAAGGTCTTCAAGCCTGCATTTAAAGGCTATCATCCTAATTTGTGAGATGGAAACCTGATTTATGGCATATGTTTAGTTCTTTTGAAGGGCAGTTAATCAAGTAGAATTCTCTCTGTGCTGTTTATTGTTCCTTTATTGTCAATCAATGTGACAAGAAGGAGATGGTCTTTTAAAAAATGACCCCTCTCCAAATATCAATTCCAGTAGTTCTTCAATGATGAAAACAATGTGTGTGTTTGTGTGTGTGTTTGTGTGTGTGTGTTTTTGTGTGCGCGTGTACACCAGCGGGTGAATTAATGAATTAGCTCTCAACCAAATCACAAATCACTGACCTGTCCTTTCTGCTGTGATCGGAGGGGCTTCATCGAATGACAGACAGGCTAAAAGCTTCTATTCCCCGACACCACTCCGCATTCTACATCTGTGTATTATTATTATGTGATTGTATGAGTCTGTGGGTAATTCAACATTTTGAACCTTTGAGCCAATATGACTCAAATGAATCCTCAACTCCCACATCAAAATGATTATTTCTAAACAAACCGTGTTTAATCGACTGCGTGCCACTCTCCATCTGGAGGATGCTGTGTGACAGCTTCCCTTAAATTACAAATATCAATCTGCCACAGTGGGAGCTCAGCTGCCAGTGGCCTCATGGGGGTCCACGTCAAAGCAACCAACAACAAAGCCATCAAAACAGCAAGCTCACTAGATGCTTTATTCTGAATCCACCACAGCCGTCACCTGATCACATTTCGACTGAAATCACCAAATAGCTTAACAGCAAGGGCTCACGGCACAAAGACCCCGGATGATACGAAAAGCTCCTGGTAATACACAGAAAACAGTTAAACCCAGCCAGACTCAGTAACAAAGCTGAACTGAAGTTGGCCCACTGTGTGGTTCTGGGTCAGCTCTGCGTGGCTCCACCCCTCTCTCCCCCCGCTGCAGGGACCGACAGACGCTAGCACCAAGGGCTCCCAATCTGCTGTGTGATCAGCAGGACTCTCCCTAAGCGCGTTCCCCCTCCTCATCACCGGCTGTCTGCCCGCGGCAACACAACCACTTACACTCCATCCAGCCGCTTATTGATACACTTCACCGCAGGATCGCCTTCGAGTGGTCCTTGGGAGAGCAGTGGGTCTACAGGGTGGCCTAATTCAATCAGAGTTAGGGGAAAACACTCACATCATTCATCACTAACACAGGACCAGTCCAGGAAGGACCAGAAAGTCTCTGCAAGCTCTTCATTTCTAGTAGATGACCACTAACGCACAAACAAACTGTCGTGCTCTGGTCCCACAGGGGCACTTGAGCAGCTTGATGAAACTGGTACAACTTACAGGTTGTTGTCATAATATAAAGATATTTTACACACATTCGTGCATTTATGTACACACAGGGCAACAGTAATCACAGAAAAGCAACACAGTCAATTATTAGGCGCGCAGTAGATGTCAGGGCTTCCCCAGGGTTAATTTGAGTGTCACTTGGGCTGTATATTGTTTTCCCTGCTATGTTTATAACAGGCGTGTCGTGCACCTCCTGCATCATAAAAGCTCAAGGAGTGTTTAACCCTTTGGAATCCAAACAGAAAATGCAGCAGGAGAAATGCTTTTAGTGAGCATAATGATCATTGTGGCAAATATTTCTCATTGGTATTTTACTCTAAGGCACAATTTAAAGATACTACTGTGTGTATGATATGTGGCATGACATAAGAGAAAGAGAGAAATCCTCTGAAATACTGACAAAACTCTAGCACTGCCTTCAAAGGGGGTTTTTTATGTTTTAGCATGTTTTGCACACTTCACACACAACAAGAACAGAAAATGTGCTGTATTCTATGACTGAATTTGCATTAATTATAAGCATGAAAGACTGAGAGGAAATGGTTTCTTTCAGATAAATATTATATAATTGAGCGGCATGGGCAAACATAATGGTTTCTCAAGATATCACGGTTCTGTTTGTAATAGTACCTTTTTTTTAATACGTTCCATTTCAACAAAACCAACTTTTACACTGTAAAGCTGAGCACCACTTCATGATGATCAGCTAATGGATTTTAACAACCCTCAGTAGACATGATAATAGCGATATAAAGTACAGTTCACACTATCGTGCGAGGTCAAAACAAACGGAAATGCAAGCAAGGAGACTTGATGTGTCAATTAAGATGGTTAACATGTAATAAAGCAAGAAGCCAGTTACGACAGCAGAATTTACATGTTAGTATATAGGCAATTATCAGACAAACAAGTCAAGTTAATATTCTCATTACGTTCCCACTATAAGACAACAAAAACTCCTCTCCATTTTGTTTTTCTTTTAATTACAAAGACTGTTCATCCCCAGGAACGAACCCCCAAAATCCCATATATGTACTCGTGACACGCTGGGGACGACATACATACATGCATGTGGCTCAGTGTTCTGGAAATCAGACGAGAGCCACTGCGAACCACTGAACGTTTCAACTTACAAAAATCAGCCCCGAGTGGAACAAAGGCGCTGTCTGTTTCAGCACCACAGACAGTTCCTGTCATCTTCCCTACGACGAGGCGCCGCTGGAAGCGGCGACGGGCCCGCCACCGCCATCAGCCGCGCGTCGTAACATGGCACGGCGGTGACTCTACGAATTCATTACAAAGCGAGGCTCGGTGCGCGCAAGATTCACGCCGAGGATCCGGACTGACGTGGAGAGGCGTTTTCTCCGGCGACTTTCCATTGGTTAACAGCGTGAACTTGGAAGAAGTGGCTCACCTCCGAACGGCCCCCCCACCCCCACTGGCGCGCAGTCTCCGCCACAGCGCGGATAGATATAGGTCACCTGACAAACTCGAATAAATAAAAATGATGCCCTGATTACCGGAATACGGGGCCCGGGCGCGGCGACCGGTCGAATTGAAGCCCCGGTGAGCAGCCGGGGAGACGGCATTGGATGAGTTTAATTGAGTTTTTTAAAGCAGCCAAAACAGCCTCCACTGTTTGTGTGCGAGGGAGAAAGAGGGGGAGAGAGAGGACGAGAGAGAAGGGGAGGGGTGGGGAGAGAGAGGGAGGGAGGGAGGGAGGGAGAGAGTGAGAGAGGAAGAGAGAGAGAGAGCCTACCTTGACACAAGCATGGGCTCACATACAGCACATGCTCAGGATGAGCCACCGACTGGTAGACCACCAACAACCCCCCCTTTAAAAAACACTTATAGTTAGGTAACTAAATTTAAAAAAAGAAATAGATAAATAAATAAAAAGCTAAGAAAAAACTAAGGCAGGTTGTTCCTGATGGTTCCCACTAAAGCTCAAGGCGCTCTGGCATTTCCAATCCAGGCAGCACTTCCAGAAATAGGATCACCATCAATCACCGCTCACATCCCCTGCGTCAGGCGTCCGCGTATTCGCGCGGTTCCACCCCAGGGACCGCGCTGTTTTCGTCGCCGCGGGGGGAAAACTCGTACGGCGGTGGGTCGAAATGGCAATAGACCCGAGCCGGTTAGAAGACGCCGGGGAATGAAGCATGGAGCTGTCACTCCGGTAGCCCGCGGTTAAATGACCGTAATAACGCGGATAAGCGTTGACCGGGGCCGTAGGAGGGGAAAAATGACGGCGTGCGCGCGAGTTTTGGCATCTCGTGTAGCCCGTGTCACCTATTTAGACTCCGACCACGGTGACGCACTCTCTCACGCGCGATCGTGTCAAACTCGGTGACTGCGAGTGCGTGCGTGCACGCGACCACCCCCCCCACACACACACACACACACACACACGTGCGCGCGGAGTGAGCCCGATAAGTTATTTTCGTGGCGCAACCATTTAAAAAAAACAACCCAAACAAACAAACTTGGATCTATTTCATTGTTTAATCGTTGCCTCAGTATCGCCGCCAGCGTGTATCCACCGTGTAAATCCAGGATTGTGCATAACATAATAAAGCTTACTGGTTGACTGTCTTCAGGCAACGCTGCCGCTTCGTTTACACCTTTATCTAAATCCTCTCCTCAGTGAGCTCCGGTGGACCCGGCGGGCCGGTGTGTGTGTAAGTGTGAGCGTGAGTGTGTGTGTGTGTGAGTGTGTGTGAGTGTGTGTGTGTGTGTGTGTGTGTGTGAGACTGCACTGCAGAGGGCTTCTCCGGCGTCTCCACGATTGAGCTCATGAGCAAACATGTCGCGAGCCAAATATTCAAAATAAGGACAGCCAGCCCCCCCCCCCCCCAAAAAAAATAGGCAGACGCCGAGATCTAGCTCTCACCCCGCCGCACGTATACAGGACGGTCGCATCATTTAACTGTCGCTTTTGGATGTTTGCAGCCTACAGCGATCCGTGTTCGACCTGATCTTCTGGCTGTGACAGTGGCAGGTGTTGAACTTCTCCCCCCTTCAAGCATTTAACTCACCCAGAGCCCTTTTTTTAAAAAAAAAAACAAACTGATATCATAACATAACCGCTGTTTCTTTTATTTTATTTTAAGTATAATAACTGCTGCAACTGTCCGACTGAATCCCATAGTCTCAGGCGATCGTTTCATCGCCGCAATAATGGAAGAACCGGTCAAAATGAGGTCTGCGAACTTTATCAAATGATCAGGAAAAAAAAAAAAAACAAAAACCGTGTCAGGTCGGCGAGCCAAGAGGCAAAAAAAACCAAAACCCCAAAAAACTGGCCTACCTTCAACTCGATTCCAAAATGGTACAACGCCGCTCGTCAGTCAGTGGGGGAGGCTTTGGACATCACAACTCCAAGTCAATAGAGAAAACACGTCTCCAGAAAAGGGGTGCAAGCCGGTGATGGTGTGCGTTTGAGCGAGGTCACCCATTCAGCCAGCCGTCCGGTTTAAATCCAAACAGAATAATGGAGATCTTGTCTCTGTCTTTTGGGGAAGAAGTGCGCCAAGCGCTCTCCTACGCAGATGTGACTTTGCGCGCCTGAAATAAAAAAACGATGATGGGTAGAAATGAAAAGAAAAAAAGAAAAGAGGAAGAAAAATACCACTACAGCCAATGTGTGTTTAGATATATATAAAAAAAACGAACGGGGGTGAAGCTGCGAAACGATCACCCACCACCCCCCCTACCAAAAAAAAAAAAAATTAAAAATAATTAAAAAAATCTGACAGCTGAGTTTTGCGCAAATCGGGCGTAATTACTTATCCTGTCCTGGGGGCTTGACCATCCCAGACACACTGGTTGGTGCGATCCTCTGCACTCAGCCGGGTCGCTGTGGTAGATGGGAAAAATAAATGTATGGATATAATGGCCAGATCCGATGGGGGGTTTCCTCCACGGCTCCGCTCTGTAGTTGCAATGCACACGACGAGAAGGATCTCTCCCCGGTCCTAGTGCACCACACACCGTCCCCCGCCGGCTCTAACGCGCGCCGCGGCTGCACCTGCACTCTGTCACTCTCATCGATTAAACATTGCAATGAATAAAGGGGCGGGGTGAGGTTGGGAGGTGGGGGGGGGGGGGACCAGCAGACACCTATAAGTCAACTCAAAGCTTCGGCGCTGAGCAGAAGGAGACGAGCGAAACGGTTCTTCATTGGTTGGAAGGGGGAGAAAAGTGTTGGGTGGTGGCAACGGGGGGGTTGATAAAGGAAGAGAGAGGAGAGAGAGAAGGGGCAGAGAGGGAATAGGCTTAAAAATAAACCCCCAGTATAGTCAGGCCGGCATGGCGCTGATGTACCGGCCTCTTGAGAGAAGAGCTTGAAATAAAGTCTGAATTCAAAGATTCCTTCATATTAAATTTCCCTGCAAAAACAAAAGGATTCGGTGCAGGACACGTTCAAATAGTTTCTCAGTTTTGTTTTTCTACCCGGTTTAAATTGTTTAACAGCTGCAGTTAATAATAATAAAAAAAAAGACCAACAGGCAGGACAGGAAACTGTAAAAACATCTAGGCTGTTGTTTTGGCATAAAGCAAAACGGAGGTGACTGGAATGGTGACCAAAATGGAAATCAAGCCAGTTGAATGTTTAAAGGGGTTAGACAGTTATCAAGGGATCCTGGCCAAAAAAAACAACATAGAAAAAAGTTTGTGGTCTTAATAAAAACTGGTCTAGCTTCTTTAAAAAGACGAAATATGAGCGCTTTTGGCACGAACTGTCACTCTGTGCGAGTTATAAGAAGACAGGGAAGAAAAGGCTTTTTCAGCCCCAGCTACATTTAGAGCTGTTCTACTATAGACATAGCAGTGGTCTTATCATAACCCTGCTAGACGTCTATAACATGACTTTAAGCAGTTCAGAAATTGGTCAGTTATTAAAAGACGGGGTCCCGTAGGCAGAGCAACTCATCAGGTTACCTGCTGCTGTATGGCCAGATTAACCCATTAAGGGGCCCCAGGGCAAAAAATTGTTGTTAGGCCCCTATAGGAGCCCAATTTACATGGCAGTTTCATTATATTTAATCAAAAAAAAAGATAATGAACCTTGTACATTGTTATGAGAAGCTAGATAGGTTTATATGGCAGAGGAGAATACTGAGCTAGTAAATTATAAACATCTACAGTTGCACTGAATATTCTCCGTTTTCAAGAAATCAGTGGCACGTAAGTTACTGTGGAGATTTATTCTGTGAACCTAGCCTGGTCCAGACCAGGCTAAACGCCAGGCTTTGTTAATTGGTTTGTGTTAAGACCAAAGCCCATTTTTGGCATCTGTCACACCTAAAAAGTCATAAGAGTTCTTTTTTTAATGGAGCAACGCCCGCTGGAAGGGTTTTGGACACAGAGCATCAGGTCCATACATATTTCTTGGTTTTTGAATAAATCCACATACTTAGACCGTCTTCCACAATTGCCAATTGCTCTAAAACTAACAATGAAAGTGAAACCACAGTCTTCCACACAACACCAGTACGGGGCTCAGTCGACCAGCTGCTGTCAATCAAACACAGAAAACTACACTACCTCCAGCTGGCTGGAAAAAAAAGGAGATTTCTAAAATTTTAAGGACAGTTTTTTCTTCCTTTTAACTGAATCAAAGAACTAATAACATTTAAAAGAACATGTTGATGATAGTTTTAACTGCAAAAGAGAATTTTTTTTTGTATCTGTACAATCTATCACATTATCAATCCCTTTGTGTCCATCTGTCCTGGAAGCGATCATAGGCTTTGCTGTGCTGATTATAAAGCCCCTTGAGGCAAATTTGTCATTTGTGTTATTGGGCTATGTAAATAAAACTGACTTGACTTGATGACTATATCTGATTTTAAAGGCATTGCACACACATGGAGAACAACCACTAGTGATTTCAATATTTTGGCTGATGAGAACTCCCCTCAGGAATGTGTAGGTGTGTATACTGCAGACTTCGCTAAAATGAACTCTCCCTCACTCTCCTGTTAGTGTGTTGCAGCCGTTATTGTGGGACAAAAAGCATCTTTTTTGATTATCTTATCAGTAAATGGAGTCCAGCTACAACACTTATTTTTTCAACATACTTCTGGTCCTCCCACTTTCAACCTGAGCAGAGGCCTAATCAGACGGAATAAGTGAAAACACCTGTGTGGGTGTGCAGGTACGAAGACAATAGTGAGTGATTCAGTTCTAGTATTCTTCTCCACTTCTGCTTTAGTATGAGCAAGCGTTGATGAGCAGATGAATTGTATTGATGAATGTTATTGCTGTCAGAAGAATGACTTGACTTAGATGAAATCACAGATAAATACACACGAACAGGTGAAGGCTGTACTGAATTGTTATGTGCTTATATAATAATAATCTATGTTCTCTCTGTGTGATTTATGCAATAGAGAGTATGAAACAAATTTGTTTATTAAAAGTTTATATGAGGATTATTTAGAGTTTTAAAATAAAATCAAGACAAGACCAAAACGTAACAAAAACTAAGTCAGTATTAAGTATCATGTGATGAAATAAGCTAATTTTAAAACTTCTATTTTTTGTCAGTGCTCTAATTTTTCCACTCCAAAATCTATCTTGGTTATAGGATTCAAAGGTCATGTTACTAGAAGCTTACTTGACAATGTTTGCAAAGCACTGTAAACACTAAATTATTAATATCCCAACATTTTCACTCCTGTATGTAATTCTTTTGCTTCTATATGTATATGAGTCAGCTGTATATGACCAAGTTATTTTTCCCTCTTTGAAACTTTATCATCTACATGATTTGCTACAACAGGAACAACTTTTCATCACAGGAAATGTACATGAATACAGGTGTATACAACTCTCAACAAGAAACTGTCTTTTGTTACCTACTCTTTCTTTGGTAGAAAGTTATGAAAACTGTCTGCAGTGTGTTCTGAGGAATATCTAAAGGGAACATGATTCTGAAAAGAGAACAACTGTCTCAGTGTGAGTTTTTAACAAAGCTGTGAGAACCACAAACAAAATCCAATTCACGTGTGCCAGTTTGTAAACAGCTATAGGCAGATGTTTGGTTTTTTTTCTAGATAAGATTTAAAAGTTTAACCTTCATCATGACAGAGACATCTCCAGTGGTGGAGGAAGTATTAGGATCCCGTACATACATTACATGTACTCATCTGGCAAATGCTATTATTGAATGTGACTTACAAGTGGGGGACAATATGTCAATGAGACAAAGTGCAAGGAGAGCAGGTAAAGAAGTATTCCAAAAGGAGTTCAATGTGCAGTGGCAGGAGAAGTGCCCTTTTAGGCTGATTGAAAACTAGATGCACTGCTGCATTCTCGACTATCTGGCCATCTGTGTGAAGGGAGGCCCCCTAGAAGGGCATGCAGTAGCCATGGCAAGAAAATAACCATGGCCTGTGCCAAGAGTTTATTTGTGTACTGAGTCAGGAAAGGCCTAATTTTTCCTATGTTGTACAGTGCAAAACAGCACAACCAGGAGACAGATGCAAAGTGGTCAAAGGATAGATGGTCATCAAACATGACACCTAAATTTCTCATGGCATTGGCTAAGGGAAGAAGTGAAGAAGTGATTTAATGTTTATATTATGATGGAGAGATTGACTGGCCAGGATGACTAAGAGTTCAGTCTTAGAGAGTTTTAGTTGAAGGTAGTGTTCCTTCAACCACATGGATTTCTGACAGAAAAGCCGAGATTGGTATTGAGAAAGTTTGGTCACCTTGCGGGTCTGATATGTATAGTTTGATGTCATCTGCATAGCAGTGATATGAGAAACCATGTGAGTGGATAATTGGACCAAAGGAGACTGTGTATATTGCAAAAAAGGGGCCCCAGCACTGAGCCTTGGGGCACCCCTGGTTGGAAGTGATAGAATAAGGTTGTATGTCCTTGCCATGGCATACTGATGGAACGTCCATTTAGATAGGATTCAAACCAAGAAAGCACTTTGCCTGAGATGCCAGTATTGGAGGGTACAGACAGCAGGAAGCAGTGGATCACCATGCTGAAGGCTGCTGATAAATCCAGCAATATAAAGACTAAGGACTGTACTCTTAACCTTTTGATAGCCTAAGATAAGAACTGAAGTAAAAAAGTACTTGATACTTGAGCAGGGTCGTGTGAAGGCTTTTTGAGCAGAGGTGTTCTTGAAGCCAGAGAAGCATTTATCACATGTGGTGGCTGGCACCATGGTGTGAGATATGGCTGTGAGAAGGTTACTGGGAATGGGGTCCAGCACACATGTAGTAGGATGGCCTCCAGTCAGGAGCTTTAATACCTTGCTCAGTGAGAGGGGCGATGAGAGAAGTGATGCACCATTGACCTTTGGAGACAGAGAAGGACATTCCTTGCCCTCAGCCAGAGGGCTAAGTGAGGGAGATGGTGAGCACTCAACCAGAGGAGGTAGAGAAGGGCATGAGAGTAGAGAGGGAAGCAACTACATGTTTGGCTTGCTGGTGTTCTACCTTCAGTGAGAGGGCTGTCCATGGAAAGTGATGTGCCCTTAATCAAGGGACACTGGTTGTTTCTGAGAAATTCAGAGTTAACTATTGATGGCTGCTGCCTATTTGGTAAAGAAAGGGGTGTGTTTAATGTTTTGAAGGTCGAAAATAATTTCTGAGTGTCTATGTTAGTGCTGATCTTATCATTGTAAAAAGCAGTTTTTGCAGCATTGATGGTAGATGAGAAGTATACAGGAGCAACAGATAACCCTTGAGATCAGCTTGGTCACTAGATTTATGCCATTTTTCTCTCAGAACCTCTGAGATCGTTGTGCAGCTTTTGGATATTTCCACTCAGCCATGGGTTAAGCAGGTAAGAGTGGGCAGGTTTGGTGGGTAGAGGACACAGTCTATCCGGACATGAGCTCAGTGTAGAGCAGAAAGACTCTGTGGCATCACCGACCTGTAGTGAGGTCAAAAGGTGAGGTTCAACCAGAGGTGGTGGAACAGAGGGCAGTTCTGGGAGGCATACAGTGAAGCGAATGAAATAGCGGTCAGAGAGGTGCAAAGGCATGACTGTAAGGCAGTTTGCAGCATGGTTTCGAATGAGGTCAAGTTCTTTACTGGCTTTGCGAGTTGGAGGGCTTCAAATCCGTTTTAGGTCAAATGAGTATATCAGGGACAGGAAGTCCACAGAGCTTTGATTGTCTATGTGGATGTTCCTATCACCTAGGATGAGTAGCGGACAGCCATGTTTTGGGGTTGGAAGACAACAGAATGTCTAACACATCCACAAATCCCTGTGGAGGGAAAATGACAACCCAGGAGACTTTTAC
Organism: Istiophorus platypterus; assembly: GCA_016859345.1. Lineage (NCBI taxonomy): Eukaryota > Metazoa > Chordata > Actinopteri > Istiophoriformes > Istiophoridae > Istiophorus > Istiophorus platypterus. The sequence goes on along the minus strand of CM029122.1, from coordinate 9,201,529 downwards.
CACAGCAGTCCTGAGCAGTACTCAGAAGAGATATATTTGTTTGAAGGCAGTAGTTGTGTGAATTTCCATTTGTTGGAAATTAAGAGGCCAGTCACACCTCCTCACCCAAACAGTCGAGAGGTAAGGGAGAATGGGTAGTTAGAGGAGAGCACAGCCGGGGTAGTTTTTCTGGGTTGATCCGAGTCTCAGTGAGCACCAGAAGCTCAGGGAATAGCGTGTTAGCATAGGTAGGAATTAAATCAGCTATGTAAACTGCAGACTGACAGTTCCATAGCCCAATGGAGAGGGAGGCACATGTGGGTGAGGAGTGTTGCAATGGCTTAAGTAATAATTGTATGACCATATTTCCATATTTCCAAAATCAAAGAAGTAAAAGTAATGTGTCAAAATTGTTAGATGTAATGTAATAATGAAAAATGTAGAACTAGCAGTATTGTTAGCAAAATGTACTTTACAGTTTTTTAAGTAAAAGTGCTCAGTGCCAAAAATACAGCCAGCGTGTGTTATGAAATTATACCATATTAACAGATGTGAATGTAGCCTTTTACTGTTATAGAGAGCTGGACTTAGTTGTAACTATTTTAAATACTGCTGGATAGTTTAGTCCACAGCAATGTATCATAGTCTATAAGCTCATCATATGTCTTAAATGAAAAGTTGTCATTTCTTAAGTAACTAACATTAAGGACTGACACATTCATGTGGTTGTGTAAAATGTACATTATCTTCTGAATTGAAGTGGAGTAGAGGTATGAAGTATGAAGTTGAGAGTAAATCTACTTAAACACTCCCCCTCACAGGACATCACCTCCCACTTCAGACATTTACATGAAGAGTATTTGTTGGAAGAACTACTGTGTAACTGCGGATCACAGTCATAACTCATTCAATTAAAACAGCTACTCCAACCCGATTCCCTATTGTACCCTTTTGGGGTTATTTGCTTTCCTTAACTCTGATGTTATTCGTTAAATACATTGCATGGCATCGTCATATTAACCATGATCTCTTGACATGCTGCCATGCAGGAAAAAATACTTAAAAACAGTTTCAACAGAGTCAAGCTGGCACCTTATGAAATTTTCTTATAAAATGAAAATGACAGCTGAGAGAGAGAATATCCATTTTGCCATCCAAGGACTTTTGTTTTGGCTGCCAATCATGAGCACATCAACCCTTTTCAAATGGTAGTCATCTCAATTGTAGGGATTACCAGTGGGTTTACATCTTATCCATCATAAGTAAATTACCCCCAAACAGCCAGGGTGGTGATGGTAGAAAAAAAAAAAAGGGCTAGAGAGGAAATACAAAATAAATGAATGTTTTCACGAGTCTAACAGCATGAGGAAAAAACAGTACACATCTGTGTGTTTGTGTGTCGGTATGAGGATAAATACCCCCTTTTTCCATATCCAGTCAGGATCTTTGGCATCTGTAAACTAGATGGGGTCTTGCCCAGGCTCAGGAAATCCTGCCACAGATGTCTGCTCTTTTTTTCCGCCTCCACAGTTTTTCCTTTCAGAGTATGAGTAGGTACCTGACTGTTATCCGTCATGCAGAAAATATAGAGGCTGACTGATATGACATAAATCCTCCTCTTCATTCTCCATAAAAACATACTCACTTGCTCGCTCACTCGCTCACTCACTCACTCACTCACTCACTCACTTGCTCATTCATTCACTCATTCACTCACTCACATATTGCAGCCTGCTGAATATTCCGTGGATAAATGGTACATGAGTGATGCCATAGAAACTGCTGGAAGATCACAGGACCCCATCACATCTTACTCCCACACTATAACAACCCCCCCTCCCCTGCTGCTGCAAAGTCCAGTTTCCTTCTACTAAATGCCTCTGCCCAGCGGCTTCTCTAGCACTACAGTTACAACTCCATATAAAAGCTCTCAGTAAGTTCAGAAAGGAACCAACTTTTCCTTAAAAAGCAATATCTTAAAAAAGCATTGAGTCCCAATTTCCTGCACATATGAAAATAGAATTTGCATTAGAATGCAATCAGATAAAGAAACAATTAATTCCTTGGTTATAATTGAAAATATGAAAAATAATGTGAATTCTCACTGGAACACAGGCTACACTAGAGCAGATGTAGCCATGGCCTGTGAAGTATGCAAGTACCCCAGTGTTAGACCACACACAGGCAAACTGACAGTAAGATAAAAGTCTTCAATCTATTCTTTTCCCCTCAAATATTTTTTGAAGTTATGATCTGAATAGATAAAGACTTTTATCACAACAAAATGGTTGCTCTCCAATACAATCAAAGACTCCATGAATCCATGTAATATTAATGAAAAGTGGATTAACAATTATATATGGATATGCTCACACTGAGACATTACAGTTTAACTAATAAGAACTGTTAATCTTGATTCTGACATTAAAAAAAAAAAAACTCGTATTAATTGTTTTTTAGTCACTTGGGGGCACACAGATAATTGTAACCACAATACTGAAATATTTTAACATTATAAGGTTAACATGGTGAACATTGGCTGTCCGTTGGCTTTTACTTAACCAGCAGACAGTTTCTTTTTCTTGCTACCTGAAAATGTAACTGTTCTTGTTAACACAATCTGATCTTGCTCTTTTGTTTTTCCTTACACCCTGCACTGATGCACGAGCATCACGATCATCAAATGTGCCACCGTCCACTACAATTTCCGACCCTATTTACTGACGTCTTTCCCAGATGTCTATATGCAGATGTCACTTTAGTCACTGTTCCTATTGAAACGCTGTTCAGTTGAGCAGCGTTTGGTGTCTGAAGCTCCTGTCATCTGTGCCCCAACAATGAACCGTCTTTCAAATTACCTTAGATCTTTTCCTCTTGGCATCTTGATACAACATCAGAATCAACCGGGCCTGCTCAGCATTTCTCTACATGCCACAGAGCGTGATGGGATGTTTACACATAACTGTACACTGCAGTGCACCTGTGCACAAGCCTCTGGATTTGTTACGTCTCTTCCGCCCATTTATTTGGGTTTTTTCTTTAATTTGTCCCCAGACTGTACATCTATCTTACTGTTATAAACATACACACAATAAAAATAGTAAAAAACAGAGAGAAAGACACACACACACACACACACACACAAACATACACACACAGACAAGCAGATGTTTCACACAGAGCACTGACTGATACATGCCCATTGCCTAATTGCAGGTTTATGAAATCTGCAGGTTGCGGGTGCCAAGCAGTTTCCAAACGGATGCCAAGCGGTTGCTGTGACAGCAGGTCGTGACCTTCCTGTAATTGTAGAGATGATGCCTTTCCCCCTGCTCATCTGGTCTGTACATCTGTGCCATCACAGAACCACTGACAGCGAGAGCACACAACTTAAAATAAAACCAATACTTAAGAAACAGTATCATTTTAATGTTATCAAACCCTCAGAGGTTTACTTTGCAAAATGTTCATTTCTTTTTCAAAGCCTTTCACTTCTGCTATTCAGTAACTAAAAACGATGCTGCAAAAATATAACCCAGGCGAGAAATCTGATGGTAGTTGGATATTTTGAGAAATCTGAGAATTATCCTTCTCCTTCTTCTCCTTCTCCTTCTTCTCCTTCTTCTTCTTCTTCTTCTTCTTAGAGTTTTGGCCTATTCTTTGATACTGTAATCTCCCCCCTTGGCAACTGGCATATAGCTTTCCTGGTCAGAGTGGCATCTTTCCATATCACAGTGCCACTACCCACAAATTGGATGGTCCAGTGCAGCTGTCGGATAATGTAGTGTGAAATGGCATCAGTGTCGAATTTCACCTGATCAGTGGCTCGGTCGGAGAGGAAGTGGACTCTTATTTTAGAGTGCAGAACAAGAGAGGAGTGGGTTAAGGGGAAGTAGAAGAGTGGGACACGCTTGGTGGAAGATTTGGAAAAACTTGTCTGTCTGGGCTTTCACAAGAATGCACCACCCACTGCTGGATGTTCAAACACAGTCTATTTGTTTGATATTTTAACGTAGCCCTTTTTAATGTTTAGCCTTCAAAAAAAAAACCCAACATTTTCCATCTTCACAAGAGGTTCAGTGAACTTGAACATAAAATAGCATTTTCATCTTTGACAACACTCACTCTCTTTTTCTCCTCAAGACTAAAATTGCTTGTATTTGTAACAAGACCTTGCAGGAATAATCACTGTATCGTGTCCAACCTCTCTCACCGCCTTGTTATTTTACTTTCTGCTGAGAGTTTGTGAGAAGCCTGAGTAACATTCATGCCATTGTACAGCTTACAGTAGCTTCTTTCCGCATGCTGAGTGCTGCTAAATATTTCAACAGGGAACTAGATTTTCTCCCTCTGCAGTTCACCAACAAACCATCTCCAACCCACAGAAATTAACACAAGAAATAAAAACCAGCGAAAGCAGAATCTCTTCAAACCAGTGAGGGGGAGAGGAGGATAGAGCTCAGCGAGTAGCACTCTGAAAGCACTGCATTGAAAATGCATTTGTGAGTGCCTGTGGTGGGAATGCTGAGATACTTAGAAGAAGCGCAATTCTATGTACAATACACATGAATGCAAGGCTACTAGGGACAGCACTGATGAAAAATAAGTAATGCATGCACACTGACTTCAAACCACAAAATAATTTAGATAAACAATGTTGTGATCGCAGCTGGATCATCATCAAAAGAAAATGTTTAATAGAAGATACCAATGAGCTGACGGGCTGTGTGGTGACAATAGCAATTACAACATAGAACCTGTACAGGATAATAAACATGTCAAAGCAAATAATGGTTCAAAAAGTATACAGTGAAGAATTGGGAAAAAGTTACAGTAAGCTGCATGAAAGAAATACATCAAACTATTTAACATTTCTAACATACTTCAAAAATATACCCAAGTATCTTTCTATGTAGCCAGTATATTACGAGTTGACAGACGTGTCTTCATATATATATATAAAAACATATATATATATATATATATATATATATATATATATATATATGTAAAGAAATTTCATAAAAAATGTTTTATTTCATATTTTTGGTTTAGATGTTTTGGTGTGAGAGGCAGAAGAATTTGAGAGTATGTGGGTGTGGTAACCAATTTAATCATTTTTGACCTATTGCACTCAAATGTTTAAGTAAATAAGTTTGTGGTACAAGTGAGTGTGCAGGCGTTACTCTTTTGCATCAATGCCGAGACACTAGTCAACATCATTAGCCAATCTCATTAAGGTCTTCCATCTAACCTGAATTATACATCAAGCAGCCAATCAAAAGCCTGCATCCAGAACTGTCATGGGATCATTCCTGATGATTCCCAGCTGAGGATTTTTCCTTTTAATCAGAAGACTGGAGCGGGATCAGCATGTCCCATCCAAAGAAAAAAGGGAAAGGTTGAAAAGTGACAGAGGAGGACAGAAAGATGGTGGAAGGAAACAGAAAGGGAGAGATCGGGTGGTGGAATCCCGCAGGTGCAGAAAAGAAACGCTTCATGCATATATGCTCCATCTACATGCTCCTTATGTATCATGTGGGGTGGTTGGCGTGTGCATATCTGTGTTGGTGGGCTTTATAAAAGAAATTCAAAACATGATTTCCAGTATATACTGATATCTACTGGTCCATTGTTAATGAAATTCTGAAAAAAAAAATACAAACTCAAAAGAAAAATACACCAAGCCAGTCAAACATGTTTCAAATATGCCAAACCTTAAAAGAGACATAGGAGATCACAGCAGAATTTAATCAAACAAAAAAAAAAATCCTACATGAGCTACTTTTGTTGTTTTACAGACTTGTAGCAGTTCTTTGTGAAGTAAAACCAGACACAAACAAGGAGTGTGAAGTTCCTTTTTAAGATCGCTGAATTCATTGTGGTTGCAATATCATCAGCAGATTGTGAAAAAAATCCGTAGCTCCTCACACCAGGTGGGAGATACCATCGCTGTCACAAATTTCTCATATCTCTGACTCAGAATTAAAACTTGGAGGCTGACTAGAATGGTTTTTAAGACTAGGCTGCCCATAATTAATGTCTGAAGGGTATCACTTTAATGGGGAATAAGCAGCGATGCTAGCCAAAGCTGAAATTTGTATCAGGAGACACATCTATCTACCATAGTGCTGTGGGTGGAATGGACAAGCTACTCTCCTTAGAGCTCAAGGAAATGCATGGCCTAGTTTAACCACTCTGCTGAGATACAGTACTCTTGACATCTGTAAGATGTGACATCCTGGGTGGAAAGGTGTGAATTGCTAAAATGGTCAAATTTTAGCAATTTTTTAAAAAAGTAAAATAACAAAAAGTTGACACTAGGATGCACTTTGACGACCTCCTTGAAATAGCACAGAGCATGAAAAATGAAAAATGGAAAGTAAGAAAGAAAGAAAAGGAACAGTTCTAAAAGATTTAAGAGTCTGTAACATGTCTTTATTTTCTTCTCAAAGCTGGTATTTGATTTTGCTCCACCTGAAACGATATAAAGGTTTTGTGAATTTTAACAAATTATCACAATCATAAAAATATGACAGTACAAGGGAAGCGTTTGAGGACATTTGCATTCTCATGTGCTGTATTTCTCTCTCTTTTAATACAAGGTTACTTAACAGCCTTTTAATCACACAACTCTTCTTCGGAACATCAACTTTGTCTGAAAACAATTGTCCTCTCCTTGTCCCTCCCTATTGCCTCTAGTGTTCATTAACATAGAAATTGATGAGCCACAATTGATGCTCTAAAGCAAAGTTCAGACAGCAAGGTCAGCCAAGAATCAGTAATTAAGCCAGTCCTTAAAGTGTGGCGGATCTGCTTATTAGTCGTGCAAGCCAGGACTCATCCGCATAGAACTGAAAATGGAAATAAAATCCATCTCATTCCCAGAGAAGCCCGCAGGACGTCGGCACTCAGTGTAAAACAATTACAGACTATCACGTAGGGCAGAGAGGGATGAAAGTGGACTCTTTCTCCTTGCCTCTAACTGCCTCACACCCTGTCTTTTGAGAGACACAAATGCTCTCTCTCTCTCACAGACAGACACACACACACACATATATATATATATATATATATATATATGTGTGTGTGTGTGTCTGAGTCTATTCGTCTAAAGTTGACACAGAGACAGTCCTGTCCTTTATATGAGAAGAATGTCCTATTTAATGGCATACTTATGTCCTAAGATGTGAAGGTTACCTGCTGAAGCCTCAAAGAAACAAGAAAGCCTCAACCCAGAGCCACAATAAGGTCTTTCTCCCGATATGCTACTTGGATATGGCCACTTAACTGGCATTTCACTGGCCAAATTTGGGTCAGACAGGGGGAATAGAGGAAAGATTTCCCTCTACTAACTTTTCCCTTCCACTGGGTCTCTATACCCTCCACTTTCTCTCGCATTAAACGGTCATAACGGCAAGTGTTTGGATAGTTTGAAGGACAAAAGGGGTGCTTTTAAGTGCAGCAGAGATGATTTATTCATTGCTTTAAGCTCCATTGTATCAGAGGCCCTACAGCAGGAGGTAGGGGCATGTTAGATCGGCACTTAAATTGTCTGGCAGAGGAATAGGCGGGAGTAATACACTCGCTCCTCTACTCTCTGTTTATCTTGTCCTCTTACCCTGTCATGCCAGTGTTCTTTCGATGGCGCATGTACGGTATGAACATTGATGTTGATGTAAGGACAAAAGCATGTAAGTGGAGATTTCCATACTGTACTTCTTCATTAATTTAGCTTTTAGGTCCAGGGGTTCTCACTTTCCTGGTTCTCCTATCGAATTCCACAGTTCCTTTGCTATCATTACTGTTTTAATTCACCCTTACTCTTTGCATACTACAAGAAGGATTAACATGAAGGCTGTTAATTATTTATCTAGACTACAAAAAATCATACATAATAAAGTACTCTATCTATCTATCTATCTATCTATCTATCTATCTATCTATCTATCTATCTATCTATCTATCTATCTATCTATCTATCTATCTATCCATCCATCCATTGATGCTATAATATGAATAATAAGTCTACTTGTGCTTAGGTGGTTCTAAGTGGCAGGTGAGGTCTGTACTTCTTGTCCCTTCAGTAGTGAGGAGCAGATGGACAGACAGACAGACAGACAGACAGACGGATGGGCCTTACTGACTGACAATTGGTTATGGACAAACTCGTCCTACGCTTTTCCTTTGGGAGGGAAGGGTTGCTGTAGTAGCAGAGAACAGCTGAAATACATTAAGAATTCAGTGACAAAGCAGGAGAACCCATGCTGCTAAGGGCTGGGCTGTCAGATCCACCCACTTTATACTGTAACAGCTAAACACTAAGTTCATGACATGATGCCACTGTTGTTGTATAAATAACAAAGGTAAAGTTTGACCCCCTTTCTCCAGAAGACTATGGGTCTGGTTATAGCCTCCAATATTGAGTACAACTATTATATTTGCAATATTTATGTAGTATTTAATGTTATTATAGAATGACTGTATTGTTTTGTTCCTGCAACCCCCACCCAGAGATATAGAATGCTACTCCAGTAAAACGAATGTATATAAAAAGTATGTCATCTAATTTTATTCTGAGGAAGTGCATTTGTGGCCTAATGGTTGAGGTGCACACTGCATAACCACAACGCTCCTGGTTCCACTCCAGCAAGGGACTTTGCTGCATGTCATACCTCTCTTTCTATCCCGGTTTTGATTTGATTTGACAGAAACTGTTTTTTTTTTTAATTAGCTCACACAGAGCTAAAGTTGATCTAAACTTGTACAAATTCCCTGACGCCTAACCCTTCAACTGCTCAAGAAACCCAATTTTTAGTCCCAGAAAATATGGCCCCTGCACAAAAAAAAACAAAAAACATCTTGCCTGTGTTCATGTGCATGAATCAAACAGTCCTGTGGAGACATGCAGTTTTTCCCTGTGTAAGTGGCAGAGCATCTGAAGACAGCTGCGGGAACATCTGCTTGCACTTTGTCACTCATGCATCAAGTGTTTCCGGTTCAATCTGGGCTAATGGTCGAGAGAGACGGGCAAAGTCACAGTGTCAGCGCACCCAAGCTGCCAGCGACAGTTTCAGTAATTGCGGTGGAAGGTAGTCGGTGACACTCCTCTTTGTTGCTGTTCTTCAACTACGTCATTGTGACACTTCTGTTCATCTGTTACAGTCAGTGCTCCGTCTGTCCATGAATGTAAAAGGTTGCAGATTAGGTTCAGACAACAAATGTCCACGTTTTTGTCATGCAATTTGTGTGTGATCATGCAATCAAGAGTCAGCTCAACCAATCAAGAACCCAATCAGGCTCAGGTGAGTGGCACCGACTGATCCTCACAGTGAGAGAATTCTCCTCTGTGCCACTCTTATACTGTATTATATTACTGTTTTTAATTGGACTGAATTACAAAATTTGCCCATTATATCTTTTTCTTTGTTATCAACACAAAAGGTGTGTGGCTTCTTTTCTCTTAAATATTCAACCAAGGCACAGACTGATGCTGCATACTGTGTAGGGAATGAAAACTTCAGCATGGTGGAGAGGCAAGAAGAAAACTCCAATCAGCCGACCATAACAGCACACACAGAGTACAAATGCAAACCAAAAACCTGGTGCGGTAGTAATAGGGCAGCAAGTTACTGAAGGTCATAGGACAGACAGAGTGAGAAGGACGGAGGGAGAGCACTATTAGCCTAGAGTGACAGAAGGAGGAGGGTTAGCTACTCGCCAATTTATCAATTTGCTGTGAATGATTTTGCATGAATTTGTGTGATGACTCATGATAAGCCGTGATTGATTTTCTCTGCAGCCAAAAGCTTGTAATTAGTTAGTGAACTTGGAGAAAAAATTGTTGAAAAAAAAAACCCCATAAATACCTACCATATGGATGACTTTCTTATAAAGGTTAAAGTAGTTTGTTGTTTGTGTCACTTTATCTTCCCTTCTAAAGTGTTTCTGCTCCTCATCTTGAAAGCTCTTCTATTCAGGGTTATAACAAATATATCCTGAATGGACGAGCTTATTAGAACGTACTCAATATTAATATGTGTCTGGCCAGTCATGCTGATAATGTTGTCCTCATTGTGGTGGGAGGGAAAGCTGGAGTGGGTGTGTCATTAGTAGTAAGCTGATCCAGAGTGAGGGAGCAGTAGTCTCCCTTGCCTCGCTCATGTCTGACAGCAGGAAGATTAGTATGAAGGATGTTCTTCATTTGTTAAGTGCTGATACTAATCCCATCTATCCACGTTATGAAGTGACGCGCTGTCTTCATATGGCCTGGACAGCGTCTCCAAGATCAACGCTGACAGAAATTAAAACCAGAACCTGCTGCCCTCATACAGCCATCAGTTATTCATGTCTGTGTGGTGCCTGCTGCTAAAAGAAAACCATTGTTTGGCTTGGGGCACAAGGATAGAGACATAACACAGGGTTTAACGAGAGACCGAGTAACTTTTGAAGGAAGAAATGGGATATTTTTCTCCTTAAAGGGCTTATTTTAAAAGCATCCTTACCCAATTCAATACACTTTGCACATAGTAACTGGACATCTGTGATGTATGTGCCAGCCAGGGCAATATCAAACTCTCTAAGGCTCTTTGCCTATGTGTCACCCATTACAAGCATGAAACATACAACTTAGCAGATATTACACCTTAGATAAAGGACATTACTGGGTCAGTTTGCAGATACAGGGATTCTTCTCCCCTTGTTCTAGTGTTATGCTTTGGTTCAAAATGAACTATTATAGTGTTATGTTACCTGTGGCCACAGTGGTTGCCGTTGAGCAAAAGTCTTTTCCTGTTTGGTTTTGGGTTTTCCAATTTCAGCATAATGGATAGGGCAGTAGCATATAATGCATTGTACCTCTGAAACACTTAGTTAGCAGAAAATTACATTTGCAGTCTCCCCAGTGTGAGAAATATTATTGTGAATTGACAACTTTTGGCTGTTTAAGTGTTAGCACAAACCAAATGTGATATAAATTCTAACGACATCAATTTGGGCTACCATGATTGAACACTTACATTTATCAAGTTAATTGATGAAAAAAAAAAAAGAGAGATCAAACCAAAGTCATACAATGACAAAAACAGAGAAATGCAGGAACTAAACAATGCTGTCATAATGCAAGACAAAAAAGCAGAGCATCCATTACTTCAAAATGTGCATGTTATAGTTCCGGAGGGACCATAACATTTAAGCAGCAGAGGGTGCTGGGACGTTAATGTGCCGAGTGATGGAGGTGGGTTCATAAATAGTCTTATACTCTGACACAGTGAGCTGGCTGAGGAGGTTTGCGAGGCTGTTGAACTTGGAAGCTCCTTAGTGAATGAAAGTTAAGAAAGTGGCGAGGCCCTCCTCCTCTCCGCAGCCCACACAGCCCAGGCCTTCACACCATTTTATGTAACCATAGATCTAGAAGTGCAGCGAGCAGCAGAGAAATAGAGAGGTGGCAAAGAGAGAGGTAGGAAGAGGAAAAGATGGAGTCATAGAGAAGAGAGACAAAATTATAAATAGAAAATAATGAATATTATGATGGACTCTTACTTTTCTTAACCCTGCATGGTATGATGATCTTTTTCTTTTTTTTTTAAAACGTCGAGTCATTTTCTAAAACAGCTGGGTACCGTAGTTTTCTGGAAATTTACTCAAAATTACATAAAAATTGATTTGTTTGGGACTTATTTTCAGCTGCAGACTAAACTTATTCGGTGCACTAGTACGTAATTAAAGCAGTAGGATGGTCTATGTGGGATTGTCTCAAAATAAACTGCAGCGCCCATGTTCATTGTAATAAAGTATTATGAGTTTTTAATAGCATAGACTTAAAAGCTAAAGCTAGGTTGCTTTTCCAGGGGATTTTTCAACAGTGAGAAAATATAGAATGTATTGAACAAATCTGCAGAAGCGGATGAAAAATATTTACAATTGAGTTTTAACTGAAAAGATGCGCGGATATGTGCTCGAGCATTAGATGTGACCTTCAGTATAATGTCCGTCAAATCCCCAAACACATGCAGTACATGCCCTCAAGAGATGAGCTGAGGATTTGTGAAGTCAACGGTCTGGTCACTTGAAATAATTCGCTCACACACACGCACACACACACACACACACACACACACATGGACACACATACATGCACGCACACACACACACACACAGACACGCATGACCAAACTTGCAGAGTCTAAGTGGTGCTAGGGGTGTGAGGAATGGGCTAAATGCCAGGCAACTCTCTGCCTGAGGAAATAAACTTTTCTGAGCATCGGTCTCCACTTACCTTTCAAACACTCCTAATGATTCCACCGTGGGTAAAGCGAGGTCATGTGTGGATGGGCGATAGGGGGAAGAATTGGGGATTGCTTAGAGTAGCACTGAAAGAAAACCTTTTATATGAGTGTGTTTGTGAGTGTGCGGCTTCTGAAAGGGTAAGCTCTACCAGGGAAGCTGGAAACGCTGCTCATAAATGGGGATCTGTCCATCAACAAAATAATTTTTTTTTAGTATAGTAGCCAAACTGAAATGATGTAATAAAAGAAAAAGAGACAGGAATAATAATACATTTTGTCTTCCTTTCTTGTTTGACAACAGCATTGTACTTGACTGTCATTGTGTTAAGGAGAAAAACACGATTTGACAATCCTCAAGTCTCAGCTCCATTATCATCTTTGACTCAGGCTGTGTTTTAATACAGCCTGTGTAACATATATACAGCTGTTGTGACCCACACATCTTTGTTAGTATCGGAGTTTTGATTGTGAGTCACGAATGCTGTAACGAAGCCAACAGTAATTCTTGGGGAACTGAATTGAGACCCTCAGTCAAACCATACAGTCACCTGCTAACACCTGCAGTATGTCATCTACATACAAACACAGGCACAATGAACCATCCCAAATATAGTCGGAGTTGGTATAACGTTGCTGCTCCTTCTGCCGCTGCTCTGTGAGGCGTTCCATATCTGTGTTCTCTGTTTTCTCTGCTGGTGCTACAACATTAGATAAGCATCTTCAAATTTGTCCTCCCTAAAAAAAGTCGTTCCTGAAGGCTTTGTTTTCTCTGGTGGAACACTCTGACGATGGAAGCCCAGGATGTAGAGTGTTATTATGGCCTGGGTGTGAACAGCTTTCACTGACACTGCCAACATGGTCCAAACTGAACTAAATTAGGTGTGTTTTCAGACTGCTGTTAGATATATGTACTGTAAATAAATATCTGTTCAGGTCTGCAGCAAACAGTGTTGGTGTCTGACAAGCATTAAGTTCAACTATAACAAAAATGCAAGCGATAAATAATGCAATTTTGGAAAATTAGTGAAAGGGTTTGACTCAATTATGAACGCTACATCTCTGAATGTTATTACCTTAGGGATACACTTTATGTGTATATTATACAGATCTTTATAAAAGTGCTGTATAACATTTCTAAAATGCTTTATGAGAGCAGCAACTTGGTTTCAAAGTACTTAGAGGCTGCACTGATGAGCAGATTAGAATAATGGCTACATTGAGGATCTTCATCAAAGCCTTGAATCACTCTTTGTCTTGTCCTTGGGAGACCCTCCCAGGAGCTTTGTCCCCTACAATGGGTCATGCAAGCCCCTCCGCCATGATTACGAGGTGATTTCCTGAGATTAATTGAATTACACTGTACATGGGCTGCGACAAGTCATGGACTTCTTGGCCTGGGGGGAATGATTCCTCAATTATGAATTGAAATAAGGTAACCGGAACAAATCGCAATGCCGGTTGTTCAAAACAATATTACTGTTTCATCTGTGAGAATACTGTGAATGCCGTTTTATAAATAGTTTACTACAGGTCCAAGAGGGCGAGACAGGGGGAGAGTAACTGCAAGAGCTAATACAACATCAGGCATTGCACATACAGTGCACCAAACAAAGGCAAACGTTCCTGTATAATGACATTGTCACTCACAGGATGCTGGATTTCCTGGTAGGTTGACTGCACATACAGGGGTTAATTTAATAGCAGCGTTCACTGACTGTCTTTGAGAGTGGTGAGTTGTCAGCCCTCCACGGCTCAACCTTCTAATTCACCGTAAGCTTTGTAAAGTGGTTATGAGGAGCAGGAGTCATGGTTTCCAGTGCATGGAACAGAAATATTGTCTCCACAGAGCCCTAAAAATAGGTCATGCTCTGCTCTCTGATCTACTCCGCACTGTTACATAAAATACACTCTGCTTTGTACCAAATCACAGTTTCTTTCCCTCACTCTCACTCTGGCTACAGTACACAAACAGAACCCACATGTAGCAATTACAACACATGCAGTTTGCGGCATTCATTACAAACACCTGATGAATGTGAAGAATTTAAGGCAGGCCTTGATAGAAAAAGACACCATTATGCTTTTAATGTTAGGACACGGCTTAAGTTGAGTGTCATTTTTCTAGACTCTAAAAATAGCGGGCACAGTTTGTCGGAGGTACAGTAGGTTAAATGCACTGAAATATACCATGTTCTTTTGCAAGGTTAGGCAAAACATTTTTCATTTAAGGTAATTGGATAACATCAAACATGGCTAGCCAGTGAAGATGACTCATGCTGATAGATAACAGGATCATGGTGTGAAGGGTTTCTATGGACTTTTGAAGGACCACAACAAAGGCAATGCTGTCATCAATACACCACTACACTTTAGAATGTGCTACCTCTCACAATGTCACTTGTTTTTTCGAGCCACGATGTTTTCCTGTCTTTAAGTCCAATTTTCCTTCAATGAAATAGGGCTTAGACACTATTCACAGCCATAATTGGTGATAATGCAATTGTTTGTTTTCAGATGAAAGCGGTTGAGATGAGAGGCCAGCTTAGTGCCACTCAAAAAAAGATCATTTGAACCATCCAACCTTTTCTATTGATTCCTGAGCAACATGACGCCCATTGACTATCAGCATCTGATGAAAAAACACAGTTTGATACCCCAGTGCTCAAATACAGAGGAATTTCTTGAAATACTGCTGTTGTTGTGTAATATTAAATGCTTGGTGTTGAGTATCTACAGTAGTTAAAGCAACTTTTACAAATTTGCAAGTTATTAAGGGGTCATACAGCTGCAGTAGGCAGTGAAGAGACTTTTGTGCCCCAGATCCATGTTTGGAAAATGATATTTCTCTCAAATATTTGAGATTATGTCTCTCTCTTAAAACACCCACTGATATTTAACCTCACAAACTAGAGATCAACGGTTTGACAATGGAAACAACAAAAATCCGGCTAGAACTGGGTCTCTGTAAAGTTCAAACATGAACTAACAGTAAGACTCTGGAAAAAAAAGTAAAAATATGCTGAGTATAAATGCAGAGCCATCTCTGTTGTGACAAGAAGATTAGACTAAGGCAGAATGGATAACTGCAACCACATGAATATAATATAATATATACTGTATAACTGCATTATTTATGTGGTTCATTGTGAATCATGCACCCGACGTAGGTAACATAACGGGACCCCCAGTAAACTGAGACATGTTGGTGAGTTTAAAGACCTAAAAATGATTCGTTCATATTTTAAAGATATAATTTATGAATACATATATTATGTATGATAACGTGGCATTTTCGAAAATAATGAGGCATAATCAGTAGTGCAAAAGGAAGCTATAGAATACATGTTGTCTGTGACAGTTCCCTAATCAGGTCTGTATTGGCTATGCTCCACTAGGCTGTGTAATATCCCGAATTTTCCCCTATTTTGCAAAATGTCTAAAAAGATACTGCAGGGAACAATTTAGTACAATTCATCCAAAACTGTTTAGACAAATATAATAATATCTGTAATTTCCAACCACATTTGAGGATTTATAAATATTGTCATAACACTAGATTGCCAGTAAATGTGTTGCTGTGTTATAGTCCTAAATAAAGGTGGCACATACAGATAATATATTAGGAAACAAACCTTTGTGGTATAGACAATTTCTACACAAAGATTTACATTATTTACTTTACTTTGATGCACTGCTTATACTTGCAGAACCTGGAAAACTGAAAACCAAGAAGTACGCAAAGTTTTGAAAAAACATTTATGTGTAATTCAAGAAGATATGATTTGTATTAGTAATGCATGTTGAGAATTAATGCTGTATGCTTTGTATATGTATATTTTATGTTAATAACTGCGAGTTTTAACTTTTGTTCACAAGCAGCATTTTAGCCTATAACCTGCAATGATACTGTATATGAAATGCTTTTAACTTTAAAGTTTGTTCACATTAAAACATAGCTTGCATATAAATTCCTCGACACTTACATGTGTTTGTGTAAGGGTGTGCTAATTTTTCAAGTCTCGGTTGTTTTTGCTTTTGTTTTAAACTTACCAAAGCTTTGTACCAGGTCTGTGTTGTTTTTTTCTTGGCAGCTACATGGCAGAGAAGATCTCTGACCTAAATTTTGCTTTAAAATTGCACAGTGCTGTGTGTGGTATATATATTTGTTTCAATCCCTCAATGTGTGCAAAGTTGAATAAATTTGGCCTTTTCAGAATAAAGCCTTGAGTATTTTAAACCTACAAACTCATTAATACGTTTCAAGGATTTATGAATCACACACGCACGAAATAAAAAAGAACCAAGGCTGATAGATTTTTATGACAGGACTCATGTCATTCCTACATTAGATAAGCGCAGTATCTCCACTTTTTTACATGTTGTCCTGTTGATCCAGAGGCAGCAGAATGCAGCAATTGAAGCATCAGTTGAATGGTACCCACCCCAACCTCCCTAAACCTTTCCATACCCACCCCAGGCAACCCCTCCCCTCACCACGTCTCCTCCTCACTTCTCACCGCAGGTTCGATTAACAGCATCTGCTTTGTTCTGACTCCCTGGGGCTAGTGCTATTGCGAGGTGTGTTTGTGTGTGTGTGTGTGTGTGTGAAAGAGAGTGAGTGGAGTGCAATGCAAGCATAGAATAGAGAGACTTTGAAGGGGGGGGGGCTGCCAGAAATGGATAACATGGGAATATCGAGGGACAAAATAAACCTGTGCTGTTGAGGTTTGATTACTCAGAATAGGGAGGGGTTTCAAGAAAGGATGACAGCACTGCATTGAGACGAGGGTATAAAGATTAAAGGATGTGAGGAGGGGGATGCATTCATGACAGCCAGTCACCTCCTGCATGTTATTTGTGCCTTTTCTACAGGTTAAAGAGCATCACAAATACAATAACATATTCAGTATTAATGCATGTGTCGTGCTGTTCTGAAGATCCTAAGAATTTGTACATAATGTTTAATGTGCAACAGCTGACATGTAAATACACATCTTGTACCAGTATGTGTGTGTGTTTGTGTGTGTGTGTGTGTGTGTGTGTGGCTGATGTAATAACTTGTAAGAGTATGTGTTGTTTACTGGTAATATTCCTCAAACACTATCTGCATAGGGCATTTCATTGGCAGGATATGCTCATAGAGTACTTTTTACTATTACTTGCTGTTGCAGAGATTTTCCCATCGAGAGATGCCTTGAACGAATCCCTCAGAGTTCAATACAGCTGCATGGTGCATGCATGTCTTCCTAAACATATTTAATCGTTTGCGTTAGCTTATGCATACGTGTGTAGTGTAGTACAATAGAGCCAGGCACTAGAGTAAATCATGCCATGTTTGACCGCCTGCAGATTGAGAATCACAGAGAATCACTGAATTTAGTGTAAACAATGGTCTTTTGCCGTAACTTCAGTTCTTACAGAGAAGTGAGTAAGACAGATCCGAAAGAGAAATAAATAGTTCTGCATTAATTGGGCTGAAATATTATGGTGCGGTGTGGAGTGTACTGTACGTGCACTGGTGTGCGCTCATGTCTTTATTCATTTCAAATCATTTGTCATTTATTGTTTTCATCTCTTCCTGTCATAAGATTCTGAAGAGGGGAGGGCTCTGTTCTGACTGTGTTCAACAGAGGAATAATAGAAACATGCTTTGAGGTACACAAAAACACGCACACCCACACCCACGCATACACGTGCGCGCACGCACGTACACACAAACAGTAATTTCTTCCTTGTGTCCATCAAAACGTTGTGTGCCCTGTGTGAATCCCAGGGACACGTGATTAATAACCCGTGTTCTTCATAACCGCCTCATGCTAGTCAATATGTTCCATATTAGAATAAATGGGTGTCAGGGCACATTTGGTATCAAGACCATTCCTCAGGCCGGATCTCATTAATTTGCTCCCCACCCACAACACACACGGGGACGCATGGACCCCCACCACACTCAAACCAAAGCAGAAGCGTCCACGGATAGTGTATGTTCCGGCGGACAGTCGCACGGACTGCGGAGACAAGTGCGGACACAAAGGCGGACGTCCAAACACATCCACACTCACAGCACTTTTCATCACTCAAGACAAATCATGTTACTCTGCTGTTTGCCCTTGGAGACTGTCATGTTGAATCCCGAGAGGAACCGGTTTAACAACAAATACATGGTGTTTACACGCAAACTGGCCCCAGCAAGAAAACCTTAATACTACATGCAGTACGCTATGCAACATATTTCACATGTCAACATAAAATTTCTTTTCACAATTAGCATTTTACTGTCTGTGGTGATTTGGTTCTTAGGCTCGGGAGTTGGTATGTCATGACACGAGACCGATCCAGCATGTAAGTCATGATGGCGCCGGTCCTCATTGCACTCACGATTTTCTCTGCTTCGTTACGTTGCTGCACTTTGCTGACCTCCAGGAAAATGATCCTGCCAGCGTTACACAGAGCCATGTAACAGCATAATTGTATTATTATTGTGTTACTATACACATGTAAACCCGCTGCATCCGGAGAAATGGCTCCTTTGCCTCGTTTCTGTTGTCCTTTCTTCTGTGATGCTTTCTATCCTCTCTGCTGTACATGGGGGTGACTGTATGTTGATCTTAGAGTAATAGTAAGCAGAGAGATTTATTAACACTAAGATTTATTTACAGCAGTAATGCTTACAAGGCTATAATAATATATGGGTCATCATTATGGACAGTGTATTCACATATTTCACTACATGTGTAATTAATATAACCATTAGAGATCTGGGATATTGACATATAAAGTACTGACACAGACACTGACTTTAGTGTCAGTAAAGGATTTCTTTGTCTGATCAGACTGCAGGGCCTCGAGTTAGGAAAGTATTATTAAAGAAAGGGTTGTGACATGATGTATTACTATGGCCATGTCTTAATATGATCGTCTGTGCTACTTGGGTTGAAGTCTTATAGCGAAGCGTCATCCAGCGCTGTTGATATTTAGAGAGGGTTGTGATTTTCTCGAAGCAAAAGTTTTTCAAACGTCAAAGCTGCAAATTGAGTGAGAGAATTACACAAGGATGTCTCCGTTGTAGTAAACCATCCATCCTGTTATCAACATCACAGCTGACCATCAACTACTCATGATTGCACATCAAGTTAGCATCATCGTGGAAGCGTTCGTCATTCCGATCGGCTGGTTGGTGGTTTGAAAAGACATATCGACTCCTGAGCCTTCTAATATCTACCGTTCCAGGGGTAAAAGTCCCATTCACCTTTCCCGCAGACAGAGTTACATGACTCACAGTTGGAGCCCTACTATGGTTTGGATCAGCATGAAACTCTTCTGGCTGAATCATCAGTTAAATTGATTAACAACTGTGTCCCAAAGATCTAAGGTACAAGCCTGTGTACATAAAGTATTAGGGGAAGAAGTAAACTATGATTCCCGGGGTGCATTTCAGCAGGGAATATCCAGTCACCGAGCTTTAAATTCTGTCCTTTAAATTGCTAACAGTGGACGAGAGCTAGTGAATCATCAGTTTTAATTGAATTCAGCAGCTATGGCACCATGTTTTATTAACAACTGCGAGGATGGAGCCTCTTGAATGTCTCCACTGAGCCGAGTCCTGCCTCTCACCGGCTTCTTGTCCATAGCAATGGTGCCCGAGGCTCATTGGAATTGTAGCATTTAGACCTGTTTGCTTTGCCAAAATGACACAGCAAACATGGGTTCTCAGAATCACAGCTAAAATAATTAAAACTGGTGGCAATAAGCCTAAACCTATCGGGTCTTTACTTTATCCAGGAGAGTCATGTGTTTAATGTCAAGTGAAATGAAAGATGCTGTTTAAAGAAGAAACTAAAATGGGAATACAGAATGGGGAAGATGATTTTTCAACCAGCGAACGCTCCCATTTCACAATTACATTGCCCCAGCCAAGTAAGTCTGTGCAGCTCTTCTTTGCCACAAAATGATGTTAGAATATTTTTTAGTCAAATTGTTCCACCCAAACGATGACTTGACACTCTCTTTGCAAACTGTGGCTGGTCCTTGTCTGAAACTACTGGAGACTGGAAGGCTGCAGGTCTGTGCAAAAGACAGAACAGAGGTGTGTTACCTCTCCTGTATTTTCACTTAAAAGGTTTCAATGTACGTGGCAGATCTGAGCACACAATGTGCGAGTATAAAACAAAGAACTGAACAGAAATCTTGTGGCTTGAGCCATAGTTTCAGTAAAGTACATATGTCAAATCTACAGAAGTGGAACAGACTGTACATGGTTTCAACACTAGGTCACTGTTGAGATTATAGCATCAGTGTTGTAAAAACAATATTCTGACAGCATTAATGTTTTTCTTATATTTAGCTTTACTGTCTGACTGTATTCAGTGTAATTACCAGATCAAGCACAGGTCATTTAAAACAAGAGTATATATATATATATATATATATATATATATATATATATATATATATATATATATATATTCATTTATTTATTTTTTGTCTTTGTCTATGTTTAAAAAATCATTACTTTCGATTTTGTTGGCCTGTAGCACAACACAATGATCTCTCTCAGTCACCCCTAAAGCAGAGAGATCCGCGGCACGGTGTAGCCTCTTTTGTTGGTACACGGCCTTTACATAACTTAATGTACAGCCTACATTTGGATCGGCTGATTCATTCAACTCATTTACATTCTCTCAGTGACCTTTCCCGCTCTCTCCGATCCCACGCATTCCTAAATACAGGATGCTGTGTCCACACATACGTAGGACAAAAGCAGAGGAGAGAGGGGGAGGCGCTGAAGTCTCACTCGGGAGCGTGCACGCGCCTTTCCCCGGGAAGGCGATTGCGCACACGTGCTGATGCTGCACATCAAGACAGCCATTTTCTGCTCATTTGTCAAAGCAGCGCTAATCACTTTCATAGAGCTTATAGCGTCTCATTTTAAAGCACATTTCAGAGGGTGTACATGCATCCGTGTGAGTGTCTGGGGCATCATTCCTATGCACAACCAGATGTGTTGCATGCTCCATATGGGTTTTGTCACTCCTGAGCCAGTCTGGCAGGGCCTTGTCATGGTCTGACATTTTGTGCAGATAGAGGGAGTAATCTCTGTTTGTGTAGGAGTGGATAAGTTCCAAAAAGTGTTTTTCCTCTTCAGCTATAATTGCGGGGTGAATTGAGGCTGGTAAGCCATTTCAGGTGATGTGCTTTTCTTTTCCGTTTCTTTTCCCCCCCAATGTTATATTTTAATATTTCCTTCTTACCTTGGCTTCTCCCTCTCATGCCTGTATGATCTTTTGACACACCAAGTCATTTCTTTATTCTTCCTTTTGTGTCCTTGCTCTCTGAACATACCATCTTCCCTCTCTGTGTTCTCTCTCTTCACATTCCACCCTTTTTTTTTTTTCTCCAAAGCTACTCAGCTGAATCCTTTCCATTAGAGACTGTGAGAGGGAGATTAGTGTTGTATCACTGTGTATGTGTGTGTGTCTTCGGGGGTGCAGGCCCAGGAGAAAGGATTTCCAAGGCTTTCTTAGTAGCAGTAAGACGACAACCAGGAAAAACCATCATTGTCTAGAGGGGTTTGAGGGGGATGTGGAGAAGCCAGGAGATGCTTTATTTGTATCTAATATGGCTGCACCCATTTCATATTGGCTCTATCATACTGTGTAATGTCCCTCATATATACTGTATGATCATGTTCTGTAGTAATCAGGCTTGACTGCTCTGCTTCTGCCCAGTTGAGTAAACCAATATACTTTATGTGTGCAAAGGAAAGCAGACACAAGTGCACATGTACACAGAAACACGAGACACAAACACACGCATGTTAATCCACAGGACCAAAAGCCTTTGCATAAACACAGACACACACAGGCACATGCACGCGCGCACACGCGCCCACAAAAGATACTGCATCTGCAGGGGCCATCAGCCATGAGACAAGTGTGTTGCTTAGAGACCAAGAGGTCATCCCAACAACAGAGATCACACAAACCAGGTGTGACATCTGTTCCAGTGTGGTGGCCACAGCCAGCACTGGAGCACTGCCTGCTCGGAGCATGCAAATGTAGAGCACCCTATGGCTGCTCAGGAAAAGGCAGTTGACAGTAAATATATTTTGGAGGAACCATAGGGCCTTTTTGTCCTGCTCTGCTGGCAGTATAAAATCACTGGCAAATCACCCAACAAAATAAAATAGGTCTCGCTCCACCTGCGAATGTTTCTCCGCATTTTGTCACATACTAAGCCGGGGACTAGTTTAAAATCTCCAGGTAACCAAGAATGAATGAGGATGCCTCGTTCTGTGGGTGAAAAAGGAGCTTTGTTTCCATTAAAATGTTGCGCAAGAAAATGTCCGAATCTTTTTGCTGAACCAAGTGCAAATCAAAGCGTTGCCATCTACTATCCTTATGCAAATATATTCAAAACAATATAAAGCACTGGTAACTGGTACTGTACATCACTTCATTTCATTGCTGCTTACCATCTAAGATGGTGGGTTTTTTCTCCCAATAAACAGATTTTTCCCTTCTGATTCTCAAGGCTGTCGCTACATCCCTTTGAATGGCAGCATGACGTAAAATGGTTTGTCCACATTGGCAAAGCAGAAGGCACCGCAGAGTCAGGGCATATTCAAAAGGTCTGTCTTCATCAACCTTTACCGCATCATTTTCTCTTTTCAGTCTCTTTTTCACCTCAGGCATAAAAACTTTTTCCTTTAGTTCATTCCCATGCATATTGTTTCACACACAAACTGAAAATGTGCACAAAAACAGGTAAATACAAACATGCTAATGTCCCTGTAAGGTTGGAATGCACATTGCACACTGGAGAGCAAAATGGAAATTGCTTGTTGGATAAAATAGGACGAGGAAGCTTTGCTATTTTTTTCTACTCTTGGTAAAATTTTCAGAGGTAATGTGTTGTTACCAAAGGTAAATTTTCAGAGGTAATGTGATGTTACCTAGTGACTCTTTGAAGTGCTTATTTCAAGGCATCTCATTTTGTCAGGCACGTTTAAGCTGAACATTACAGTTAGCATGTTGTGTTGGCAAGCCATTTTCGCATTCGATGTGAAGTACGGCTACGGCTGACAGGAATTTCACCGTTAGTGTCGTTAAGTGTCGCACCGGTCGAGATTTTGAAATTGTGCCGGTGTTTCAGCGGATCACCAGGGTGATTAACGTTCATCTTCCAGTAAACATGAATGTCAGTAGTAGGTGTAACGGCATTCAGCCGTACATGTTGAGATATTTCACTCTGGACAAAAATTTGAGGCCGACAGCCCGACGCTGCCGCCGTTTGAGCCATGATGCTAACGTAGCCATTAACGGGGAATATCCACTTCCCTTTTGCTCACGAGGGTTTTCCTTATGGGAATGCTCGAAGGACCTTGATCCTCGATCACCAAAGTTAGGCAAATAGCAGTTACATCTTATATCTGCATTTAGCATCTGTTTGAGCTGGTGAATTGGCACGCTCACTGAAGCATTTGAAAGACATCCATCTGTGGATGTGCCACTCCAGAGCGATGGAGTGTGACTGCGGTGACAAACGTGCTGTCATCCAATTTCCCACACACAAACAAATTCAAGACAGACAGACACACGCACACATACACAGATGTGCCTTCCTCCCCTCACTCTTCCTTTTCTGTTCCGTCATTCTCTCGGTCTTAATTTCTGACATAATTCTTGACAGCAATGCAGCGAAGCAGACTGAGTGCTGAGATAAAGACATCTATTTCAACTGCTCTCAGCTTTCATAAAATTTAAAGGGCTGCAAGTCTACATTGTGTCAGAAAGCCAACACATTATATGACAGTAGTAGATATACAAATAATACTGGACATAACAGTTATAAACATACTATATATATATATTTTTTAATGGGGGTTTAAAGTCCTTTTCTTAGCTGTAATGCAAATATTCACTTCAAACTAATGCAGTGCTGATAGTACAAGTTCTGTAGCAATTACTACAGAAACCTGGTAATTGCGACTTATTGATTCAGTAGAGGCCTCTAATTTCTGAGGCTTTAGAGGGAAGTTCTTCTCAACCCTCAGCTTTTCCAGCTTAAAAAGCTCAGTATATATTTAAGCAGATGATTGCCGCTCCTCTTCTCTACCCATCCAACCATTTGTAATATATTTCTCTTTTGTGCATTTGTCTTTGAACCTCCTGTGAAATATCACACGTGCTTTGAAAAGTTAAGCGCTTTTTTTTTTTTTTTTTTTTTTTTTTTTTTTCTTTTTTTCTTTTAGACGAGTCAGGCAGTCGGGTTTATATACTGTACATTTATATACAGTACAACTGAAATTCACCCTTCAGTTAAATTCCATCCTTAAAAGAAATTCCTGTAGATTTGTTCTTGCACAGTGCAGAGAGTTCACAAAAGCAAGGTCAGAGAACAAGGGGTGACTCATTCATATAGTCGAGGGTTTACCTTACGCTACTGTGTCAGGCTGAATTGGGCATCACTGTAGACTATGAATGGGGTCAGGACACAGCGAGGGAAGAAATGGATGAATCAATTCTTAATGGCTGTATTACCACAAAGAAGTCAATCTGACAAAGCAACAAGGCAAAACTATTGTTATTCAGCTCTGTGAGGTTGTACTTAGGCATAGCAGTGCTTGGGGTTGAATGCTAACACCATCACGCCCACAAAAATGATATAAATGTCAGCACAACATTATTGAAATTTCAATTTCATAGTGAATATTTGAATCAACTGTTTTTGAGACGTTTTAACTAAACAAAAAGGGCAAAACTTAAGGGAACACCAAAGTGATAAGGACTCATCCAATCAGAAGACATGGAGCATCATTACCTTTCATTTGGAGTCATGTTTCTAGATACCTCACGTACATAACTTCAATATTCACTCTTCTTTTAGCTGTTAGCTGTTAGCTGCTCTCCACCAAATGTAATGAATAACACTGTCACTCCAAGCTGCTTGAGCTTCTTCACTTGCTAGGTTCTAAGTACAAGCACAGTAGGTTTAATGAAAGTTTTTTACTGCTTCCGCAGGATTTCATGAGACCGAACCAGACTGGAAAACAATTGGTTCAAAAAGGTTTAAAATTTCTATTGAGGTGCAGATTTCGGGTTTAGTTTGCTGCAAGCCACCTTTCACTATACACAGAATCATTTTAATCAATGATATCAAAAATATTTATCATATATTTACCCTGTTTTAGCTTTAAATATGTATATGGGCTGATGCCAGCCAGAATATTCTGAAATAAATTTCTAGGAGCCCCAAGTACATAATATAAGCCTAATGATAACCAGCGGAGACAGATAACGCCATGGTTCAGATAGCGAAACGAATATGTTTCTGCATCAGAAACCGCAAAGTTAGCCAAAGATTGATGAGTTGATAATCTTCTGGCCATTCTCTATTGTCTTCCTCTGGCAGGCCGTATATTCCAGACTCCCTTTGGGCCGCTGGGAGGTTTCAGAAGATTTAGATGAAAAGCCAAGCTGTTGGAAACACCTCACACTCACACTCCCACTGGGTGCTCCATCAACATCAACACTAATCTATATGCGATTCATCAAATTACCTGAGGTGGTTCTTTCTTTAGAAGATACGCTCAGCAGTCAGACATAGAACGAATAAAATACTGTGATATTGGATCTGAAATTGGTAGTGGTTTAGCAGTGGCCTGCGGTGACGAATAGGCAAGCCGAGCCAAAGAACCAACTACATCCCACCCAACCGCCCCTTGGCGACCCACTCTCTGTTAATAAATGTAGCGCCTGGTTCATTCAAAAAACATATTTCATGTGAACATAATCTAACCAGCGAGTACATCTCCCACAAAAGGTTTCACCGGCAAGAAAAATGGACCAGACTAAAACGTACCCTTTCATGACAGTAGTAGTAGCAAATCTCTGTGCTCTGCCTGGGTACTTTTCCTTTCCTTCACACCTCTACACCTTGATCACCAGGAGGGAGAAGATCTTAATACGATAACTAAAAAGCAGAGAATTATAGACGTAACATAGATGTAACATGTTTAACTTTGACTATGTAAACTGAATAAATATGAAACATCTTGTTGAGGTCCCCTCTCGCTGCCCCTAATCTTCTCCATGAAAGCTTTCCTCTCAAAAGGAGTTATTAAAAGCTGCTCCTAGTCACCACACTTGTTGACCAACATAATTGGAAAGACAACTTGTACCGACTTTAAGTTGATGAATCATGGTGTAATTTGTTTCTTTACTTTCTATGGCTACCTCTTAACGCTGGGGAAGAAAAGTGTTGAAGTTATCTTTCTATTGTGCAACTACAGTTTCCACATGCAGCTGTGCATGTGTAGGATAACGTGTGAGAGATAACAACTGATCTCAGCGGGCAGCTTAACAGGCACGCTCTGTAGCTAGCTACAGCTAGTGGCTCGTCAAAGATTCCAGGAAAACATCAATGAGCAAAAACAACATTAAATGCAATGGCTGGCAGTCAACCCAGCCTCCTACTGCAGTAACGAAAGGGCAGTATATCACGAGATGAATGTAATCCGGCAATATCAGATTCTTTATGCGACGGAACGGCGTTCTGAGATGTAAGGAGAGATATCGCTTCCACTTAAGGATCGTTCTAAATGATGACTTTTTAGATTTAACCGGTCAAGCACGGCTTGCCTTTATCCCGAGGGCACGCCACTGATGTTAAGTCATTTCACGGAAAAGAGGCTTGAGCCTTGAGCCTTTAAACGAGCTGCAACAGAGTGGAATTCACACTAAAACTTACCCACAAAATTAAAAATAAAAGTAAGATGACTTTTATTCCGTCCACAGATATATGTCCGGGTGTTTTGACAACCAACTCCCAAGACATAGTCTGATTTACTTTATACTGTGCGCAGAACTCCATCCATAAAATCCATCCGAGTCTGCGTCCTCCTAATACAGCTCTAGGTTTACAATTGCTGTGCAGCTGGTTTAAGAAAAAGATAAAACTACTACACCAGCAAACAATCGTTAATTTCCTTGTAACATTTCCTGCTCCATAGATCTTGTAATGCCAGTCATCGGCCACGCTGAAGGTTAGGTATTGGTCTGATTGGAATCTGTCCCTGTCATACTGGGCTCCACAATCCTGTCATACTCTGACTAATGGGTTTGTGCCTGCTGTCACTTAAGTTTTATGGGCAGTATTGGCAGGGTACTTTTTCACACATTTAGAGCCATTTTAGGGCCTCCTCTCGTCCTGTCTCTCCCTCCCCTCAGCTCGGTCCTTTTCTACCAGCATGAATCAGCATCCTGCTCTCTTTTACTGACATACACAGTGATGCATGATGGGGAGAGGATAAGGGAGATGAAGAGGTAACCCTGCTGTCTACAACTTGCCCGCCACTGTCCGCAATCCCTACTCTGCCTCCACAGTCTCAGCGTTTGACCTTTTTCTTTCCTGTAAAGCTTGTGCATAGCTGTGTAAAGCAGGGATGCTGAAACAGTTACGCTGTTGTGTGTGTGTGTGTGTCTAGGCTTGTACATGCACTGCGAAAGCCCACTCGGCTCTGACCTGACCGGTTTGGCTTTAACTGCTTTATAAATCTGAGCAGCACTTTAATGGGTTGCTCACTCCCGGTGCTCCTGAGACACATCACGTCAAGGCACAGCGCTGGTCTCCGTGCTGACGGCACACGGCGTCATCCAACAGCACCGACAGAGTTCGCAGTTTCATCCCTCAGCTTCGCCAAACCTGTGTGATGGCGGGACATCCCAGTTCCTTTCCTCCCTGTGCATTGCAATTGTGAGAAAACTGCCCCAGTAGCAGAATATTAAGGGGCAATTACACTTGCACTGTAGAGATTTAGTGATAGGGTTAGCAGCCATTTTAATAACATTAAAATAAGGATCCAACCTTCCCTACTAACGGAGAATAATAAAAAAAAATACTCCATGCAACAACAACTAATGGAGCTATCAGACAGATCTATAGAAGCTGTAATTTACCATCAATTCAAGAGTTCCATTTATCACATAGAGACACTACATTAAGGCTTAACGTTTCTATTTTCTGCACGTCCCTGGATATGCAGTATATGTCATTATGCTGCACTTAAAATAAACCACTTTGTTAATACACACAGTTTGTTACTTCCCACCTCTGAATATTGATTACTCTCTGTCATTGTCACACTGGAGCTTAAGCAACAGTTGTCTCAATATGAAAACACTATCATCCAACTATGGCTATGATGATAATAATAATACATTTTATTTATAGAGCAATTTTCAGGGTACTCAAAGTCACTTCACACAATCCTAGATAACTAAAAACCACTAAAAGCACAAGGTAGCAAAGGACAATAAATCAAATGATAAAAGTAACTTCTTGAACAGAGACAGATTATTTCTGTCATGATGTGTTTGGGAGAGAGAGTCCCTGAGGGAGGGAGGGAGCAGCAATGGAGAGGGCCTTTCAGCCCAGGTCCAGTGCTTTGTCCTGGGTAGTGGGGACAGTAGGTAAGCATCAGATAAACAGAGGCTGCAGGTGGTGGTCGAGAAGGTCATTGAGGCAGGAGGGGGCCTGGTTATCGGGGGTGGGGGCTTAAGAAAAGCAACTTCAAATGAATCCATATGCTACAAAAGAACTGGTGAAAGCAAAAGTGTTTATAGCTGGTCCACATGGTCACAGTCAAAAGTGGGGTGAAAAAAAAGCTGGCTGGTCATGAAAAGGGGCCAGATGCAATATTGTTTAAACACGGAGCTGACAGCACACATTTTCAGACAGTCTCCCCTGGAAGGCACGGTGTCTGCAGTCACTGGTTCATGTAAGAAGTCACAGTTCAAATAAAAGTATATAGAAAATTCCGAGTTTCAAACTCTGTTTACTTTCTCACCTTTGCACAGCTGAACAATCAAGGCATGAAGTGGGTGTGAATGTGAATGAGGAGGGTTTAAGAACTGTTAGAATATCGAACACACTGTTCTGATGAAGTGGCCTATACTGACGCCTCAAGGCTCAGAGTTTTCAGTCTTTACAGATTATCATCAGAGACAACCAGACCGGTTTAAACCAGTCTTCAAGTTTCCACTGCCTGTCACTGCCACTGTAATATTCCCAAGTATGTTTGCCTGTTTAATATTAAAAGTAAATATAGATAAACTGCTAGTTTTAAAAATCTACCATAAAGAACCCCAGCTGTAAGTCAGAGGCCCTTTGAGCTTTGAACTGAAATGAATACGACTCACCTAACGGATGAGAGTCATTTCAGAGGTTAACGTCATGAGATAAGGTCAAGAGAAGACTGGGAGCAGGTAGTCACCCGGCAACAGACGGAGTACGCTCCCAGCGGCAAACAAGATGTTCACTTATGTCTTGTCACTGATAAAAAAAAAACAAATCATGACATAACCATGACATAGGCACCGTAGGAGTAAGATAATTTAACGGAGAAAGAATTAATGGGCTGTGATGAGGAACATGGGGAGAAGTTGAGGCTGAAATAGAGAGGCAGCAAGAAAGAAAATGAGACGAGGAAGAGATTAAAGAGGTGTTTAAGCAGTAATGCAGTGCTGGGCTTGCAAAGGAAAAAAATTAAAAAAAGGCAGCGATTTTTTTCATTTTCTCTCAGAAAATACAGTATTCATATTTGGATAAACATCTCTTATTTAGTTATTTCATTCAAGAAGAAAACACACAGATACTGCGCTGATGCAATGTTTTTAGCATAGCTTTGTTATAACAATAAAACATGTCTCCGTAATACAGAATATAAAGATGCAGCGATAAAAAATAAGCCGATATATAATGGTGAGCCAGTTGTTGCGACATATATATATTGGGCCTGAGTATTGTGCAGCAGCTTCCACTCCTTCCTTTTGTTATAAGGGCAGTGGTCATCACCATGTATCGGCCATGACGGAGGTTTGAAATGCTCAATCTGCCCAGCATCACAGTGATGTAAAACCCGATGCATCGAATGGGCACGGATCATTCTGTGACCAGACAGAAAGTCAATTTTTACCGTCACTAAGCAGAAAAGGCATGGAGAGGGAGGGGGTGGATACAGAGACCCTTGCTTGTCTCTGCACACTCACCCGGGGGAGGGCCAACCACTGGGCCGCTACTACCACAGATCAATGACCTCCCCCTCTCGCGCCGTGAGCCCTTTCAGCGCAATAACTTGTCTTGAGACCACATTCTGATTCCATAACTCTAACCCTGTGTCACACAAATGTTCATTTCTTAGATATTACAGGGTGGTTAAAAATGTGCATGAGCAAGTGCATGTGAATTCACATACAAAAATGCTTTGTAACCAGAGGGAAACGAGTTTAAATCCTCAAACCAGCAGAGGTAAAAACAGCAAGGTTTTTTTCCCCTAACAGCAAATGATCAGTAAGCGCTTTTGTGTGAGGCACCGAACCCCAGTAACTCCAGTGTAACTGCTGAGCAAAAAAACACAACAAGACACAACAGATTTCAAAAAAACAACCCCCCTATCCCTAATCCTCAACAATTCTTCTGTCCTGCCAGTATGAAAAATTCTTCATCCACTACACAGTAAAGTGGATTTTTAATCCAACTTGAAATTTATCTTTTTCTACAGTTACATATCACTTTGAACAAATGAAAGAAAAAACTAAACAAAATTAAAAAAAAAAAAAAACTAAACTAAATGCAGATGAAAAACATTCAGGATAAAAGAGTCTTTGTAGATTCTGGACATGTCTTCAAGAAGAACCAGCCTGATAATTTCTCAAACTGTTGTTATTCCTCAGGAAAAGGCAGAACATCTGTGTGTATTGTGACACATTACCAAGTAAAATGGAATGTGCAGGAAGGGTCGAATTTTGAGATTGATTTTTCCCATTGTCATTCAGGGATTTAATCTCTGAAATTGAGCATGACTTAGAGCAGCGTCAGGAAAAACCACAGTGATTTACAGCCGAGGAAGTCTGAAGGAGGTTAACACATACACACTCTTTTAGACGTTTAAAAGTTTTTGCTAACGGATATTCAAATACACAACCCTGATCCATGATATTGCGCCAATAGTTTCTACAACCTATCTAAAATTTATGTATCCAATCAAATGTGATTTGTAGTGACCAGCTAACTCCTTTCATCATATAAAAGCTCACTTGACTTTGCTGGCTTATAAATAAATACATTTATGATTATTGAGGCACACTATTAATTATTATCTTATTGCAAGTTGTAATGCAGACATTAAATATATGGGATGTGCTCTGCAGCGATAAATGCAGAAGAAATCATTTTCCTCATTTATCAACTTCCTAACATCTAATGCATGTAGGGCCTTAAATGCAGAATCTCTGGTGGAGGGCTGAAGAGAAGAGCAGAGACCCAGAGAATTAATGTAGCTGAACAGAGGAGTGGTCTTATCAAACAAATAGCCAGGGGAAGAGTAATTTCTATGGAGAGCTGAGCTTTCATTCTGACTTATTGCTCAGAATTAATGCGTGGGGGTAAAGGGGTAACGATTTTACTTTTATTGAACTGACTGCCTTACAAAATTTAACAAGGTCTGAACGGAGCCTCAAGAGAAGTTGACCGATAAAGAATGAGCTTCTGTGTGGACAGTTAGAGAAAATATTAAGTGGTTCTAAGAGCAACCACACTGACAACAACAGCTCAGACACACAGCTGACTGGCACACAGAATAAACCCAACTTTTGCAGACATGTTAAGAAAAGGGATCAGCAGCATTTTCTGGGTTTGTATAATTAATATTCCAGCGGGACTCTTAGTCTAGTAATTAGGAGCAGAAACTCTACAGGACTCCATTAATGAAAAGTCATTCCCATCGCTGATGAAAGATTCATCATCTCTTACTATGTCAAGCATGTTATGTGTCTATTTGCCTTTGTTTGCCCTTTAAAAATGTCCCCTGCTCAAATACGCCGTCAGTTGGGAGCACTTATGTGCCCTTGACAGATTCCTACACAGGCCAGAAAACAGTGTCTGGACCTTGAACAGTGGGACAGAAGGGGACTAGTGGGAGCAGTGAAAAATGCCCCTTGTCATGAGACACTCAATCCTGCCTCGTTTGTGGTGACATATTAAACCCGGGGCCGGGGGCTGGGGGGGGGGTCATAAATACAGCGACTGTGTCCTTACCCAACACTGCTAACCCTTGCCCCCTCCTGTGTTCATGGTGGGAGGACAAACAACAGCAGGAGAAAGAACCCACTG
The DNA here is from genome assembly GCA_016859345.1 of Istiophorus platypterus. Taxonomy (NCBI): domain Eukaryota; kingdom Metazoa; phylum Chordata; class Actinopteri; order Istiophoriformes; family Istiophoridae; genus Istiophorus; species Istiophorus platypterus. Next base: position 9,169,091 of record CM029122.1, on the reverse strand, counting down.
TAAACTAACCGAACAAAGTTGTGATTATACTTCTAAGGCAAAGGGCAAACAGGTGTGTTCACACATAACTGATTTAATTCAGAGCCATTTCTAAAGCTTGTTTATCACAAAGTTGCAGGAAGATTTTGTAAAAGAAAAACAAAAAAACAACTTTTCATGGTGATTTATGACATAATGGATGAGTGTTAAGCGCGTTGGATGTATGAAGAGAGCTGGACACTGTACGACGAGTAAGCCAAGCTGCCAATTTCTCCCAAGTTTTGTTATTCTTCTGCCCATAGTGGAGACGAACCGTATTAAAGAGACATCTTTAAACCACAGACAGGAAGCCTCCAACTGCAAAAAAGGTCAACTATTATTTAGAACTTCACCCAACTCATCCTGTGATTTTTTTTTTTTTTTTTTTAACAAACAAGGTCAGTTATTATTTTTTATTATGATATTTTCTTTTACACTTAAAAGTTTCCCAGGGTCTAGGAAAAAAAAACTGTTTAATGTGCAAGAGTTCATCTCAGTGTAAAACATGTAGGACTGGCCAGCAGGGCAAGAAAATGAAAAAATGCTGAAAATCATGAGAGAATCGATTTAGCTTAGGAAATGTTTGGGCTCAGTATAAAAAAAATGCTCTCCTATTTACAAAAATCTAAGAATGTTATTGCCACCAGAAAGCAGAAACCACATTAATACCATCCCATATCTGAGAACATATCTAACATTCTGAAACAGTAAAACTTGCAGGAGGACCAGAGGATTACTTAATTTGGATGGGGCGCTTGCTCTTGCCTGAACGTAACTTGTTTATAGCATGCCCCATGACACACTGAATTCCACTGCACAGCTGGTAGCAGCATGGACTCTAATCCGGATTACACCAGTAAGTTTCTTCTTGCAGGTGGTGTGAAATTGTGTGATTCAAACAATTCCCAAACCATAAGATTAAGGGCCCCCGACACACCAGGCCAACTTCGAACAACTATCCCTGACAGAGACAAGCTAATGCACCGGCTCTCGTTGCCTTGCATTGTCTTTTATAGGCTATGGACCCACCACAAGAGCTTTCACTGATAAAAAAAAGCATGAAGAGTCAGCAAATGAAGAAACAACTAGTAAATGGTAAAACAGAAATGCATTTGTATATCTGCACTTTCATATGTCTGGATTTGTATCAGTGCTTGATACACACAGCAATTACTACAGTTTGGTCAAAAACCTGACACGGTACAAGAAATTCCCACAATTTTCCAGCAGGATGGGCCAGACATGACACATAACCAAATTTGCAAAGAATAGGACAAAAGCTCATATGAAATACCGGCAACTATCATTTCACTTAATTGTACCCATATGGCACTTAAAACGTAAAAATAAATATTTGTGAGGCAATATCAATAAAGACTGGACGCCCACCTATGAAATACTCCTACTGTACCATTTGTGGATGATTTTTTTTTTTTTTTTTTTGCCACTGAAAAAAAAACTAAAAAAGTAATACCTCTTCCCCGTAATGCAAATGGTCTACCCCCTCTACCGAACATGATTTAACTGAGTGGTAGCTGCTGAAAGGTGCCCAAATAAAATCGGCAAGGTGTGATATTCACTCATTGAACAGCCAAACCGACAAACAGCTGCACATCCCATTAAAAGGGCCAGATACATGCGGGGGGGAACATCAAGTTATTATTGAGCCATGTTAAATCCATGGCTGTGATTTAGCAGCCATAGGACAAAGAGCTGAGAAGACCTTTGGTTCGTTGGTGTTTGCAGGTCCTTTTTCACATGTCCAAACTTGGAAAGATACACACATGCTTCACCTACTACACATACTCGACAAATAACCTGCAAAAAAAAAAAAAAATTCATGGATACGCATACTGATTGTGTATACTGGAGGGGATGTCTCCCTCTTTGTATATTAGATACTTTCAACCCATCACTTTTGCAATTTGAGCAGGTTATTTTGTACATCTCCTTTTCACCTTACCTCACCATTAACCCTCCTCAATACACTTTTATTTTTTGCCTCCTTTCTCCTTGCATGCCATTTTCTCTGTCCCTGCTCGCACGCTCTCCATCGCCTTCACGCTGTTTGGAATCAATCGCTTCCTTTCAGGGGGCATGCTTGAGACCAAATAAAGGCAGATGGGTGCCTGTTCAAAGCGTGAGGTATCTGTCCACGGACACACTTTACGTCTCCGGAAGATGGAGATGGGTTGGGTGGAAATGAGGGGAATTCACCACAGTCACTGGTAATCCCACAGCATTTAACAGAGCCTTTCAGGGCTGGTCAGCTCTGAAAATGGGAAAAAGGATACGGACAGCTGGAGGAGAAGAAAAGCGACCCAAATGGAGGGAGTTTGCAATCTAAGAAGAAACCTCCACAGTTTATGCCCCACTTCACAGTGGCAGGTCCGCCTCCGTCACGAAGACAGACACCTGCGATTTATAAATTAAGTCTTTTATCACTTTATCACCTGAAAGGATTCCTCAAAAACCATCACAAAAATGAGAGCAAACACCGGCAATCTATAATAATCCTAAAAAGATTAACACTAATCCCATCAATATCTCAGATACCAAGTGGCCTCATCTTCTTTCAAATTCTGACCCATAACGATATGAACATGCAAAACCTGTCCTCACACCCCAAATTATGCCACTCACATTCACCTTCACATTCACATATGCCATTCACATTCAATAGGGAGTTTTTAGAGATAAAACAGGGGAAGGAGTCAGCTGTGATGACTTGACAGCCTCACGGGAGGAAGGGAAAAGCCTGTTGTGGAAAGCTTCTAAAGCACCACTCTAGGTGGGTGGGTGTCTTGTCAGTGTTTTTCAGTTCTTATTACCTTACTTATTTTCTCCCTGTTATGCTGTGTGCTTCCTCTGGTTTATAGCTGCCATGGAAGCTGCAAGCCCTCAGAAAGTGAGTTTGTGTTAATGCCTATGTTTAACCAACAGGTCCTCCGACCTAAACGACCGTACGGGTCGCTGTCCCCTACCAACCGGAACGTACGGAAACGAAACCCCACTAAAACCATGGCTACTTGCCAAATAAATTCCACAAATAGAATCAAATTTCATGTATAAAATGTTCATTTTGTCATATATCTAATAGGATCTCCCTTTTACAGTCTTAAAATAGAGTTGATTTCTGTTGTTTGTTTTTCTAGGAAACATCTAGCTAAACAGGAAGACTGCTAAAAAGGCTGGATTCTGATATTAATTTGTCTGTAAAAAGGGAGAAAAAGACCATTTTTTTTTACTAATTTGCATCATACTAGGCAATTTTATTAAAACCAACTAGTCTGCCAACCTAAACAACCATATAGGTTGTCTGTCCCTACCCTTGGACACAACTCTACCAGTCCTTTCACACATACACAGAAGTGTACTTGTACACAACACTACTGAGTAAAAATTCAAATGCAGCATGAACTTTTAAAATTACGTTGAAGATAACTCGACTGGCTACAAATAGCTCCCGGAGACAAGATTTCAAATGATAAATGCCCATTTACACCTACACACTCTCTGTTGCTAAGAAACTTTACTTGCAAGCTACTGAACTACCTGTTAATCTTCACAATACTTAAGCAAACACGAATCCATGGATGTGAATTTTACATTTGTTGACGGCTTATTCAAATTTATTGTGTCAGGATATATCCTTCTCCAAATGTGTTTACACTTTGATCGAGCTTAAAAAAATCCTATTATTGATTTATCATACTGTACAAGATTAATCCATGGTAGCTCTATTGATGAACTGATGTGGGATAGTAGACAGAGATGATACAAGGTTTGAAATCATTCACTGAGTGACCTTGGGTGATTTAAGTTGTTATATTTCTATAACCAAAAAACAGAATATACTACTACATATCTTCCTTTTCTGCCTCATACAATAAAGCCTATAATCTGGGTGCTACAAAAAGTCGAATCCTCAGCTGACACTGCCGAATCTGTGTCATTCGCATCCTGACATTTTGACTTTACTGTCTTATCTGCTGAGTATTGCCAAAGCCTGACGTTTGCCTCAAACCTTTTGGCGTTTGATCACACTAAGTCAGTAAAACCGTGCGGCAAATGCAAGGTAAGATGGATGCCACTGATTGAGCTGTTCACCTTGCAGAATAGATGAAGAGGACGGATGTGCTCAGACATGACCCCCCCCCCCCCCCCCCAGGCCTCCCGCCCCTCTAATATCCATGCTTTACCATCTCTCTCAGGTAAAGCTGTGGATTTGTGACAGATGCTTTTAGCATTTGCACTAACAGCTTCGGTTCAGGTGTCGAAGCCTGATTGAAGTTTGTACTGGCGATGGCCGACATAACGCAGGGCGGGCGCGCAGGTGTCGCACTCCAGACCGGCTGTTCGCCGTTGTCAGGACAATGTTTGTCCTTTTCCGGTGCCTCATCCTCTCTCGCAACACCTGCTGTCCTGTCATATCCACAGATATCACACTAAACGCAGCTTTGATCTAATTATGATACAGTAGGCAGAATTCCAACAGACGTTTTCAGCCATACAAATGTGCAAAGTTTAAAAACAGAAATGGAAGTTTCAAAGGGAGGAATTGAAGTACTGTCTTCACTCCAAAAACAAACTTTTTAAATGTAGAGCAATTTTTTTTCTTTAAAACGTGGTGTGTGTCAGTATCCACTGTCGTATTGTAAATAGGCTTAAAATAAATATGGTAGTTTTTTAAAAATCTTATCACTGTGCAATATGCGTCAACAATTATAACTTCCCCTATAATTACATATTTTATATATATATATATATATATATATATATATATATATATATATATATATAATATCTATACATTTATACAGATTTTAGGTAGGTTTAGTTATAGTCTTTAATGTATGCCTATGTGGAAACTGTGTGTGTGTGTGTGTGTGTGTGTGTGTGAGAGAGAGAGAGAGAGAGAGAGAGAGAGAGAGAGAGAGAGAGAGAGAGAGAGACTTTTTTAGGTAGAATTGTTTTTATGGAAATCTTTCCTTCAGTTTTGAAAAGATCCTGTGATAGGTAAAGTGCAACCAGGCAAACAGTATTAAACAGCGCAGGTATTGTTTTATGTTTATTATCTTTGTTAGCCTACGAGTCAAACAACTTTTTAGTATATTTATAATGAAAATCTCTCTCCATTTTCTTCCTGTTAAATAATTAAATATTTTTGATTTCTGATTCTAGGCCCAATTCATTAATTCCTTTCTGTCCTCCACCTTCCTAATAAACAACATAGGTGGGGGAGGTGCGGGTGGAGACCAGCAGTCCTCTGCAGCTGTGTTTTGCTCCCTATTCAATTAAATGATGCCCACATTTGAATGAGATGGAAAATATCTGAAGGATTTTTCCTTTAAAATCACAATTGAAAAATAACCCTTCCCACACGTAAACACATCAGACTATGACAGACAAAGATGCTTCCGCTTCTGTTTAACTGTGACTTTGAACATCTGTTGTGACCTGATGCATCAGATCCATAAGACGCTCCCAAACCGTGCTTTCTGCTTTTGTAAATCGAATTTGCTCAGCCACAAAATGCAGTCAGTCGCAGTAAATCACACAAATTTACCACTGGCCCAGTATTTGCATGCTTCAGCTGTGCTCATTTTTAGTTCGCTCCCTCACAGCAGGGGGACAAATGCTCAGTCCCTGAATATTATGGCCCAGTGACAAGAGGGGGACGCCGATCTCCGCAGCATCACAACTGAAAACTGATTGGTTCAATAGGTTTGGTTATGCAGGCAGCAAGAAAGACAGGAGCCTCACCATCTTTTTTCATTCGCTCTGCTGTCAAAGCTGTAATGATATGTGTTGGAATTTTTTTTTAGAATTAGTGTCTATTATTGAAATCTACCCACCAACAAGCCACTGCAAGGATTTTACTATGAAGAAGCCACAATTATTGTTGACTTACTATCCAATGTTAGCAACAGACAAATTCCTGATTTGCAGAAATTAGTCATTTTTTATCTTTGCAATTTCTTTGTTTTTTCGCTATATGTATTGCAACGGATGGCAGAAAGATACGGCCATGAGTGAACTCGTTAGATGAAAAAATGCAGTTATAAGGGAGTTTAAAGCTTTGGCATACCTCAAAGCTTACACTGTATGTGCCACCGATGTAAGCCATACTTTTTACCCTCCCATTTTCCTCAGATGGACTGGCATTCTGTCATGCCTGCAGCAAGGTGTCCAGTCATAAGGGCATTGGTTATGACCACTTGAAAAACTAATTTTGTGATGTGAACAGTCAAGAAAAAGCCATCACAAGAGGAAATCCTTCATATGATATCTTTTGCAGAGAGTACAGAACTACCATTAGTAATGAGGCAATCCAATGCAATACCAGTAAGGAAATTAGACCAAATCAGTTTGTGAGGAAGTGATGACTTTGTTTATTCTGGTCCTCAAGATTATTTTCTGAAGTTAACACAAAATAGCTGACAGGAGGGAGTTGTTTTACAGGAGGACACCACCAGCCATTCATCTACATGTTTATGCATAGAGTATTTGTGCATGACTGAGAGACGATGTGTGACAATCACTAGCACCACTGCCAAAGGTATACATACTTTTTGTCTTTTTTCTGCTTGATGGATTTGTATCAAAAATAATCAGGATCCAACCTACAAAAAAATTGATATAAACCTTGAATAGGGTGTGTTTTAGCACAAACGCTACATGCACCTATGCTCTTATGTATGAATGCAAAAATCTTGGTATTCCTTGACAGCAGGAATATGCTGCACCACCAAGTCATAGCTGACGGCCTGCCTACAGAGTCTCTCCTCCCACTGTGACAACATACCAGACGGGAGAAGGTGGAAGAAATTCTGCACCAAATAAAAACGTGATGCAAAGTCTCATCAAGACCTACAATGACAACGCAGCCTCAGATGTTTGCCAGCTAAACTAATGGTTAACTGCTTAACTTTACATTAAACTCAGATGGTTTTGTTTTTTTCTTGTGCTGTGCTGAAGTTCGTCAGATTAAAATCTCAAAAAAGAAAATGTTTCACATCTACTTTTGATCAGTTAAATGATATTATTTGTGCAATATACTAATTCTAATATTGCGGACATTTTTTTTACATTAGATTTGTGTGTATTTGTGAGCTATATATGAAAAACATCAGCTAATGCATTGTGATGGTGAGTTGGATTGAAAAATCAAAAGATATAATTTCTCTTGTTGCCACATGTTATGGATTATATTCTGAAATACAGTTTTCAGTTGGTAAATGAAAACATATATCAACAAATCATTATCACATTGGAAAAAATTTTAAGAGATATCTACACCACCTCTTGTAAAATTGTAAGGAAATAAATCACAAGATGAACCTTACCATTAAACATTAAGCCCTTTTCAGAGACCTTTAAACCTGCCTGTTTATGAGAGCACCAAAGATACATGGTGGGGGATATGATATGATACATTTGAATAACATTATGAGTTAGAAATATAATGCTTATGACAAATAGATATAAGTTAGTGTAGGGATATTTTAAAATATTACTGTGACATCGGAAATTACAAGAAGATTTATAGGTTCATAGAATACTATAGGAGCATTAAACAGGGCTCGATATGCTACATTAATAAACAAATGCTTCTTTTTATTCATTTAGTATTTTCCAACCGCTTACTGTTTATGTTTTTTATGTTCTTCTATAAATAAGACAATCATAGCTCAATTCGATTTCAGGCCAGCTGTGTTTTGTCTGCACATGGAAATGGAACTGGTCAAATAAAAGTACCTTAGACACAAACTTGACAGCGGCAGCGTGTAGACTCTTTATTTTTAAGGTAATGGACAGAGTGTCTCTCCTCACTTTTTATGTAAGGAGCTGTAGGAAATGATTTGCTTCTCCAAAGGCTGATGGATCTGAGTGGTGAGCCATTTGCTCGCAAAAAAAAAAAAACGGACGTAAAACCAAGTAAACGAGACTAGCCTCCCGTAAAAAAACTATCCCATAATTCTGTTTCATTGTTAGGGGACATATAGGGGCTGTAGTAATTATGATGGGAGCATAGGAGGAAGTCAGGTGACGTAGTATATAAAGCGACAAGGTCTGCGCCAGGAAGATGGATGGTTTGTGTTGACAAAACTCGGGAGTTTGACTCAGGGGGCCGCTGAACGTTTCCTGCTTTAAAATGATGGTCAGCCCTGTTTCTTTTACCCGTGACCGTTCATCAACCTTAACCCTGTTTGTATGACGGTTACCATGACAACAAAGGAGCGAGCGACCGATGGGGAAGTTTAGCTTTGGATGCTTGTTGGCCAGACTGTGGGGAGGCTCATTTCACTTGCATGAAGTCAACCTCTACGGACTGTCTCCAAGAAGAAAACCATGACTCACAAAACTGCGAGATTAAACTTTGCCAAAAAAAACATGAGAAGAAGCCTGATGAATGTTGGCAGCGCATTGTTTGGTCAGATGAGACCAAAATAAATTTGTTTAGATCAGATGGGATCCAGCATGTTTGGTGTGGGCCTGGCCAGTGACTGCATTGTGCCAACTGGTAAACACGGGGGTAGGCGTGTGCTAGTATGGTGCTGAAGGAGTGCAAAAGGTGTAGAGGAGATGACATTTGCAGACGGAACCGTGAATGCAAGTTTCTATACCCAAATATTGAATGAGAAATGAGTCCCAGTCTCAAATGGCTTGGCAGTTGAGAATTTGTTCAACGCCACGATGATTCCAGTCTGCAAAAACTGCAAAAATCCCACCTGTTTTTAAAGAAGTAAAAAATTCAAGCCATGACCTGGCCAAGTATGTCAACTGAACTGAATCCAATGGGGTATTGAGCCTCTGGAGTATTTTCAAGTGTAAGTAAGAGAAACAAAACCCTTCCAGCAAGGAGTCGCTGAAAAGACCGATTCGGGAAGAATCGCAGAACATGTCTCCAAGGGTTTGTGCAAGACTGGTGTCATCCATGCCCCAGGAGGATTGGATCACTCATCGAAAATAGAGTTGGATACACAAAATATTCAAAAAATAGAAAGAATGGACTCTCACTAAGGCTTTACTGGCTTTTGTTGCAGTTGGTTTGTAAATATGAACCTTTCACTACAGTATAATTAGTCAAACATTTCTGTTCTCTCAGCTTACTGACTTCATTCTTCCTTGGCTTTGGCTAAAAACAAATAAAATTGCATTGAATGTACATAATCTGTCGTTCCTTAACATCTTAGGGGTCTTGACAAGGAGTGTGCTCGGTTTAGTTGTTCTCTGTATCCGCAGCTCATTATTTCTGATTAGACCACCTCCTAAGACTTTTTTATTGTTGGCCGTGCACAAACTGTCACTGCTCTTTCCGCCAGCACATAGCACCACAACAGAGGTCCTGTGAGTAGGAGAGAGATCGCACGACCATGTGCGCTGACATCGGAAGTTCACTGTTTCGTGTCGCCGTGGCTGAAAAGGCTCGCACTGGAAGCTGCTCTGTGTCAGCAAGGACACGAGAAGCTGAAGCCGACACGGCGTGTTGACATGTGAGGGAGAGGACGGGGTCACACCGCTACACAGAGGCAGGCAGATAAAGGGAGAGAGTGAGAAAGCGCAAGAAGCCCAGGGGAGCTGAGAACATACAGGCTTGAATATCAAGTTACTGAGAGAGGCCTCGGAGCCCTGACAGAGATGACAGAGCCAGCCCCACATTGGCTGGAGCACGCAGAAGCCGTCCAATAAAACCTCAGGCATGCATCAGAGGACCTCGGCTCCAGATAAGGACGGCAGCATTACCCTCCCTTTTACATGAATCTGTAAGCCCATTCACTAGCTGTTATCCATCATGCACTGCACATTTTGTCGAGATAACCAAAACTCTACGTGATATAATCACACGTGGTATTTTCTGCGTTGTTGTTTTTAGCATTCATCCGGCCTGGATATGGAAATGATTCTTACCGTTTGATTAGTTGCAGCTAAACAAAGGTGATGACAGCCGAGTGGCTCTGAGATGACTTATTATCTGCCTTCACTTTCAAGGTCTCGCTTTTGCAAAGCATCCTGGAGAAAAAAGGCTGTTCCTTGGAGATCAGTCTTTTCATGAGTCCTTTGGAAACTAGGAGCCATATAAAGCTATCAACGCATCTATTGTATTCATTTCAAATGCATTATAAGGAGGCTGTGAAACTATCAGATAACATGATAAGATCAACATTTGGCAAACTGCCATCCATAGGACAAAATACTTTGGCCCGCAAACATAATTTGAACACCCCGGCCTTAAAAATGCATTTGCCTTAAGACTGCAGTTACTTCAGCTATTTTTGACAAAGAAAATGATTCCCAAGCTAATTGTGCCTGAATGTATGAGGTCAATATGGCCGACATGTTAGCAAATGATTGCCTTCTGATACATCCGGCTTAAATGGAGCTAAATCCAGGTCCAACAATCACTGCCCACGGCTCTGTACGAGTTGTCATGTTTTTGGTTTTGTTATTGTGGAGAATCAACACGACGGTCTGCAGTCTCTGGTTTGGATTCTCCTTGGGATTGTCAGAGCCAGCAGCCACTTCACAAAATGATTAGTCCCTTAATTCAGTTTTACTGGATGTGGGGGATTTTTTTTCTTTTTGTTTCAAATTATGACCTTTTTTTAATTTTGAAAGGAACATTAAAAAGATTGATCTTTAGTAGAAGATATTGTAAACAGTGTGTTAAAAAAACAAATGCCCATGAAGATGTTACTCAGTTGCACCCTCTAATGTTTCTAAAGACGATTTATTCAATTAATTTTGGAGGAATTCTGCTTGTGGAGCAGCTACGTCCAAGCACCCCAAAGTGTTTTAAGTCACTCCACATCCCCTCTGAGACTGTTGTTCATTAAAATAATAACTCAAAATTCAAACAGCCTTGTTTATCGGAGACTACAGTGGATTGCAGTATGGACAAATTGAGGTGTAATTATAGTGTTGGGTTGCAAGAGACTTTTCATCACCACAGAAAGCGCTCCTCACAAATTATTCAGGGGGGAGAGAGAGAGAGAAAGAGAGAAAGAGAGAGAGAGAGGTTTCACTTGCTGATGCCAGGAAAACAAGCGCTGAGCTTTTCAGCTTCAAAAGTCTGAAGAGTGGGAGCCATTTGTAAACAGGATCCCTTGAGAGCGTCATATTTGGAAAGGGAGAGAGAGACACACAGGACAGAGTGAGAAACATGTAGCTATCAGATAAGCTCTTTGCATTAGCACGCTGGAGACGCCTTCCTTAGAAAAACTCTGTTAGCTTCCAAAGACTAATCAACATCCTCATGACAAATCAGAATTTAGTTCAAATATCAAGAGGTTTGAAAATGATTTAAAAAAAAAAAGGAGTTTCTATCCTCATTCAAAATGAGGCAAAGGCATGGATGGATCGTGAGCAAATTGGCCCCTGGGCACAGACAGGAACCCCCCCACCCCCCACCCCACCCCTCATGAAGGACCGTCAGACTGAAAGAGACACTGAACAGCTACAGATGACATGGTCCTATTGAGTGTCTTTTTGCTCATTTTGCATCCGTTTGTGGTCGTTTTTCGTCTCTTTTTGGCTGTTTTGTCAACCTTGATAAGTCGACTTTTGTCTCCTTGTAGCTGCTTAGTTGTTTTCCAGTTACCTGTCGTCATTTTGTGTCTTTAATCTGACTTCACTGACTCTTCAATTAGAAAATACTGGCACTCACTTCATACAGAGGCTCCGTCCCGGGCCCCATTTACAGATCACCGAACGGGCCAACTAACCCACAGAGAATCATCACCAAACTTGGCGTATCCATTCGTCTCTATGTGATGCTTTAGTGTCATTCAACTTTTAATCTTGCTTTCATGACCCACAACGTGATCGTTTTGGTTCATTTTCACCATTCTAGTAGCGTCGCTCTCAGACGAAGCGGGCGGATGTTTACAGTAAAAAAAGTCTGATAAGCTCATCATAAGAGGGAGACTATTAGAATTACATTTGTGTATCCAGAAACAAAACAATACTGTTGCTCCGTGTCTGCTGGATGTGTAAATACATTCTAGCTTGCTAGCACGTTCACCATAACATCGTTCTAAGGTGATTAACAAACAAATCAACATTGGCTTCTTTACATCAATAAAATTTCAGAAAACTATGAAGTTATTTTTGTTCTATTAATTTGAGCAAACAGAAATCTATTTTGTGGTTAATTAATTTATTCTTTATTCGCTGTTTCACTCGAATTTAACGCTCTTGCCCTCTCTTAGCAAAGAAAAAAGCAGTATCATGTAGTGTTATCTAATGCAACTGCCCTGCAACACATCCCACCTGTATGAAGTTCATCATATTTTCTTTTTGTTGAATGTATCAGAGAAATATTGATTAAACTCTACTGTCATTTTTTGGAGGCTGTAGTTTGTGTGGGTATTGCTTTAGATTGCATTATACCAAAAGCTGTTTCCAATATTTTAACCATGGTAAACACAATATTAGAAAAGAAAGTGGGGAAAATACTAAAAAGTGATAGAATAGCAGTGGCGAGTGCATGCACAGAGTGATCACAGTTGATTTGCTTTCTCATTAATCACAAAAGGGAAGTGGTTTGTTAATTATTACCTTGACCAGCAGAGTTAATTATTTTGTATAATGGCGAGGTCTTGAGTCCTGTACTTTCTTTGCAGGAAAAACCTTGGCTGTGTTACATGAAAATAGCTTTTCTTTTACACTTAACACACCCTTATGGCAATTTAGCTTTTCTGAAGTATAGAAAAAAAACAAAACTGGGTTACAGTAGAAACAGGGACTGACTTATTTTCTGAAACCTCCATATTTAGGCTGCAGCTATTCTCTGAAGGGGAGAGAGATTTGAAGGAGAACATAGTAAGAAAAGAAAGACAAACCAGGAGCTGGTTGTGTGCATGCATGCTGGTAGATTTGATGCATGTTGTGTGGGTTTGGCCTTTGCGTTAGCTTGTCTGCATTACATTTGGTGAGAGAATCTGGAGAACCAGAGTCTATGAAGTTACAAGCAAAGATACGGATACAAATATAAATGCGGGTTGGAGGAGTAAGGATAGAGGGAGTCAGAGAGAGTGTGTGCCTTTGTACCCCCGAGGACTGCAGAACATACAGGCATGAGTATTAACTCACAGAGACCCTATAGAGCTTTAATTATTGATTACTGATGAGTATCCGCTGCTAAAGCCTACACGTGCTCCATTGACAATCAGCTGAAAGGACGTCATAAAGCAAGGGATCTGAGGTATACGGTGCCTGGAGATTCAAAGAGCAAAAGCATTCCTGAAAAGTTTCACACAGCACCAAGTCTTGTGAGACCCAGAACATGGGAATCTCAAAGCAAAACCCCATGTAATCCACAGAGGGAGGCTGTGAGAGAAAGAGGCTGGTAGACCGTACAGTAGCACCGCCAAGGGTTGGCTGCGCTACGATGGAGCATTTTCCTGAGAGAGGGATTACAGCCTGCTGCTAGAGTAGAGTGGAAGGCGAACGGATGGAGTGCTTGGATTTCATAACACTACCAGTTCTGAAGCAAAATGCAGGAAGCCAGAGTTTCTGATACTGGCTCATGCGCTGTTGAGACACCTCAGTGACTTGTTTCCTTCTCTCAGTTCTGCCTCTCATTAGTCTACTGGCGCCGTCACACTGCATTGTGGCGGGCGATTACTAACGATTCATTTCATCTGTCTGATTGGAAGCTAATTCCCACACGCTGCAGATAGAGGCTAAAAGGCACTAGAGTGGCCCCAAGGTGACGCAGCGGGAACCTCTTCACTTTGTTCCGTGACTTCATTTCACACTTCATCCCCCCGATCGAGTCACGTCCGTGCGCACACGCAAACACACGAGTGCAAACACAGCATAGACACGCGTGCGTGCGCGCACGCACACGCACACACACACACGTCAACATGAAAATCTAAGACATTTCCAGAGAATGTTTGAACGATCAACCTACACAAATTAGGCAGCAACGTTTGGCGAAGTAGAGCTTGATGCACTAAGCAACTATGATTGTGTTTTTCCTTGCTGATATTTTCCTTGATTGCTTGATAGTTTTTTGCCTTTTTTTCCGTACTGAAATGAAATATTAGCAGCATTGTAAGGGATATTTCAGCCGCTCTACTTCATGGTCTACAAGGGAAATGCATGATGCGATGTCAAACTTCCACTCATTTGGCATGGCATTCTGTTTAAAATGAGCAAAATCTACAAACTGGGAAACCCAAAATGCTCTGTAGTCCCATTCCATCTGTTAGAGAGCTCAGAGTAGCGGGCACTTGGCCTCCGTCGCTGTGTCCTTATGATGCTGAGAGGCCTCACAGCGCTCGCGCTCATGTTCAGCCTGACCTCTGCGTGGTCAAATCAGAGTAGATGGCACTTTACAGCACGGAGCCACTCAGAACCCTGACAGCACAGCACGTATAAAACTCTGGGTGGGAGTAGTGGAAGCGAGTGTGTGGCCAAAAGCAGGGAACACAGTCGTAATATTTGATAATGTCACGTAACTGCGCCAGTTATCATTTTAAATATTCAACAACAGATTATCATAACAAGGTGTCTCAGTTCTGAGTGGTTAAATATGTTGCACATTTACATCACTGAGAAAAACATAAATAAAATATTCTTTAATAATTTTTTTATTTTTTCTCATCATATTTGTATATCTTATTGCATAAACTAGATCCATTCAAATATCTAGAATTTACCCAAAGTTCCTATTTACATTAAAAACATAAACAAGTTTTGTCAAGGCTTATGGCCTTCAGGTACATATCAACCCCTCTAACTTCACCGATCCCCCCAGTGTGTCAGTCATTACAAACTTGAGACTGGTCATAACCACGGAACCTTATTTTTGAATTCCCCTGGAAATTCCAGCGTTTTCCAAAGATACCGACATATCAAACGGTATTGCAGAAAAAAATGTGTCTCTGCTCACTTGAATAGGTACAAACCACGTCAGAAGAAACCACAGTTTGAACAAAAATGAGAAAAAAATTCCATACACTGTCTAATCCGGCTTTAATATTTACTAATTCATGATGTTTCAGTTTGCTTAACTTTCATCAAGTATGTCGGCAAGCATTACAACACTTCCATATACATACAGCACTGTGCTTACATTTCCCTCAATCCATCCTCCACCTCCTGGCAATTAAGGAATGCTAATTTACCTCACTTGACCAAACTATTCAAAGGTCAAAAAGAGAAAATGACAAAAAGTGCATTATGGGCTACAGTACCAGTTCTCAACTGTTATAAGCATGCTTCAAGTTTTCTTGATTTTTTTTCTAATTTCTTAAGAACTTTTGCAAAGGATTAAAAAAAAGAAAAAATCGATCCTGTGTAAAGAAAATTGGTGTTAAAGCAATACACAATAATGTAGCAATGCACAAACACTGGGAAAAAGAGGACTGCAAGCTAATAAATATGAGTGTAAACAATTCACAACTTAGAATATTTTTCAATAATTGCCTTTGAAACTTTTTTAATAAGAGGAAATGCATTTGACAATTCGGTTTGACCTCAAGGACACATGCACACAATCCATTTTGATAAGTAACCCAATTTTTGTCCGTTTGCACGAAAACTCCAAAAGACACCATTAAAGTAATAGTTTTAAAGTTTGACTTTTGGAAAATGTGCTTATTCTGTTTCCTTCTGGAATTAGAGGAGAAGATCAATACCATTCTCACATCTGTGCATCAAGTATAATACTACAGTAAAGAGGTAGTTGGCCTAGCTAAGTATTAAGATTGGAAATACGGGGGACAGCTAGCCAGACTGACGTCTAATAATCTGTACATAATAAGAAAAGGGATTTTATAGGGATTTGTTACTTCTTGCTGAACAACGGGGGTCATGTCGTCCCAGTGAGGTTGTAACCATTACCATGGCTCCACAAAGGTACTGGGTGATCAATAAATAGCTAAACCAGATAACTCTCTACCACTGTTTCCTGCTGTTTTGAACTTTGTATAAAACGCGGAGACACAAAAGGGATATTGATCTTCTCCAGTAAGTCTCAAGGGAAAAGTACATAAGCATATTTACCAAAAAATACAAACTATTCCTTTAAGGGGAAATAAAAGGTAGTAAATATATGTCAGGGGATTAAGTCAATTGTTACTTTATGTTCCAAATTCAACGGCTCGGAGATTTTTCTCACAATAAAAAAGAAGGGCTCTTAGAGGTGATAGCTAATCACTGAAAGCTCACTGAAGACTAGCCAGGTGAAATGATGATGTGTTTCAGGGACATGGTTTAGCACAATGGCTCACACGGTTGTCCTCTCAGGCTTTTTGTGATTTAAGGGTGGTGGGGTGAGCTTAAAGTGAGTCATATGGTGCCTGCAGTGTCTGTCCTTCAGGCAGTTTGAGTGTATTTGTGCGTGTGTGCGTGTGCATGCGTGTGTGTGCGTGTTTGTCTGTGCATGTGCACGTGTGTGTGCGTGCGTGCGTGTGTGTGTGCGTGCGCCACCATCTGTGGCCTGGTCGCCCGCCCAGAGATTTTCCTGCCAATGTCTTCCTTAAAGAAAGATTGTTAGGGGGCATGTGGAGAATCATTGCTAATCCTCCTCAACACACACAAGCAGGTCCACAGATCATATGAAGTTAATGGACTTTAGCATCTATGCTTCTGAATTCACGGTTTGAGTCTGAAAACTGCATATGTGACACACAGATTCGAGGTTGAAGCTGTTTAGGAAGCTTGTATTTCCATCATATTGTTCTACCCCCTCTGCATTTTATTGTATATACCACCACATCCTAGAGGGAGAGTTTCACCCCCATTTCAGCGATACATTTTTCTGGGATACATTTTTTCCTGACAGCTTTGAGGCTGAGGTAGTGTTTTGCTGAGAAACAGTCTCCGAAATCACTCTAATGCGGTTTCAGCTCATAAACAGCGGAGCGCTATAAACTTATCTTTACACTGTAAAGCGGCGAACATTTACAGTATTTCATTATGGATGTTAGGGAGAGCTCCGACTATCACGGTGCTATGATGTGGTTGAGATTTGCTGCTGAAAATAAGAAAGGTCCCTGCCTTGTGTTGAAATTTGCTACAGTATGGTAATGGCCATCTGTTGGTGGTGCAGCAGTGCAGTAAACTACTTCTGATAGTCAGACAAGATGAGACACACACAAACCTAAAGCTACACACACACACACACGCACAAATCTAAATATGCCAGCACGCACATACATGTATGTAATTGTGGGTTTGTTTCCAAGGCTCAGACGGAGGAGGATTGAGCTTCAGTGTGAGGATGAGGAGGGATATGAATTTTCCTTGTTGAGACCATAAAATGTTTAGAGGACACACACTCTCTCTGTGTCTGGCCTGCACAAAACACCTCGTCACCTTGAAATTTATACTAATAATTACATATCACCATATATCTCGCATCTTAATCCGTGGCCCTCAGATGGGAGGGACAGGAGTCGACTCCCTGCCTTCACCTCACTGCGAACTCTGTATAGAAACGTCCCTGCTATCATTGCTCTGATAAATCCAGAATGTCGTTAGGGTTTTGCCTCGCAGAGGGGATGGGACGTGCATGTTGTGGGATGAAATGAAAGGGTAGAAAAACAACTTACCTATACAAAAATCACACACACCAACACTCGTTCGCGCCCGTGTAGCCCAACTTGCCCGTGTAGCCAAGCAACAAGTGCACCAATATAAACAAGTGCATGTTACTGATGAAACAGTAATGCTAATAGTAATCTTACTAGTAGCCAGACGGTAAACAAATATCATTGTAGCTGTTGCTGAAATGTCTTGGATATGACGCATCTATGGTTACAGATATATTTACTTAATGAATAGAAGTTCAGCTGAGTATGTTTTGTATTTTTTTTTAACTGATTTCAAGCAATGAGTTGCACTGTTTTTGATATCTTTATGTTATCTTGTTATTCGAAGAGAGAACCCATCAAAATATAAGTGTAAATGGCAGTGTTCAGTGATACAAACTGATCCATTGGACTGTTGTCATATTATACGTCTTTCAATCCATTACCCGAGGCAGCAGAAAGTTATGAATACAAAGCTGACATATCGTCGCCTTTATCGTCTTTTAAGGTTACATGGATATGAAATTCAGTCACACATTCAGCAGTTCCAGAGCAGCATCAACATTCATTTGCATTTTTTGGCCACGTGGCAAATAGCTCTGATTCCTGTTTCCACTAATTATACATACACTGCTATTGTATGTCAATTATGGCTGCTTTAATGTTTTACCTCATGCAGCATGAGGGTTTTACATACAGTAGAGTCTGCAGTTACCTGTAGTTGTGTTGGTATAGACTGTGCGATTACTTTGACATAACAGTAAATACTCCTCTTTTCAGAGCTTACAAACACAGGCAAACGAGCGAAAGTTATACTTTAGGGTTTGATGTTATTTAGCATATTTGGAGCAACTTCACTTTATGCAGTTCTTCCCAGGTGACTGGCACTTTTCATATGAAATTTCACTAGATGACTGCTACAGTGGGCAAAAAAAAAAAACTCTCAGTGAACTTAAGTTGTTACACTCTGTTCCCCATACGATACTGTTTACCTCAATCACAAAGTATCTACAGCAACAGTAAACTCCTTATGGCTCAGCTGTTTCCAAACACATTCAAAGACAACAACAGAGACAAAAAAAAAATAGGACATTTGGGGAGAAAGCAAAAAGAGGGGAAGAAGAAATGGAGGCAAGTGTGAGTCTAATTTCTCATGGTGGACTACTCCCGTGCACTGCACAGCTTGTGGCGCCGTTGGCCGATGAAGCCTGACTCTGACTCGCCGAGGTTCTGAGCGCTCCTTCCCCCTGCTCTGCTTATATCTGACACACACTACAGCCCTCATTATAGCTACTGTACATCCCAGTTTCCACTGTCCCTCTAGCTACACTCCAGTTGCCTCTACGCGCACTAGGGGAAACCCCATTTCCCACCCGGTATTCCCATTATCATTATGAGCTCCTCTACACTCAGCCCCCTGCTTCTTGAGCACCAATTCCCACTTTTACCCTGGCAATTCATCACATCCTTCCCTACTGTCTATTTCAACGTCAACTTCAGCAGCAAGACTGTCCCTCGATATCTCTGGTGATTTGTCAACTGGTAATTTTACACAAGTGATAAGAACATAAACACCATAATCATCCATGTGTACTGAGAATAACTTTCTAGTAATATGAAGTTGATGGCACATTTAATCATAACTGTCTGCAGACAATTACAAAATTAATTAGCATTAACTCGGTAGACTTGAATTTGTTAGGTTTTGATGCACAGTGATTAAAGCTGCAGTTTGGAGACTAAATTTAAGCTTGAAACAGTAGGTCATTTTATACTGTATGTAATTTATATCTAACATTCCAAAGAAAAATGATACCACATAACAAGACACATAACAAGACACTGTAAAAAGATAAAATGTATAAAGGCCAAATTAGTTATTAAGTATATTAATTATATTTTTAATATAAAAACTCAGGGTATATCCAAATTTTATTATGAAATAGTAATAGTTATAATGAGAGCATGAATTAAAATGAAGGCCTATTTAACAACCTCAATAATTTAAATAACCATTGGGCTGGATTAATTACCATTTACAACTTAAGGTTAAGTTGTTAAAACTGATAACTGGTTTCAGTGTTGTGGCTGGTCGGCGCACATGACTGAGTGTCAAACTTCCACTCATTTGGCACTCTACAAACTGGGAAACCCAAAATGCTCTGCAGTCCCATTCCATCTGTTAGAGAGCTCAGAGTAGCAGGCACTTGGCCTCCGCCTCTGTGTCCTCATGATGCTGAGAGGCCTCACAGCGCTCGCGCTCATGTTCGGCCTGACCTCTGCGTGGTCACAGTAGATGGCACTTTACAGCGAGGAGCCACTCAGAACCCTGACGGCACAGCACGTATAAAACCCCGGGTGGGAGTAGTGGAAAAACATATCTATAATATGTGAATCCAAAAAGTTTCCACAAACAAAAAATAGACAACATAGAAAAATGATCCTTGTAAAACTTTTTAACCTTTTTTTTTTTATTTAAGATTTTTTAAAAAAAAGTAACTTAGAAAAACATTTTCCCTTTTTTTTTTCATCTGTCTTCACAGATGAAAAAAAAAAAACATAGAAAATGATCTCGGCGAAACCTTTCTATTACCGCCTGTTAAGCAGATGAAAATAAAATGAAGGAACTATGGAAAGAACATGTTGGCGAAACCTTTTTTTTCAGCTTTAAGTAACAAACACAGAGGAAAAAAGAATTAGATCAGACTTAGAAAATGTATCATCGGAAATATTTTTGTATGGAAGCCTCTCAGGCTTTCCATACAAACCCAAGACAATCTGCACACTTTTGTATTTTTTTATTTTTATTATTTTACTCTACACATAATCCCATTCTTGTTGGCATATTACGTTAATACGGGCGATTTTCCCCAAAAAACACATACTGTGTGTAAAAACTAACTTTTCCACTCAAAATGATCTTGTATGTGCCTGCTTGGATTTGAAACTTCGTCACTGCCTGAGGTCTATTTCGTACATTGACCTCCCTGACTGTGGCAGCAGCTGCTAGCGTAAATAGCAGAACGCTTACTGTAGCCCGGGGTCTGCGCCTGCTTGTGCCTCACACATAGCCACTGGCTGGTAGCCAAATGCAGGTACCCACACAGTTACTCTCTCAAAGGGCCAAGTGCCTCTAGTGACTATCAGAGCTCCACAGTGTTTTCCAGATATTTCCAGCAGAGACACACAGAGTCCGACAGTAGCTTCTCATGGCTGCTTAGGTGTGACTGGCAGGTCTAGGACTCGGCCCCTGCTGCACTGGATGGGGGTCAGTAGGGGTCCCCAGCTTCTAGAGGACTGTAAGGGTGTAGTTACCCTTCAAAGACTACGCTTAGCCACCACGTATGCAGCCATAGATAAGAAAAATACATTAATCACTGATGATTGATTATTATTAGTTCTACACCTTGATGATCAATTCTTAAGTTTAAATTCATATCGCCTACGCAGTTTTCCCTACAGTTTAGTTCTGTGTATTTTCTCCTGATCCCAGTCTCTGAGTACGTAGTAATAAACAGTGAAAAGGAGACTGGGAATAAAGTGAAGGTGTCCTTTCACCCAGCACCAGTTCTCTCACAGTAAATATTCCCGACTTCTCTCAGCTCTGACAAGTGCAATTATGCATACATAATCACTGGTGTTACACAACTAAATGGGTTACTGGTACATGAATAATTTGTGTTTGATGCTCAGTCTTCACCCTCAGAGTTTTTTCCCTTTTCCCCATTGTTTCAATCTCATTACACAAGTTTCTGCAGATTCAGGTTATTGGAAAATGCTGTGTTATTATTTCAGGAGGTTTGGTACTGTTGTGAGCATGCACTTTGGTCAGAAACTTGCAGATCGATTGTGGTCAGTGTCAAAAACAACAACTCCCAGCTGTTCATCTGGCATCTTGAGTCTCATACTATCAGGAATTTTTTAGCAGCTCTTTATAACAAGATACTGAAGAATCACATGCTTGTTGGTGTGTGTTTGTCTTACTCAAGATGTGTGTCTGTGTGTGCAGGGGGTTAAAGGATGATGAGAAGAAAGAGAGAAAGGTTGGATATCAAAAAACTGGCTCCGAATTATGTGTATTTTTATTTAAGTTACAGTCATTTTTATAACATTAAACCCTATTTTGAATACTATTTATGCTCAGATATTTTTCAGTTATAGCCATTCAGTGTATTTTCATTCTGTACTTACCTCTCTATGTACTGATTTTCATTGTTAGTGGTGGAGTCATTCTCACCCTAGACTCAATTCGTCCCCTTCACTCAAGGGATTCATTGCTGTTCCATCTTATACAGCTGTATGAGAGCTATTGGTTACTCTTATATGCACACAGAACATTTTCTTTTTCTTTTTCATTTTCGTTTTCTACTGCTGCTTCATATTAAAAGCAATAATGTGGTGCAACCAGGGTGGCTTTTATTATGAAGCAGTCACAGGAAACTCAGTGTATTTTTCAGTGAGGTTAAGGCTGGCTGCAGTCATTTATGAAAAACAAGTAAAAATTGTTTCTCTGTATTATTGTTTTTAAATATTACAGACAGTGATGGGACAATAAGGAGCTGTTAGATGAAAGGACTGCAGGCTAAATACCTCCATCTCAATAGCAAGATAATCAGATCATGGGAACAATTTTTAATGACTGACTTCTTGATTAAACAAATGTAGGTTGTTTGGCTGCCTTTTAAGAGGATACACCAGTTGCTGCTCTGTTGTATTTTTCACAAAATAACTGCTTAAGAGGTGTGTGATTCTACTAATTGATTCCCTAAAGAAAACTTTAGAGCTACAATACTTTATTCTACCTAGTCTGCCACTATCACACACTTTATTATTGTATTATTATTGTTAAGCATACGAACACCGAATGTCTACATGTACCTCTGTGCCTATTTGCCTCTCTGTCTGTTTGGACACTAATGAGATGTCCAAGGTGGCAGCCATCTTAAAAAGGTGCTCTCCTCTCTGGCGGCGATGTGAGAGAGACTAAAAAAGAAACACGTCAGCAAGGGCGGTGGAGGAAACGGCACAGACGCTCACGGATGTACACATCGCATCATCTAGATTTGGATTGTGCAGTGTCAGAAGGCAGGAGCTGCCCCTCTCCCTTTGCACTATGTAATTAGCAGTGCCATCTGTATGCTGTGGGCTGTCAGAGACTCAGGGGTGAGGACAGCGCAGGAGGAGCACGGCTGTCCATCCTCATTTACACTCAAATCATTACTTTGGCCTATTCATCCTCTTTTTTCATTACTCTTCTGCTCTTTTCCCTGGAAAATGCTCCCCCAGATTAAGCCATCAACTCCAAACTGCTCTATTTCCTCTGCAGTGCCATGCCACCTCTCTGTCTTCTTTGTGCGGTATTCAACCTCTCAAATGTCAACTCAGGGCTGCTGTTTTTCCACCGTGGCACATTCATCTCTCCTCAGCCACTCAGTGCCATCCATCACATTTTCATTTCTCTGTCTGTGTCCTGCTGGTTGTCATTCTGTCTCTCTTCCATCTCTCTGTCTGTCCTTAGGTGTCTCTGCTATTTGCTTTTTCACCCTCCCTCTCTCCCTCCCTCTCTTTGGGCTCCAGGCAGAAATGTTGGACTCTCAGAGGAGAAGTACAGGTTTAAATGACGGGCTTGTTAACGGGGTCACTGATAATTCTGCTAATTAGCTGCCGTATCACCTTGAGCTGCGGTCCCAGCAGCCAGATAAGGGAGACAGTGAGCGAGTGAGATTAAGAGAAGGAAGACAGAAAAGGAACAAACCCTCGGATTCTGACAGCATCTTAAAACTAGCATGGCTCATCACTCACTGTTTCCCTGGCATAAAAATCAGGAGCTGACGATATAATAATATTAAAGAAAGATTGATAACAAATTCAACACTGTATTAAGTCTCATTACATTATTAACCATGATTTGAAGTTTTTAAAAAAGTTAATTATGTCTGGAACTAGGAAATTGCATGGAGTGTTTCCTTTCAAAATTGTCCCTCAGAAAATAATGAATTCAATTTAATCACCTGTTTAAAGAAAGTCAAAAAAAGTCAAGTTAAAAACTGTAATTAGTGTTGCTTTCAAAAAAAAAACAACTGGAGCTATATTTGTGTAATATATTTAATACTACACTGAATACTAAAATCCTCTCCCGCACCGTGGCTGTTGATGATATTGATATATTTATTGTTGCTAGTTGTTGTGCGTGTTCTGACAATTAGCGTAGATTTCTAAAAAATTAACGAAGCTTGTCCTAATGCTGGAGGGCAAAATCATCACACAATTAACCTGTTGAAAATCAATACACAGAAGACTGTACGCAAAATTGAGAGGCCACGTCCCTTATTAGCAGAAAATTTCAAAGTGGATCCTTCTGTTGTACAATTGGCTGCTCGGGGAGTCACCAGATCTCCTATTGGTGCAGGCAACTTGTTAATGTGCTTCAGCTGTCCACCTCAATCCAACCACTACCAGCCACAGTGGGATTATCGTGGTGTTTAATATTGATATCAGCCATGCTAATTACAACCTAGTAATTATGGAATAAATAATTAAAAGCAAAAACTATACACCAGTTAGTGTAATTAAAGAAGACTAATTAATGCATTAATTGATTTTATGTTAATTTAATTTTCCATCGAATTAGAAGAATCTTGAGAGAATGGCGCATAGTGAAGTACAGGCCCTTGGACAAGGTCGATATGATTTGGCACGATTAGAAATACTCTCCGAAATGACAGCACGGTGCAACCTTGCACAAACAAAGCAGGAAAAAAAAACCAGAATGCACTTTGATTAAAGAGTGATGAAGAAGTTCATGTCAACAAAGGCTGCTCTAAAGACACACTCATGTGAATACCCAACAAGCATGCTATTTTTTTTTTTAAGTATTGCCTTGTTCTTTTTCCTAATTGGGGAGCACGCTAAAACCGGATGGCGCCTTTTCATCAATTAGACTCCGGAGAGCATCCCTTCCAACCAGAGGGATTTTATCTCAAAAAACCCAAAACACAGAAATAGTAGAAAATGGTGGAAATGCAGAAACGAGTGGTATGGAGACACATATCTGAGGGCTAGATGAGCCTTTGTTCTAAAAAGAGAGAGAGAGAGAGAAGATGAAAAACCTTCTTCGTCTGGGATCTGGGTCAGAGCTCTGTTTTGCAGAAGAGTGTTTTTCCGAGGCTCTGCGCCGCACACCATAATGACTGTATCTGTCTCTGGATTGTCTATGAGACGAATCTCCCTGGCAGAGCATCACTGAGCAGATCAAGCACCCACATACTCACAGTCTACTGTAATACGCAAACAGCAATCAGAATTAAAATACGCCTTCACACACTCACATGCACACACATGCTCTGCCCCGGTCATGATATGCTGCCACACAAGGGCCAATGAGGCGGGAAGGCATATCAGGTTATGAGATGGTGAGCGGGCCAACTGAGGCAGACTGTCCCGGCCGTGAAAATCTGCTCCCTCTCTCCGCCTGCATGATCTGTTTCCCTTAAAATACCACGAGAGGGATTCTCGGAGTTAGCAGCAAACACTGATTTCACCTCCCGACCAGAGTCAGCCTCTATTAGATTAGCCGCACGGTGAGCCAGCCAAACCTGCTCTCCTCCCAAACTACATTATGAGAAAGCATGTCCTCGTATGAGTCTGCCTGTGCAGGGGTCACTGCACTCATTTTTGCGGGCACAGGACCAAAACACATACACACTTAATGCACTAACATATGCTGGCACATCAACACACGCAAACACTTGAGACACGTGCACAGAAGCGACCGCTGCCATATAATAGAGGCAACAGAGGGATTTGATTGACATTAGCACAGCGACTGTAGATCTAATTTTCTCGGCCTGGTGGAGAGGAACAGCGACAGAGAGTGCAGCAAATCAGCCTGTCAGTCAAAGTGGCTACCTGCCCCTGTTCGGGTGCCATTAGTGACTGTTAAACGCAGCAGAGCTACAGCAGGAGAAACAGCAGCACAACAGGTACATTAGTTGTGCCGTTGAAGCAGAAATGATTCATCCACAAGTCGTTATCATTAATATATTGTTTTAAATGAGCCAATCATTTGCAGGAATTTTAATGACTTCAGGAAGACAGGAATATTTAGTGGACAGGAGAAGGCAAGAAGGCATTTATTCTTTCCATGTCACTGCCAGTGCATTCATTTTGATCTGGTTCCACTCTTTTGTTTTTATAAAAAATTAAAATGCCCCTCCGGAAATGCTCGTAGACATAAAAAAAAAATTGTGTTTTGAATAATTTGTTTATGAAATGTTTTTTAATAAAAAAAAAAAAAAATCAACTTTATCAAAAGCATATGTATCAATCTCCACATGAGAGACCATGAATATTTAAATATGTTTCATTACAAAAGATTTATTGCTTGACACATGATGTCTCCTAACGTCCCTATTAGTCCAAGTTGGATGCTGGACCACGATTGGCTGGTGAGATAGTTGTGACGTTTACAAATGATCTTAAAGTCAGAGTTAAAGAGAGCACAGAGAAACATTTTTTGCAGATGAATGTAAAAAAAGCCCTCCAGTGTCAAACTCTGCACATACATAATACTGGAGAGTTAAGATCAAACATCCAAATGAACAAAAAGCACAATACATGCTTTGAGTTTAGGGGGGCTTAAAACAAAAATTAAAACAAAACGACTTTGTAAATTTTACACACAGGTTTTAAACCTGATGGTTTGCTTTAAATAGCAACCGTGTGTTTTCCTTTTTTTCGTGACATGAGGTTATCATCAGGCTTAAAGTTTGAATGGATTGTAGGTTAAGATTGTCAATTGATTCTTAATCTGACAGATCCTTGGTGATGGGGGGGGGGGTCGAATCAAGTGTATCAGATTGATTTTGCTGCCTTTAGAGAAGGACTAAGCAAAGAAGAGGTGGTGCTGTGGCACCTGAGGCAGACAGAAAAAAGATCTCAAAGCCAGGTATCTGCTACATCTCTTCTTCGCTGGCGGGAAAGAAGAAGTTGTCATATATGCCGTTATCAGCAGAGTAGGCCTGTTTCGCATATCTCTAATATCTTCGTTTTATCGTCAGTATAAACAAAAAGCCCTTTGAACAATATAAAAATGGCCGGGGGCGGCAACAATGTCCATCTACCTGGTTTCCCTTCCCCTCATTCCCTTTTCGTTTCTTTCCCCTCGGTTGTCACAGTGAGGAGACCCTGACAGGAACTGTAGCCAGTCCACACTAATCCACACAGATTCTAATCTTTTCTCATTTTATCCTTTCCTGTATAAAGAGCCTTTTTCACAGGTGACCACAGGGGAAGGACACCAGCTTCTCTGCTCTATCTTGTCTCATTCTGTTTTTCCTCTTCACTTTTAACAGCCCCTGAAAGGTGAGGAGGGATTGTCGCAGTGGTTTGGGGTTACAGAGAAGGGGTGGCTTTAAAAATCTCATTTAAAATCTGGACCGGAGCGACTGAGGGTGAATGAATATCTCGTGGGATTTGGATTAATGTAAATACCTCAGCTAAACAAGTCTCTCCCTCCATTTTTTTTTCCCTCTGCCTCTTTTGTTCTCTTTTACAGTAGATTGTGCCTTAAAGTAGCACTTTCCTTTGTGTGAGCAGTCATCTCCTTGACTTCTGCTTTCATTAACCTCTCAGTGTGCTCCATCAGAGAGAGGGGAATGTGCTACAATAATATCCTGATGACGACACACGGGTCAGGACCCCTCTGATCCTGAGAGGGGAGAATATCTCATTAAGAGAGAAAGCCTCTGGGACACTAAAGCAATTTGGTTTGCCCTCTGTTCTCGGGAACCAATTAAAACATTAGCCTAAACTATAGCAGCACTCGCAGATGTTGATGTGCAGCCATGACAGTTGTGTGCGTAACACTGAAAAGTCAAAGCCGTAGCAGTGACTCCCAAGGCTAAAACAGTAATCAGCGAAGGTGACAAATACGCTGCATAATGTAAATTAAAACATTAAGTTAAAGGAGAAAGTGAGAGATGCGCTGTAGTTATATAATACATACAGGACATTTTAATGGATTGTGTTTCCATACAGTGTGTATATCTTTCTGCCAAGGTCCCAAAAGCTGAATATGCATTCCTTTAAAAGACAGCTATGAGCAGACTAAAATAAAATCCAGTGACTAAAACTCATCTCAGTCTCTAAAAACTGCTCCCTAACTACTTTCTCCCAGAGAGATTTCGCTCCTTTTTCCATCCTATGATTTGATTCAAGGCTATCAAACTGTGCTTCCAGGCCAGCTGAGAAAGTCTCAACAGCTTCATTCTGTGCTAATGAAACACAGTCTGCCCTTAACCAAATCTAAGTCTATGAAATTTCTGTATTACACTGGCCTGTTCGGAGACTGGCCCTCGATCTTTCATTTCAACCTCTAACTCGGTTTAACAGTTACATGCAAATAACCCGCAGATTCCAGATCATTCAGAGGAACAAAGCCAGGTTCAAACCAGGATCACTCACAGATCAGTATCGACCAAATGATCAAAAAAAAGAAAAAAAATCAAATGGGGGACAAATTAATTGATAAAAGCAGATTTTGTCAATCAGCCATTATTCTTTCATCCTAGCTTGGATTTATTTTTACAGCTTCTGAATATGTACTTTATCTTTTTCCATTTTTAAGATTTATGGCACATTCAGTGTACCTCAAGGACAAAATATGCACAAAAGGTCTTTGCCATCATCTTTTCAGTCACAGCAAAGAATGATCAGATGCTCGTCACTCCAAAATCTCTCCAAAAAATCTGATTACTCATGAGTACGCCTCCAGGGGTGAGCATGCCGCTCTGCTGAGCCTTTCAAAAACTATAATCAGAGGTGAGTTTTTCTTTCCCTGAGAAATTATCACAGAATTCTGTGTCCTTGAGCCAGCTCGAATACTGAACCACGTGGACATTCTTTTCTCATGTCAAAACAATATTTACAACCACTCAGGACATTGGAACAGAGTACGGCAAAGAGAAAATATTTAAGCATCACCTCTGACCGCCTGTTCCCTCCTAGCTGATATGATTGACAGGAGATGAGCACAGATATGCTGAGTCCACCGGGCATCTCCCTTAGCGATGTCACTGTGGGGTCATGCGATGACAGTTCAGCGCAGTGGGTCATCACCCCCTGACCCCTGAGCTGAATAAACAGAGGAAATTCAGAATGAGCGCTGCAAGTCACCGGAGTGAATGACAGACAAGGCCGGAGTTACTGGGTTATCCCTGCAACCGCGGCTGCCTGTGAGAGCTACAAAATAAGAGCACTCCACTGGTACTGAACATTAAACACTTCATCAAACACATAAATCCAGCCAAGAGGCTTCAGAGCTGTGCTACTTTTGAGAGCTGTTATCCGCACAGTGACTTTATTCACATTATTTGCAAATAAATGATGTCCCATTATCCATGCAGTTAAACAGGATGATCATCACTCTGGAGGTCAGTGGTCCAATCACCCTCAACCTCATGGGAGAGTGTTTGCTGGATGCAGGCCAGCGCGTTAGAGACAGGCTGGCATTTCACCCATAGCGCCCAACATGCCTGCCAAAAGCAGGCCTTTGCACAAGGCCCTTAACAGCTACAGCTCAGTGCTCCGGACGTGGTGGTTCTTGGCTGACCCGGTATACTGTGACCCCGCAGTGGAGGATACTGATACATGGATGTGTGTGTTTCAGTGTTTGTGTGTATATGAGTATGTGTGTGTGTGTGTGTGTGTGTGTGTGTTTATTACTCTTAGAAGGGCTGGTTACAATGAAAAAGAAAAGAAAAATAATTTTTTTCCGCTAAAGTTTATTTCATATACAAAAATCTATTGTGAGAAGTAGCACGGGGGAGTAACAGAAATTAATGATCAGCATGCTACCATGCATAAAATGAAAATGTTATTGTGCTTTACAATGTTTACTATGTTCACTGCCTTAGTTTAGCAAGTTATCATTTGGAAAAACATTTGTGAATTAGCACTGTACACAAATTATAACTGAAGCTGATGGGAATGTGATTAGTTTCGCCAGTATTTGAGGGTTATCCATAAACCAAATTACTGCACAAATTTTTGAAATCCAGAGCAGATGGTGGCGCTAGATGAAAAGTTATAGGATCATCAAAGTTACTAAAATTCATCCTGAGGGGGACATGAATGTTTTCTCACAGCCCAGGCTCGGTGAGCTAGCTACAAAGAGGGAGACCACACAGGATGTAAAGTAATTCGGGCAATATTTTATTTAAAACTAAGATAAAAGCAACATAATAGATTAATCTGTTGTCTGTAACTCAGTCACGGTTTACAGTGTTGAATGTATGCGTAGTGACATAAAGGCGGAACAAAAAAAATGATGATGATGTGAGGGAGAGAGAGAGAGGCTTAGCCTGCTCAGGTGAAAGAGATTAGGTTAGCTGCCCATCCCGACCTGCAGGAGGAGAAAACAACATGAGACAGCGGGAGGAGCACAGATAGGGACAGTGGCTGTCCTCAGGGTAATGCTGGAAGAAAGGTCAGAGGCTCACCAAAGTCATTAGGGCTCATCTTCTTCATTCCCTGGAAATCCATCAATAGCTGCTGAGGTATCTCAATCATGACCAAAGCGTTGGGCCGATCAACCGACTGTCATCCCTATCTCCATGCTGCTCGCATGGCTAAAAATACTTGAACATTTTTTTAAAATTAAATTAAATTGCCTTTTAGTAACTTTGTTTTCCCGTCAAAATGTTTTCATTTCCTGCAGAAGGAATGGCTCATCATATTAAAGACAATATTAAAGCTGTAATTGGCTTCAATCGGGAAATCTGTTGTGTAACTGATATGGGCACACGTGACGGTGCACACATACAGACAGAAAAAAAAAACAAAAAAACAAACCCATGCAAACATACACATTCAGAGACACATGCACGTAGACACATAATAGGATCCCTCTTGGCAATCTATGACCCAAATTCTCTATGAACCCCTCCCATTTGGCTCCTCCACTTCTGTTTTCTCTCAGTCTGTCTTTCTGGCAAGGGACTGGGACCTCATACATACAGTTACCATTTTTTTCCCCCCTCCCAATCAGTTTCAATTTTACATGAACAGAGACACGAGCGCACGCGTTTCTCAACAAACAGCGAACATTTTCTACATCTCTCCGAGCAGAAATCCCTGTAGTTGCAACCAAAATAGTATCTGCAAATTCCACACGCACAGAAGATGCGTGCCTGTCTCTGGATAAAGAGGTGTGCGAGAGGAAGAAAAGACAGCGGCATCCTTCCTCGTATCCCCCTGACTGATCTTAATGCTATGAGATAAAGACCTTTCTTATCCAGGCACTCTGTGCTCCAGTCAGTCAATGATGAGATTTCTTTCTGTCACTCTCTTCTCCTCCAGAAACGTCTCAAGTCGCATGACTGGTCTCACCCCTGTGTCACGGGCTCCCTCCCCATGTGAGAGAAAAACAGGTGTCCAGGAGAGGGAGAGGCTGCTGGGGCTGCAGAGGGTTAAACGCAGGCTCTGACCCCCACTGATCACCCTGCTGAGTCTATAATGCCACCCATAGACCGAGGGCTTGGGGGTACGCACATGCCTCTACAGTCAGAATACAAACTAGCCGAGAGTTTCGTGGGTTGAAGGGGAAAAAAGGAAAATAAGGGGAGAGTATTTCAAAGGACGTCTTCTGAGATTTGCCATATGCTCAATAAGCCCTTTAACACCTGCACTCTTTACCATAAGCCGTCACCTGGATGATATTCACAGAATGATCAGACAGCTCCATCCTTCAGAACTTTTCTCTTTTTTTCCCCCCTACTTTGACTGGCTGCACAAGATGTATTTTTAATGCATCCTTAAGCACTTGAAAGCAAGATCTATGGCTGTTTTTTTTTCTTTTTTTTCCCTTTTCCTTTAAAATGAAAATGCTTGTTTGCTCACAAGAGTAATTACCAGTGGCCGAAGAAGTGCTCATCTCCTTATACGTATACAACCATGTAAAGTACTCCATTACAAGTTAAAATCCTACATGTAAAATCTTACTTAAGTAATATTGCATACGTACCATCAGCAAAAAGTACTTAAAGTATAAAAAGTAAATGTACTCAGCCTGAAGATAAATGATCCCTGTGACTAATACATTATTATATCTGTCATCATTAGATTATTAATTCTGATGTAGCTGTTGTAACTTGAGGTAGACTTAGTTTTAACTATTTTATATAGAGTTAGTTAGTTTTACCCAGAGATAGGTCACTTCTAAAGTGCCACATGATGGATTAGAAAATTCTAACTATTTATACATGTACATTAAACCAATTTAGAGATAAAATGTCAACTCAAAGATATAAGGAGATTATAAGGAGGCCCAACTAGGCTGGGAACCATTGGTTTAACTTAATTTATGAGGTTATTATAATTTTGTTTCAAAATCTGTGAAATAAATGTAGCGGTGTAGAAAGCGCAGACGTCTGGCAAAAATGTCATGTAGCAGAAGTATGAGGTAACATAAAATAGAAATATTCAAGTAAAATAAGTAAACTAATTAAATGTATTTCATTTTTTTCCCACCACTGGTATGACTATACCGCATACTGTATGTCTGCCAGTACCCGACATAAGTGATTGAACAAGACAGTGCTTACTCACAATGGGTCACAGCAGATCTCAGAGTCCACAGAAGCAACGGCAGAAAGGTCAGTGTGAATCAACACCATGACTCACAGGCAAACATGGCCAGACCGACAACAAAGCTCTAATCAGCTGCTCAGTCTTTCTGGAAATTAATCCATTACTTGGGCAAGTCTCTGATGAAGTAAGGAGACAAGCGGTGGGGAGATAATACACTCTTGTACACTGTTGTGGTTACTAATATCCACTCCGGAATGGCAATGATGAATGAGATTCCAGGGCCATGTGGAGGTGTATCGAGCAGGAGGTAAGAGAGAAAAGGATGCGGAGAATTGAAGAAGGCAGTTTGGTGATTAACCAAAGGTTGTGTGAATGGCTCCTCTGATAGTTATTTCAAACATGTATTTGTACACTGGTGCTCAACAGCGCTTGAATGTGGGGTCTTATTATTCTCATGGCAGATATCCAGACTCTCCAGGAAAGGGAGGGAGCTCTTTGTTTTTACCAGGCAATCTTTTCATACTTGGCTTTACAATTAAGTATTTCTTTGTGGCTATAACAAAAGCTGTTGTTTTATATATTCGCTCAGCAGCAATCACTGTTTTATCACTCATCTGAATCGAACTCACCCAGGAAACTCTTCATAGGTTCCAGAGAGGAGTGCAGCTACTGAGAGTTGAAACACCCACATTTTGTGCTATTTACAGACTCACTTAGTGATAGAGTACAATATAAATAGTTCAATCATTTACACAAGTCAGTAGTAATTACTTTTCACGCTAAAATTTTACTTTTAAACAAACACAAACACACACATATATATACACATATACATATATATATATATACACACACACACATACATATATATATATATATATATATATATATATATATATACACACATAAACATGTATACATACATATATACATATATACATAAAAACATACATACATATACATACACACACACACGTATATATATATGTACATAAACATATACATACACACGAACAGATACATTTTATAATATATATATACATACATATATACACACACACACACACACACACACACACACACACACACACACACACACACACACACACACAGATACATTATATATATATAGACTTTCCTAGGTGATGTCTTTAAATTGTTTGTTTCATCTGACCAAGGGTCTGAAACAAAAATAAATTCCATTTGCAATAATATAAAATTAAGAATAGCAGCTCACTTCACATGGTTCTATCAAGTATTAATTAACATTTATACTTCATAAAGGACTTAGATGATCATTCAGTTCTTAAAACTGTTTCCAATTAATTTCATGTATATTGACTGCTGGATTAACCGACTAATCTTTTCAGCTATACAATAATAGAATCCATTGTTAGTCTAAGACAGTACGGGGTTGGTTTTCATAGCAGGTTTTCAAAGCACCTTCCACATACCTTCCGCAAGTGAGTAATATAGCGAACAGTGGGATGACAAATTTGTCATTCAAGGAGCAAATGTCAGTGCATTATAAGGAAGACAGAACATACTGTGTGAAAGGGCTGCACATTTCAGTGTGGTGCCTGGCACACTTCTGTCTGCTTAAAGTTCTTCTCAATTTGACCTCATGGCTATTCTAAGGATGTGAGAGCACCTTCTCAGATCTATAAATGGGTGTCTCATAATGAGTATGATGACACCAAGCAGAAATACTCCTCTGTTTCATCAGGGAACTCACACAATCTGATTTGTTCTATTCTTCCATGGCAGATGTAGGAATGTCCTTTGTGCCAAAAGGACTGTTAAATCACCTTTGAAAGAAGAAACCAAAAAAACTCAGAAATAGATGTGGGAATGTTAGCCTTTGAGCCCTCCATAGCAAAGAAATTGATTTCTAAAACCACGGTTCCCTGTCATGTTGCATCTTTCAAATTTACAGTAGAGAATGTTTCATCATTTTTCAGCCCTGAGATTGAAGATTCCGATCTTTTGTGTTTACCTGAATGCCAGCTAGATTTGACCTCTGACCCCCAACGTCAAGTGAAGGGAGGAGGGACAAAAGCTGCCACCACGGGAGAATAGAAACTGTTAGCTTCCTGTTATTAGTATTAAATTTGCTGCGGTGTTGAGCTGACATTCCTGTTGCAGGTATAACTGCACTTTTAATACATTATGACAGCGGTGGGAGAAGTTTTCGGGTTCAGTATCAATACCACAATGTAAAAATACTCTTTAAAAAAAAAAAAGCATTCCAAATCTTACTTAAGTATTTCAGCAAAATATACCAAAATGTATCAAAAGCAAAAGTATTCATTGTTGAGTTGAAAGATCTTGACAGTGTGGTATCATCTATAACAATACTTATTTATAATTTTAATTTTATTTCAATTTATACAATACATATTTTGTATGTAACACCTCAATCTGTATAAATGGTATATGACTGCAACTAATGATTATTTCTTTTACTGAATATTTTCATTATTTATCAATCTGCTAATCACCTTCGTTCAATTAATGCATTTTTCCTTTATAAAATGTTAGAAAGTGTAAACCCAAAGACATAAATTTTTCTATCACATAAGACAAAGGATCACATATGACTGTGGTAGGTAAATAGCACACTGTGGACCTAATCAGGCGCTCCAGCAAAAATATTTGGTCCCCAAATACTTTCACAGGCCTTTTCACAATTCTGCGGCGGATAGAAATGAAAAAAAATAAATAAATCATGTATCCCATGAATCACACGAATCCCAGTAGCCCACTACTAGTGCAACACAGGAGATACATCCTCATATGAGTCATTTTTTTGCCAAAAAAATTATAACATGTACTGTTATAGCTCTCTGAGCCCTCAATTCCTAAAGCTAAAAATAATGTCTGTCCTCAGATACAATTCTAAACAACCAGTGTTGTGAATCAGTTTTATTCTTAAATGAACTGAACAAAATAAAACAAAAAATGAAACAATTTGAGCACATACACGTTTCCACCAAACCTGGGAAACATTCGCCCCAGCAATGACCAATGCCATAAAAAAAAAAAAAAACAAAACCTGAGTCATGATTGAAACTAATTGCTACCCCGACATAAGACAATCCTTACGACTAACAGAGCGGAAATACGATATGTATGGTATTTTTTGATCAGTTATTTTAACAAAACTTTTACCAAAATAGTTGCCATCATATGTTCTCATGATCAACTAAAGGGATGAGTTTAACCTACATCAACCTACTATACATCCTCTGTGTTTTAAAATTAATAAACTTTTAAAAAAATGATTTACAAAAGGCATAGCAAAAGGGAAAATTCAGCTTTCACTGCAAAGCCCAGAGGACATTGTTCTGATAATCACTTAAATAAACGAGCAACAGTTATTGATAGATTTGGCCCCAGTGAATGAGCATCAGAGTGTGTTTTATTTTCATTACTGCAGTTTGTGCATGGAGGGATGTTATGATGATTAATATTGCCTCTGCATGAGCTTGAGTGATGGAGCTTGGGAAACAGAGAGACAAGGACTGGACATGAATGCTCCACTGCATGTCTGTGCTGGTTAACCCCACAGCCGCATGGGTTGTG
The DNA here is from genome assembly GCA_016859345.1 of Istiophorus platypterus. Lineage (NCBI taxonomy): Eukaryota > Metazoa > Chordata > Actinopteri > Istiophoriformes > Istiophoridae > Istiophorus > Istiophorus platypterus. The sequence continues at coordinate 9,133,347 of CM029122.1, read as the reverse complement.
ACAGAGAGTGAATATAAATGGGGAAATGGGCCTCGCCAGTGCATTTTTGTCCAGATTTTTCCCTCTTCTGTATTGATACTTTATGTTGCAACAAGACTAATGGTTGTGTATTGATATTGGTGGGCTGTTGATGACCTATGAAGTATCATCCTCAGGTTTTAAAGCACATTGAAAGTTGTAGGATGGGATCTGAATCTACTTCCTCCACTATAGACACCTCATCGCCTTTTTGCTGCCACCCACTCTCACACCATCACTTGACTGGAGTGCACCTGTGGCAAGCTGAATCAATCGGACATGGTTCACATGCACGGCAGGACAAAAAAGTCATGAAGCCCAAGGAACTCCGTGTAGACCTCTGTGATAGAACTGGCATATAAAAAGCACGGATCAGGGAAAGGTTATGAAACCGGTTCTAAAGCTTTGAGTGTTCCCAGAGCAAAGTGGCCTCAATAACTGTGTAATGTAGGGAGTTGGAACCACCAGGATTCTTCCCAGGGTTGGCTTTCCAGCAAAACTTAGTAAGTGGGCAAGAAGGACCTCAGTCAGGGAGGTGATTAACCCAACGATCACTCTAACAGAACTTCAGAAGTCTAAAGAGATGGGAGAACCTGCCAGAAAGGCGATCATCTGAGCAGCGCTCCATCAGTCAGGGTTTTTATGGCAGAGTGACGAGGAGTGAAAGAAATGCTTGGAGCTTGCTTGGAGTTTATCCAATAACATTTAAGGAACTCTGACAACATAAGGAAAAAGATTCACTGGTCTGATGAGACGAAACCTGAACATTTTTGAGCAGAACTCTGGTACTGCTCATCACCTGGCTAATACCACCCTAATGGTGAAGAATGATGGTAGCAGCTTAATGCTATGTGTGGTTTCTCATCGGCAGGGAGAGGGAGACTGATCAGGATTGACGGAAGGATGAATGCAGCCAAATACAGAGAAGTCCTTGAAAAAAAAAAAATGCTCAAGAGTTCAGGCAAACTGAGACTGGGTCAACGGGCCACCATTCAGCACAGCAATATCCTGAAGCAGACAGGCAGACAACACTGGAGTGGCTTCGGGACAAGTCTCTGACTGTCCTTGACAAGGCCTAGCCAAAGCCCAGACTTAAACCCCATAGAATATTAGTGGAGAGACCTGAAGATGGCAGTTTACAGATACTTCCCATCCAGCCTGACCAAGCCTGAAAAGATCTGCCAGGAAAAATGAGATGAACTGTCCAAATCCGAGTGTACAAAGCTTGAAGAGAAGACTTGCAGCTGTAATTGATTCCAAAGGGGCCTCTACAAAGTACTGAAATAACGATCTGAATAGTTTTGTAAATTAAAGTTCAATTCATTTATTTTAACAAATTTTCAAAAAATTAAAATAAAAATTTTTAATTAGTCATTATATGTTATGTGGGGTAGATTGGTGGGCAACAATTGGAGTTTTCTCAATCTTTAATGGATCTAATACGAAGTAAAGGGCACAAAAGGTGAAGGGGTCTAAATAACTCCTGAGTCCACTGTATTTACTTTTAATAAAGTATATATTTGAATACAGGACTTTTGCTTTTAACAAAGTATTTCTACCCTGTGGCATTGCTGCATTCACTCAAGCAGAAATTCTCTGCAATTCTTCCACCACTGGCCACAGAAACAAAAGAGGGATGTCTGTCCAGGGATAGACATATACATCTGGAAATACAAACAAATGCATCAATCTAGAAAAATATACTTCTTTGTCCAGTAACCTTCCTGAGATTAATCACCATGGGGCAGGCTGCAAATAAAGTCATTTACCTAGAAATCTGATTTTAATCTTTTTCATTTACTAAATTAAAAAAACTAATTAAATGTAATTAATAATTGATTAATTATTAACTTTCAATGCTGCTGGCACCAGACACTGCTACTGCCATTCTACTATAAGCTAACAAACAGCATGTTTTATTAAAGCAGTGCTTTTGCAATACTGAATTTTTTTTTTTTTTTTTTTTTTTTTTAAATGAGCACAAAATAGATCTTATGAACTCAATGTACAACAAAGGTAAGAAATTAAAGTCAGTGTACACTGAACTAAAGCATCTTTCATGCTATGCCTTAACCTTTAGTCTGGAGAAAAGTGCTTTCAGCACATTTGTACTCAGATGCCTTCAGGTCTGTTCGTGGAGATGTGGTGTGGCTGCCACTGTGTGTTTTTTGTGAAGGTCAGGTTGTGAACACTGACATATCATCACCTTTTAAGTTTATATGGTGAACTTCTTAGCCAGTTATTAACACAGTTAAGGAGCAACATTATTACCAGGTGGAGTCGCGTGTCTGGTCACCAAGCAAATGTACAGTAAGTCTAATATTAACTTTAATTTTATCCATTTTTCTGGTCTGTACTAACAACTGAGGGAAATACAGTATTTTGGCTCTTTAGCTGCTAAATGCTCACCAAAATTGTGTCTATCGTTTGGTGCTGAGCAGGTTTCGGACAGTGTTTTGTTTTGGGTTTTTTTAGAGCTTTTTTTACTCCAAAAAAAAAAAATACTAGGAGAGCACTGAAATGAAAAAATAAAACCTAAGATTGGACAACTAAACGAGCTGAAACTCGATGCAGGGGATAATTCTCTGTAACTTATTATTAAACCAACTACTCTACTTGATACTCCAAGTAGAGTATCCAGAACTATTAAACATGGAAACACAGACTAGGAGGGAGGACAGAAGTTGAAATATCCTTCAGTAGATGATAGCGGTATAAGGTCTGCTTATATGTCATGTTATCTCCCCCTGCACATGTATGCCTCCGTCATCCTGCTCTCACGTCTTCCTTTTTCCAAATCCTCGCCTCTTAACACATCCTCTTCTCCATTCGACATTCCTTCCTCCGTGTCTCTCCATCTCTGCAGCCGTTTGTTTCTTGCCGTCTTTGATCATGAGCTGAGGAGGACAGTAATCTACTGGAAGCCAAGTGTTTATATCTAGGACAGCTGAGAATTGGGTCACACGTGATTTCTGCTGCCCTAGGCCCACATGGGCGCTACCTCTAAGTTTCCTCATGAATTTTTTTTTTCCCCCCTCGCTAGACAGTCCAAGTTTGTCAACAATGACTCGGCAGAATGGATGCAAATGTCCAGCCAAGTGTCAAGGTGAGACGATTATAAAAGACAGCTGTCCCGAGTAATACTCTGTACTTTCTCACTATTTAAATCAATAGCGTGGCAGCAGGCCAACCTCAAAGGCGATTACAGTGATTTAAAGTAACAGCCAATTTACTACCGTCTACATCTGGCTTATATTACATAAAAACCATAAATATGTATTGTATATTCAGTGTTTACCATTGATTTATTTTTAGCATTGCTCGCTGCACAGCTCTGTTGAACGGTAATGTCGTTGTTTTGGTCGACCTCAGATCAGATGGCTTGCCATTAAATGGTACAGTTATTCATGTCCCTCTCAAGATGAACTGTGATCACTTTTGTGATCCCTTGACTTCTCATTTAACACGACCATCAGGTCAAAATTTTAATTTAAGTTTATGACATAGTAGCTGCAAAAATAAGCATGAGCGTGATAATGCTAATGACATGACATTTTGTTCGGGGTACCATCACCACCATCACAGAGCAGCTGGCGTGTAACTTCACAGCGTCAAACCATGCGTTAAATAAAGTAAATGATGTTTCACATGACAGGGACACTAAACAAAAGACATGAAAATGATAGTAATATTTGTAAGGTGTTTTTGAGGTATTAATATTTCATGGTGATGACTTGATTGAAAGCAAGAGTAATGCAAGTGCTAACATCCTTTCCTTTGCATGTCAGGCATGAAGATAACAGCAATTGCAAATGGTAAAATGTTTTTCTCTTCAATGTATGTTTACAGTGTCTTGTTTAACCAGTCAAAGAGACTGAAATCGGTCTGTGACAATCAACACTGTAATAAAAAAAAAAACAACTTTGGCACCATGAAAATATGTAATATTTGCCATGATGGATTACCAAATGCTGGGATTTATTTTTTCAAGACAAAGCATTTATTTAAACTGCACATGAAATGAATGGGTAGTTGTGAAGGCAGGAAAATGAGCCACAACACAAACTGTGAAAAGAATAGGTGGAAACTATGCAGCTCTTCAGTTTAACTTTTCTTATATTTGCTTAAAGTGCAGATTTATGAGTGTGACTGTAAACACTGCATATACCTTTAAAGTTGGCCATTTTGAGGCTGTATGGTTTCATGGCTGCAGTGGTTCACTATTTGCCCTTTCAAAGTAACCAAAAATTCTCAAAAATAGCATCCGAAAAGCATATTGCTGTGTCTCATCAAAGACAAAACTGAGGCAGAGAAGCGGTGCCATTACACTCTCTACCAGTTTGGTCACATTTTATGCAGCGCTTTGAAATTTGCCTGCAGACACAAAGCAGCAGGATGCCTCGTTGGGTTTTTTGAAAAGGTAATACCGCTTGCTTATCAGTAATTTTGAAAGACAGAGGGAGACCGGAAAGGAGTGAAATTTAGGACTTTTGAAAAGCCAAGTTATAGTGTCATAATAAAGTGTTTCAGTCTTTACAGTTACACATAATGCTGCTCTCTGTGCTTTTTTTCCCCTCCGTCAGATGGGCCACCAACAACTAGCAGCACAACCAGCTAGGCAAACTGAGTGGTGATGTCAGAGAGCACCGAGGCACATGTGCTCCCGCAGATGTGCCGGTAATTATGGGGGAATGAATAGTGATGTTTTAAGAGGAGATCAAGGGCAATTACAGTGATTTAAAGCAGTGAAGCCAGGCCCTGAGCACACACCTTCTAATTACCAGGCACAGGCTCGGATCTCACAGCGGGCACGAAAGATTTGGCATGTTTGCATAATCGAACAAAGGCTGCTATATGATGTTTATCTTACAATATTTAAAGGTCTTGATTCTGCTTGTGCGTGATAATGCATTTGCTCTGTGATGTGCTTGCCTCTGCTGCCACTGTTGTCCCTGTTAATGACTTCGAAAGAGCTTGGTGATATATTTAGCTGCTAATCAGACAAAATTAATCTAAAGTCGTTTGGAAATTTTGTTGCATTCCAGTAGCTCGCAGGAAAGCATTAGATAGGAGTGTGTGTGAGGGGGTATCCGCAAGAGGCCAAAACAGGGATATAATTTCATTTGATTGCCACACTCATCAAGTCTAAATGAAGATTAATGAACACATGATGGAGGATTGAAAATAATAATATTCCTGTTGTCTTTAGGGCTCTAATTTGTTTGAGAACATGCTGTCACGCTACAGAGGGCTTATTGGCATTTGCTAATGGACTGCTCATTGCAATTGGGAGGGGGGGGGGCGCATCTGCACACACTTCTAAGGCCACAAGCTGTGACGAGTAAGAACAGAAAGTGTTGCTGCAATGTAGGTGTATTTACAAGTACTATTTGAGGAGACTGTGATGAGGAGAGACTTGAATGTAAGAGTGTGTGAGTGGGAAAGAGTTAGCGTACGAGGAGGGGGTGGCCAATTCCCTAAATAACTTGTTCATTGATCGCAGCAAGTAGATGCAGTATTGATAGTGCTATTCGCCCAAAGGACCCAGATCCACTAATAATTAATTGCAATAGAATAAGGAGGCAGGGCATCTATACTGCATTGCAGCTCTACACAGTACATTGAAGATACAGTATATAATGTTCAATTTTGTTTCCTATGTAATTTGCACCAGAAAATTAATTTTGAGAGAGTATTACAAATACAATTTTTATCACCACAATGAGGACATGTTTTTAAGTGATACCTACCAAGTTTCAAAGTGTTGTACATATATTTTATGTGTTTTCACTCTTTGCAACTGAAGCCTGATAAACATTTTCATGGTTATGTTAAGGCATAGCACATGGTTAAGGTTAAAGTAAGACTGAGATTTTAGTTTAATACTAAAAAAAGTCAACAGTGACCTAACATAAGACATAACATGTTTACATTATTGACATTCCACTCAGGACACGAATCCCTGTCTCTGGTGCAGTGTCATGAGTCCTGCATTTGTTCACCCATCACCCAGGCCGACTTCCTGCGTGCGGCAGATCATTAACATTCCCACTGTTAGGAAGGCTTTTGTCTGCTCTTCCCTTGTCCTCTTGTGGCAAAAGAGCGTGGCTGCACTATCAGTGGTAAGCTGGCAAACTAAAGGGCACAACAGCAGAACAGAGTGCAAATTGGTTTTAATAGCATCCAAGTGATTGGAGTTTTTTTCAATTATTAAGGACTAAATGGGACATTTAGTGAGGCTTTCACAGCATATTGGTTTAGTTTACAAAAGGTATTATGTGTCTTGATTTTGTTACTCATTGCAAATTACAGGAGTGGCCACTAAAACAAAATGTATTCTTTATTGTGTGCATTTTGAGACTGGTTTACTATAACTTACTGTTTATTATGATTAGGTTCATAAAGTTCATAAAGAATGTGCAAAATGTGCAGAATGTGTTACTTAACCTGTTTCTAACCTGTTGTTTGTTTGTTTTTTTAATTATACATAAGATTAAATTAACCTACACTTTAAATTATAAGTAACTGAATTATTATATAATTACAATTTTGAATCTTTTGATATTTTTGTGATATAGCACAGGGGTAATTTATTTTTGATTTTGCAATAAACCATTTAAGCTAAGTATGTTTGATTCTTATTATAATGTGGCTCTTTGTATTTGTTCTTGTTATAGACTACACAGCCTTCAACTCTCTGTGCATCCTGTGTGTTATTAATGAAACCCCAAGATGAACATCGCTTCAATCTAACCAACCAACATCTTGAGTTCCCTCAAAACCCAACAGGCATAACTGTTTAGTAGATTCAATTTCTAGGCAGCAGAATTGCATGCTTATTAACATTCAATCATCTCTGGTATTCAAAAAAGCTCGACTTAAATGGCTGAAAAAGGCCCACTGTATTAAAAAAAATGAAAAGACTTTCGGTTCAGTTATATCTTAGATTCTTGGGTTATATTTACAATATGAGGATTCAGCTTCCATAGACTCAAGCCTCTAGACATTGCACAGCAGAGTGTGGGTGCTTGTTCACCACCCACACAAATGTTATAGGTGATCTATACTGTAGATGGAGAACACACTGAAATAGAATATAATATTTACTTCAGCATGACTCTGATAGTCACAAACTTCCCTTTTTGTGTGTTTGTGTGTTTGTGTGTGTGTGTGTGTGTGTGTGTGTGTGTGTGTGTGTGTGTGTGTGTGTGTGTGTGTGTGTGTGTGTGTGTGTTTGTGCATGGACGCAACACGCAAAGACTGAATAAACTAATAACTCAGTGCCGCCAGAGCAAATACCTCACTACACTCTATCAACAATACATGTGTATTCATTAGATGGATATCTGCAGAATTTTACTAATGCTGTCCCTCAGTACACAAAGTAATGCCTTGTTTGAGAGGACTTACCTGAGACCCTGAAGCCTCACTCAGGGTCATTAATAGAGATCAGGGTCTGTATAATGGGCTACGATCATTGTCTTCCCTCCTGTCAGATGTTTAGAGCAAGTGACACTCGGCGGTTGTAAGCGGCACAGCTCAGTAACAACATGCCTGTGCATATGAGTTATTAGCAGCAGTGCGCTCTTGATGCTAGTGCTCTCAGCTCTCACCAGCTGACAGTTCAGCTGCACAATGTCTTATTCCAGGGAGCATTGTCCACATTGAGGACAAAAACGCCTGAGGTTTGTGAGTTCTGTCACAGTGAGGGCTGGGGGATCACGTCTGACGCGCAGCTCAGATGAGATCTGTGATCTAAAAGGAGGGAGATGACATCCCTATTATTTCCTGAGTCATCAAGCATCCACTCTAATACCTCCTGTCTGTCCTTCATCTCGTCTCTCCTTTCACTCTCACTGCGTGTTTGAAAATGTAAGCCTAACTCAATTATCATTCCATTAACTTCTCAGCGTAAAATAATTTGGGAAAGGGGAGAGACCAAACATTGTGTGCAGAGCTTATCTGTTCCGAGCCGAGTGCTGTAAACAGTAAAGTGTCTTGCACTGTTATTTTCATCCTGTCCCAGCCAGGAGTTCACACAGGTGGGCTTACGCATAAGCACATTCACATTTATGCATGAACAGCAAGATTTCTATTGCTGCTTTTACTGATTGCTGGGGAATAATGTGTGGGCGGGCCCCTCGGGCAATTTCTGATCCCTCACACCACCAGACACAGACAGAGAAAGATAGAGAAAGAGAAACAAGAGTGAGACAATGAGAAGGATTGTGTGTGCGCGTGTGTGTGTGTGTGTGTGTGTGTGTGTGTGTGTGTGTGTGTGTGTGTGTGTGTGTAAGAGAATAGAAGGTTATGTAAGGTATGTGAGAAAAATGTCAGCGGCTGACACATTGCATGACCTTAACATACAGACTCATTGCATATAGAACAGAATAGCATTAATTAAACCATGTAGAAGTCTATTTCTGAGTTAAAGATTCTGCAGGAGAAGGGGAGAAGGTGCTTTAAGGAGACAGAGAGGATGTCAGCACACCAGGCATTATGTTTGGCCATGAATTTTCAACAATACAACATAAAGTTAGGTAAGGTTTTTTCAAGTATTCGGACACAAATGAATGAGGAGGACACATAGATACTGTATATTATTGTATGAAACATTCATAAAATTTTGGTATCAAAATAATGGTTTAAAGTATAAGAGTTAATCTTTTTCATTTCTATTTGACATTTGGGTTGACGTGATGTCACTCTTATTTTTCGAGAGGCCGATTCCTCCCACACAGTCACTTTTCATCGCAGCAGAAGAGGTTCTACTTATTCGAATTGCTGTAGTTCAGACAGCCAACTCACATGACGACATTTAATATAAAGTATGGGGGGAATGTACTGTCTGGTGAGTTAAAAATTTAAACATCCACCTAATATTCAACAGCACGAGGGCACACGTCGACTTCAGCATACTAAGTACACAAAAATTTTAAGACCAGGGGCAGACAGTCAGTCTAGCACTGATGCGCATCTGATGACTATCAGAACATTGATTCAAGCTTAGATGGGAAATAAGTGCAGCTAGATGACATTGATTACAATGATTAAGAAAGTGTAAAATAAAGAGGAATGAAGTTGCTGTCACATACTATAAACCAATTATTTTGAGTAGAAGTACTTCTCAGTGTTATAAAAGTCATAATGGTACCATTATTACAGGAAAAACTATTAAGTGATTGCCTGTGTGCAAGACAACAGTCATGTTAACATCCATGATGCCATAAATGAATCTTCTAGTGACTTGATTACAGTGAGTAATCAATTAGTAATTACTTATTAACAAAAAATAGCTTCATTACTTTTTAAAAATTAAGACATAAGTAACTAGTTACACAACTCATTATATTACTTTCTATTCCTACTAGCAGGAATCTGGTAATTATGGTAACTATAAGTCATAAGTCATAGTCATGAACGCAGCATTACCCATTGTGTTTTGAATAAGCACTCAAGCTGCAAACACTGAGACAGGACAATTTTGCTTTCAGAGCCATAGGACACCGTGTACTCAGTGGCACAGTTAGCAAATGAGCTGCGCAGCACAGCCAAAGATTGGCAATGACAACTCGAACAGCCCGTCACATTGCAGAGGATGCACTGAATCCACAGGTATCCTGCAGAGTATTTCACATGTGTGTAGAAGAGCAATTGGAGTTGTCTGCCAAAACTTGTTCACAGGCTTCAGGCCATTAAATATATAATATCATCTCTTTTCACCAGAAAGTGCTTTAATTCTGTAAGCCCCGCTTTGATTTTCTTCTACGGACGTGGCCAACATTACTGTTACCCTTCCACTTAAAAAAGAAATTTTCTCAGAAATTGGATTCAACTGACAAAAATAATTGGTATCCACTTCTCTGTATTCCATATTTAATAGACCAGACATGTGGATATCGATTTTTGATGTAACATATTATTGTAAATAATACAAAAAATTAAAATGGCATGGAAAAAAATATTGGAACCCTTGCAATACACCCTATTGAGGCAATCACTGTCGAGCTCTCTGAATGAGACTTCTACAATTCTCAACAACTACCCTTCCCCATAGATGTTCAATTGGATTTAGATCAGGACTCACATCAGGCCACTTCAGAACGGTCCAATATTTTCCTCTCATCCTTTCTTGGGTGCTCTTCAATGGATGCTTTGGGTTATTTTCCCGTGTGAGAAGCCATGACCTACAGCTGAGACAGAATTCTCTGACACTTGGTGCAGTTCTTTCACTCCACAATGCCTTGACATTGTTCTGATTTCATTGTGCCTTCTGTAGATTCATGGCACTCTGTACCAGATGCAGCAAACTAACCCCATAACATTACTGAGCCTCCTCCATGTCTCACAGTGGGGATGCTGTTAGTTTCTTTGAAAGTTTCAACTTTTTTTCTTCTGCGAACATAGAACTGGGGTGACAGAAAAATTCCAGTCAGGCTTTTTTATGTTTCTCTTTCAAAAGTAGGGTCTTCCTGGGTCTTCCCCCATGAGATCTCGGAGTTCAGCTTCTATCGTTTTTGAAGTTTTCTCTGGTTCTTTTGCTGCAATTCTAACTCTCCCACTCAATCTGGGGTCAATTTTCCTCTTGTGGCCATGTCCAGGGAGATAGCTACGGTCCCATGGACCTTGAACTTTAATATCTAATCTGTTATTCTGCTCTACAGGCAATCTAAATAATATTAGCCACTGCAGTTATGGGAGCATCAAGCTGCTGGGGGATGGACTTGTAACCTCTACCTTGACCATACCTAATAATTATTTTCTTCCTTATCTCCTCAGACACCTCTTTTCTTTCTCTTGTCCATGCTCAGTGGGGTGCATCAAATGACACCAGACAACACAGTTAATACTTTTCTCTGTTTAAACAGGCTGAATGACTGAATGACTGAGTATACGACTGAGGACACCTGTGATCCTAATTGAAGACAATAGTCTGATTGAAATATCACTTGTTTATCGCCAAATCTGATGGATACTTAACAATTTTGTCCTGACCACTTTAGAAGATCTTTGTAGATTAAGCAAGAATTCAGCTCTTTTCACAGAAATCTTTGTTTTATTTTATGACAAACTGAAGGCAGGCAGGTATGATGACAAAATTGCTTATAATTCCAACACTTTTCATGAAAGACGGCACATTGCCAAATGAGGTGTGATCGCTGTATGATCACTCCATACTTTCTCCTCATTATTATATGCCCTTCTACCCTTTTATACATCTCAAACCTATCTGATTTCATTCTTTTAGTAGAGCCCTTGTTGTCTCTCGCCTTCACACCTTGCTGCAGTATCTTTGTCTTTGTACATTGTGTATTCTCCAAGCTCACAGCCTCTTCTGACCATAAACAGAAAATTGTTGCAGGCCTTGATTTATGGTTAAAAGGCCTTTCATCTATCGGGGAAACAAAACTGAGTCAGACGTGAAAATGTGTGATGAGCCACCGTCAGTGAACCAACACGCTTTCTTAACCATGAGCTACTGCTTCACACAATCACAACTAATGTCTCTGTGGACACTCGCGTCGTGGTTCTGGTGATGTGTTATCAACCTGAGGACAGAACAACAGCATACATCAAACCTACTAGCAGTGTCAGAAACAAGATATTGATTTGGGTCCTTGCCCAATAGAATGATGATATGTGTCTGCTTGGTTTGGCCGACTGACAACAGGGATTTTTTTTATACTCCCCTCTTTCACTCCTTCTTCAGTCCCATCCATGCCAGACATCCCTGCCTGTCATCTCTCATCCATCTTAGAGTGTCTCTTCCTGTGTGAGGGGAACCTGAGTGAGTGGCAGGGGCGTCTGAGACATGGCATGAGGATAAGGGTTATAGTGCTCAACAGACAGTGAGTGTCTGTCTCTAAACCCTCAGCCAGATGGCCCGTCTGCCAGGGAGATGGCCAATCTCCCAGGGTCACACGTGCATATTCAAACATACATAAACACACGATAAACATTCTACAATACTTAAGGATTCTACTGTATTAGATACTTTTATCCAAAAATGTGTGCAATAAAAAATGAGATGTAAGGTAAACAAAATTGTAATATGAATCATTAAAAGGTCTGCTCATTGGAGCTGCAGTATCAGCTGAGCCAAAGTTGAGGCCAAAGGTAATGAATGCTTTGCAACAGTAAAAAGCATAAAGACATCCAAGCCATATGTCTTTCTGTGGCCATATGCGGTTTTGTTGTCCATTCCAAACACTGGGTTTGCAAACAGTGTAACGTAACGTGTAACATGCTGTAACATGGCAGACGTTGAGCACAAGCCTAGGAAACTGAGAAAGTCTGTGTTCAATGATATCTGCCCGAGACCCCCCTCTCTTCCAGGGGGAGATGTAACGGTCTGTGAGCCGCCCAGATCCACAAACAGATGGAGACTCTCATCTTTCCCTCCTCCTCCTCCTCTCCCTATTCTCCCAGGCAGAGCTGTTCATCCTGCCCCAAGGAACATATGTGCTGCTTCTACGAGAAAGTGCAAAATCTCATATAAGTGCCAACTTGGAGATCTGGCATATTTCCCAGGGGGATTTTTATTGTTCTGTCAATGCCCATGTGAGACAGGGTACACTGTGACCTCTTTTGTGGTTCTGATCTTCAACAAAAATATATGTGGGCGCCCAAAACCAAATAATTAATACAACACAGATTTAAGATACTACTGTCTGAGGCAAGATTGATCAACCCTGATGAACATGATGCAAGTTGTTGGCCTTTTCATATTGCTGTTGAAGCCAATTACCTCACCCAGTAATGATTTCACTTTTATAACGGCTGAAGATGATTAAATTCAATTTTCATAATGGTAGTGAACTATTAAATATCACCACTTCTGTCACTCTACAGTGTGCTCTTCTTTGAATTTTTCTAAAGAAGAAAAAAGAAGAAGCAAAAAGAACAGAAAGTGCAAGATTATTGCCAGGTATTTGCAGAGGTAATAATGAAGTTAATCTTGCAATGTCTTTTGGGTATTATAGGGTAGTTGTCATCCTGCTTTTTTTCTTTCTTTATTTCTTTTGTAAAATTTCAAATGCAACTAAAATAGGTGGTCTTGTGCCATATGTGCAGTTTTTATAAACATCAATTAACTAATTAAGTGCTGATTATGTTAGCATAATATTTCCATGGCAAATTATTAAATTTACTTTAGCAAAAATCCTCAGAGAATCAACACCTTGAAGTGGAGGATAGGTTTGTGTGTTTCATGCAATTCATAAGGCCCTGATGAACAGCTGCTTTTGGGAAAGCTTCACCTCGCCCACATGAGGGGCGCCTCACCCCCCCCGGGAGACAGAATTGTGAGGGAAGCATGCCAGCGAGCAGGTTTTGCCCAGGCCTGGTCAAGCGAAGCCCAAAAATTACACGGGGCTGCCACCTTTGGGCCCACCACCTGCAGGGACCGGAATCAGGGGGGGCAATGTAAGCCGGGTGGGCAGGCATTGACCTAGGGGTGCCGATCCCTGGTGACATGAACTGAACCTGGTGTGGTGGAATGTCACCACTTGACAGCTGAGGAGCTGGAGTTGGTGCAAGGTGGAGTGGTGTCCAGTTTGGGGACCTCAGAATCTCCTTGCTGCTTTTGGCAGATGACATAGTTCTGTTGGCATCATCAGACCATGACCTTCATCATGCACTGGGATGGTTTATAGCTAAGTGTTAAGTGCCTGGGATTTGGAATCAGAATCTCCAAATCCAAGACCATGGTTCAGAAAAGGGTGGATTGTGTCCTTTGGGTTGAGAGCAAGTTGCAGCCTCAAGAAGAGGAGTTTAAGGTCTCGTTCATGAGTGAGTGCAAGTTTGACGGACGGATTGGTGCAGTGCCAGCATAATGCAAGCACTGAGGGAGAGCCACTACCCCTCCATGTCAAAAGGAGCCAGGTGAGATGGTTCATGCATTTGATCATAATTTCACCTGGGTACCTTCCATTGCATATTTTTTTCAGGCACATCTGGGTAGACCCAGATCAAGCTACAGAGGCTACATATCTCATTTGGCCTGGACACAGCTCAGGGTCTCCCAGGAGCGACTGGAAGGCGTTGCTGGGGAAAACAACATTTGGACTACCTTGCCTAAACTGCTGTCGTCACAACCCAACTCCAGATAAATAGTAGAGAACGGACAGATGGATGGACTCAGCAGAAGAACTGACAGAGGACTGGGGAAATAAATTTATAACCAAATGACAGTGATTGTAATAAGCTTTTAAACCCTAAGGATGTCAAAAAGTTCAGTGTTCATCAATCAAGAGGAGAAAATCAGACACACTTCAGCATCAATGTCAGTACATTTACTCAATTAATGTTGAATACTGAACACTTAAATTTTATCATTAGTGAGTAAAACGAGTATTTCTGGATACTGAGGCAAATCTTAAAGAGACTCATTACTTATCATGTTCACTTTGTATAGGCAATTCTGGCATCTGTGCCTGGGGATTATGAAATTTGATTCACTACAAGTGAGAATGTGAAAAATGTGTAATTCATGAATTGCTGAAAGTTCTTCAGTAACACAGAGATCTTCAGAAGTCTGCAGCTGCCTTCTGTAAAAATTAAGCATAGCTTTCCGTTCCAACCAATCAGGGAGAAGGATGCCCTGGGAAATGTGAGACATTATAACAACAATTCTTGCTGAACTTTAGGTTTACTTATCTCATGTAAAGTGAGCGGTAACTATTTGATTATGAGCCAAGGCGTTAAAATGAGTTATTTCATATTGTGGTATAGAAAATGCATCTACTTAGTCAAATGCTCCATGGATGAATGTGAATTCCTGTTGCATTTTATTGCAACAGCTAGTTACTTAGTCATCACTGTGGAATTCATATCTCTAAAGGGCTTATGCAACAGTAATTGTACTGATATTCAAAACATGACATTGAAAAGCATTTTCCAACTCTGTAAGGGGCTACCAGTTACAGACACATCAGCTGTTAACACTTTTATTTAAATGTCTAGGTTATGAACGTGGAGTGTGAACAGATTTGGGAATGTTTTCTTTAAAAAGATAGCAGGCATTGAATTAGATGTAATATTTTGCTTCCATGCTCTTGATAATAAAGAGGTATGTATTACAACTGTAGTTAACAAAATTTGGGGTACATGTATCAAATACTCAAGGCAAATCTTTGCTTGATTATAATGTTTATTTATACAACATCTATTTTGTCTAATATTTTGACTATGCCAGAGGAAACTCACTGCTTATCGAACACGATAATGAACAATAAATATGCAATGACTCATGTAAGTGTGAATGTGTATCTCCGAAGTGCATTCAAGGTTGCATATAAGGGGCTTGAAGACCTACTACATGAGCCAGCAGTGATTTAAAATAAAATGGAACCAAAGCTGTTCAGAATAAAGAGAAGTACTTGTGACCGGAAATCAGCAGAGACATGATGGTATTAATATTAAAATTTGGGTAAGTGGGGGTTTCGAAAGATATGACTGCTGTGTAAGCAAATAAATACAATTATATAACCTATAAAAGCTTTTATGGAATGGATGCATCTTCATCAGAATATGTAAAAATAAGGAAGAAAAAAAAGAAACCGGAAGCCACTTGGGACAAAAGTGTCTGACTAATGAATGTAATGTAATGTAATGCAATAACAACAGCCTAGAATTCTAGTTCTGACCACTGGTGCCATGCTATCAGTAACCAAAGGCAATTCATTTGATTTCCTTGGCCCTAGACTGTCCCTGTGCGTCAGAGATGCATGAAAGACGACTTTTATTGTGTTTATGAAGAAGGTTGAGATTGGTAGCCAGAGAAACAGTGAATGTGTACCCAGGGTGGATAGGGGGTGAGCACAGATCATACAAGTCATCATGGTTCATGACTGAGTGTGATGCTAAGAGGGAGCATGGAAAATTACCACACAGCAAATTAACTCGGCAGTGTGATTAAAAATAATTTTTGTGAAACTAATTTGCACTTACTGTAGCATAAAATTAAGGTTGCGTTGGAACAGTTGGTTCAATTTTCAGAGGACCATCAGGACTTTTGAAAATTTAATGAGGATCCAAATTGCCTCTTTCTCTGCCTCCCGTCCACATTATGTATTTGTGTCAACCCGATGCCGTCTCTGTCTGTTAAAGACCAAAGAGCCAAACAGCAGCAGTGCATTGATACAAACACAGAAATCCAGGTGGATCTGACATTGAGGAAAAATGTGAGGCTTATAGTTGGTAGTTTCAACGAGTCTTATTATCGGTTTTGTTTATTTCTGATTTTGGCTACAGTTGGACCAAAGGAGTGCATCTGATGGAAATAATTTGGGAAAAAAAAGGGATAAAAATGCTTCAAAATCACTCTGCTCATCAGTCTCATGATGTCACAAGAATAGCTCTGTGCTGAAGGACAGAGGTAACAGGTCAATGAAGGGTTAAACAGATGACCTTTCCCCTCTTGACTCCATCTACAACCACAGAGGGCAAGGATCATTTTTATCCTAGTAGCACTTTGTTTAGAAATCAAACCACTTCATTATCTTTCCCTTTTACTCAATCTTTCCCACTGCTCAGACGATATTTAAGGGAGACGAGTAAAAATCCATATCGAACATAATATAATCTTAATGAATATGCATGTAATCGGCCATGGAAAATGGCCCTTGGCAGTACAATTCTCAGTTATCACAGCTAAAGTTTTTTTGGAGGGTGAAATACTCTGTCAGGGACACTCAGTTTTACTGATTCACCGTTGAGCCTCGCACTTAGTGTGAGTTTGTGCAGTGCCTTCCCCTCATGCGGCTGACACAGGGATTGGCCTACTTGAAGGGAAGAGTGTGGATCTTCATGAGCTCCTCATGATAAGGCAAGGAGACATTAGGGTGACGGGTGTTCTAACCTGTCCTCCTCATGGTCATTGTGTGGAAGAGAAATGTTAGAAGATGACAGCAGAGAGAGCAAGCAGAATATAATCATCCTTTACCTCAACGTGGCCTCCATCCAGCGGAGCAGCTCAATGGTCTCAATGGACATCCACTGAAATGACAGAATAAGATGCCATGACTGACTTTGATTTGTTACAGGAGACATGAGTGCCTGCCTGCTAGCCTGCGCTCTCAGTCCATATAAACAGGATTGCAGACAATTCACTTTAGTGTTCATGTAGCCTGGTACTGTGGGCCCAAATTAGGGTCAAAAAGAGTTCGGACCTGTAAAATGGAGCTCACAAATACTCCAAAATTTGTAGCAGTAAAATGTTTTTAAAGTTGTAAAATAGGTCTGCAAGAGTAATTCAAGTCTGTACCTTGTGTAGAAAACATTTGTATTTGTAAAAATACTTATTTTAAAAAGATGTCAATGGAGGATGAAGTAATCAAAACATTAAAGTTGTGTAATGTACTAAAAGGGGAGTGAAAGGCTCCACAAACCAAAGGGGAACTGCAGAGTCAGGTGATATTATCTGTTGCTTTGTAGCTACAAATGACCCCTTTTAAACAATGTGTTCACATGATCCATTCCATTGGTGATATTTAACTGACCCTAGCAACTTCTAACACAGCTTATGTATCAAGTGAAATTGGCATTGGCAGCACAGATACATCACGCGCAACTGATTGGCTAGGGCAAAAACAAAACAAAATAATGACCCTACCAAGAAGAAATCAGCTGATCTGAACACAATGTCAGGCTGAATGAATGAAGCGAAACAAAGTGGTCAGTGTTGACAAAGGAGCACTCGGCTAAACCACAAACATCAGCGTATGATAATCAAAAGTCATCGTGCCTGTGACTTTCTTGGCTGAAGGACATCATTCAGTATAAGGTGAGATCAGCAACATTCAACATTACATGGCTGATCTGAGTTCGGGTCTTTGTCACGTCTTCTCTTACACTGGCTGAAAATCTTGCAGTAAAAAAAAAAAAAAAGAATAGATCCCAGATATGTGGCTGTGGGTAACCTGGTACCTATAGTGAGTGACTCACAGGACATGTTTCTGCCTCAGGCTAGACACCTGTATTTGAAAGGGCTGTCTTAAAGTAATGGATATAAAAGGCCTGAGCTTCGATGAGGTGTTAAAGCAAGCGTGTCAGAGGGAGCAGGCTGCAAGGAGGGAAAATGTTTTCTAAAACTAATTCTTACAATCCCTATAGTTCAGCTGATATGAGTTTGATAGATCTTGTTAATTCTATGGCACATTTTAAGATGTTCAACGGTACTTGGTCTTCTCTTTTACTTTTCAAATTTTGAAAAATGTATGACTTTCTCCTATATACATATATAGCCATTTCCCTAATATCACAGAATGGTTTCGAAAAATGGAACCTTGTCAACTTCTGCTGCAACCTCCAACTTAAACTAAATACATACGTCGCTGGGCTTTCATCGTCACAATAACAATAATATGACCTGAATGAGTGTACTAGCAGCAGGTGCACATGCAGATACATAGTCATACATAAAATACATACAAGTTCTAAGGTTACCATGTGATCATCAAGATTGAGTATAAAATGACTACTGTTATATTAACATTTCAAGTATGTAAAATCCTTATAAGCCTTAAAACTCGTGAATGCACTACTAAAACTGTTTGTTTGTTTTTTTCAATGTATTTCATTTTCTCACTGTACTTGTAGCCATGTGCCCACACCATGTACACCCTTACTCTTCTTTCACTAAAACTATTTAGCTGTCCATTAACTGAAGGTTTGTGCCTGATTTGTTCCTATGATCTTCCACGGCAACTGCTCAGAGGTTTGTATACCTTTTTGTAAAGTGTATATAAAGGTGCTTTCCAAGGTTCAACTGTAACCCTTGATTGTATTACTACTTTTTATGCAGAAGACACTATTGTTTATACATCATAATCATACAATAACCACGTGTGACTGTTGTCAAAGTCTACTAGCAGTCTTTTCACAAAAGTAAACAAAGGCCTAAGTATTCTTGGTCGTTTTAGGCTTTATGCCTATGATCTAGTGCTATAACTGATTTTCTCACTTGTTTTGGTATTGTAATTGTTGTGTGTGTTTGTGCGTGCGTGCAGTTGGGGATGTATTTTATGTTCCTGGTCATGCATTGCAATAGAAGCCTTTATGAATCTTTGAAAGGAAAGTGAACTATTTATTGTAGAATTTGATGAACTGCTCATTGCAAAGGATTTTACTTTCACCCAATGTTCATTAGGGAAATAAGTGGTAAAAAAAAATCATTTTGGTTAAAAAACTGGACTGGATTTGCATTTATATAACATTTTTATCCTAAGCACTTTAAAGTTTGCTACTCATTCATCAATTCACACATCATGGGCTGCAATCTATCATACAAAGCACTGGTCTAACCATCCAGGGCAACTTGGGGTTCGGTGTCTTGCTCAGAGAGACTTTGACAGGACAGGAGAAGCCAGGGATTGAGGCACTAACGCTGCAATTATTGGTTCTTTTTGTTTACTCCTGAACACTAGTGATAATGTTTGTGCTGTTCAATCTGAGCTGGACAGCCACCACCCTTTGATCTCTGCATCCAGGGACCATGAGAGTGTGGGCTTTCAATGCACCATAAACCTAGAGCTACGCCCCTGTCACACTGTGGTCAATCCCCAGGCCTCACAGCCTTGGGCCTGGCTGATCTCGGCTTGTGCTCCTTCTCTCCTCTGTGACTAAGTCTCTTCCACCTAAAGTTAATTTTTAATGACACACTTTGTTATGTGGGTCCATAGGGGGCCCTTAGTGACTGTGCTTTAATAAAGACAGTCTCACTGCTTGCTCCCTTCGGAGTAGGCTTCATTAAAACCGGTGACAGAAAAAAAGGTCTTTGAAGTCCCAGATTTGGGCCGATCCAAACTTTATATTTCTCTGTCCATCTGTCTGTCTAGTGTTTTATGAGTTTATTTTCACTTTTACGTCAATGGATGCAATAAACAAACAAGATATTTTGAAGGACAGATGATGTGACCCCCTAAGGGCCGATTCATAACTGCATTGGAGCAAGTGTGTGTTTGAGTGTGTGTTCCACAGGGAATGGTGCGTGGGGTAGAAAGAGAAGGTACAAATGCACCATAAGTCTTCATCAATAATCACTCATCGCCATCGTATAATATCCCATCTCATCACAAAACCAAGACCATGCAATGTTTTTGCTGGACTCCTGCGGCAACGGTTGTATTAAAAAGCTGAAAATTTCAAAAAGATTGTATACACTTAAATAATCATTTTCCTATATTAGACTTCTCATTGGGTTCCATTGGCTGAATAATGGAACTAGAAGTGCGTGTATGACACCAATGTAGAGAACTCACCTTTTTACCAACGGCTAAGTTTTACCATTAAATAACACTATTCAGATTCTGTACGATGCAAGAGTTGCTGGCATTTAGTGAGTAAACTCTACTTTTTACTGCTTTAATATTTTGATGATAGATTATCTGAATTCCCTATCAAATTCCCTATAACATTTGTCACAAGATAATCCAACAACTCTATGAAATGGATACTATAGATATAGCAAAGTTTGTGAAAAGTGAACAACTTCAGACACAGGATAAGTGAACCATCCAGGACCGGCAGGAAGTTCACTGTGCGCTGCCATGGAAACAAGTAGACTTTGGATTGGTCAGTGGGGGTGAAGTATTCTTGCTGTTTTAAATGACGTGAAAGAGAAAAATGACAAATGAAAGGCAGGCTAGCTGCAGCCTCACAGCTGTAGCCAACCAGTCTGAATGTGTTGATCTGCTAAGCACAAAACCTTCTTACTTGAATATCCTTTTCCTCGAAAATGGCTATTAAACCATCAGGACTGAATGTAGTTGGGTTTTGTTGATCTGTAGATAAAATATAGATCATCTTCAGAGAGGTGGCTCACAATCTTAGATCCACATTACAGTACCTGTTTTTGAGGATGAAGAGAGAACTTTAGTGGGGCTACTAGTAATTGTTCTCTATTGCTACGAAGATTTGTGTTCCCTGCTAGAGTGAACACCTGGCTCTTGGCTTGTTGCTATAATAATCAAGGGGAAAAAAAGACTGCAGCTGTGCTATAGTTGTATTTAGCTGGTAAATTAATAAATTTCTTCTACAGGCTGCAACTGCCTTTAATTGCTGAAACTGATTAGACTGTTTATCGGTTATGTCTCCCTCCTCTTCTCCCATCTGTGAAAATATGTAATTTTCTATCCCCGCCCTTCTCTATCAAGAAAATAATCACAGGAAAGAGTTATGAGAAAACTAAATTAATGCTATCAGTAAGCTGATGGAGAAAATGTCATTATTTAAGGATACGACAACTGAGTGGTCAGCGAACTAGGGTACATCGTTGGCGGTAAGGTGGTAATAATAGAATGTTGGAGGGAAGTTAGCACATGTTTTTCATGACCTACCCTTTGGTAGAATCCTTATTATCTAATGTAAATCTCCCTGTATGAACAACAAGGGAGTTACAATATAACCACAGGAACATCAGAGGTTATTTTAGGTAGCGATTACAGAGCCTTGCAGTATTTTTACTATGGTTTGGAGACATAGCAAATAACATTTGAAGGAAAATTAGAAAAAAATTATCCGCATCCTAATCCTCTTCTGAGATAACTTAAATTCAACTTCAAATATTTCCTAAAAATTTGTGTGTAATGTCTGTACACATCTGTGCCCAAAGGAGCTGAAAATCCATATCATGTTTTTGCGTTCTGCTTGTATCAGTGGTGGAATCAGAGGAAAGACATCCAATATGCAAACCGAAGCCAAAATAATGAATCACAAATCTGTCTTTAAATATTTACACTACACTATAGACTACACTATATGGGATTCTACAGAAGGATATTTTCTTGACACACATATTGAAATCCAATTAGTCACCTACTATGAAGCTACTATAAATGGCAAAGCATGGATGCATTTATATCATTTATGTCCAGTATGCTGCAGAGGGCTTTTCAAATTTCAATTTTTGATCATTTATACAGTCAGCATCCTTGTACCGCTCATTGACTAAAATAATTGGGTATTTTATAGCAGATATGATCAGAAGCGCAGCAGGTAATGGTTTTACAGAGGCAGATATGATACGTGTAAGAGGCACTATGCGTTACATGCGGTGTGCTGCACAGACAGTGTTCTGCGTACTCTCCATTTATTTCATGTGATATTGCACTCCCTCCTCACAGGAGGAGAAGAGCTGATTGCAGTGTTCTCCCTGTCTTTTTCAATAAGCCCGGCACTGTCGCCTCCTCTTTCGCTCAAACTCATGTGTGGAGTGACTGTCAAACCGCCAAGGCCCATTCACTCCGGCACACACCACATCCACCACGGCTCCCTCTGCTCTGTCTGCATCACAGCTCCTCCCCAGCTCACTCTCAGCTCGCAGTCACATTCTGCAGCTTTGAACTAGAATTTAGCTCACCTCACGTCTCTACCCTGCAGCCCCTTTCCACTTCCCTATGCATCCCCACTCTCCATCCAATCTTACACCCCCCCCACCCCCCCCAACTTCCCTCCAGCTCCACTTGGGGCTACATGATAACACACTTTGGAGGGAACCGCTTTCCCCAAGAGCAGCCAAAACTGTGAGCATATTCATTCCATCATAACAGTACTGTAGCAAAACTGCTGTCACGCCGAGTTTGCCATGCTAATGTGGCTCTAGGCGCCGCTACCCTGCCTTAAAAATACTGTGATGGGGGTATATGGGGAGTTTTGAGGGTGCTGAGGGGGAGGGGGTGTTGTTTGGAGAGGTTAAATAGCACAATGCCGGGGTTCTGGGGCGTGGGAGTGAATGTATGGAGGATGGGGTGGAGCGAGGTTATGGAGATAGTTCACATCAAGGGAGCAGTTCTTCTTAAACCTAAAAGCAGTTTAATTCCCAGTAAGGTAAACACTGCTTGATGCACGGCAAAAATGTGAAACCGCTTGAGCTAGCTCCTCCTATTCCCCCATCTAGCCTTTGAGAGAGGTGAGAGGAGAGGTTTCAAAGGGCCTGACTGACACCTAGTATTGCTTTGAACTATGTCCTTGAACTGTCATACGGAAAGACAGACGCTCCCTTTAATCACCCACTTACAAACATCATGTATCAAGACATGTGTACTCAGTTAGTACTAACATCTCATTGCCTCATTCTTATCCTAGCACACATGCACGCACACATACATGCACACACACACACAGAGTATTCTCTGCTGCCGCTGTCGCTGCTACAGCGAGGAACTGATGGGAGTAACAAGGATCTTACCATCCTCCGAATGAACGATTATTTCCTAGTGGCAACATGATGCAGTTGTGTGCAAATCATTGCGACACCAAGGAGGGCAATCAGCCAATTACCATTACCGCAGTTTTCCAAGTTACAGGCTCCCGTTTACTCTAAAGCACATGTGGGACTCATGGAACCTGTCTGCCCCATGCCTGTTTGCTTCACCTTTGATGTTTCATAAAATACAGAGAATCCTCTGCTTGCGCCAGACGGATGGTAGCAGCTTTGTTTCTCATGTATGGAATTCATTGATTCAACTCATAACCTGCACAGTGGTCTTAGGCTGAGTTCCCTCTTTTTTCAGGCAAACATGACTTTTATTTCAATGGTGGATAGCGGAGGATAGAGGGCCGGACTATTTCTTGGCCAAGCGCAGGAAACTTGACTGCACCCGTGGCTGAAATATAATCTGGCACATATCAGCCATTAAAAGCCAGTGTCGTTGTTACACTTCAGGTTTGTTTTTTCTAAGATATTACATTTTTAGTTAATTTATTTTCAAAATGTCAAACTATTCCTTTAATCTTGACTCTTTTTGTGATATTTCAAGGCTGGAAGACTAAGGTTTCTTTAGGTGCTCCCTATGTGCACTTAGTCAGTAACTCATAATTTGCCTTCTATTGTTCAACTACCTCTCTCAGGAGTCCTTACACAAACCCTATAATTTTACCACAGCTTTTATCCAGTCCATTTATTGCCCTTCCTCTCCCCATGCACTTCTCATTTCCCTCTCATTCTATGGCAACTCCCACTGCTTTTTGTCCCTTTTTCCCACTGTTGCCTTTCTCTCTCTTTTCTCATTTACTGTTCAGTCAATTTTCTTCTCTCTGAAACCATACCTAAACTGTCACAAAATAATTCATTCAGGAGAGACAATTTGAAAAGAGGGCTTTTAAATGTGATTAAAAGAATTTAATTATTGATTGAAGACATATGTTAGGGGTCTCTTTCAATTAGACCTCATTTTGACATCAAATTTTACATTGGTTCCTAGATCATGACCCATATAGTAAAATCTACCCACTGGAGTCTGAACATTTGCAGTGGTGGTGAAAGACTGAGGAACATTTTAGGATTAAGATTTGGATGTAACAAGGAGCTGGACTTTTGATGAGCTCACTAGAGGAATCCTGTGGACAGCTGGTTCTGACTTTTGCTAAGCTTTATACAAAAATAAAACTTCCTTGCCAACAGTAACAGCCTGCTGAATATCAAGTGGCTCAGCATCAGATATCTCAGCCTATCTTCAATTCCATCTGCTCATCACCTCAACTTTTTCAGCTTCATCATTCAGCTACTGAAACTTCTGAGTCAAATCCAGGGTAAATTGTCTTTTTTACTGCAAATTTTTCAACTCTAATCTTCACTTAGCCACCTCTAGTTGATTTGTAGGAGTAGAGCAACAGTATATCGACTTTGTTCGTAGATGTCTCAGTCTGGGTTGTCCAGGTCATTGTGTGGCCTCTTGATAACGCCTCTTTCTCTCTGTATGTTGACATGTTCAGGTTCCCACTTCCAATGCTCCTGTCTGTATGTTTGCGTGATGTACAAGTAAAACCAGAAGCAGGTCAGGAGTGAACTCAACCATCAGGTTGTTGGTGTGATGGAAAATAGAAGATTGTTAATTCATGTCGCTGATGAATAAGTGATTGGCTCCAGCGTTTGGGGCCAGGCTTAGAGGCATGGGCCATATGGGGAATGAGGAGGGGCACAGATGCTCCTCGGGGCCAGGGGGCCGATAGGCAAACTTAAGAGGGACACGGAGAGGGGAGAGGAGACACTGGGGCGAGCATGAGAGATGAAGACAAAATGTGAAAAGAGTAGCATTCTTACCCTCAAAAGCAAAGTCTGTGCTGAACTAACCCCCTAACCCAGCTCCTGAAGTGCCAGTTCACCACAAGGGCCCCATGAGATGCTGATTTAAGAAGTTTGCCTCTGAGCATTAGGTCTTGTCCTACTCTGACCTCCAACAAAAGTAAACAGCTCTAAGAGAAGAACTTCTGCACCCGTACAAGCGACAAGACTGTCCTCATGGGAACTGATATCCACACAAACACATTATAAGGACAACAGGCAAATACTGTTATTAAAATTTCAATCTACTCCTTTAAAATTCCTTTAAAAATATCACTGTTCATAATCACACACATGCAGCAGACATGCACACACACACACACACACACACACACACACACAAATGTACACATTCTGCAGAGCTACCCCTAGAACACCGAGAGGCTCTCAGCTCCATCTACTGGTGGCATTACAAACAAGCTGCCACACTATGGCTGAGGGGAAATAAATACCAACTCAGTTCCCTAAAATCATTTTCTCCACAGTCTTTGCCAAGCCTCCTTCTTTCCATTTACACCTCCTTCAAGCCAAGAAACTAATCTGACATGATTAGTTACAGTTTGCCATTGCAGCACCATGATATCTTTTATCATCCACAAAGACCTTGTGTTGTACCAAAGGAGGAAGAGGATAGTTTCAAATTAGACTTGATCCAAAATTTGAAACCAGGCATTGCATAGGGTAACGTCTGTTTATAAAAGATGATTGAAAAAATAAAATCCATCCAAAAATGAATCAACTTTCTGCATTTAATATTTAAGTGGTGCAATATTGTCCTTCACCCTCAAGAGAGTTTGTCAGGATATGCTTAAAGAGGCAATCCACTGAGATAGTATTGCATTTTCATAATGTAAGTGGACTTACAAGAGACAATATTAAAAAAGAATGGTCAAAACTGAAGCAACAAAGTCTGAGATGTCCAGATTTTTAGAATCAAGCATATGTCAAGCCTCAGACAATGCTGGATACTACCTTTTCCATCATGGAATCTATGGGATCTTTCATTAGAGCCTCCCTGCCTGGTAAATAGAGAGCTGACGTGAAATTAGAACTTCAAGGTTCTGTTCCAGAGATATTAAAACCTCATTTAAAATCACAGTGACCTTTGTAATAGCGCTTATAACTACAGAGCATCTGATTAAAGGTCACAGCTCAACAGAAGACGTGTGTCCAGGGGCGAGTCAAGTTCAGACACGTCTGTAATAACAGCTGGACAGAGAGGACCGAAGAGTGCAGAAGTTAATCAACAGCAGAGATTACAACTAAGGATGAGATCTACTGAATTCTACTCAAATGGATGAAGCTGAGTTACAATAATGTAACTACTGGCACTGATAAATTTTCTTCGGGGGCTGTAGTTTTTTTGTATGCTGAAAAAGTAATTAATGTTAAGCTCTGTTAAAATCACAAGGGTTTGTGTTTCTGATAGTAAGCACTGTAGTGGAAGCCAATTTGTCTTCAGCAAATGGAAAGTAAACCCCACAAACAAGCTTCATTATATTTTAGACTTAGGTGAGAAATGCTGAATGAGATGTTACACTGAGATACAGAAGCTACTGTATTGTAACAGAGTGACCTGGACATAATGGCTAGACCAGGATCTCTCTGCCCACATTTGTAATACCCCAGGCTTTCCGATTGAAAAAAAAAAACAAAAAACAAAAACCTGAAAGCCCAAAATGAGATACGCCTGATGAAATCAGCTGTATCTTGTTTGTTTGGTCAGATTTTGGGAAGTTCCCTCTTGAACCACAGAATATACTGATTAATTATTTTTAGGGGCAAAGTGGCACTGTGTGACAAGCAAACCTAATTTTAAGTGTAAAATGGTCATAACCTTCCTAATTCCTTAAAATGAATAAACAAATCAAGGTAATTTCTAAACCCTGCTATCTACTATTTGAGGTCTGAGGTCAGATAAAATAGTTTCTGACTTGCAGAAGGTTAATGTTGCAAATGAACATCAAACTAATATTGTTTCAGAGCTGCAGTCATGCGCGAGCACGGGGGGGGGGGGGGTGCTGCTTGAAGCTGGAATCTCAATTATTTTGACTACACTATGTAGATGTGGCACTATTTCTGGCTAGTTTCTGCTGGCAGTGGCTTTTTCCTATTCTTATCACCACCGACAGCAGAACAGCAGAATAATAAATCTATTGTGTAGCTACTTGTAAGAAATCTCCTCCCCGCAGCGAGAGCTTGTGGGACATTTCCCGAGATTAACGTTTTAGTTGACATGGTTAATATTGCATGACACTCAACATTTCGGTGAAGTGGTTTTCAGATAGCATTTGCTGAATATTTGCACAGGTAAAGCGAGGGCTGGATAAGTTCCCCTCTGAATAGGCCTATAGCGGTTATGAGTCTGCATGCATGACTCTGTCTCCCAGGTCTCCCAGGTTCTCCCATCTGCCTAAAATTACAGACAAATACATCAATTCGTTATCAATGGAAACAGCTGCTCAAGAACCAGTTGTAAAATGCTAATGAACTGCAAGGACTTGCCTAGAATGTTGATGATAAGACAAATCATCCTCTTAGGAACATCTTTTTAAAAACTACAACCTAATCTCTCACAGTCACTATCTCTACCTAGATCAGAAAATGAATTGCTGCTGTTCTTATAGAGGATTCCCTCCTTTGGCCAGCAGTCCTTCACACTGCATTATTGAACAAAGCATAGGGCAACACACTGGTCTGCGTTCCACACAAGTTCAGGTCAACAACATAGCAGGATCTAATAATGTCGTTCATGCCAGTATTTTGTTTTTGTCAAGGAGGGATTTTGGCTCATTTGTGTGCATGTGAGAGTCGATCTTATCCTTTTCTGATGAAGAGAACATGATGTACTGATGGAGCAGAGATTTCCCTGATAATATCAAACACACACACACACACAGTTAAAGAGGGTAGTAGTGAGGGGCTAATAGCTTCTCTAAGGACAAGATCCATCCTAATTTGCACCATGCAAATTCCCAGTTGTGACTGCACCGAGAAGAAAACCATATTAATTTTCAGCGTGCATCTGTGGTCTCGTGGAAACATTTACAGTATGCGTTGCTCTCAGGGACAGAACGTGACTACAGTATGTGCGTAAAGAAAAAGGGGGAGAAATAAAAGCAAAGAAAGACAAGGGCGAAAAGGGAGGAAGATGTGATTCAATGTCACTAATCTCCCACAGTGACGTTCTGTTCTCGACTGAGAAACGCCCAAATTATTCTTTTCGTCTTTTATTCATGACCTGCGGGACATCCTGACTTACCCTCTTAACGCTTTGCTCCGAGTCAAACTCGATCACCCTCCCTTTCGCTCTCCGCTCCTCTCTTGCATTCTCCTCATTCTTTCATTTCTCATCTTATCATTCCCATGTGTGATTTCTCACTAAGCTTATGCATTCATGAGTGATTACTTATTTACATTAAGTATATAATGCAGTATTGGGGGTTGGGTAAAAGAAGCGGCCTTGAGAGCATTAGCATGTATGTTTTGTCATAATTATGATTACTGGTAATTATGCATTGACGGAGGCCAGGTCCATTTGAGAAATTGATTATGAATATTTATGACAAGCAAATGCATTCTTGCTGTAACATTTTGTAAAGACAATTAGTTTAAAATGCACTTACCCTATCTTATAATATCTTTAATTTACTGATTAAACTTTTTAGTTATTTTGTGAAAGGGAAATTATTCATTATCTGATAATATGTTATGTTGTTGTTGTTTTTTTAGAGATATTAATGAATTAGTGTGAAATAGCAATGACTGCGTTTATTTCAGGTACAAGAGAAAGGTTTGAGTCGTTTATCTGTCATAATCTCATGCTACTGAAAGTTTAATGTCCTCATGCTGTCTTCAGGTCTGACTATGAGGTGAAAGCAGGTATCAAACCACAGTGCAAATGCAGCCCCTCAGATGACAAATCATCTTGAACCACTAGAGCAACTGCAAACTATGTTGTAAATGGTCTATTTTTGAAGAATATCCTCTGGCTATGTCCCCACTGACTTGAAAAAACACCAGTGAACACGTTCGGCGTTTTATATCTGCATTTTTATGCATACTAATAGTTTAGAGAATACTGTAAGCTACTTTGTTATTTCAGTGCCTTGAGGTCTTGCCATCCAGTAACCCCGTGTGGTCAACGGTAGAGGAGAGTAAACATAAATTTAGAAACAAAAATATTTCTTTAAGTATAATTGCAGAAATATTTAATAGATGACTAAATTTCAGTAAATGAAATTTGCATGTGCATGTTTTTTGTTCAATTTCTTAGGATTATTGATGTATTTTGATAAATTCAAAACCATTTTTAGCTGAATTTAATTTTTTATATTTTTTGGCATCAAGATTTTGTTCTTGATATTGAGAAAAAAAATCCCCCTCTTAAGGTCCATTTAGAAGCTGTTCTGGAGCTTTCAATCATATTACATGATCTTAATGTGCAGATGAAGTTTGCCCAGTTCAAGTAGTGGAAGAAGTACTTGCATCCTTTACTTAAGTTGAAGTACCAATACAGCAATGTAAAAATTATCTGTTACAGGTAAATCCTGTATTCAGAATCTCAACTAATGGCAAGATCATAATCAAAATTTAACTCAAAGTATAAAAAGTAAAAGTAATTGTTCGAATGATAGATTATCATATATTAAATTATTGTGATCACCCAGTCTTCCATTTATTCATTCTGCTGAAATAGCATCAGGCTGCCATTAACAGATACAGTATGTTCCATCTATACTGCTGCATTTCATGGGTGACCTGTTTCACAACGGAGAACATAAATTCTGTTGTCTGTAACAATAGAGTGAATCAAATTTGTGTAAATGTCAGCTCTCTATTGTTGACTAACAATCGATAGAGGTAGACGTTTGAGGCATTTGGTCTTTTCGAGACCTAAATTTGATTCAATAATATTCACACTGAGCTCCTGACCAATTGCTATTGATGGGTACTAAAAGCCTGACAATGAGCTTGCACGGATTGTGCCATAGATTTGTTGCTTCTTACACATATCAAGCAACATTTTTTTGTATCTAAGTTTTGTTTTGTGTTTTTTGTTTTTTGTTTTTTTACTATGGGCAAGCAATTTTTCAATACAATTTGATGCTTTATTTGATTTGATTGTGAAGGTGACTGGATTGGTGGTTTGTGTATCAGGTTCCATTAATACTATATATTGTAATATGGCCACTTCTTAACAATTTTCACTATGGAAAAAACACTCAAAAGCCTGTTACTTCTTAGAATATTAATGAATTATGACTAAAACGTAATTAATTTTGAAGCTTTATTAAGGTTACAATGAGAAAACATTCACATTATCCAAATAACTCAAAGACTTAACAAAAACCCTGGCATGGTTTGCACAGGGACATTCCAAGAATTCTGAAATAGTGATTAATAGAGAAGATTTCAAGGTTCCTTTTGGTTTTATTGCATGGGAGGCTGGTTAATGTAGTAGGGGGTCTTGTAGAAGCATCATACTATAGTAATCATTTGTATACGTCACTCACTCTTTTTGGAATGGTGGCAGGAGCCTCATTAGAAATGGTGCAAGTCAGTGTGTGTTCTCAGATATGAAGATGAGAGCATAAATTTTGTGTCAAGAAATGAAATACAAATAATAATACATCAACCTTATCTGCAGTTACAGAAGCACTGGCCAATTCATAAGCAGTCTGAATCCTCGACTCCTCATATCATTAAGCCAACAACACAGGTGTTTGTTCATTTTCCAACTTGCCTGGCCTTCCTCTGCCATTGTCACATAACATCACGCAGGCGGCAATGTCCAGGTTGACAGGTGCATTACCCAGAAGTCCCCTCTCACCTTGTTTTGTGCCTCTGTGTCCCCTTCGGTGATGTATGCGTTGAGGTAAAAATATGTATGTGTCTGTGAGCTCCCAGCTGTGTGGATGGCCCTCGGCCCTCGGCCCTCTAACGCTGTGACTTCCGCAACTAACAACAATCGTTCTCCTCACGAACCATAATTAGAGAGGGGACAAGATGTCATGTCACTCTGCCCACACTGCAGCATCTCTACTGGCTGCTGCATCAACACAGTGTCCATACCGAGGTCTCACACATGGGAGCTGGTATTCTGTTCCATCTGCTGGAAACAAAAAGGTGTGAATACGACGACACACTTGGCATTAAAATGTATGATCTCTTAAGAACAAAGGTCAGTTTTGACTAGACTGCTGAAAGTTCTGACAGCGCTGTTATTTATTTTCTTCCTTTCATTGTCAAGAAAAGCTACGTGCCAGCTGCATTAATACCCCAAATTTGCAATTACAATTTGGCACTTTGCAAAAACTAATTTCTCTCGCATAATGCTAGAAAATGTTACTGTGGCATTGGGAAGTCTGTAAGACGTTGCATCCTCGGGAATAATTCTGGAAGGGGGGGGGGCTGACATGGAGAGCAGTCTACGTAGTAGAGTTACACACATATTGCATTGCACATGTCTGTACTAAATGTAGTAAAATAAATACATTCCTGACATTACAGAGGTTTTGAAACAAATTTAGGAAAACAACATTAAAAAAAAAAAAAAAAAAAAAAAAAAAATTGAGCAGCAGATTTAATTAATAAATAAAGGTTAAATTTAGTGATTTCTGAACTGAATTTTGTTGATGGCTTACTAAAAATTTCTTCTTGGGAAATTTGAAGTTCGATTTTATTACATATTTTTGTGAAGGTGTATGAAGAGTAAGGTAACAACACTAACCCTATGGTGTTTTGAATGTAATTTGAAGATTCAGCTGGACATGTCACGCTGTAACCTCTAAACTGTCATTTCTTCTCCAGAAAAATTTGCAGCGTGTGGCATCAGAACTTCCACCAGGTGCAGCCTGACCCATGTGGCTAGACAGTTGGTGAGGCCGACGGTAGCTGGGACCTATGCCACAATGATCCCTGCTCTGAGATAACTTCTGTCTTACCTCTAACCCCGATACATCTACAGGAAGGCATTCACTTGTTAATCCCAGCTGTGGCCACAGACACACATACATGACCAAAAAATTGGTGCTTACAGACAGAACTCCTCTACCATATTACATAAATATTACGAAATAGAGGAATTCCAATATGAGTATATACTGTAGGTTCATATATATTCAACCTATGTGTTATTGTCCATTTTTAAATATTTCTAACTAATATTTCTAATATGTTTTTCAACACATAGAAAAAAGCCTTGAAAAACCAACAAATATGACAGAAAGCAACAGCAACAAATGAATATTTCCCAAGTGTTTATGATGCAGCACATCTCTATGCAGGTCGTGCTCAGCCAGATGCTCATGAATACAGTTGCAACTCAGATATCTGTATTGGACGTTACGTGTGGTGAAGTTTCAGAAAGCTCAAGGTCACTTCCTATTTATTTGCACTTGGTCACATACCGGCTGTCAGAGCCATTGGCTACCTCCCTGACCCCTCTGCTCTGGCTGTGGCATACTAACATGACACTTCCTGTATTTCATTTTAGATTAATTTGAATCATCATTTTGCACTTCACCTCTCAGGGCTGTTGTAGTCAACTTCTTACTTAACTCTCCTTGGACTGTTGTCCACTAATTAGGGAAGGTTACTACACAATTAGGCGAGTACTAAAAATCCTTAAATGCCAACTACCTAATCATTTAACCATTACAGACTACAAAAAACAGTCTCAAGTTGTCTCCTCAATCCCTCAAACAACTGGAATCTGTTAGCTTTTTGGGAGAAAAAAGGCAGACAATCTCAGTGCTTCTCTGGTTGGCAAAAACAAATTAACACAAACTGAA
This sequence comes from Istiophorus platypterus, assembly GCA_016859345.1. Taxonomy (NCBI): domain Eukaryota; kingdom Metazoa; phylum Chordata; class Actinopteri; order Istiophoriformes; family Istiophoridae; genus Istiophorus; species Istiophorus platypterus. Next base: position 9,100,470 of record CM029122.1, on the reverse strand, counting down.
ATGGAAGTTCTTTAGTCGCTAAAACAAAAGAGAGGAATTCAAGAGATTGAGGAATTCAAAGGAGGCATTGTGAAGATCTTAGGTAAAGAAAAATAGGGTCTGCTTTTTCACAATGGAAATGCAAAGCATAGGAATAGGTAGGATATAGATGTTTTGATGATGTGTAGTAATTAGCACTGAATTTTTTTTCAAAGCAATAATTAGTCTGCGTCCATTCTCACTTGCTTCTCCTCCCTCTCTTTGTCCATGTTCAGCAAGAAGAAAAAAAAAATCATAGTAAAAGAGAGGAGGATGGCAACCAAAAATAACACAACTTCTTGTGATCATTAAAATGAGAAAGAGGAGGAACAGCTGCTTACAACAAAATAAACACATTAACACCAATGCTCCACAGTGCGCAATCAGAGAAGCCCAAAGAGACAGCTGTCCGCCTTTAATTACAACAACGTTGATCTTCTCTTTCACTCTTTTCCAACATTCTCACAAGTTTCTAGACTTTTCTTGTCATTATTTAGATCCTTTTGCATCTTAATTTTCCAAATGTTGCTGAAATGCTACTCAAACATAAATGGCATACTTTCATCTATATATGAAGGAGTTTCACATAATGCATGCAGGAGCAGTATGCTCCATTCAGGCAAATGACCTTATGTAGAGAACGGTTTAACATTTTGGGAAATAAACTAATCTTTTTCCCACAAAGCGTTCACTGAGACGATCAATACCACTTTCATAGCTGTCGGTTACATTTGCCAGCAGCCAGTGACCTTAGCTTAGTATCAAGACTGAAAGTTACCATTTTTATTTCGTTTGATCTATACAGAACAAAAATTGTAAAATAAAATTTAAAAAAAGTTATGGATATACATGGGGTTATGTCATGGACATTTACTTGGCCAGGTGCAGTGACTTCCTGTCACCAGGCTAACTAGTTGCTGACTATAATTTCATATTTGATGGACAGATATAAGAGTCTTGTGAATATTCTCTGCAAATTCAGGTAGAAAGCAAATATGAGCATTTTACAAACTGTGGAATGCCTCATTTTAGTATAACTGAAGATTAAGGACAAAATACAACAGGACAATTTGTTTTTGATGTCTGAAAACACTTAAAAGATATTGCACACAAATGCACACAATCAGAATATTCTGCTACCACCACTCCCTCAAAAGTGCACGTTAGTTTCATTTCCAACGTATCTTTTGACCTCGCATTTAAGCAAAAAAATGTATGGCTATGATTATTTTTTAAAGAGTTTTTACATTGTGAACCCTCCTTCTTTCAAACTGCATTTTTTCCTTCACACACAGGTTGGCTGATTAAAATGGGAAAAGCTGATTTGACAAGTTTAACAAGTTTCCCTGGGGTCTAGAGAAAAAGAATTGTGCTTTTGGAAAGCATATTGTTTCTAGTGAAAATACAGCCAAATGATTAACAGAGAGAATGACAAATGAGGAAGAGGCCTGTGTTTTAGAGGAATGATGCTTAATTACATTCAAAGCTGCCATTTAGATTCCATTGTCCTGTCTGAATGCTGGCAGATCCCAGCACAATGTGTTGACTGCATCCTTCCTTTCGCTTTCTTAATTTGTTTTTCTTCCCCCATTTTAGGGTTACACAGCATAACCACTCTGAACCCTTTATAATTTCCCCAGTAATCAGTCTGTTCTTTTCTTTTTTCGTGTGTGTGGCAAAGCTTTAATCAAACATCTCATAGCCTCTACTAGCCAGAAATGTGTTATTCTGACTGAAACACAAAAAAGCATGCAATTACTCCCTGAGGACCTGTCCCTCCTCTCCGCTACAGCTGCAGAAAAGAGGGCACTGTTCCAAAAATGTCCTCCTCCTTTCTCTTCTCCGTCCTTTCTTCTGTGTGTTGGAAAATAAGACCAACCAGCCCCAGACTATAATGACAAATAGCATGTAGAGATGGATTTTGTAACGTATACATTATATAGAAACACTTTGTAGAACAGCAGGTTACTGCTCTCTTCCTCTGTTGAAACGTCACCTTACTATTAATAGGAAGCATATATCTTTTGATTACATATATCATTTTAAAGGGGAAACTTTTGAGGTTTATAACCTGAATATAACTGATGGAGGCCTTTTTATTTGATCCATAATCAAATATCAGAGAGAACAAAAGTAACTGAAGCAAAGTGATGTGCCTTTACACTTTTTTCATTTTTCAGAAGACCTATGATGGAGGGGTCTGTGTGTGCAGAAGGGAGAGAGAGCTGTATGCATGTACGCTCTGCAGCCCCAACAGTTTCAGTTCAACCAGATTTATTGAATCCATAGTCATGAGATGGCATTATCTATCAAATGGATAACTGGTACCACCTACAGTAACTATAACACAACACGTAAAAAGCAGCAAGGCAACTATACAGGAGAAACAGTCTCTAACCTAAATTGCTCTCTCCTGAAATATGGCCTCATTTCTTTCAACATTAACTACAGTGGGGCTTTCAACTGGCCCAGACGGTAGAACAACAAAGAAGATGGAAACATCCTTGGTTTTCAAAAACCGTGAAATTTAAACTTCTTTTGTGCACTCATAAAGCAGAGGACAAACCTACATGGAGGTATGCAAGTCTTTTAGCATAGATCATTGCACTGTTACTGCAAGACAGGGAACACTAAACCTAGGCATTGTCTGCCTATGTGTTGGTTATTTTATAGTCACACTATATATTTATCTTGTGCCTTGTGCAAGCTATGGTTGATTTGGGCACTTCTGACTTTCCACAATCATGCGATTCTACCACAGACAGACAACAAAGAGATTATCATTATCGGTTCAAAATAGGTTTGTTTTGCCAAAACATATTTAGAAAGTCTGTTGCCTAGACACAAAGCTTTTGTTCAGCTATTAAAAAAAAATAAATAAAAAGCAACTGCCCAAAGGTTTAAAATTACAAGTGAAATTTGGGGTTATTTTACTGGCTTGTCTCATGACGAAGCCAAAAAGAGAACTTTAGCATCGTATGTGTGTGGGTCACTACCATATCATACATTCCTGTGCATTTTAGGCACTAAACATAAAGCAATGTATTCTGAAATAATTCCATGAATAATTGTTATTTATTAATTTACTTCTTACAAAGTGCAGCTAACAGCAAAGGCAAAAAAATCGAATCGACATTTGCTGCGACCACCCTTTGCATTTAAAACATCACCAGTTCTTCTTGGCGCACAGGTTTTTTGAGGTACTTGGCAGGAAGGTTGTTCCGAGCATCTCAAGAGAACTTGCCAATGTTCTTCTGTGGATTCAGGCTCACACATTGTCTTCTGTCTCTTCATGTAATCCCGGACTGACTCCATAATGTTGAGATCAAGCTCTGTGGGGGCCCAGACCATCTGTTGCAGAATGCCTTGTTATTCTAGTTAGCGAAGATGGTCATCTATGACCATGGCTGTACGTTAACGGCTCGTCGTCCTTCCTCCCTGATGGTACAACATGGTTATGAATCTTAATATTTAAAGTGCCTAAAACTTCTGCATAGTACTGTGTGTGTGTGTATATATATATATATATATATATATATATATATATATATATTAAAATCATAATCTCCCTACATAATTAAATTATACATTTATAATATAATCTATAATTCTTATAACTTTAAATATAATCTAAGCAATTTTAAGTGCCTCAAAGGAAAAATGATGAACTACCAAACGTGTAAACAGCAAACGTTACTCGGTGCCGTGTTAACAGTAAATTAAGACATTTTAAAGTTGTTTAGGCTTAATCCCACACGTATTTACCTATTTTTTCTTATATTATCTCATTTATTTATCTTAGAGCGTTTCGATAATACCTCTAGGACAACAAGACTTCTCGTCTTTCGTGGCTTTTGGTGTCCGGTCGCTGCCCGGTTGTTGTTTTCCAGCGTGCCGTCCGTGAACGCACCGTCGCCGTGCTCGCCCAGCGGTAGGTTTGGATTGGACAGACCGCCGGCTGCCAAAAATGGGGGACGACTTGGGTGAAGAGTGGTGGCAACACGATGGTAAATCATCTCTCTCTCAGCTCTTTGTGTCCTTGTTTTATTTAGTTTTTTAGTTTTTCCAAGACTTGGGATCCTGGGCTTTTTTTTTTTTGCTGTAGCCCGACGAGCGGATTGCTAACGTGAACTCGTAGCTGTCGCGAGAAATCACGCTCGGCTACGGCTAACTGCCGGCTAACGTTTGCTAGCCAGCGGCGAGTCAATAGAGCTTCTGTTGAGTCGCTGTTGAGTTTCCTTCATGTGAAACCAATGGCGAAAAGTGTAAAACAAAAGAAAAAGTACCGCTGAATGTCTGTATTCGTTACCTGTGACTTGACAGGACGGGGGAAATGTGGCGCTTGTGACACACGTTACGAGCAGAGAGACGCGCAAGACACGTGTGTGTGTGTTCGCGTGTGTGTTTGCGTGTTTTATGCGTTACTCGACTTTTCTACTTACGTTAACTTTTCACTAAAGTCGTCTTCCCCCGCCACCTCCTTCCACCGCCACCTCCGACCTGACTTAAGTTCTCCTCGGCACACAAACTCCTGCTTTTCTTCTGCCATTCCCGCTTTCATCTCCCATAACTCAACCCCCGAGGCGGGTCCCCGCACAGCCTCCCGCGTCCCGCATACCAATAGAGGGCACTCACGCACTTTAGGGGCCCGTCGAGGTGATCGCGTTGGACGGCGAAGTGTGTTTTCGGTGGGTATTTAAATCAAATGCTTTGACTTTTTCTTTTCCTTTCTCTGTCTTTCATTTACACGCACACGCACGCACTCACGCAAGATCGCACACGCACGGACAAGCAATACACATCTAGCGCGGTTTACGTGCACACGCACGCAGTTGGCATTTTATTGAGTCCACCTATCTAAAATTAATTTAGTTTAACGCTGCAGCCCTGCGGTAAATCTCCAGGACCGTCGCAGCGTCCGGTGTTTTGTCGGAACTTGGTTAAAGAGGCGCCGGTTCGACTTCGTGGTCGTGCGGGGGCCGCGGCCCGTTGGTGCTTATGAATTACGCTGCAATAAAGGTGCAGGTGTGCGGGTCCCCGTTTGGATCGGGGAGCGCAGGTGAAATAAAAGCGGGACGACTCTATAATGCAACAGAGCAGTGACCGCAACAGCAGCGCGAAACTAAATCTTCAGAAATTATCATTCACGGTTTTATCAACAGCTCTGGTTGAGCTTTAATAAAAAAAAATAAAATTGAACATCAAAACTGTAATGAAGGTGGGATTTATTGAGGGATTGTTATACTAGATTAGTTTTGGCTCGGTGTGAACTGCCAATTGTGTGTTTATGTATTATATGAAGAGAAAAAGAATAGGATCAGTAGAATATGTTTGGTAGTCAAATTTTATTATTTTTTACATTTACACGTCTTCACTAAGCCATAATTTTAATAATATTCCTCCTGTGTTTTCAACCAAACTCCACTATGGAGCGTTCTGCCATGCCTGACAAATTCTCATTTCTGATGTTATTAAAATATGTCAGTGTTTATTTTAAGGATAACTGAGAATGACACTACTTGTTATATAAATGGTCTATGAGCTGTTTACCTTTAAAGGTGAGCAGCACCATTAGATTGACAGATATATTTGATGGGCATTTGACCTCACTTTCTTTTTTGCTGTGGAAACTTATTTTTGCTGCTTTTTTTCACTTTATTTTTGACTTGCACTGAGTCATTTGTATTGTTCCATCAAAAATACATAGGACGTGTATGTTTTATTCAACTCGTCATTTTTTTAGTGCTTGTTCGTGTTTTTGTTGCTGTATCCTCCTGATACGGAAATACATTCCAAGCATAAAAAAAACACAATTCTTTCATATACTTTGAAGTTTTTAATAATGAAAGCTTTTAATTTGTAACATCTAGCTGCAGTGCTAAACATAATGTAGTCGCAGGCATGTTGGGCTTTCTCAAGTCAGTGTTTTCCCTTTATGCACTGAGGGAGGTTTTCTGTTTTTCTGTCCTGTATTGAGAGCTATGCTGCTTCCTCTGTTTGTGCCATATCTTTTGGTCTTGGGAATCCTTGTTGGACCAGGCTTCTGCAGCGACCCCAGAGGAATCTGTGTGGAGAAAAGACACATAACTATCTGTTAGGCAGGGCTCACCGGATGTTCACTCCCACAGACTTATTTTGTTATTTTCTTCTGTTTAAGTCTTCTTTTTTTTAAGTATGAAAAAACTGTAGTACTGTTGCACTTTTTAGAGGCCTGGTATGGCGTGCTTTAACCATGCCATAATGTAATGAGCCATGATCATGAGCAACTTCATTGCTGATATTGTGGTGCATCTTTGGAGCAGGGCTGACTTGTGATGGTTGCTCACTGCATGGCTAGAAATATGGAAAATGCCAGTAAATTGGGGATGACAGCTGGAAAAAATTTTTATTTTCCAAGTAATCACGATCTAAGATTGATTCTTACAATCCCCATATTGATTTTTGTATTTGCATCTTCTTGGTAAACATGTACATCTGCTGTAAATATCACGTTTGGACAGTGGTTACTTGTTGAAAGGGATTCAGTTTGGACTGCATGCTGTACAAATTCTCTACTACAGTGTGTGGAAATTTGGTTATTAAAATACATAACAAGGTGGATTTAAGTCAAAAATGTACAGATTGTATCTGGCTATATGAGCCGTCTTGAGTCATGAAAGTCTTGTAAACTTCGACGTGAATAGTTATAGTCTATATGGATCCAGCAGTTATCTGGATAGTTATCTGGCCCTGGGTACTGCAGTGAATCCACGAGAGGGACAGACTGAAAAGAAAATCTGCACACTGATCTGAGCTCTGTTGTTGTTTGTTGAAGAGATATGTGAGGCCATGGAAGTCGAGTGAGCAGTCTGTCCCTGCCGGGGAGCTAACAGTAGCTTACAGCTGTCTGCAGAGATCAGGCTGATGTCTTGTCAACACAAACAGTGAATATGAATTAGTGAGCAGACTCTCAGTTTCTGCCCTGTCTGTGATAATTAAAGTGGATGTGCTGCACTTAGCTGAAGCATCTGCTACTGACAGTCCATGTGTATCTGTATGGGATAGCATTTATTTTTCAAAACATACATAATAATGACACTATTGTAATGGGTGCAGTTTTTGTTTTTTTTAATCTCTGTCAACTGTTTTGCACAAGTAGGCCTGAAAAAATATAGATATTTCATGTTTTGGTTGTTTTACATTAGCCAACAGAAATCAATCCTTGGTTCACTTTTTTTATAACTGGGAAATGTGTTCACAATTTAGCCTATAATATGCACTTTTTACAGTTTTATGTTCAAGAAAACAACAGTTTTGCAAATTTATTGAACACAGAAGGAATTTAAGTTTCAAGGATAGATTCTGAGAAGCACTTAATACAACATTGGTATTTATCTGATGTGACATCAAGAATTGAATCGAAACTATCCGATTCTGGTATTTGTTAATTAAAATCAAATCGGGAGATGCACACAGGTGAATGCAAAATGAATTAATGTATGCATTTTCTTATTTTGAGGTTGTTCCCGCACATATATGTAATAAATTCAAACAGGGTATGCTACATGTTTCACTATGTAAAAAGAACCTACAGTATCTACTGCAACATGTTAGACAAATCTTTATGAGATGACTTATATAAACCAATGTACTTTTTATATAGCGAGATTTGTGCAGCTTTTTCTTTTTCTGATAGCCTCCTTTACTCAGATTGACATCTCATCTTTACTCGCATTTGTATCACAGAGATGCTTGACAGAAAAGGCTGTGAGGCTGACTGAAAATTGACAAGGCACAAAAGTAGAGCTGAAGTCTGTTAGACAGAGCATGGGATTTACTTTCAAGTTTTAAGAACGAAGTCAAGCTTTGCGAGATGCAATATGACGTTTATGGTGATGTGTCTTCTGGCTAAATGCTCACACTAATGATCCTCATGAGAGCATCTGTCACACTATGGTCTGCTCCGAACTGTCATCAAATGCATCCTCTGCCTTCCACCTTGCCGACCGGTGATGTCAGGTTGGATAATGTTTCTCCATGTTTGTCATCATATACCTGCTATGTCAGCTCTCTCCCAGCCTCTCCTACCGAAGAAGGCACCAATGCTGTCAGCAACTTTTTTTTTTTTTTTAATTTAGATGGCAACTCATAACCACTTTGGAAGCGAGATACAATTATTAAAGCTATTTCCGAGCCATTTTATTTCTGTCACACTATGTAACCATATATTTTGTCGTGTTGACCTTTAAGAAGTTGATGTGATGCTTGTTGTGTTGAAATTAAACTGTGAATGCACTAATACTTGTCTTTAGTGGATTTAAATACTATGGCTGACCTAAATAGAGATAATAAACTGGTTCATTCTGTTTAACCTTGTTTTTGTTATTTTAGAAGTTAGATGCACTCAGACTATATATTTCTCCAAATTAAATTCTCTGTATTGCTCATTAGTATGCTCACTTTCAGTGATGCACACTCAAATTATTGTTTCAAAAACGATTTGTTACATCTATTTATTTTCCATTATCTATGGCAAATTTATCCAACGTCCCTTTTATTATTCTGGATAGGTATCCTCTCCCATGCATGCCTTACAGAGCAGTTAAAGCAAGTGAAGGTTAGACCGACATTTTTCCAACAAGTCCTAAAAAGGGTTTACGCCTTGCGTTATATTATCGTTTAAGTGACAGACCACTAACCATTTTCAAATGTACAAAAAAAATTGATGAAGGAAATGGGAACAGTTCTTAAAGTAAGCAAATCCACACAATCATGTATGACTTTACCTGTTGTGAAATGATGCTGCCACAAACTGTCATTTACAGTATCTATGCATTGGGAGGTTTGACTAGCAGGAGATGACATGTGCTGAATGCTTTGCCTGCTATAGTGGCATAAGTGGCCAACAAAAGACTGACCAGCTGGCAGTGTTACTTTAAATGGTTATTTTTTTGACAGTAAATTTGGAAAAAGCTGTGGAAATGTGTTAACGGATTTATCTAAAAGTTGTAAAAGGATTTTATTCTATAGCAGTTGTCAGTTTCAAATTAAATCATTTAAGTTTGTAATTTTTTTTTACTGAAAATAGCACATAGCTTATGGTGGTCTGTTCACCATAAAACCAAAAGCCTTTAAAACCACTAGGTGTTCCAGATTTTATTGGGGCAGTGGAACAGCATGAGCTGAGTTTTCCAGTGCATATTTGGAGGTGGCTTCACACTTACATACACACACACACACACACACACACACAAGTGTTGTATGGAATTTTTCTTTCAGAGTCAGAGTTTATAACCGTAAACTTTCTCAAATCCAACTGTTAATTCGGCTAGTAACCTGTAGCTCTTTGATGCAAAATCCCTCTCAAATGTAACTGAGGTGAATAAGTAAAAACAACACAAACAATTTTAATGAAGAGACAAAAAAAACATTAATGAAACAGAAAATTATGAAAAATACATCACATATTTGGTTTAAATGATATCTCACTTGGCTCTCATACAGGTACTCAACACGCATGTCATACAAACGATAAATGGTCGCTAAAGTCATTAAGTCCAGGTACACACTAATTAGATGGAGTAGGTTTTACAAATGCTCTTGTAGTACAAACACCACAAAGCATTTATATGGTCATTGTCAAATACAACAAACTATAGGTCATCTAGTTTTCTAGACCAGGACTGTGATTGAAAACATAATACTGTATGTTTAGAATAGATCTATTTTCACCTACTCACAAAGGCCACTTACTGTAATATTTGAGGAGTGTGAGGCAGGGGAGGTAGCAGGGGATATAGTGATGCTACTTGTGATCTTGCCAGCACCCTTGACATGACAGCCATTGGTGAGCACTTGAGTCCTTTGTTCATGTCGAAGATAGTATGGTCCAACAGGCTGCGGGAGGCTGTGGGTCATACCATTCTGAGACTGGATGTATGGGCTCCCCAGATGGATATGGATCTTGTTGTCCTCCGTGGTGATGATACTGGGGCTTGTGTCGCTACTGTTGGACCTCTGACGTTGCCAGCTGTTTTGCCATTCTGGAGTCTTGCAGAAGACCGCCTGATTTGCAGCCTCTGTTGGTTCTGGAGAACAAGTCCTTACTGTTACAATCTGAATGGGGGAGTTGTTGTGGTCGGGTGTTGCAGACCGTGATGAATTTGGACTTAGCACCCGAGTAATGGTTGTGCCGTGAAGCGGGGAGACGGTGCGGTCAGGGCTTGAAGGGGGTGTCTTGGTATTAACTGCAGGCAGAGTTGAGTTCTGGATGATGGTAATTCTCTGCTTGGGAGAGGCTCCACTTTTTGGGATGACCGCTGTGCTGGTGTAGGATGTGGCTGTGTCACCAGTGGGGCTGCTAATCTCGAGTGTGGCTGTGTTGAGTATATGATGGGGAGTTACCTTGATGTGCAGGGGCTGCCCTGGCGTGTGTGTTAACATCATCACCTCTCCGTTACTTGTTTGGTTAATATCTATGCTATTTTCTGAATGGCTGCTGTATTGGCTTATGTTGTTATTAGCAGCGTTCAAGCTGTTAAGGTTGTTGACAAGAGAGCTTCTTCTGTTTATGACTTGTGCATTGTGGTTTGGGTCCTTGTCATGGTTTTCTTCATCTAGTTTCTCGCTGTGTTCGCTGTAGTTAGGAGGCAGGCTGTCTGCTTGCTCAGTCTGTACCTCCTTGGTGGTTTGATGAAGGTCTGAAAAGTGTTGTCTGTTAGCACCAGGTGTTACATTCTTGATGTGTCTATATCTGTCTAGTTCACTACTCAGTTCCTTCATCTCTTTGGCCAGCTCTCTGTTCCTGGCTTCTTGTTGGGTCAGTTTCCTCTGCAGTGAGGAATGATCAGTCTGCACCCTGCTGATGGACTCCTCAGTCCCCATCAGCTTCTGGAGTTTCTCCTTCAGGGCATCTACTTCTCTGGTTAAGAGTCTGGACTTAACCTGCTCCTTTTGAAGACGGCACAGGAGAAGGTGTTCCTGGTTGACCTCCTGCTTCTCTGCCTGCTCATACCTAGATAGCTCCCTCTTTGCCATCTCTAGTTCCTCTGTTAGAGCCCGAGACCTCCTCTGTTCATCCTTGAACCTCTTTTCCAGGGACCCAAAGTCCTCTTCCACCTTCAACAGTTCTCCTTCCAACGCCTCCTTGTCCCGGAGTCTCTTTCGCAGCCTGTCAAGCTCCTGGGTCAGTTCTTTGACTTTGTTATCCTCTGTTGGACAGAGATGGTTAGTGCTGTTTGGAATAGAGCTGTGCGTGTACTTCTCCTCTTTTTCTTTCCTATTTTCCAGGACTTGTAACCTTTTCTTCATGATGGTTATTTTATTCTGTAGCTCTGTGTTCCTCCCTTCCTCTGTTTTTAGTCTTTCCTGGAGCTCATCTTTTTGCTTTGCTATGCCCTTAAGCCTTCCCTCTAAATCTGTTTGAGACCTTAGTGCCTGCTGCCTCTCCTCTCTCAGTCTTTCTGTCATTGTTCCAAAATTGCTTTGCTCATTTCTTTTGCCCTCCTTCCTGTTGACTTTTTCCTCAGCCTGCCGTAGCCTTTCAGCCATGGTCTTTCTGTCCTCCACCAAAGCTACCGTAAGTGACCTGAGCTTGGCCAGGTCCTGTCTAATCGTCGCTTCACTCTTCTCCATTTGGCCCTCGGCAGCCTCTAATTCTCTCACTCTGGCTTTCAAAGTGTCAAGCTCACCCAACAGCATCTTACTAACCTCTCTCTCTCGTTCCAAGCAGCCATTCAGATTACTACAGTCCTGTTTGCTCTTAACTAAAACCTCCTCTATCCTGTCCAATTCACTAATTCTGCCACTGAGGTTGTCCACCTCCACCTTCAGGCTACGGCAGTAGCTCATCTCCCTCACTAGTCTGCGGTCCAGCTCTCGACACTGGTCCCCTATTCGTATCAGCTCTTCATCCTTCCCTTCCATTTCAACTACTCTTCTCCTCAGTACCTCCACCTCTGACAGAAGACTTGGGGCTGTCATGGTGTTCTGGCTTTGTTCAAAAATGGAAACTTGGTTGTGGGGCTCCAACTCCAGATGCAGGGATTTGAGCTCCTCCTTCTTTGCACTGGAGTCAGCAGCACCAATGTCCTGCTTGATGTGGTCAGTGATGGCGGTCAGATCTTTGACACAGCGCCTTTGTTCCTCCAGCAGCTCATTAAGACAGTGTTGCTCCCTTACAACCAGCAGCGCTAAAGACTTCAGCTTGGTCAGCTCTTTTTTTAGAGCTGATACTTCTCTTGCATTTTTCTTCTCCTTTATTTCCTGGTATTCTCTCTCCTTTGCAATCAGGAGCTTGAGTCTGTAAAGAAAACCAAACGAGACTGATGTCAAACACAATTTTGTGGTCTGGCTTTATTGTGTAATTTACTTGTATTTTAGCCTCCAGGGCCATTTGTAGTGTTTATGCTTAACTTCTTAACCTCTTGGTTCTGACTTTTAAACACAAATAATTTCTTAAATTGTGTATTTACAGCATAAAATTTATTTTCATTTTCACAAGATAAATCACAATTACCTCAGTACTCAAACTTGTAGCAAAGCCAGGAATACTTTCTTTTCTCCTCTGTACATGTACCTGTGTGTGTGTGTGTGTGTGTGTGTGTGTGTGTGTGTGTCTGTGCGCGTGCACACCAATGCCTCTTTGATGTCCATGCATACCTGTAAACCCTAAAACATGTAGAAATCTCCATATGTGTATGCTCTTGTTGTCCTGAATTTCTGTCTAGGCAGCGCTCCGTAGAGTGTTTTGACTAGCATGGCAGATGATCCCTTGGTAGGGAGTGTTTGTTAATTAAGAAGTTCCTCTACTCTTGAATACCCTCAACACTGCACCCAATCACCCTCCCTCTGTGCACCCTTGAACGCTACCCCATTTCCAGCTATGAGAGGCAGGAATTCCCCCCTGTTCCATAAGTAATTAAAGACTGGCTGCATTTACCAAGTGCTGTCACTCCTCACATTCCCACAGATGCATACCAGCAATGTGCAAATGCGGTTAATACACACTGTACTCATTTGTGTCATGTGCTATTGCAAGACAGGGACACTTGAAAATGATCTCTCACCAGTGCATTTTTCCTAATTAGAATCCATCTCCTCATATGATCTTTTGCCACGAGTGCTGCATACTGGATATATCCAGAGACCTGACATTTAGGTGTACTTGTTTTTATGTTCAAAGTCCACATACAATGTTTGTCTTGTAGATGCATGCTTAAATGCTCCTGTATGGGTTGAAAATGTTCCCATTTTTTTAAAAAATCTTTTTTTTGTTGTATATAATAAGTGGTATTTGGAGATTGTTATTGATTTTTGGAAAAGATCTCTGTGATAGCCAATGTTGTGTAAAATATAAAGTTGCTTTTTTTATTCAAGGTTTTTTTTTTTTAGGATCTTGAAATTTAACATTTAGAGCATCTGTAGTTTTGAAATTAAACTACATATCAACCATCAGCTATAATGCCTGTGTGTGTGGGTTAAATTAGCAAAGATATGTTGTTTAGAATGGAACGAAGGGCAGGTCTGGAAAATGATCATATATTGCTCCAATGCATAGATTAATAGCCTAAACTACTTAAACACAAGATTTGTTCATATGTTCTCACTTTTATTTGTAAGTATTTTCTAGGCAATAATGTGTCTTTAAAAAGCTAGAATTGCAAACAGTATAAGTTAGAAATTAAAGGCCATTGGTTTTCAGTGTAAGAGATTCAGAGTGAGACTTAAATTCATGCCTTTAAATATACAATTTGGATACCTTTTTGAAGTGTTCTTTTGCTATATAACAGCAATTTGGGATCACAAGCATATTGGCATTGGCACTATCTAATTTATGCAAAAATGCCCATTGGCTACTTGATCCGTAAAAACTTTTCTTGCAGGTACAAAGCAAGTTTTTTTTGTGACAAATATTTCAAGATGCACATCTGTGTCTTTCTGATGTTCACAAGTTTTATGGTTGTTCCTACCTGTGCTGTGCTGTTGGCCTCTGTCCTTTAAAATCCTCAGAGAATAAATTGTCTCTACACTTTCACCTCTCCCTATCCCGGAGATCCCAGTGATGTGGACATTCCATCCGGAAAACCAAACATTATGAGAAGTGCTCTGCACACTGAGTCTCACTCGCAGTCAGTGGCGCCCATTACATCATCAGCAAGTCCTTATATGGGACTGTACAGGCTCTACTGCTGTGTATGTGTGTGTGGGGGGGTGCACGCCTGTGTGTGTGTGTGTGTGTGTCTGTGTGTCTGTGTGTGCATGTATGCATGCGTGTGTGCGTGCTTGTGTGTGTTTTTACTGGAGTTCAGCCCATACCAGATGAGGTCATTGTGTAGCCATGCCAAAGAGGCTAATGGGAAGCACAGAGAGAGAGAGAGAGAGTGTGTGCGTGTGTGTGTGTGTGTGTGTGTGTGTGTGTGTGTGTGTGTGTAGTTGGGCGAAGAAAACTAAAGACTCAATCACAATTCAAACTCAAAGGCTGACACTTAGTTTGCAGTATTAGCCTGAGCAAACCATGTCAACCATAAGTACCAAGGTTAATTTAACATTGTGCTCCTCTAAAAGCATGCAAACTGTATAACGTGTGTGTGTGTGTGTGTGTGTGTGTGTGTGTGTGTGTGTGTGTGTGAGATGTCCTCATATCTTTTAAGAGGAGACATGTTTTGTGAGTTGTAGCTGCTTTGCCTGGGGCCTGATAACCTGACTGGGAGATGACATCATCAGTTCATCGGCGCTCAATTACATCCATATGTCTCTTTCTCTCTCTCTCTCCCTATGACCCACACCCCTTCTCTATCTTCTTCTTTTTCTGTCATTTAGATCCTACTTTTTTGCTTTAAGGTACAAATTGTCCCTTTCTTTTTCCAAGTGCATTTTTACCTTTCTCATGACACCATCAATAACATTTGTATCCCCATATTTTTTTGTGGCATTACTCAAGTTAAATCTATGTGTTCAGTGGAGCAGGGAGGGATGACAGATAATACTCTCATTATTCTCACTGATAGTCTTGCCTGTCACAAAAAGAATGACAAAAATCATAATGGAAAAAGGAATTATTTTGAGCTTGCTAGATGACAGTACTACCAGTGCTGCAGGACAAAACAAACATATAAGTCTGCGTGCAACGTGAGTTCTCCTCCGGGAGCACTTACTAGCACTGTAGCTCCTGGTTCCAGTTTGCAGTGCAAAATATACCACTGGTGGTATTTCCCTCTGTCAACCAAACTCATCTAGTCGCTAGATCTAGTCGCTAGAGAAAACTGTTTCCCCTGGGTCATGTTGTCATCACACAGGAAATTGGAAAACAGACTTAAAGAAGAATATAGACTATTTTAGGCATTTATCTTCACAAGCCTCAATATATAAAGTAACTATTGATGCCAGTTGTACAAGTTAATGATGTAATGCCTGTATTCTGCGCCTTGTTGGCATTCTCCTTAATCCATTAGTTGATTACGCACAGCACTGCCTGTTTCAAAGTCAGAGATTACTGTGTTTGATAACACTTGATCTGGATTTTTCGGTTTGTGATGACGATTTCTTGATGTTAAATGAACTTAGCCCTACCATAACTAACCCATATCACTGGTGCAACTGTTTTAAAGATATTTCGATTAAATTTGTGCAGGCTGTCATTTATGTTGTTGTTGAATGTTAATGCATTATACTGAGCAGTGATTCTAATATTTATTCTCCCCCACTGATATAAATTGCAACCTGTTATGAATGTAGGATTTATGTAGTCCTTATGTATTAGATTATATTAGTTTTACGGAGTTGAACCCATTAAAATGGCAACTGAGTGTATACTCTGCAGAGTACAACCATCTGGAGTTATGTCACGGTTCTACTTCCACTAAGTAAATAAGTTGATCATCATCTGGTAAATAATGCAATACGAGCAATAATTTAGCTAAAACATTGGATGAAAATGACTCAGGTACTCAGACAGATTTTGCTGTGATTATACTTATTGCCTGATACTTAGAGACCCAGCTTCATATATTTTTCATATTCATTGTTTTTGTGTGTGTGTGTGTGTGAAATTGAAGTGGAACATCAAAATGCAGAAACGAAGCCCCTCAGTTCTGTACAGTGACACTCCTTTCCTGATGGATTTTACATAAAATACTATAGAACACTATTTAAACTATTATAGGGAATAATATCCAAGAAATTCTCTGATACTGGTGATTGAAATAAAAAATGTGATTGAAACAATGCTAGTCAGCACAAACTGTTATATTTTTATATATATATATATATATATATATATATATATATATATATATATATATATATATAGAGAGAGAGAGAGAGAGAGGGAGAGAGAGAGACTATATTATTCATTCATCAATTTAAACATTAAGAAATTGGTGTTGCCACTCTCCAACCAAGCTACTTGCAAATTGTTTATCAACTAGACGTCCCAGTTGTTTGCTGCAGATTAGAGGACATACTTAATAAATCATCCTGCTTGATTGCTCTGCCTTGACCCTGAAGACTCTTTTTTTTTTTTTTTTAAGGAAAAGTCCCAGTAAGATGAGATGTTTTTCTTGTTGTGAAATGCTAAAGAATAATCTTCCTCAGTCCTTGTAATTCTTATCTACAGACCAACTCCCAAACCAGAGTTCATGAGGTCCCTTAGAGGAGGGGCTGGCATCTGCACTGCTTGTCCTAAATTACAAGTATGATCCAAGCCCTCAAAAGACGTTTCCAAGAAAAACCCTCAAACATTGCAGATATGTAATATTCCTCTTATATGAGAGCCGCAATCTCTCTTCTGTTGTCATAGCTCCTATTTGCAACCAGAGGTAGAATTCAAAGATATTGAGTTTTATTTTAGCTGCTGCCTTTTACAAATCCTCTAGTTGTAGATAACACTGATGTATAGGATCATAGAAGAAGCATTTACTGAAGATGCAAAAAGAAAAGCAGCTGCCCAGGCAGTCTGTGCTGTCTTTCTTCTCTTTATTTATCAGAACGTTTAATAAAATTGAAGGAATGACTAAACTGACCTCATATGCTCAGTAAAGCTAATAAATGGGCCCAACAGCTTGCAATCAGCACAGCAGTTCTGCTCTGAAGTGATGCACTGCCAGACTCCTATGGTAATTTATGGAGATCTTCTTCTGACACATTATTGGCTAAGCGGGCATATGGTGGATGTGTTTGAGCGTGAGGGATCAACAGAACAGATGCGGGTTTCTGCTACGGCACAGCCAAGTTTGCTTTGTCCTTTTTCTTTGAGCAAAGTTTAGAAAAGTTCCTCTGCCATGTTTGACCAGGACAGACTTTTTTTTTTAAGTGACAGCTTGATGTTCGTGCAGGTTGACATTTTAGTGAGATGCAGTGACCACTATCAGATTTTTGCCATGAAATTTGGTAAAGACATTCATGATCCGCAGAGGATGAACCGACTTTTCCTCTACCCCCTCCATGAGGTTGGCATTTGAGGGTTTGGGTGAAATATCTCAACAACCACTGGATGGATTGCCACAAAATTTGCTACAGACATTCATGTCCCCCGCCAGGATGAATTGTAACATCTTCAGTGAAGTGATTTAGCATTTCATTTTATTTAGCACCATCATCAGGTAAGAATTAAAATTTGCCAATGCTTTGGTTTGTGACCAAATGCCTGCAAAACTAATGACATACCCATCATCTTCAGGTGTACTTGTATTCAGCGATAATAAGCAATATTAGCATACTAAGGCACTAAATTAAAATGGTATATCCAGTAACCACTGTAGTTGCATAGTGTTAGTATGTCATCAATGTCACTGTTTACATGCTGACTATAGCTTGCAGCTCAAAATGTTGCTTTGCCAGAGCACAGTTTCACAGATCTGTTAGCACGGTTGCAGATGCTTAGTCTTGTAAAGTAATCTTTAGAAGATCATGTGCATTCATTCCATCTGTAGCACTTATTGATGTAAAAGGCTAGATAAGTTTGGGAGTGAAAACATGATGGAGTTTAAAAGTGGTTTGCGGGTGTATCATAGAGTCTCTGAAGTGTTTGTGATTCAGAACTCAAATGGACAGATGACAGCGTGGATGTCTTTTGTGTATTCAACATGTGTGTGCGGTTAATGCTGAGTTGCTGTCAGCCAAGTGACAAACCATAGGAAACACATGCAGGCATAGAGCATGTTCAAATAGCTGAGGTTGGAACAACCAGACTGCTGCATTGTGATGAGCAGATGTAATCATCCTCTGACACGCAACAGGGATCATACAATGGCATAAAATGATTATATGCCGTGACTGGAATTTACCATATAGTTCACAGCTAAAACAGGTCATCTGCTCTGCACATGGCACCTTGTGGAACTTCTTTTTCAGAGAAACAGAGAAGAGACAGTGCCGTTGATTTTAAGCGGCTCTCTTGACTCAGAGCATTTGCTTTGAAGAGACACAGGGAGGGAGATTGAAAAATAGTTGAAGAGGATTTGGAGTGGGAGTGGAAATTCTTCCAGTTAAATATTTAGGCTACTGCAGAGAAAGATGTAAGAAGAAGAGGATTGCAAGGCAGATGAAAGGGACAGGCATATCACTATGTGCCTTGTGTTGTTTACTCTGTGGATAAATGCAAGCACTGACTCAGCTCAGACCTGTCTGCAGTAAATTCAAGGAAGTGCAGTTGGGAATGCAAAGAAAGGGAATATATGGTTGTTGTTTTTTTTTCAAATTTGCCTCAGAAAAAATGTAAATATACACCAATCAGCCACAGCATCAAAACCAGTAACTGGTTTTAAATTCAGTGAGTAATCAGTCTAGACAGGCAAGAGAGCATTGCTGTGTGGCTTGTTAAAGTATAATGAGGATTAGTTTATATATTTAGTTTTAAGCGTTGACTTACTGCTAAAAAAATAAATTTTAAATTTCATCAATTATTCTTTGATTATTTTTCAGAGTAATTGATTAATAATCTAACCTATAAAATGTCAGAAACTAGTGAAAAAGCCCTTAAAAATGTTGTAAAGCCCAAGGTTATATCTTCAACAGTCTGTAACTGAAAGATATTTCAGTTTTCAGTTGTATAATGCAATGAAAAGAGCAATTCCCTTAAAATCTAGAAATGGATCTGAGATAATCTTTGGCATTTTTTCTTGAACTAATCAATTATAATCAACTCACTACTGAAATCAAGAGTTTCAGCCTTGTTAGCCCATACTTGAGGTAATGTGATAAATTCAAGTGTGATGTTAAGACACATGTTCTTACAGGAAATTCATAAAAGAGGACAAGCAGGGGGATGAAAATCCTTTGTGTTCGAGCAGTAAGGAATGTATGAGCCACACAGGGTTCATACCGCGCCACAGACATGCTGGCTACTCATGTATTAATCATCATTAAGCCAAGATGAACCGCAGAGCCTTAATGTGTGCATGTTTAGGGTTTCCACATTGTATTTGAATAGACAGAATTCTAGTAAACCTAATCACTCTACTGGCATGACTACTTTTGGTCTTTAATTGTGTGTGTTTTTGTGTGTGTCTGTGTGTGTGTGTGCGTGCCTGTGGTGGATCAGTGGAGCATATTCACTTTGGCAGACAGATGCAGACAACTAGACTCCTCCCAAGGCTGCGAGCCCAGCTCGGGTCCAGTCTCCATACAGCTAGATTACAGAGTGGACCCCGGTGGTACTTGAGCTGAGACAAGCGGAGACTTCACAACGACAGCCCTGTTTTAGGCCTCAAATTGCATAGGAGAGCTGGTGGCCACCTTCATGTTTGAGCTAGCTATACCCACAGGCCACATCTAAATGTGCTCTCTATTTGGGAACCATCAGCAAACCCTCATCTCCTTTCCTGAGTTTAGATGAGGGCTTCATCCTTTGCAGTGTGGTATTGTTGAATCAGGCAGGAGGGTGCCAACTTAGACTTTACATGTAATTGCATGTGAGTGCATGTTTACGTGTTTACAAGGGAGAGTGAACAGAGCCAGGCTGGCCGCAAGGTTTAACCAAGCCCAGGATGTAATGGACTGTGTCTGAGTGGAGATAGTCTAAGTACAGTCTTGAGGTCACATATACTGTCTGGCAGAAATGCAGCAGCCAACAGTGCCTCGGCTCTGTCACTCAGCCATGAAGAGCATTACAGACCAACATAGACTAAAAGAATCTAAGCCTGCACAAGCGTACGTCAGAGAGCTCAGATCCGGCTTGTTCCAGTACTGAAATACTTTAATCCCTCAACCTCTTCTAAACTATCTGAAAATCCTCATCTCTTTTACATCAGGAGGGATTCTGAAAGGCATGGGTGGATACAAGTGTAGCTTCAATCAGGCTACCAGTTTAGTGGGAACTATGAAATATCATTGTTGTCTTTTCTTAGGCATTCATGAGATCCTCTAGGGTTCGGTGCACCAACCTTTCTCTGTCCTGCTCCAGTAGAGTGGTAAGGCAGCTGCTCTTACGGATAAAAGCCCTGTGGCTCCTCTCTTGCTCCTCTAGCCTGCGTAGGGCGCCGCTGTGAGAGCGTGACGTCTCCGCAAGCTGTTCCAGCATCCGTTTGGATGAGCGTTTCTGGGCCTCCACCAAGTGGTTGAGCTGAGGGGGAAAAAGGGGAAGCAAAAACGGGGGTTGCCGCTGTACCTTGACGAGTGGAAGGGTTACCTAGTATGAGAAAGGAGTGCCTATATAGTATGTAATTGCGGCAAGTGTAGCTATTACAGTATTAATATAACAGCCTAATGCCAGGTTTATGCTTCTATGTAGTGTGGGCTGCAGCCGGACACCAGCTTGGATTCTTAAAGGATTCATTCACAAAGATTTAAAAAAATGTACTTTCCCACTTGCCCCTAGGGAGTTGTAGCCATGCAGATAGTTTCTGAGTTCTTCGGCTGTTAATTTGAGGTTTAAGACCTCTACCTCACTACAGTTGGCATAGATGGTACTTCACTGAAACAAGGTTGTGGTTACTCAGGGTAATCGCTTCATTGGAACTACATTCTCCTTAAGAAAAAGTCGTTATAAAAACTGTTGACAGTGAGGTCTGCAGATTAGTACAAAACAAGCATGTAACACCTGTAGTGCAAAATAACAAATTTGTGCAATGATGCAGGAGTAATAAATGCTGTTTTGTCAGACAGTAATGCATTCATCTCATTAAATTTGATTATCCGCTCCATATGGTGTCTGGTTTCTTACTATTGGCTGTTAGTACCTTAGCAATTGGTTTTTCGTACACATCCTGCAGGTGGTCTTGCTGGGCCTGGAGAGAGTCTCTCTGCAGGGCACAGAGCACCTTCTCCGGTCCACTGACACCGTAATTGGCCCCCAGTAGCGCCGAACCTGTCCTCTCTGATTTCAACACAGTGATTACCTCTTCTCTGGCCTAGCGTGACAAACATTGCAGTAGAACAGTTGCATTACCTTAGATATGTTATGGTAGCTGCTGGTACAGTCACATTCTCTGTATGTGCAGTTTATATAACTCTTTGGTGTCACATGAGTTAGGTTAAACTACAGAATTAATGTGGGATCAGCACAAATCATCCTACCTGTAGTTCTCCCTCCAGGATACTGAGCAGAAACAACAAGTCATCACGGGACAGGTCTGAAATGTTTTAAAAACACACACACACAACATCCAGAGGTTGTGTGTTTAGTGCAGTTGTTTCAAGACTATGATTAAGATCTCAGACCTTTTTTTTTTTTATTGGTGTTTGTTAGAAATTCTGTCACTGACCAGGAAAGCAGTGACACACTTTCTCTGTCATCAAGACTTGAGAGAAACCTTGAGACTTTCTAAACAAAATCAACACTAGTACATAAAGGACCAACACTGTGCAAGAGAAAAAGACCAAAGAGAAAGCAAGCTTTTTAGTCGGTCCAGATTGTAGCCAGTAACATCCCTTAGATATTGAATCCTTGTGAGAGTGTTGGCTTACTTAATAGATGGTGTCTGCATAGAGGTATTTTCCTCTTGGCCTCTGTATGGAAAGGAAAAAGCCTGACGTTCTCAAACTCCCTCCCTTCCTCTTAATACCCTCTCGGTATCAATCAGGAAGACAGATGAAGCTGTCCTGGCTGTCCCTGTGTTCTTTTGACCCACTTGTTTTCAGTGGCAGGAAAGGATCATGGAAGCTCTTAACACAGTTGCTAAGGAGTTTTCATGAGGTCCCTTTTAAACTATAAAGACTTCCTGTACGCAGGACTTGACAAAACTGTCACCACAACATACAGGACCCTATTGCACTGTTACATTACATCCTACAATTCTACAATTCATTTGACAGACACTTTTATCCAAAGCGACGTACGTCTGAGAGTTGAAACAATACAAAAAGGGTTCAAAGAATCTAGTCACGAGAGAATAACGAAAGTGCCATGAGGCAAAGTTCATGTCTGATAGGATGTAAATGCCTACAGGCAGTGTGAGAGGCAATTCTTAGACTTAATAGGATGCTTTTTATTGAGTCTATTGAGTACAGAGGTTTACAGTAAAAGGCTGTTTCTATAGTATTTTCTTAAAGACTTAAGACTAAAGGATTCTGCAGCTTTATTACATAACCTGAGATCATTTTATATGAACTCAAGCTGATCAAATGTTCTGTTACTCAAAGAAAGCAAATGGTTGAGGAATTGGACTAAAGACAACCTTCAGTCAGCTTGAATAGATTTAGCCCAGGGTTGGTACAGAATGAGATAAAGACATGCATTAAGAGCTGCGGGATGGTTATCTTTGGCACATATTTTCAGCGGTGGCCTGGGGTGTGTTATCCCTGGACATGAGTGTATATATAGTAATTTTCTCTGCCCATTCAACGGTGCTGCTAATGTGAGCAGTCAAGCCCAGACACGTGCCGCTGTTTCCTTGCCCTTGGCATTCAATTGACTAACGTTGATGGGGTCTGACCACCTCACAATTCTCACGCACACACACACACGGATGACGTGACTCATATTGTGTTCTTTCTCCGGTGTGCACACAATGTCTGGACAAGCACATTCATACTGATGTCTAAGCACACTCCCACACAATGCCAGGCATGTGAAAATACCGCTTACGTTCTGGCTCTGAGCCAGAGTCAGCCTCTATAATGGTTGCCAGGGTTGCCCCACAGAGGACTGTCCACTGGCAGGCAGGCCGGCAGGCCGGCAGGCGGGCAGGCAGGCAGGCAGGAAGGCAGGCAGGCAGGCAGGCAGGCAGGCAGGCAGGCAGCCAGAGATGTGGCTGGCTGCCTCTGTTTATTTGTCTTAACACCACCCAGGGCAGCATGCCTGCATCCCTCCCATCTACTCAAAAGGGCACCGGTTACCCTCGGGAAAAAAACTATTAATACTTCCAAAACACACACTCACTCAATGCACACTCTCCCAATCCAAAATCTGCTATACAAATACACACAGGTGGCATCTTAACAGTAAAGTGAATTACGGTCATGGGAGTCGTTACACCTGTTCTTTCCCATTATCAAACCAGCTCTGTAATCAGCCTCCAAACCAAGTTGGGGTTTGTCCCCTATGCAGTTTTCATTAATGCACTCAGTGTGCTTGTCTGTACTTTTATCAGGTTGGCTCGAGAAAAAAAGAAAAAAGAAAAGATGTTTGGGACCTCATAAGGCTCCCAGTGTTAGAATTTATTGCTTAAGTTATATGCACAAGTATTTTTTTTCTAATTCGCCTTTTTTCCCCCCACTGTCTTTCTCTTAAACTTTTTAAAGGAATGCTTGACCACTAATACTACTATAGAACAGTGTTTTAAAAGTGAATTCTGCAATTAGTATTTGCTCATACACGATAATGTGAAAGCGGGCGGTGGACATACACTCTTGCCAATCTTGCTATTGCAAAGATTGACAGTTTGTTGTGGTAACATGCCAGGAAATGAATGAGGAGGAAGACTTCTAACGATACTAACAGTGTATGTTTTCAGGTTTTGAGCTCGGTACCACTGCTTCCTGCCTCTCTCCTTAAGGACTACAATCTTAAGATGGATTTATATCCCTTCCAAACTACATATCAGGTCGGATAGTTTTAGGTCGGATAGTTTTAAAACACCCCCCATTTCTGACATCTACTTAGCGTACAGTGCAATATGCTAGGCACAAGGGAAAGGAGAGGCAAAGGAGTTTTGCTCAGCTTTGGAGTGTATACAGTGTTTCAGATTTATTGTCAAAAAAAATGCTTTTTTTCCCCACTGAATGTTCTCTCTCCCCCCTGTAGGAGCAAATATCCTGGCCCATAGCCCCCAGGTAATTTAATTTTCAGGCCCATGCTTTAGTTATTCATTCCTAGCAGGCAGCCCATATTCACTTTATATACACCTGTCATGGGAGGTTGGCTCAGTCTGTGCCCTGGAGTCATCTTTGGCCTCCTGTTTCCAGGGTCAAGTTGGCACAGCACTCTGTAATTCAAATTCTGTATGGCTGATGTATGTTTTGGCAGGAGCACAGTACTGCAGGCATGGCTGGTAAGAGTGTTATAACACAGAAATTATACGGTTAGCAAGCCAGCCAGAGAGATGCTGAACAGCCTATGAATTTATATTGTCACCAGCAATGCCGCTGTTGTGCTTCAAGATTATTAGGCTAAATGTTTCATACACTGATGACTTTAACATAAAAAGAGGGAGCATTGGATGAACAAACCACTTTCACTGCAAGTGTTATAACCGCTCTCCCTAATGACTCTATGCTTTGTTTAAAGTGTTAGACTATTGAATTTTCATGCCTAGGGAATGCACCATAGTTTTGAGCAAATTTGTCACTTTGATCCATTTTGACTCAGTTTCTTGACATGATGGAGGTATCAGAATCAGTATTGGGAGAGAAAGTACTCGAACAGCAGCATAAAATTTTTAGTTTAACCACCGTTACTTAATTCTTGAAGATAGGCTCAAAAAGATACATTTGATATAAAGAATTTTTGGCCGTATGTCACCAGAGAACCAGTGATTAAGAAACTACAGATGTCTCTTGGATATATTTCAGGTTTTTGCAACACTGCATGTGTTACATACAGCATTATTCCCTGTCCTTATCTGGATGTGTTTGTTTGATTTACGTTAAAGAAGGTGCTAAGTATTTTAGTTTGGCTCCCATTCCCCCTTTTTATCGGCATTGATAATTTTTAAGCACCAGATGTGGCAGCGTTCCTGACGTCTGTGGCGTTTAAAGCGAGCCAAGGCTTTCAAGACTACTGGATGTTGGGTTGATGAGAGTACAACCATTTTCTTGTAATATAGATT
Organism: Istiophorus platypterus; assembly: GCA_016859345.1. NCBI lineage: Eukaryota > Metazoa > Chordata > Actinopteri > Istiophoriformes > Istiophoridae > Istiophorus > Istiophorus platypterus. The sequence goes on along the minus strand of CM029122.1, from coordinate 9,075,268 downwards.
TCTTTGTGTACCTCATTAATCTGAAACTTTTGACCCCACTTGGAATCAAATATTTTTCTGTATTTCTGTATCAGTATTTGGTTATATTTGTTGTATGGCTTAATTCTTGCAGGTGGTCTTTTCTGAAGTAGTTTATATATAAATGAAATAGTAGCCATAGTTGTGGAAAGCAAAGCAACAACCATTCGGCAGTCGTTGATGTAATGAAATATGGTCTACATTGTTGTGTTGTGATGTAAGCTATGTCTTAAGGTAGGGGTTTGTTTTTTGGAGGTTTTTTGGTGCATGTATGTCCGTGGATGTGCTTTTCACACAAACACGATTAATCCCTCCCCTAACTTTGATATAAAAAACTAAATTCCATGTGTATTGCATCAGAGTCTAGCATTAATGATTGATAGGGAATGAAGGATGAGCACAGCGTTACTAATATCATCCATGTGATACTTGCCGCTGGAGGGATTTAGAAAATAGTGAGAGGGGAATAGATGCAAAGAGCAGGATTAAGTCTGTACATAAAAAGCAAAGGCGGCAGGAGACAGCTGTAATGTTAATTGGGCAAGTTCTGGCAAAATCTAATTATAAAAAATAAAGTTTGGAGGCCTTAATTAGTTTTGGTCAACAACAAAACCCATATTACATAAGTTGCAGTATGCTGTCAAGGTGAGAAAGAGTTTCCGTATTTGTTCCTTGTGAAAGCTTAAAAGCTTTGGGTTATTTACATAACCTTGTATCTCTGATCAGCTCCTCCTGTGTGACATTGTCAGGAGCACCTGTCGCACTCTGCCAGACAGAATTGGCTTGACAAAACACACAAATGTCAGTGTCAACTAATGGAAAATGGGGGATTTTAACACACAAATCAATTAAACAAAAGACCGGAAAATAATGTCTGTCAGTGAATCACGGCCTTTTAACTTTTTTTTGTTTGTGACTGACCACTCTTATCAGACTGATTTCCTCAGTGGGAGATGACATTAGAGGTCAGATCCGGGATAAATTACCAAACCAGAGACTTGCTTTGACTTTAACAGAGAGGAGGATCAGCTCTCACGTACCCACACACGTAAAGACTTTGGATAGGCTCGCAGAAATTCAGTGTCTCTTTTTACTGTTCAGCCAAGACTTACCACAGTCATGCAAAACAGTTGATAGGGGAACTGAAATGAGGACCAAGGTCTTGGTTTTACTTAGGTGAAGTCAAGAGCAACCAGAATTGCCTGGCTCACAACCAGAACCTGCATACCGTCGAACACCTGTTCCTTGTCAGGGCAATTAATATCAGACTGTGTGTATAGCTTTTCCTGTATTAAAAGATACTACATACTGTTAGTGTGTGTGTGTGTGTGTGTCTGTGTGTCTGTGTGTGTCACACCATGCCTGTCGCAGGGGATTTAAAGCATGTCCTGCTTTTATGTATCAAAAATAAGGTTCTAATCTTCAATAGGTAATCATTGTCTGTGTTACTTTGCATCCAATACTCCTCCTGCTGGTAAAACCCCATCCCTGCATTTTGACTACATCTAAGCAATGAGCATTATGGAAAAAAGGTTAAATATCCTAATAAATACCAGCATGAGCTAGAAGTGCCAAACAACAGCTACCGAAAGTCAAACTGTTGAGACAGTAGACTTAATGGGCTGAAGAGCTAAGTTTCTGAAGCCAGCTGAATATGTAACCAGAGACTGGTGTTTCTGTGCTGCTTTTCTCCTGGTCACTACTACAGTCTGCTTGTTAATTTCGCGCGTGCAGCCTAACGTCCCCCATTGATTTAACAGTAGTACACGCTCAGATTTTGGCTTAAAGACAGAAGCTGCAGAAGTCTAACACAAATAACTCCTACACCCAATCACCCGCCCACACCACTCCCAAGATTGGGCATTGTAACATGTTTTGAGATGAGTTAATGATTGTTGGAACTACCTCTGAATTGATTTCATGAAAGATTTCATATTGCCTTTTTAATAGAAACACCAATATAAAAATAAAAACATTATCCTTTGGGGGGTTGGGGGTTTCAGTGCCCCTGCGTATGCTGCAATAGGACATGTGGGGTTTGCAGGAGGACGAAAGGTTTAATTGGTTTGTCTTATCCCTATCCCCTATCTTTAAACAGACTAAGAGTGTGCACTAATGACGGTGATTACGAGCTTTTCCGAGGACACTGCCGACAGTGTCTTAAGCAGTTGTGTGGGTACGGTGCTGCTTTTACACAAGCGAGCAAATCCTCTGAGTGAAGAAATCTGAGTGCCTTTTGTGTGAAACTAAAACTTTGACCCTTTCCTGGAACCAGTCAGGAGATCTCCATCGCATCCAGTCACCGCCATTGACCATCCATTAAGAGCCATAACCTCTATTGATCACCCATTAAAGATGATCGGGCAGCCCCATTTCCCTGTGTCTGATTCCTCTCCACAGCCTTTGACTCTCATTGATCTCTGGTTATTTGAGCTGTAAGCTGGTTGCCCTGTATGCAGTTATAAGGATACTCTTTTCCTCCTCCAGCCTCCACCATCTGGATCAACTGTGGCAAGGAGGATTTTTGGCATCAAGGTTAGAGGACCCTGAAGATACTGATTCATTTTTTTTTCATATTTTAGCATCTGTCATCTTCAGGCAACTCTTTGGATTTAGCTTGGTTTCTGCAGCACTGTTTTATTTATCCGGTAGGCATTGAGTTGGCCTCTATCATCTTTGTCACAACCTCCGTTCATTTGCCATCTTTTATTCTTGGCCGATAAATTTGTTAGTTCTTTTCTATACTTTCTTGGTTTAATTTCAGGGCAGTTAAAATCCTATCAATCCAACAGGTTTTGAGATGAGTTTATGACTGTTGAAACTAGCGCTGAATCGATTTCTCGGTGACATCTACTTGAAAAAGTTTTTTTTTTTTTTTTTTTAAAAGGCTGAGGGAGCCAAGATGATGTTTTTGGGATAATGATGGGTGACTCTAAACAATAACGTTTTGTCCCTGGGGCATAAATGCACTTTTGAGTGTTTATTAGTGCAAAAATCACAAGTGTATGAATTTAGAGACATGTTGAAAAAGATGAGGTAGTCAGACGAATCATTCCTCACCATGCTCCTGACAGGCTGAGCAACATATGTGTTGTACACCAAGAAAGCAGCAAGAAGCCTGAATGTGTTAAGGGAGGCCAGCGTCGTGGGAGGTATTGTTCTGGCACGGTGTGGGTCGGCTTGTCCACTTAGAAGGGAAGCGCCATTGCCATTGACTATAGCATTGCTATCCTTACATCGACAGGGTGCAAGGGGTCACTGAATGGTCTGATCAGTATGGAAATGAGGCGAACCGTTACGCTGTGGCCTTCGCAGTCACCAGATCTCAACAATATCAAAGACCTATGAGGTTTGGACTGACATAAGAGACAGCACTACCGTCATTAACACATTAAATGAAAGAAATGCATTTTGGAAATCGGGAGTACCCCCCCGCCCAGTGGATTTCCAGACACTAATCAAGTGTATACTGAGGAGCACTAAAGATGTTCTAGTGGCCCAATATTTGCATACATATATACATACATACGTATATACATACTTACATTTCCTTTTGTTTTTCCTTTTCATTTGTCAAACATCCTATGCCAGGTATGTCGGGGCAGTTTCACTGCATCAGTGATGTGCAGATAATCCCAGCCACAAGCCCTTTAACACTTATTGTTGGTCGGACAGGCACATCATTCTCAGTCATTAGATGTTCGTGATAAATGCCTCTCGCCATGTATTTTTTTGAGGCTTCAATAAGTCATTTGCTAATTGCAGACAGATTGCACAGGCAGATTGGATGACTACATAAATCAGGCCTTCAGGCCTCTGTAAATTTAGAGCCCCCTTAATAAATGTTGTGTTTTGAAAGCATTTGCAGAGTTGAAGGAAATTGCAGCTAATTATTATCTATTACTCCTAATCTCTGAATGACCTCATTGTAGCTGTGGTGTTTTTTTATCCTACTTTTAGTAAAGTTCACTGTCCTTAAACAAATAACCGAACTATTTAGAATCCACTATTGGTCAAGCAGAAATCTACAGTCAGATACACCATACTTGGATTGTTGGTTTCATTTTTAGTGACCGGTATAGAAGTGATCAGCAAAGTCTCAAGCATTTTTACATGTGCATGATGGGACCATTTGCTTTTACTGAAAAAGCTGTCAACAAGCAATCTTAAATTCTGCACCACCAACCTTTGTGCTACTGTCGACCTCTCTGCACATAGTGATGTTACCTAGGCTATATTATCTCTCTGTTTTAAATTACTGTTTCACCCTACTTCTTGGTAATCTGAGTTATCTGGCCGGGTGTATTGTTTTGGTTTAATTTTCTCAGGTTTTGATCAGTCTTAATTTTCTTAATTTTTTTAAAAATGTTAAAGCTGTAGTCCGCCATAGGGGACCCCACCTCCGATGCCCTACAGCCCTTGTGATTCTAGATTGTTAGCAAACATATCCCTGCAAAACATTGGTAAATCCTCCAGCAAGCCCAATCCCTACATGAAACCAAACCAAATAAGTGCTGAATCAGCAACTTGTCACCCTCAGTGTGTTGCTGATTGGTTCCTCAATCAGTGTGTTAGGGTTTTCTTCATGCCGTGGGTGAGATTAGAAATGTGTTTTAAGCGTAACGTCAGTCTGGCTGCCCTGTCAGCACCTTCTAGTCGACTGGCAGTTTGGTTAAATTAGTATTTCACAGCTCACTGAACACAGAATAGCGATGGCAGCTGATTGTATTTTGTGTTGCCAATCCAAGCAACTAAAACTGTTTATGTAGACAATGCAAATCACATTAGAATGGTGAATTAATTGTAATAATTTGTTCTCACAAGCTAAACATTTTTCCTTGCTTATCATAACTAAATGAAGTTATCCTGTAATACTAAGGGACACTTAATGTAAAATGTTGGCTAACTGGTTACCTCCTGCATCCCCTTCATTCTTAAATATTTAAAGATCAGTTCAACGCCGTTCTAAAGCGTCCCCATTAATAAGTGAACGCTGCTAAACCAAAGCCAGATCCTGATTGCCAGTACCAGTAACAATAAGAGGAAAAACACACTTACCTGGTGCAGGACAGGTATACAGCTCACTGGTCATATATAGGCCTGAATTGTTCTTCTATTATGGTCCGTCCTCCTCACTTCAGTAATTAGTCTTCCTTTTGTCCTCTCTTGCTTGGACGCTGGCACCTGTTTATCCTCACTTTCCTTCTAATCGTCCAGAATAGAAAAAAAAAAAAAACAGAAAGGACTGAGGAGAAGAGGAAAGAGAGAGTGAGTGGGTGGTGAATGGTTGGCTTGGCTCATCAATATTAGGGGTGGTCTCTCGGTAGAAGGGGTGTATGCTTGGACAGATGACTGTAACAAATAAGGATGAAGGTCTTGTTTTAGGGGGGAAGGGGAGTGGTTATGGAATGAAAAAGACTTGTGAGGGAGAATTAGAGAGCCGTATCTGGATGGCAATCCCCCATCGATCTTTCAGCCCGTCGTTTATATCGTTGGCAATAGCGGCCCAAGGCAGAAAAGACAACAGTAGAAGGGTTTGATAATAAAGATTGAATGAATTGATTGTGTGATGGGAAATCAGAGGCTGAGGCAGAAAATCTGAGGTCAGGTTTTACATAGTCGGTGTGTGGTGCGCCATTTGGGAGTGTACTTGACCCGGAGCAGCAGTATTCAAGTGTTATGTTCGTCATACACAGCTCTCTCAGACATAAATAGCTTCTTTTTGGTTTGAAGTATTGCTTCAGTATAATAAACACTACGAAAGTATGCTGCAACCTGGTTACCCCCAGGGTCTGAAATTGACTTTTTGACTCATTAGCCAAGGTGTCTGGTAGATGAAACAATCCACCATCCAAGCATATTTTTTAATAAATTGCATTTCTGTGCTACATATACATGTGTGTCAGTATTTCATTGTGATAATAAGGTATTACGTTGAACACAAACTTACAGAGGCCAGTGCAAAATTTGCAATTTACATATATATATATATATATATATATATATATATATATATATATATTGATCAGTGGTAAATACATTTTTTAATAAGTCCATTAAATTAAAATTTCAATGTTTTTTTTTATTTTCTAAATATCACTACATTGATTTAATTCTTTTACATATATATATATATATATATATATATATATATATATATATATATATATGTATATATATATATATATGTATATATATATATATATATATATATATATATTTACACACACACACACACACACACACACACACACACACATACACACATATATAGCTAGCTACCTAGTTATGTTATCTGTCTGTTTACCTAATTTCTCTCCTCATATGTCTGAATCAGCAGCAGTGTTTGGCAGATTATTCATAAACCTTTCTTGTGACATTTGTCAATATTATGGACTACAACAATATACTATTATTATATGTGCTCATCACTCAGACTCTATCTCTCCCTCTTTCTCTCTCTCTCTCCCTCTCTCTCTCTCTCTCCTCTCTCTCTCTCTCTCTCTCTCTGTCTCTCTCTATTGGCTATGAATAAACCGGAAGCAGGTGAGTGACCTCAGAAACGTTACCTTGGTTACTTGCATCCCAGAAATGGAAAAGTAGAGGCAGGTCTTCACAGAATACATGAGAGTGTGTATGTGTGTGTGTGTTTGTGTGTGTGTGTGTGTCTGTGTGTGTGTGTGTGTGTGTGTGTGTGTGTGTGTGTGTGCGTGTAAAACTCAGACACAGACAGAAGACAGAGGCAGAGTAAAACAAAATGTGGTAGAGACTCTCAGGACAGTCTCTTCGGACTATTTTAGTACAAAATTCACTCGCCAAACAGAAATTCCACCATTGTCGGTTCCCGGGTGTTAATTCCGGACTCTGGTTACCCCCCACTGTTGGCCTTGTGTTCACATCATTTAAATAGCCTAAAAGCTACTTTTGAAGCAGTTCTTGTTAACAAATAAAACAAGATGCAAAAAAACTGTGATTCGATGACAGTTAATATTGGATTTTATTTAGATGTAACTGCCAGTGATGATGCTTGCATCCATTTTGCCAACAGTTTGTTGACATCTCTTTAATTATTAGTTTCATTACTGATTGATCTCTGGGATATTTTCTTAATTAATTTGAATATTGAATACACAACATCGGAAATTTGTATAAAACGTCCTTCCCAGTGCCCCAGAGTCTAAGGTGATGTATCTAAATGTCTGTTTTGTCCAACTAACAAAACAAAATCCTTAGGCATTCAAATTACAATAATTAAAAACAGAGGGAAGCTGGAATTCTTAAATTGGAGAAGGTCCAACCAGAAGATTTTGGCATTTTTGCTTAAAAAAATACTGAAAAAGCAGCAATCAATAATTGTTGATACATTTTGTAACAACTGACTAATCAACAAATCCTTGCAGTTCTAATCTAAATTTCCAGTGTCTCCAACTCAGAATTACAGATGTGAGGCTGACAACAGTTTTTCCAATTCGGCAGCTCATAATTACAGTCTAAAAAATATGATGTAAAAGTGGCGTCAGCCAAATGCAGCTTTATGCAGTTTCATCTGGGCTGGAAAGGACAGTTTTACTCTAAATCTGCACTGTTTTTCCATGATTTACGAAAATGATGCAGTTGTGTTCCGTTAGTGGTTTAATCATATTATCCCGATGTGATGCTCCCGATTGGGATTTGGAAATAACTGCAACACACTTGAAATTTCAAAACCAGAAAGCGACACATAGGCTTTTTTCTCGTTAGTCTGATAGACATCACCAGGCTCAAACTTGGGCTTTTACAAATGAATCTTAGCCTTTGACCACTGGAAAAGAAAAGGGCAACATCGGCCTGTCTTTTCTTAGGACACTGCAGTAAAGCCAGCAGATTTATTGCAGATTTCATTCTGGCATCTGTTCTTAAAGCTGAAGCATTTTGAACAAGCAGTGTGTTTACCAAAGGGTCTGAGCATGACATCATAGCATCAGATAGGTGGTATGCACTGAGAAGTGGTAGCAACCGGGAGGCTAAATATAAGCAGATGCTTTGTTTGAGGTCTGCTGCATTGTTGTTATCTCATGTTACATTTGTGTATTTATGCTTTTCTGTAGTGAGCAAGATGTGTACTGGAGAAGCAGTCTGAGACATAATGTACAAATACCAAATCTCTGGTTCAGGGGCCAAACCATGCACATGGATTCTACCTCCTTAAACTTGTATTTCATGGGCAGTTTGGCTGTTTCCAAGATGGCATGCTAGTTAAGCATATCTGTTAATAGCAAAACCTGATATTGGCTGATCTTAAATATGTTATTTGCACTGAGTTGCCTCATCTTAACAGTTTCTTGCATTACTACCAGTTGAAAGTTAACCCCATACATGCTTATTTTCAGATGCATCTGAGGCAGAAGAGGAGACCGAACAAGAGAAACAGCCAACAGAGAAAACAAACATACAGACAAGCGCAGAGAAGAGGAAAAGGATAACAGAGAAAACAGTTAAAGCCAAGAAGAAGAAGAAAAGCGAACAGGTATTCTGTTTGGCCGTTTATGTTATACCTGCCTGTCCAGTAGGTTTTCATGGTTTATTTATGTGATCTCAACAATAGCTGCAGTGGTTGAAACTGCTGCAGTTGTATGAGACAAAATGTAGACATTAACAGTTTACAAAAAACAGGGAAAAAATAAGAATTATAAGACTGGACTGTTATACAAACCATAAATACATGAACAACAGGCTCAGAGACTGATTTTTTAATGCATTTGTATAAGTTTCTAAAAGGTTCTTTGGTGTTTAAACAGTACATTGATTCAGGAAACTTATTCAGGTGTATATTGTTAAATTGCATAGATTTCAGAAAATGTTTCAAATTAAGAGTGCTGATAAACTACCTATAATGCTGTGCAACATGAACATTTTGCTCTGGCATCAAGATGGATTTTTTTTACCTTTATTATTCAATTTGTGGTAGATTTACATAAGAGATTTGAAATGTTTCTAATTTGTGATATGGAGCTATATTTTTCTTACTACACTTATACTTATCCATTTTATCATAATTCTACTATAACTTTTTTGAGAATTAAAATGCATTCAAAAGACTGATTTCTATATGTGAGAAGTTTGCCTGAATTGTGTGTTTCGCATCTACTCTTTTCACAGACCAAATGTATAATTCCTCAAAAAAAAGAGACTGAGGGCCAAGAGTCAAGTAAACCCAAAAAAAGGAGGAAGGTGAGTTTGGTAACACCTGCTGTTGCAGAGAGAAACATCAGTTGTTGCATAGACTGTTCAATGCAGCGGCAGTCACTGCACTTTGTCTGTGAATATAACATTAATATCTATATATTTCATTTTCTTTTTGTTTGTTTTTTTGCATAAGAAAAAGACAATTACTGATGTGTTGGCCACCTCTGAGCCAAAACCAGGCTGCCCGGCTGACCTCCAGAACCTGATCACACAGTACTTCTCAGACAAGCGCTCTGTGATTGAGCAGGAGGAGCTCAAAGTGCAAGGTGAGTCAGGGCAAGTCCCCTTTGACTTGGAAGCTCAGTCAATATCTTCTGATCAGTTGATTCATCAAGGTCACCTTCTGTTCTCCGGCGTCTTCCAGACTCCTGCTTCCTGTCCAGTAATGACTTGACGCACAGCCTCTCCTCTTATCTGAAACAGGGTTAGTGATGTTTCTAAAGTTGGTTTGGAGGAATCTTCAATCATCCATTAGTTCTAAATGCAATTTTGTCTCTTATTTTTCTCACTACACTTAGTCTTTCCCAAGTGGGCGAAGGTTCAAAAGCAGCACGCGGAAAAGAGCTCAGTGGTTTTGCTCATCGTCTGTAGCTCTGCTCTCCGAACCATTGAGCTAATCAAGTATGTTATACACCACTGGTTTTTGTTAAATTCTGTCAATTGCAAATAATAATTATAAACTGACATGAGTGCCATTTGTTTTCCTTATTCCCAGGCAGCTGACCACTTTCAAAGGTGAAGCCAGAGCAGTAAAGCTTTTTGCAAAACATATCAAGGTATAACAGATGTCAGTTAGTCATTAAAATGTTTTTGGATTGTGCGCAAGGGGTAGTTTTACCAGAGCACTTCTTTGTGCGTGTGTCTTTCCATTGTGCAGATAGAGGAGCAGGTGAAGCTGCTGCAGAAAGGCGTCACCCACATTGGAGTGGGGACACCCGGAAGGATCAATGCTCTTATCGAGAAAGGTAGGTGTGGACACGATAGTCTCCCTGTTTAACCACAGAGCTTTTAAAGCCTTCTCTAATCAATGGAAACTCTGTGTATTTTTCCCCAGAGGGTTTGAAATTGCAGGCACTGAGATACCTGGTTCTGGACTGGAACTGGAGGGACCAGAAGCTGAGAAGGATGGTAGACATTCCCGAGGTGAGCTACTGCCCCCTGCTGGACTGAAAAGATGATTAGATTGTTTTGATTACACACATCCCATAATTTTACTAAGTATTTGATAGTATCTGAAGATACTTAAAGTCTTCCTACTGTTAAAAAATGTGTTTCTTATTAATATTACTAAAACTTTATGTTTGATTTTTACTGTGCGGAATAAGTGCAGAGCTTGTTTGATTATTGATTTAATGATTGATTAACAATGCAAACAATTGTTGCAGCCCTGCATAAAGGCATGATTTTGTGACATTGTGACTAGTTTGGAAGCCCATTATGTCATGTGCCATGTGGAACTTGAACCCTCCGTTGCACATACACCAACGATGTTTTGTTTTTTTTGTTATTGTTGTTTTTTTCTGTTTATTTATTTGGTTAAGTAAAGACAGAGATGTTTGTGTCCAGCAGTTGACTTTTGGATTAAGAATATTTACATATTCAGAGATTGTTGATATTTCAATTAGGGAAGAGCAGTGTGTGTCATTTATCAAGGTAATTGAACTTAAAATGTGGGAAGAACATATCAGACCAAAATCATTATTCAAAGCAGAGTGTTACACAGAATATATGCCTGTCTCTTTCAGATCAAACTGGACTTTATGAAGTTGCTGGAGAGTGGTGTCCTGAATGGCTGCAAAGAAGACAAAGTCAAAATCGGACTTTTCTAACTAAATGTTGTAAACTTGCTGATAAGCCACACTGACGACTTAATTTTTAAAGTCGCGTACTGCCGGTCCTGACAACACACTGAGGGGCCTCATCCTGTTTGTTTTCCCTTTGTGTCGGTGTGAAAACTGTGCTGTGCTTTTTACTATTTTCAGAGGCGGTGTCATATGTGTGGTGCTGTTTGTTCACTCTTGTAGTCCAACACAATGTCCCAGTGTGATGGATTAAATAAACAAACTCAGAATGAAACCAACATCCCTTTGTTTGTTTACTCTGACCTTGGGAAGTCCCTCCTACTGACAGTCTGAGGTCATTAGTTTACTTGCCCATCAGGAAGCCCCATATATCATAACATCCTTTGATAAAGCATTAGCATTTTAAAGCAGAACAACAAGGGCCCAGAACCAATGGATTTTTCTCCCGTAGCAAATTAGAATAAAGATATAAAATATTTTCCTGTGTCGTTTTGATGTAAATAAACAGCCACCTGTGTGTCTGACTTGTAAGAGGAAGTAAAGACGAATAAAACACAATCACAAAAAAATGTGGAAGTAAAAAAGAACCGAAAGAGGTAGTTGGTAAAGGATTGTGGTTAATAAGTAACAGGTCACAACGGTCTCCCCCGCCTTGCAAGGCCTGCTGGGAAAATCTCTTGGCAGGCAGAGTTGTATGTGTGTCTGTGTGCGCGTCCGAGGGAGATATCGCTGAAATAAAGAGCAGGAAGAGAAGATAGTAGCACTTTTTCGTACGCAGTTTTTTCTCCTCTAGCGCAGCAAGTCCCTCTCCGGCCCCCAACCGAAGGTCCCTGTTATGGGCAAAGTGAAGGGCAAGTCTGGGCCCTTGGCTCATAGGCCAGACAACTCCGCTTTCAAACAGCAGAGGCTTCCTGCCTGGTCTCCAATGCTGACAGCTAACACTGTGCTGCCTTTCTTCTACTTAACGTCTTTGATATGCATGCTGCTGGGAGTATGGCTGCTTCTTACGGTACAGAGCACACAGGAATTAAAGGTGGGTGTTTGTGTTTTTGAAAATTGAACTTGCTTATTTTGTGTGGAAATACTGTATTAAAGTGCACTCAATATATGTGTGAAAGAAAAGCAGAGAGAGGGAAAGACCGAATGCCCTTGTGGCCCATAAAAATGGAAGGGGCAAAGAGGAAAGTTCTAGGGTCAGGTTTTGAAATAGGTATAAAAGGACAAATCGCCCACCATTTACAACGAACACTGTCCTGTCTTTTCAGATTGATTACACCGAAGCAGAGACGTGTAAAATATGTTTTGAAAACCTTAAAAATGTGAGCAACGCAGGAAAGGCTTGCAGCTGCAAAGTGACGTTTTCTCTCGAGAAACCATTTAAGGTAAATAAGGTTTGAAGAACAAAAAACAGTAAGTTGGACAAAGAAAGTCTCACTCAAGGTTCACGTACAAGCTTTATAAAGAGATTTCACCTGCACCTTCAGGTCCTCATAAGTGGGTGGATTTTGCTCAGCTGTTGAAGTATGGTTGAATTCTCTGAAAAAGCTTGTAAGAGGACCTTTAGTTAAGATTTTGTTGTCAAAGCATAATATACATAGTGAATCAAAGACCTACTTCAACCCAGCATTTCTGTTTTTCACACCCATGCTGATGATCGGTACCCTGCTGCTGTTCCAGGGGGATGTCTTCTTCTATTACGGCCTCCGAAACTTTCACCAGAACCTCCGCAGATACATGGACTCCAGAGATGATGGACAGATGGTTGGCAGGATCAAAAACTTAAAGGTAGCACCCACAGCGATGTGTATTCACTCCTCAGAGTGATCGATCAGAGTAAGATCATTAAAACACTTCACTTACTAAGATTTAGTGTTGACATAAATTACTGCATTTGAGTAAATTACTGTTTAAAACTGACATTGTTTATACTCTGCCTTGTTTGTCTTTGATGCAGTGGTGGAAGAAGTATTCAAATTTTTTACTTCAGCTAAAGTAGCATTGCTTCGATGTAAAAATACCCTTTAGAACTAAAAGCTCTCCGTGCAAAATCTTATTTAAAGTGCGTAAATATTAACAGAAAAACATTCTTGAAGCATCAAAAAGTAAAAATGCTCATTATTTAGCAGAATCTTTGCCAAATGAGTGCATATTGTAATATAATTATATTGTTATTGATTACGGATCACTGTGTAAGTAGCATTTTCATGTAGTTGGTGAAGGTGAAGCTAAATTTGACTACTTTAATACTGTTGCGTTGTTTAATCCATAATGAAAATTCATATTTTTTGCCACGTTTTATATGTGAAGCCTGGATCTGAGAAGTAACTGCAGCCATGAAAAAAATGTAGCAAAGTAAAAAGCAAACTATTTACCTCTGAAATGTAGTGAAGAAGAAGCATAAAGTAGCATAACACTGAAGTACTCAAGTGACGTACCCTACATCTCTACTTAATTGTGTGTACTCAGTATGTGCCTCTGCTTTGTTTCCTATTTTAAATTGTTGAATCATTTTTTCTGGCTTTCTTATTAAACCTTGGTCCCTCACCAGAACCCCAGTTCATACTGCGAGGCGTTTGCAAGAGACAAGGGCGGACTTCCCATCGCCCCCTGCGGTGCTGTGGCCAACAGTATGTTCAATGGTAAATGCCGTTGCCAACACACACCATCAATCATCCCGTCCCTTCTCCACTTTTCCTCTCGCCGGACCGTTAACTCGCATCTGTTCTCCCAGACTCCTTCACTCTGACCTATCATGAATCCAGCCGTGCTTCACATAAGGTTCCTCTGTTGCGGAGAGGCATCGCCTGGTACACCGACAAAAATGTCAAGTTCCGCAACCCCCATGTGGACAACTTGACACTGGCTCAAGTGTTTGAAGGTAAATAGAGATTTGACCTCCGTCAAACACGGAATCAGTATTTCACTTTTCTAATCTGCGCTCCGTTATTTCGGATAAAGTCCATCGTGTCTGACTGTTAAATTGCTCCTCAGGCACGGCAAAGCCACCGTACTGGAAGAAGCCAGTCTATGAGCTTGATCCCCTAGACCCGGGCAACAACGGCTTCATCAATGATGACCTGATCATATGGATGAGGGAGGCAGCCTTCCCCAACTTCAAAAAGCTCTATGGGGTTTTACACGGAGCCAAGAAGCCCTTCTCTCGGGGTCTTCCAGCAGGGAATTACAGCATCGAGATATCCTACAGTATCCTTTCTCTGCTGTTAGGGATGCCTTTATGTTGTAAGAGTCCTTTTGCGCCTCTCTTTGCGATCACCTATTTTCAGCCTTGACCTCTGCCTTTCCAGACTTCCCTGTGCAGTACTTCCAAGGCAGGAAGGAAGTGGTGCTGACCACGCTGACCTGGTTCGGAGGTCAGAACCATTTCCTGCCCATTGCTTACCTAGTGACCAGCAGCCTGATACTACTGATAGCTGTCCTCCTCACGGTGGTCTGGTGGAAGTTTGGAAAGGATGGGAAGAACATGGAGGAATGAAGGGTAAGCTGCCTAGGAGCTGCTTTAAGGAGTCAACAAATCCTGAATGACAAGACATTGATATGAGCAGATAAAGGATAAGGACAATGGCTTAAAAAAGAATGTTAATTTACATTACAGCATTTGCATGAAAACCAAAGAGTTCGACATCTGGAGATGACTTTCCCTATCGACTAAACAATCCCAAGGTGCCTTGGCTCTTGTTGTGATGTTGTTCTGAACCAATGGTGAAAACTGAGTGCGTCGGCGCAGGCTTAGAACTTTTACTTGTTGATTTTACTTGATGAACTTTTGCATTTTTTTTAAACACCCCATTTTGTTCATGTACTGTTAATATTTAGTAAGATAATTATTTTTTTATTAATATGTTAAAAATTACTAAAATCCAGTCGCTATGTGGTTGAGGCTTCAGTTCATGTAGAATACAGGACACAAGCTATTGGACAAACGCGGTTGTGCTAATTTCCTAAAAGTGAATTAAAGCTTTAATAACAGCAGCAGTAAGGTGAGACAGTGCAGCTAGTATTGTTTTTCCAGTGTATTGGACAATATGTGCTAAATATGCTATTAACACGAGTGAGAAACTACAGCCATGCTAGCAGCTTTGTGCGGGCACAAAGGAGCTTTGACCCAAATTTACAAATTGCCTATAAAGACATGCCGTTCTGCAGGTATATGTTGACATACTTGCATTTCCTAATTAGCACTGAGCACAAAGTACAACTGAAGCTGATAGGAATGTCATTAATTAGCAGATATTAAGTCATAAGCCAAAGTATCTTAAGTGAATGCCTTTATAAACCAAAATCATGTTGCAAATGAGATTTCTTTTTTTTTATCTAACTACAGTGTAAATATGTTAAACAGAAAAAACTGTCAGAGACATGTATGTGTAGAAATAAAACAAAAACCAATCATATGTAAGTTCTGTTATGGCCTAGAATATTTTTTGTTTGTTTTAATGGAGTTAAAAAGAATAAAACATTTTCTTTTAAAAACTCTTTATTTCTCTATATACAATCAGTGAGAGCCACATGAACACAAGCCCTCTGTGACCAGGGAGCACCAAAAACTCTGTATATTGATTGCCTTGGTTATTGAGCATAATCAAAGCATGATCGGTGGCACAGCTGTGTGATCAGCACCTTCCCCCTCGGAGGGGGTGGGGCTGTTCTGTAAAGTTATAAAGCAGCTTGTTCCTTTTTTTTTTTTTTTTCCCCCTCTCTCTCTCTACCAACACTCCTGCCACATTGTGTTTGGTCAGGTCAGTACCACAGGTGGACAGGAGAGGAATGCAGTCTACTGGTGCTACAGACAATGAACACATCCTACTACAACTATAAGCCACATCGTCACCAGTCCGTTAAAAACAAAAACACACGAGGACTGAAATATGGGAAACAGCTTACCACACATAACAGATGTTAATGCACATAGTTACAAGGAAGGAACAAGTCACACCCAAATGCATTAGGACAGATTAAAAAAAAAAAAAAAAAAAACAATTCAACACAAGACAATCACAAATGATGCACAAATAAAACACATGAAACTCTGAATCAGCTGTAACAGATTAACCCATCTACCCCTTTTCTTTGTACCTTTTTGCTAGAACATCCTCTAACTAGGTCTTAAAAAAATTCTACATTAAGACTGCTTTAATGTTTATTTGGCTAAACTTGCGATGTTGGCACGATTGTGAAAGTCAGATCTGTTGTGAATCAACGTTGCATAAACACAGAAAAGGCAACATTTGGTCTCCAATACTACAAAAAGTTTTTTTCTCTTGGGGGGGGTTTCACAGATGACTGATTCTCCCCATCAGCCTCTTCAAGTAAGGTGTCTACAACAGTGCAACCACAATTTTCTTGATCTGTAGTCGGTGAAGGTAGCGGTGGGGTATTTTTTTGAATAGGAGTCTCTCCTTATCAGCAGGATGTGAAATAAAATAAATATCAGTAAATCACTTGAGAGTTTTAAAAGGTTTGCATTCATGGAATTACTAGAGCTATAAACAATTTCAAGTCATGCTTTTAAACAAAGTAAGACAAAACGTACCATGAAAACTAGAATTTTTCTAGAAAGGCAGAATCCTTTGAATGCGGGGCACTTAATGTAACATGCAATTAATTCAGTATGAGAACCTTTAGACTTGATTTAAGTAAATCGTGAGGCACATTTCAGTTGAACCTGGTTTAGTATGCAACAGAATAATAATGGAATAATGGAAATCACAGTTTCACATAATGCAAGAACTACTAAGAATCACAGAACAGGGACAAAGTCTTTATCAAATAGTAGTCAGCTTTCTCCTTTTCATCCCTTCGACTCTCACACCTGACACAAACACATTCATCTTTGTGGTTTCAGTGATAGGACTGTAATGGCACTACACAAGCAGATTGTGGCCATGCAGAGACAGTTAGGCAATACAGACATCTCCAGATGAATCTAAAGCTAAGGTAGTGTTCATTCAAGACTCAAGCCCGGGCAACAGGACTCACGAGCTCGCACCTCCTCATTCTTTTAACAACCCTCTGTCTTTGTCCATTGGGTTGCCGGAGCAGTGAGGGGCAGATCAAGGCCATGTGCATCCAGACTCTTCAGCTCTGTCCCGTTGGCTTCTGAGTGCAACTCTGAGGCACCTGATAAGTCAGATCCTCAGTGGGCGTGACCTGTCCAGTGGCATTCTTCGGTGTATCGTACGCCGACCTCCCGGACTGGCCACTGTCTGTCCCTGTCAGCAGGGAAGCGGGCCCGGCCCCAGCCCCCATGAAACTACACACGGCGGCGGGCTGGTTCAAAGAGGAGCCCCCTGATGGGTGGCAACCCATATCAACCACAATGGGCGTGGCATATTCAGATCCCGAGGCTGGCAGGGGTTCTGCGTAGGCGTGGTATACGTCCGGCGAGATGGGGGCGTCGTACAGGTCCGGGTCGGAGTATCCTGGGTCAGGCCCCTCGTCTGGTTTGAAGGTTGAACGCGCACCTAATGTTGTGACACCACTCACCAGCGGCTGGGCATATTCTGAAACGACAGCGTATCTTAGTACTTTGCTGACCATGGATTTCTTACAGTTTATAGCTAACCTGGTGTCCACGCAGTCTGCAATGTGCCAAACATCCAATCTTGAGAGGCCCAGTTTGTGCAAAACGGAGCCACCGAGAAAAACTCATTTGTAGACAAAAATCTAATTTCAGTGCAGAAAAAAAGGAAACTGCTAAGTGCAGTGTTTTTACACAGTGGTTTGCATATTTTTGCAAGTAGGCGCCCGTTGCGTTGTATCGTGCTTGTGCACAGATCCAACATGCATGTCGATCAGCAGGCGGCTGACATGATACATATTCCTGCCGCCCGTTTCCAGGCTACACAACTCATCACCAGCTGGTGGCTGTAAGCATAGCCACGTGCCAACAAATGCAGCGAAGAGGAAGAAGATTCAAGTTGTAGCAGTGCGCTTGGATGTGGGCAAAGTATAGTTTTTAATTTAAAAAAAACATTGCTTTGTTTATGCTTTAAAAGGAATGTATTCAACACTTTTGATACTTTTGTTTAATGCATATTTGTTACACCTCAAAGACAGACACCATGCATTTCGGTAAGAAACGCTTAATGTAAACATAAGCTTTGTTAACAAGAAGACCCAGCTGTGCACCTTTAAATCGTCGCCGATATTACTGGCGTTTCCCTCAAAAACTAGCAATGAAGAAGTTTTTACCTGCAGGTTCAGCGTGTAACCTCGGTACAGCACCTCTCCCTGTTAGCCGGCCCACCTCACTGCTGCTGTACCGGACCGAATCCTCAGTCTCCACCATTTTAGATGGCAGCAGCTGCTTCATGCTCTTCCACCAGTCTACAGAGGAAGCACAATGAGATGCACCGAGCTGCACCAGAAAACTCTCACAAAGACCTCAGTTATACACACAATGCGTTTGAGGCCGGAAAGCCTATAAGGCAGAGTGATGACGTACCGGTGCGGTCCCAGTGAGGAAGATCATATGTTCCCTCTGAGCTCTTTTTCCTGTGAACAGGGCAGAAAAAGAAATGGAGCCAGAAACTAAAATTTTAAGAGGCTGTTTCTTTTTTTCTTTTTTCTTTTTTTCTTTAACACATGTCAAAGAAAAGAATCCATACCTGCTCCTCCAGTGCCAAGCACAAACTGAAGTCAAGATGACGGCGGTCAGAACCATGACCAACACGGGAACCAGAACTGCTGCCAGCGCCACATCTAAGAGCAAAGAGACTACGATAAACACCGGATGACAAATTCACTCCAAAGGGGATCGAACAAGCCCCCGCCCCCCCATTTTTTTGTGGCTGTAGTTGTGACGCACCTTTGCTGGTGTGGGGAGGCATAGTGGTGTTCCTTATGTCTGGGGTGTGTGTGGTTTGGCCCAGGTGAGGGGGGCGTTTTGTACCCAAAGGAGGTGGAGTATGACGAGAAGGGGTCGCCATCCTTGGCCCCAGCTTCGACTCAGTTCTAGGCTTCACTGTCCAAAAAAAAAAAAAAAAAAAAAACAAACCAAACAAAATTTTTTTACATCAACCGTACAGCTTTCCTACTATGGGATATATTTGTTTATGTGACCATTAACTTTGTTTACTTGGAGGAATTTGGCAGCCAAGCAGCTCCAACTTGAGCGCGATTCTCTGGTGCCATAAGGTGGGAATTATCCTCACAAACCGGGCCTCAATTGGGGGGATGAAGTTATTCCTCACCTCATGCAGGTAGTTGATATTGCCTTGGAACATCTACCATAAAATGAGAGTTATTTGAGCAAGAGATTAAAACCTGACTCTAGGCCAGTAGTAGTATTTTGTAGAAAAAAAAAAAATTATCTGAGAAATTCTTGTTTCAGACGGTTCAGACATCTTTATTGTCCCTCATCGGGAAATTTAATTTACGGTAGAAAGCAAAAAACACACACACACACACTAACACAAGAGGAAATTGTACATTGATCACAACAGTTGCAGCAAACAACCAAATAAAAGTGTGAGCGAATGCACTATAAGCCATAAGCTGATTATTTTCCAACTTGGCCAGCTAATAACTACTTTCCTTGACACAATAAGAGCCTGTGAGCGTCCCAGCAGAGAGCAGCTTGTAGACAGCAGTTCCAGCCTAACAGCTTGGCCATATCCAATCCATATCCATTCATTATTAATGCCCAGGCACCCTGACTTGTATACCACAGCACTTAACTCAAACCACTGACTTCTCTCCTTTCCTGCCATAAACATCTCTTCGTCGATACCAGTTGCTATGGGAACGATACAAGTATGTGTCCCTGCAGCCTTCTAAAGTGACATTTTTGTCCATTTGCACTAATTTGAAGAAAGAAAAAAAAAAAAGCATAAAAGCCAGTGACGCAATTGTTGAGCAAGCATGGTTTATTGATCTTTTGATTGTATTACCTTGTCTTGCGTGGAGTTTGCTTCCCTGTAGATGTACCACTGCTGGCCATCATTACTGTACAACAGCCGGTACGTTGAAACATAGTACTGATACTCTCTCAGGGTAGAGCCTGTGGTGATGATGCCTGGTTGGGGGAAGACAGCGGAGACAAGAAGATGATGCACAGCTTAAACAAGACTGAGGCTGTCTCCAATGTTTCTCCCTACTTACTGTAAAGTGCACTATGTTCACTGTCTGCCACTTTATTTGAATTGAGATGAGATTGAGTGTGTAAATCCTCATGTGGAAACACTGCCTTCATAGAAGACAACCTCAAGCATCACATTGAAAAAATGTTTCTTGAGGGAAGTAATTCTTTTAAAATGTCTGCACAAAATTTCATAGTAAGCCACCAAGTAGTTGTTGCGATATTCCAGCCTGGATCGAAGTGGTGGACCAACTGACACTGCCATTCACAGAGCAATACTGCACACGAGGCTAAAAACTTGTGATCAACTAGAGGCTTTCTCCAACTTCCCAATCACTTTATATAACTCATATAACTAAAACTAACTAACTAAAGTTTTTGTCTCAGGAACATGCACTCAATATTTCATTATATGAGTGTGGACCAAAAATGATTTTGCGATCACTAAGAATTAACAAGTGCGGCAAAACCTGAGGGAAAATTTTGCTGGAGAGCCTTCTTGGCTTAATTTTGAAATAAAGATAATGGTTAAAGTGTACAGTAATATCAACGACTGTAAAATTTTATTTCAAGGTATCTTTGTGACCGTGTACATGCATTTATGTACCTGTGATCCTCTTCTCCCTCTTGAGATCGACCTGTAGCCACTGCTGCTGGTCGCTCTGAGAAGGAGCCCAGGGAAGCCCTTCCTTTTTGAGGCGTGCCCCCGACGGCCTCCACTCACTGTGCTCTCCAAAGATCTTCCACTCCCACACCGATGAAACAGAGAGCTGAGTGTCCGCCACACCACCAGACTCTAATCCCAGCGTCCCATAACAGCCTTCAAGACACAGACAACATTACCATCATTTATAACAATATCAAGTGTTTGGGATCCTGAATGAGATCTAGCAGGGCTTAATATAACTTCTTTTTAAGAGTTTTCATGTAATTCTACCGTTTTATTTGGATAAACGAAGGGGGATCCCTGCTCATGGCACAGACATAAAAGTCCAGATGTAAACATTTATAGGACTTTTCTCAGCAAAGCTCCAATACCTCATAGTGGTCCTTTATAGAAAAAAAACTAAAAACAAAACTCACCATTGGTCCTGAAGGTGAAGAGACTGTTTGACAAAGTTCCTCTGTTGAGAGAAGTGTAGGATTAGAGGATCTGACAAACATTTCAGAAAAATTTCTTGTTTTCCGTCAGTTCGTTACACATTCTCACAAAAAAGCCAATATGCTGACTCCCTCAAAAGAGTTTCAAACTTTTTTTGTTGAAACCTTTTGTAACATGATTTTGACCTGTTTTTATTGTTGATGTAAAACCAGATTCACATTCTGTTAAATTTAAAATAAACACCAATGAATTAAAATTTTCTTTTAAGAAAAAAACAAAGCGCATTTGATTAAATAGCAGGTGCAAACTACAAGTAAATGAAGAATAGGGGGAGGCAGGTTTTGTGAGCAGCGGTTCATGAAGCTCTTACCCAGTGGAAGTGACATTGTTTGCCAGTGTGCCCTCATAATGAGGGATGCCTTTGCTGCTGACCACGCTGATCCTCCCTCCCACGGCGTTTGACACCACACCTGCATGGATGGCTGCCACGCATAGAGGAGACGACTGCAGAATCAAAGCAGAGGAAAGAAAGATTTGCAGGATTTCTACCTTTCGAATCAACATAATATTGTTTTCCACTGCATCTGACCAATGAGACAGAATTATTTGTCGGATTTACTTCTCTCCGAGTGTGCGACGATTGGATGGTCAAAAGGAGATCACCGGAAAAGCAAGACAGGTGCCTCACTGAAGGTCACTGTTCAGCAGTTTCTGGATATTTGTCTGCTTCAGAAGTTTCCTTTGCTTTAGTCGCCACACTTTCTCTTACCAGGCCCGCCGGGAAGTTGGCTGCATAACACTGTTTCGACATCGGCAACATTACAAGAAATTCCCATCACAAGTCCTAATACTGATACTTGCTGCCAGTGTTTGCTTTTACAGCCTGAATGAATGCTGAACACATGCTGTAGCAGGCCTGAGGCTTGTGGGTGGTCCATTAGTCCATTGTGGACGATGTTGTAAATCAATGAGCCGGATTTCTTAATGGTCATATGGGATTTTACACAATTTCTGCATTAGTGTGATTAAATTTAGTGCCTTGATTTTTATGCAGTGACTTGGAGTTGAACAAAAAACAAATAAATAAATGAATAAATAGGCCCATATTAGCTTATTGCAGAGGAATCAGCATCGCTGTATATCTTGGCTACTAAGTAACAAGATATTGCAATACAGAAATTTGGGTCAGTTGTCCTTTACATAATTTGTCCACCAGAGAGCACTGATGAGTTTATATTTTTATCTGTAAACCAGCCCATTAAATATAAATATTTGGTTACAGTAGTTTAAAAAAGACAAATCAAAGGGATCCCTATCAAGATTGTTGTTTATGTTGTTGTTTATGTTATATGTTCATGTTTTTTTTTAAATTACTAATCAGCAAATATATTGATACTAGATTTTGTTTTAGCCCTATCAAAAATCTAGTATCAGGTTGGCTGGTGTTATTTTACACATTGAGAGTTTTATAAATAGATTTTCCAGAAAAATGTACCATAAAGCGATTTCTATATTGATAATGCAAACAAAATGACGTATGTCTTGATCAACAGTTTTATCCACAATCGCCTCGCGCAAAATCCCCCTGTTCATTAAGAGACATTAAGAGGTCCCTCCATAATATGCTTTCCATTTAAGTTACAGTCAGTCAAATTAAAGAGTTAGTGTATTTTTAGTATAAAGTTCCCTCTATGTGATTCCTTGATGAGCTGCAGTGGAAGCATAATAACAAAATGAGGGCATTTAGTACTAAAAAGACTGAACCTGGGAGCATGTTAGGACAGGAGCTTGAGGAATGATTACAGCAAACTGTTTCATCGTTCACATGGGCAACTGACTGTTGTCCAGCACTGACTGGACCTGTTCTTTTATTAACTGAAACTATACCATTTGGTACCGTTGCAAACTGGGACCGTTTACAGGTAGAGGAGAGAGGGAACACGCAGTTCTGGCAGCTCTTAATCTTCAGAATGAGGCAAGATAAAGGCTGATGAGTCAGCATGAAGTCACTTCTCTCCAGAGAGAACACCGGGTGGCATTGGTAATGATTCACTGCTGGCTGCATTCCTGTCCAAACCTGCTGCCACATCACTGGGAAAAGGACAAAACCTGAATCCTCTCTGGCCACAAGCTCCTTTCCATGAACAGCTGCCGGAGCGAGGTGGAATTTTATTACTGGAAAGGGCCAACACTGGAATTCACAGCCGACAAGATTGTGGGAAAACCCTAGTGACCCAGAGAGTGACAAGCACATGTACACATGTATTCACGCGCACATACACACACACACAAAAGTCACATGCTGCCACAGGCTGCCACAGGCTATCAACACTTGCCCTGTAACTCTTAAACTTCCCAAAACACACACACAACATCCTAAAGCGAGCCATACCGAACCACTAACGCAAACAAAAAGCGCCACTCCGAAAATCGCCGCACCCTGCCTCCAGCTGAGAAAACTACACTCGTGCTCACACAGAAGACCTAGGATAAGTGGGACGTGGACTTATAAAAACCAGTGCATGGGTCGCAGAAGAAAGACACTGAGAAGAGAAAGTGAGCTGCCGAGTCTGGTCCGACTGGGGCAGCTGATCCCTGTGTGATACAGACCCAAGAATGCATAATACTTTATCAGGCCTCCACAATCACTATAGTATCACAGCCTAGTTACACCCCCCAACCCCCCAAAAAAACAAAACAGCATGAATGAATCACATGTATACATACACAAAAAAAACAAACAAAAAAAAAAACAGCATGCAATCACAGGTTTTCTCCAACTTCTCAATAACGTCAACTCACTCTACAGAACACACACACACACACACACACACACACCCAATGTACAGCTCTGCTCGGCACCCTCTTGCAGCTGGACTGGATTAGAGGGTTATTATTTTCGGCCAAACTATTATCTCACCTCCCTTTCACCCGCTGACCCTGCCCCTCCTCTGTTCCTGTGGGGCGCCTCACTCCCCGAAGCACACCCCGACACTCCTCCCTGTCATCCCCATCAGCCAGAAACACCCCTCGCTCCCCAAACGAAAAACCTCAGCCTCCGAACATGAGGTCATCAGCAAGAGACTCAGCACCCATGACCTCACACACGGCAGTGGTGGCAGCGGTGGTGGTGGAGGGGGGGCTGTGAGGTCATCAGCCCAGGACTCGCATACCATGGAGCGGGGGCAGGTTGACACGAGAAATGAAAAGGAGGCCCTTACTGAATCTCTGGAAAAGATATGCAAACTTGCAGCGCAGTATTGGACAAAAGTATGAGTAAGCAAACACTGAGGATGTGGTGGTTTGTGTGGTGTTACTCTGGGGGTTGTGACCAAACAGCAGGAGACCAACGGGCGCCATGACTCACCTGGAAATGTGATGCCGAAAATAGCGACTACTGCTAAAAGAAAACACCTGCAGTGCATGCACAAATATATTGTATGCACTCACCTCTCTGTATCCAATTGGTATAGTTCCAGAGATCTCATCCGTAGATGTCAGGCAACCTGCCGGGCAGTATTTACTAAGAAGAGAGAGAACATTCACAATGAATATCTGACAGCTTGATCACTGCACAAATATCCACACAAAGAAAATCTTGTTTACCTGAACTCTGCCTCTTGGAAATCAGTTCCTTTGTCCAGGCAGGTGATTAGATCTACAAGGGCAAACAAACAATGTCAGAAGGGGTTTGTCTGCACGCTCCCTATAACCCGTCAGGCATCACTGCTTCTTCTTATGGTTTCTCTCACTGGTAAAATAAAAGCTGTCAGAAAATTTTTTTTTAAGAAAATACCTGGTGCAACCTCCCAGAGCCGAAGGTGACATCTTCAAAATATCCAAAACAGTGCGAAACCCAACCGATAGAAAAGCAGAAAGCTCTCACATTTGAGAGGCTGATACCAGAGAATATGGAGCTTTTTTTCAATGTTTTTGTTCCAGAAAGGAATCATCGATAATCAAAATAGTTGCAAGTATTTTTTCTGTCATTTTGCTTACTGAATAATCAGGCTGTGTTTTCAGTTCAAATTCTAGAGCTGGAAGGATAGTCGATCAATAAACCAGTCTATGGACACATACTTAATGGCAACTGCTAACCATTGGTTGTTTGGTCGCTGGTACCAGTTTCTCGAATGTGAGGATATGAGCCCTGTATTTTCTTTACAGATTATTCCAGTGAATCGTTTAAAGAACGATTCACTCGAGAATGTTTAAAGATGCCCATCACAACTTCCCACTGCTTGTTTTCGACCCTGCAGTCGAAAAACCCCAAAGATATTAGGTTTAATAAAATATTCATATTTAGGGAGTTGCTTAAAAAACGAAATAATCTATCCAGTTCTCAAAACTGTTGATGATTCATTTTGTGCCGAATTCCTTGTCATTTCAGCTCAACCCTAAAACATATCAAAGTGGTACTGAGTAAATATGTTCCGGAATTGGGAGGTTTCTGATGACATGAGTGTCTCAGTGATTAAGCACACCACATATATCCACCAGGATGGCGTGGGCTACCGGGAACTGTATGTAAAACCCTGTGGTGGTCAGTTGATTTTGTGAGTCTTGACCGCATTACCAAAAAAATAAAAACCCCCATGTATCTGGTATCCCAACCTGTGAGTCAAACTGATAAACATCCTAAACCACAACAGGTCACCATGGTGACTTCTTTATTTAGCTGTAGCAACTGCCCCCCCCCAAAAAAAAACCAATACATCAGTACTCTGGTGGAAAAATTAGATAAGACTCATTGATTTGTTTGCCTCCCAGTGTGATTCAGTCACATCGAGATGACAACTGAGATGGGATTATTTTCCTCCTGCAGATACGTCACTGCTTTCCTCTTCTTGTGGATTCAATTATCCGGTTATCTGAAGTAAAGGATTTTTTTTTTTCCCCCCTCGAAACAAAGCACGCTCTTCAAAAACAGAAATCACGGTGCTTACCAACAAACATTCCTATTAAAAAAGGGACAATCTGACAATTTTAAGACCTTAAAATCTGTTTCAGAGCCTTATGGGCTACCACATATAGTACAACAGCTAGGAGCGGGTATTCTTGTATCAGATGAATTATATATATGCTATCAATTATCAAGCTGCCATGGGCGAAGTTTGGCCACAATCTTTTTAATGTTTTGTTGAATCAAAGCAGAGCTGACACAAACCCCTTTTTTTTTAACCAAACTGAGTTATATATGCAAAAGGTGCCATGATGTAATTACAGCTAATACAAGAACATCGATGCATTTGAGATCTCTGGATTTTTATCCTGTTTGATGATGATTTGCTGGCATTTTCATTAAGTTTCCTGTTGCTGCAGAGGCATCTATGGACGGTCACTGTTAAAGTAGGCAAATTACACAATGAGTTCTGTAGTCAATCAATCAAGCTAAGTGAAGCGACGGAAAATTACAACAACTTTCATAATTTATTATTCCATCCAGCTATTTATCAAGACAAAATGCCAAAATTCTCCCATTCCACTTTCTCCAGTGTCTAGATTTGCTTCTTCTCTCCAGTTTCTCTCTTTGTTAATCAAACAACTTTGGACTGCTGGTCAGACCAAAACAAGCATCATCCTGCCCACGGGGAAAACGCAACGGCCGTATTATTCGCTTTTTTTTTACATTTTTCCAGACTTACTGGTCAATCAAAAAAAATAAATCAACAGACTAAACTATAATGGAGCCAATTAGTTACTTCTTGATCGTGCAGCGGCTGGCAAGCCGAAAGATGAGCCAAGATGAGATGCACTAGAAGACCCCATGCGGTCTGTTTGGGGATAAACATGCTTTCTCATCATCATGGGTTTTGGTCTATCAGTACTGTTTGTAAACACAGCAGAGAAACA
The DNA here is from genome assembly GCA_016859345.1 of Istiophorus platypterus. Classification (NCBI taxonomy): domain Eukaryota; kingdom Metazoa; phylum Chordata; class Actinopteri; order Istiophoriformes; family Istiophoridae; genus Istiophorus; species Istiophorus platypterus. Next base: position 9,048,168 of record CM029122.1, on the reverse strand, counting down.
TTTATTTCCAATTATAATCTTTCGAGCAATACAACATGTTGATGTTTAATCTGTAATTTAAAATCTTAAACTTGAATGTCAATATTTACTTAACTACGAATATTAGGACAGTACGAATTGGGCATTAAAGTAATTCCAGACCCTCATTTCCTAAATAGCATGTGCAACATCGTTAGTATACTTATAAACTATCGTGGGTAAACATCACTCAGTTTTCTATTATTTGTTACAGATTTTATTAAAACAAAAAAAACAAAAAAAAGGAAAGAAGGAAAGAAAAAAAAAGAAATGAATCCCTTCCTAAATGTTTCATCACACAGAAAACTTTGGTGACAGGTGGAAGTAAACACTCCTAGGTTCCACCGCTGGTTTTAGAAAATGTATTTGTTGCATTACTGCATGGTCGGTAATGTGAGGGAAGAACAGGATTTGGTTGGCCGATTTCGGCCGAGTTCGGAAAACCGTTGCTTCCATACAGTCCGTGTCCACCTAATAAGGTACACCTGCACAAGCTAATGCAATCCAACACACCTGCTCTGGCATAAAGTGCACTCACAAGATGTTCAGTTTCTGGTGACGCCATCGCAGAGGCCTTAAATTTCAATTTTATGGTTTTAGCACTAAGGTTATATTTAGTGACAGTAAAAGTACTGGACTGCACTTTACTGTGAGGTGCCCCCTCCATGTATGTAAATAGGGAGGACAAAAGATTATAAACACCTCTAAATATACGGATTTACATTGTAAACTCTGTAGAAGTAAATGTTATGGCAGGGCTGTTGTATTTGACTGTATTACATTTTGCAAGAGTAAACTTTGTAAAAACCACTTTCCAGGTCAACATAATAACCTACAGTAGCAATGAGTCACCACTGAGTTTAACTGAACGATAAAAGTCCTGGATACCCACTGATTATTTTCACCACCAACGTGTGGACAGGGGGGGGCTTTTCTCACACAATCATCAGATCACATATCAATCATATCCCAATTGCATGCTCATTAATTATCACACTTAGTGCAGAATTGCAGTATCAAATTAATGTATGGCTGGCAGCTTCTCGCAGAGGGGAAACCTCATAATGAAACCGTAAGTATTATCACTTTCCACTCTCAATTGCTCTCACTTCCTATCTCCCCTGCTCTCATTCGTCTTTGCCAGCCTCATGTTGTCACTGATTCTTCTCACTTCCTGAACTGTCTCTCCTCTAAATCCTCTCTGGCGTCCTTTATCATCCACACTCAACGGAAACCCAACCAATAGCCGACAAACATAGTGGCAATAAATTCGGATCGCTGTTCACATTTTGCATTGGTAGCCATTAAAGGCTGTTAAAACTGCTGTCTGACACAGCCGAGACAAGGACACATTCATTGTTCGGCAGGGACTGAGGAATCTTTTTCATCAGCTATAAACACATGGTGTCAGCAGGTGGCTGGTGCCACCCCTCTCTGATCAGCGCTGTCTGTTCTCTCATTTAGGAGGAAAGAAAAAAAAATTTGAGACAATGCCCGTAAGCATGATGACCCTACACACCGAAGCTGGAATTCCAGATACGTGGCTGATCAGAACATACCACTCACCACAGTGCACCTTATCTGCTCTGTGTGTTTAATACACACTCAATGGTGAGCAAACACCACATTGTAAATGTTCCTCTCATTTGCCCTCGAGTATCGCAACCGCAAAACTGCAGTCACAGCCCTCCATTCATCTCAACTCTGATGGTTACTCGCGTTTTCATTTCATGAACTGCAGTCATCTCCCCTGATCCAATAATATACGCTGGCCCTGACAAGAAAAACGCATTAACGATACAGAAAACACAACAACATTTTATAAAACACATTTTGTTGTTTTGTTTTGTTTTTTTTTCCTTCCCTGAAATGAGGTTTAGAGGTACAAAAATTTCCAGCAGTTCCTGAACAGAACAGTGGGGTAATTTTCAGAAAGATACCTAATCCAAAAGAGACCAGAGGATATTCGGGCCTGAGTCGAATTTACCCAAAAAATAATTAGACCAGATCCGTATCACAGTCGACCTAAACAGAGGAGAGAACACTTTCCATCCCATCAACCCCCCCTCAAAAAAGTCCCTTTTTGATATCAACAGCAAACAGCAGCATGGCTCCGGGGTTGGGAATATCCCACACTCACTGAACCGGGGCACCACTTTAGTCGAACCTGAATAATCTATCTCTCATCAAACTATTGGAGGGTTTGCCGTGAAGATTTGTGCAAAAATTCATGATGAGTAATCCTACTGACTTTAGTGATTTAACTTTTCCTCTAATGCCAAAAGCAGGATCCAAATTTGACTTTGTCCAAGACTTTTGTTTTATGACCAACAGAGACATGTGTTGCTGGCAAAACATTTGTTAGGTCCAATTTCCATAATTTCATGTTTTAACTTTTTTTTTTGGGGGGGGGGGGTAAGTAAATAAATTGCACCACAAGATAAAACCTGGCTTTAGGAATTCCTACAAAGCCAATGAACGTTGCATGAAACCATGAACGTTCTGAAAAAAAAATAAATAAATAAAATGCAGTTATTAAGCTACACACAGAGCTGCACTGATGGTCTTCAAAGCGGACATAAGGAGAGAAATAAAGTTTTCATCCAACAACACTGATTAAGCTGCCAGCTTTTCTGAGAAACACACACATTGCAGATCTGAAGTCTATCCGGGACAATCTAATTACTTCAGAACTGATAAAAACATAAGGATGTGGTGCAGAATGGAACAGCTGTGACTTTAACAGCCACACACGCAATCTCCAAAGCAACTTTTACACCCACGGCCAAAACAGAAATGTAACCAGGCTCGACACTGAGATTAAAACATTGTTCCCGTAATGCCCCCCGCCCCCTCCTCCTCCTCCCAGAGCAGGCTGGGACCAACGGGTGATCACCACCACAAGAGACCTCAGACAGGTGAGCTGAGCTGAGCAGAGCAGAGAGCTTGTTACCTGTGTGTTCAGTGGTGGAGTAGGACATGTAGAATCCATGTCCAGCGTGGTGGGTCCCACTCATGAACTGGACGGTGACCTGGTTGCCAGTGGACTCCATCGGCGTTTTGACCTTCAGACCCAGACCGCAGTACTTCACTGTTGAACAGCACGGGCGGCCGCGGGGAAAAAGACACAGGATATACCGGTTAGTTAAACGAGTCTGTTTAGTTTGACATATACAACGACCATTTGACACACATTATATTCGATAATAATACAGCAAGAATCCCTTGGAGTCGCTGGTGTAACTGACTGGGCTGTACATCGCAGGAGCCGGCATCAGTAGCTCCCGTATAATCCGGGGCAGGACGACACATCTGAAATGGGAATGACTATACTACTTGATGAGTAAAACAACTGTCCTTATCGCGCTGCAGACTTTTATATTTTAAAATGAATTTAACAACTACCTGGTTTCTGCAAGTAAATCAGGTTATATCTAAAACTTTTAAAAGCACTTCAAGAACCACAAAGAACAAAATTTAACATCCACTTCACATTCATACCAGTTTAAGTATGATAGAAAAACACTAGGAACTATATGGCCGATAATTAATTATTATTAGATCACATTTTTCCCGTACTTTCCAACAGTACATGAAAGTAAATTGTAAAGATTTAATTATATAAATTAACATGACCTGGAGCCAGAAGAGCAGAAGAAAATAAATGGATTAGGTGTATTTTAGCTTCTTTTTTTTTCCACCTAAAAATCAACACATTCCTATTATGAGTACACGAGCTTCATAGCTGTGTTTGTTTCTTTGCAATCCAACATCGCAGTAGTGACAGTGTTTGCTATGGGTTTAATGGCGCTGACTGAAACTCCACGAAAAAAGGTTAGAGCATCCTCCTGCACAAACAATCCACTGATGCAACCATCTCACTTTTAGTTCATATGCGTAATCCACCTCCGGACAGCCTGCAATCGCATCCAAAAACATTTTAGAACTAGCGTTACGCTCTATGGTGGGCAGGAGAAAATATTTAAGACTTTGTGATTAGAGGCCTTTTTTTGAGGAAACTGAATTCAATACTTTAAGACATTTTAAAGCTTGCAGATACCCATGGCATGTACATTTAAAGTCCAGAGCATTTCAAGATGAATTTTAGACTCACATATTGAAGTTTAGTTACAATCCAACCTTTTCCCAGATTAATTAAAAAGGGACTATTCAACCAGGGTATTGCAGCACATGTTCATACTGTCTCCAATATTCAGAAAACTTCTCAAAGACAGTCAAGCAAGTATTTGAGGTAATGATAGACCTTCAATTCGAGACACGTCTGATCGTGGTGACTAGAGAGGAAAGATAGTCACCCCCCCCCCAAAAAAAACAGTCCAAGTCATCCATTTTCAGTCTCACCGATCTCAATCCTGTCGGGCCCAATGCCGTTGTAGAGGCGGAGATAGTTGACCTGGCAGTCGCTGTTTTCTATGTCCAGCTCAGCAAAGCGAAAGTGGATCCTGTTGCCGCGGGGCACGCTGATCTCCCACTCGCACACCGTGTTGTTGGGGTATGTCCCCGGGTAACCCAGAGAGGACAGAGTCCCGCTGCTGGGGCCAAGCACACTGGGACCACAGCCATCACCTGCAGGGCAACACAAACAACAAAACAGTTTCAGGGTAAAGGGGGTGGGAAGAACAAGCCTGGACCAAGTGCTTTGCTGATTCCAGACATCTTAATCAAGATCTATAAACCAAAAGTCGATGTGAAAACTCTTTTTCAATTCAAGAAATAAACGATACTTTATAATAATAGTAATACAGCTATGTAAAATTAAAAAAAAACTAAAACAAATGTACATATTCTAATGTTCTGTTTCCAACTCCTACATTATGAGGACTTGCTGCTTTTCCTTATTTACATCATTGAATAGTCAGTATTGTTTGGTTTAGGACTGTTGCTCATACAAAACAAGGCATCCGACTTAGCCTTGGACTCAGGAAATTCAAGTTAGACGACCGATTGGTTAAAAAAAAAAACAGCAGATAAATCGATAATGAAAATAAGTTAGGTTCAGCCCTGATCTAACGTGACTTTCTCTTCTACAAAACTTTTGCATGTTGGGGATTTGTTTAGGTTTCTCTCTGAAGGTCAGGACATCAGCTAACCGTAGAATAGTCCCTGAAGTGTAATACGTGAGAGATACCCGGGCTGCCTGTGGCAATAACCATGGGGTCTTGAGGTGTGACTCCCGTCCACATGTCGAGGCGTCCCTGAACGAGAAGCCTAACCCCTAACAGTGCCTGAATTTGGGGTAAAGGGGATTTAATCTGCTTTGGATAAAAGCACCAGCCAAATTAAAGTCACGTCATGTAATAATCTGAATGGAATAAGAATTTCTCGGCTTTGGGGTGAGGGGGGGGGCGGCGGTTGTTTTTCTTTTTTTACAGCCAGTCAAAACTTTTGGCTTTGCTGCACGAGAACGACGACTAATTCTGACCAAATCATAAAATTTAAGAAGCCACTGATCTGATTTTATTTGTTTTCTAGCAGTTAAAGAGCACACAGTTAAAATTTCTGACAATGACTCTTTCCAGTTTCCAGTTTTACAACAACTATGACCTCAGGCTTTCTTTTTTTTTTTTCTCTCTCTCTCTCTCTTTTCTTTTCTTAAGACAAAGTTTGTTTTCTGGGTTTTTTCGAGCTGTCAGAGAGGGAGAGACGCGGTTGTCTGTGGATGTTGTGGGCTCACGGCTCCCAGATAACCCTTCGGCCTGTCACGCTTCGTGGTGCCGAGTGGATGTTCCGTGGGCCCCGGGGGGGGGGTTATGCAAGAGGCCCCTCGGTGGAACAAGAGGACCCGTCCCCTCGGTCCCCGTCCACGCAACATGGGGACAACTAACGCGGAGACCCGTCGATTATAAGTCATGTGAAGTTTCAAAGTTATGACAAACCGTGTCCACGTGTTTACAGTCATACCCCCCCCCCCTTATCTCCGGCCACCTGAGGCTAGCTGTCGGCTCCAAAACCTGCTAAACGGTCCTATCTAGGGTCAACGTGGCGTAAAATAAACCCTCACCGTGGTCGAAACGCGTTAAAAAATAGTTTTTACCGAGATTGTAGAATTAGCTTTACTATAGAAAAAGAAGGGGAGGAATAAAACAACAGGAAACCGGGCTACCTGAGAGGACAACAAGGCCACAAGCTCCCAAATGTGCTGCTCGGGAGGAGAGGGGGGATACTTAAGGCCAGACTCCATTGAAAAATCTGGCAATTTAAAAAAAAGAAAAACGGTACCTAGCTTGTCAGGGAACGCAAGTAGGTGAACGGGCTGTGGATTAAAACTTTTTACGGATCGTTCAAGAGCCGAATATTAAAGCAGGCGATCTGACCCCCCCTCAAAAAAAATCAGGAGTTATTCCTCAGCGATTTTACAGTCGGTGTGTGTGTGTGTGTGTGTGAGTGTGTTGGGGGGGTCGGAACCAGTTTGTCAGGTTTTAACTACAACCGTCTTTAGCCGAAAAAAGAAGAAGACGGGCGGCGGCGGCGGCGCCGGCGGCGGCGAGCGAGGGTAAAGCGAGCGGATCCCCGCGGACACACGGCCATGTAAGGTAGGTCCGAGCCCGGCGGACGACAAGCCCGCACGGCGTCGGTTGCACCGTTATCTCCGGTGGGGGAGAGAGGGAGAACCGCGGCGTCCGCGTTTCTTTAAGATAAAACCAGCATGGCCGCATGCGTCCGTGGTCGTCGCTCGGCTTCCTCCACCACCCTCCTCCTCCTCCACCACCACCACCACCACCAGCACCACCTCCCCCCCTTCGGTTGTCAACCGTGTGGCACCAACCTTTCTGGGCTCGGCAGCTCTCCGCGGCGAGGACGACGAGAATCGACAGGACTAGGACCCCGGCCCCTGTCGGTCCCCTGCCCACCATTACCGCTCCTCTGCCCATAGCAGCCTGCAGTCTGAATGCATACTGCTCGCTTCGAGGACCGGCCGCACCGCTTCAATCCGTGCCGAAGTGGGGGTGGGGGGTTGGTGGTGGGAAAAAAGAAATAATAATAATAATAATAATAATAATAAAAAACAACAAAAACAAAAATAAACAAACGAAAATGTTTCTAGTGATCTTCCGATTTCTCGAGAGCGACTTCCTCCTGAGGATGTTTCCGTTTTTTTACTCCTCGTTTCACAGTCCAGTGGTTAGCGACACTCTCTCTATGGAGGTAGCTGCTCCACTCTCTCTCTCTCTCTCTCTCTCTCTCACACACACACACACACACACACACACACACTCAAACACACACACACTCAATCTCTCTCTCACACACACACACACACACATCCAGGCCGCCGAGCTACTTCCTCTACCGAGGCTCCTCCTCCCGATGTGGATCTGGGAGACCGGAGTCCCCCAAGTGGTCTGGATCGGCCGTCCCAGCCTCAGCAGCGAGCAAAGGGGGACCCGAGATCCCGAGGTCAGCCTCCGTGTAAGACGATGGATTTAAAACACTGGACTTTTGAGTCTGAATAGTATTAATTGCTGCCTAGGACTGTTGTGAATTTAGATTCATCTATGCCTGTGTCTATACATTTATAAATACTGTGTTGTTGTTGTTTTTTAACTTATTTTATTTTATTTTATTTCATTTTATGTTATTTAAGATAATTAACACAGAGGGGGGGAAAAAAATCAGGTGGAATATAAGATTATCCCGACCTATGAGTGCGTTCTAGCTTATTTTCATTATATTTAGTCTGACATTTATTTCTTTGTTAATTTATGATTTCCCCCCACAGGCCAGGGTGTCGTCTTTAAATGTCTTGTTTTGTCAGAGCAACTGTCCAAAAACACAAAGACGTTCAGTTTGCTATCACACCGAGAGGACATTTGTTAAATACTAAAAGAGAAGTTAATACCTGTGCATTTGAAAAAAAAAACAAAACAAGACTTAAACAATTAATCCATCATTTAAAAGATGCTGTTTTTATTTCACAACCCCCCCCCCCTCCCCGCCCCGTGTGACCATTTTATTCCATAATGCCACTGCTCATCACAAAGCCTTTCTCTGTCAATCATGGCCAAACAGGACGGAGCCAGTCATGTGAGTGACGTGTCTGCACAGTCAGAACGAAGCAACTGGGTTCGACCGTTTCAACATGTCGCTGGGAAGCTTGAACTGGAGCATTCTTCTAATATTTACGACTAGGGATCACTGTCACACACGGTTGTCACAAGCCTCACATTTGAATCACTCCTAATTTTTCCATTCATACTCTATTCCAATCTACGTTCTACCTGAAGTTTGATATGTTATCCAGTGATCCAGCGACACAGTTTATATATGTGTTTACTGCTCCATTCATACTTTTTTTTCGTGGCCTGTTTTATGTAACATTTGTGTAATGCAATAACATAGACACACCTTTATTTACAGTCGCTCAATGTGGAACAGTACAGCTGGCATATTGCACTCTCATTAACGTCTGCAACCTCATTTGCACTTTGTACCCGTCTTTATTTATTTATTTTTCACTTGTATTTCAAGTCAAGTCAGTTCTATTCATATAGCCCAGTATCGCAAATCACACATTTGCCACAAAGGGCTTTATACTTTATAAAGCATACAACAGCCTCTATCCTCAGTGATTTGATTCAGGTGAGGAGAAAGGACATGACTCAAGGGGAAAGTCTTCAAAGTTGCAATGTATGTTAAGCATAAAATAAATTTTAAATAAATGTATATTCAACATATTGGGTACACAATTTCCTTATGGATGAATGAGGTTCTATCTTATTTTTATTTCCTTTTAGTGTGAAAATCCCACTGTATAATAAAACAACACACCCATTAGATAAATGCAAGGAGGTTCATTCAGTAAATCAGAATTTAAAAAATATTTTCCCCTATAATGTAGATGAGTAAAAGTTTGAAGAACACTACTTGAGTGGATGTGCATTGCTGCTTTCCATCTCTGGTGAATAAAAACCAAACTAGCCATTGTGCTGTTGTTCATCCACTGGGACTGAGCTAATAAAACCACCCACACTTTATTTATCCATCAATGTGTTGTCCTTTCAACTATGTGCCTCTTTCTATGCAACCAAATCTGGTGCAGCAGAAAATATGTGCTGGGATGTCAGCGAGGCAACCCAGCACAGAGTTATTAAAGCAGAAACACGTTGATTGTGGCTGATTAATGACTGGGTGGCACACGTCATGCGTCCAGGCTTCGGCTGGACATTTCCGACCAGCCCAGCAATGTGAAGAGACTTTAAAAAAGATCCAATTATTATTGTTCGACAATAGAACCTAACTCGCGAAGAGCTTGGCTATGATGCAACCGTCAAGAGTAACCAGTAGTAACGCTTATCAACAAACACAGTTTTTAGCCTGTAGCCTGTGAGTAATGTGTTGAATGATTCAGAGTCTTTTTGTTTTGGATGGATGACCCAATGTGTGTGTGTGTGTGCGTGCGTGCATGTGTGTGTGTGTATGTGTGTGTGTGTGTGTGACTCTGCTCCTACATATCTGTGCGTGGACTTTAGGCAGATGTCCATGAGGGTGTAAGAAAGTGTAATGTTTAGAGAAGCCGCCAGATAGTCACTCATGCTGAAACTGTCCACTTCTACATTCTCTCCCATACACTCCCCTCGCCTCACTGTTTTTAACAATTTTTTTTTTTTTTTAACATCCTCTATCTGTTTTTCTATGACACATTTGTGCAAGGGGAACTCCAGTGGGGCATTCTTTCAAATTCCTCATAAAGGTCAATTATAGAAAACATACTAAATGCAGGTTTGGGAAAAAAAAATCTGTACATAGATGTTCAGTCTAATTCAACCCAGTGGAATATCCCTGCATAAAATAAGATGTTTTTTAAAGACAGCTATTAAACCTGTGACTTTTGGTGACAGTGGCTTTGCTGCTGCTGCTGTATGTGAAGACTGCGTATCAATTTCCCTTCAAATATTTGTGTTTCTTCGATTCTTTCCTCATAAAAATCCCATTATGTAGAAGTTAGGACCCTTCCCTTTGCTGACAAAATACAGATATGACCATAAAACATTGTTTCGACTTTGAATAGAACGATATTTCACATTCTATATATTATATGGGCAATGCATGAATAAATAAACTCTGGCTTCTTTATTATGTACACCTGTACAATCTACTGCAAGTGAATCAATTGCAGGAAATAAATTAACATAATAGGCACTATGAAAGTCGACTTTATGGCAGAGCAGTTGTGTGGGTTTGCATTAGACTGTACAGATGCCCCTGACATAGTGAACTCTGTGTGAATAAATTCCTTTTCTTTGCCAAAAAGAAACACTCACAGACAAAGAAGTGTACAGTATGTGATTCTGCATATTGATTTTACTCATGTTTGGGTGCAGTTACAAGTACCTGTTCTAACAAATCATTATAAAACTCCACTTACAGAAATCCTATCAGATAACTCCCACACGAAAATCCAATGTATTTAATCTTGTTTTACAGATCAGGCTAATAAATAACTTTTATTAGTAAAATTCACCAAGTGCAAAGATGATAAAACAATGTGAAGTATGTTTTTTTGTGCTGAGCCATATTTAATTATGTGTTATCCAGCTTTACATACAATGATTTCTGTGGCCGTATAGTTTAAAGTGGTTTTGTGATGGGTACTTTTTTATTCTAAAGTTTTTGCTCCCAAATAAGATTAGAGTTTATTCAGCATGTTTCTTAGCAAATATTTTAAAGTACAAGTCACATATGTAAAATGGTCAGAATTCTACCCTTTCTTCAGACGAGTTTCGTCTTCATAACACTTAAAGTTGTTATACATATATAACTGACATAATTATCCCGTTTTGCATGTATAAAGACTTGCCTTTGTGTCGATCAGATATTGCCTTGTGGCTGCTGGGTATGTGATTTATTTTTCGGGAGGTAAAAGCCTTTTGTCAAAAATCTACAATCCTAACTAACAACATCCGGTCACGCGTTACTCCTATCATAGATTTTCTTGTGTCTGGGAACTACATTAGCCATTTCCAAACTGGTTAATTTGATGATACTGGCTAATCAGACCCATATTTTTAACCAGCCATCGTCACAGAGACAGGAGGTAGACTGTTACACTGAGGACCCCTGCTGGAAAGCTGCATAGTTTGTGAGACAAGGTTGACCTGACTCACACTACTGAAATGAGACTGTGCCACTCTGTGGCCACAAAGTATCACAACAAGTTGTTAAGAGCTGGCTATTTGTCCCACAGTACCTCATATATATGCCTTTATTTCATACTGTGACAACCAAGCATATACAGTCCATATTGTACCTGAGCTTTAGTGCTACCCAATTCAAATCAGTGTGTTGGTTTTGTTGTAATTCAAGCCCCAAAACCACCTGACACTATGTACGATTGCAGAGTTGTGTGTGTGTGTGTGTGTTTGTGGGTTTGTTGTTGACGTTTATTTGTAGTATCAGTGAATCTATTTTCTTTTCCCATGACGGATTATCAGTTGGCACAGCCTTTTTGAAAAAAAGGCTGTTAGTGAGGCACTGCTGATCATAGTCATGTCTGTACCTGCTGCTCCGGGTGTGGAATCAACTCAGGAACTAACACAGGATACAGTGGGTAGAAAAAAAGCTTCCCTGAACTGGTAATACCAGAAAATCTGTAATGATACCAGAGTTTCAAATAACTCCAATATTCAGCTTAAATAACTGAAGTATAATCACAAAGAATCAAAAGTGAAAGTATTTTCTCTGCATTAAAATATCCCCCATGACTGATATATAACATTATTCGGTTGTTAGTACTGATGCACAAACATGTAAGCAGCATTTTACTGTTGTAGCTGGTTGTGCTGGAGCTAGTTTGAACTACTTTATAATCAGGTCTTTAGTCCAGCAGTACCCAACATAGGGGTCAGGGCCCTGTCAGAGGGTCATTAGATGATTACTGAGGTAGGAAAGTACGAAAATGCAAAGTTCTGCTGCACAGATCGGATTGCATTTGTTTGATTTTTCTCAAATCTTTGCCTTTTCTGAAATATTTGATCATTTGAACTCTTCAGGCCTAAAACAGTTACTTAATTGAAACAGTCTGATAAGTACAGACGGCAAAAGCTGCTTTTTGAAACTGCTCACGACTCAGAAACATTTGAAACACAACAGGGGAGCCCAAACTTGACAGGTCTTTTTTTAAGGGGCATTAGTAAAGAAAGTTTGAGATAGTTTAATCTGAAGCAATGTGTTGTATCTTATAAAATTGTTAAAAGTGTTCTGTGAAAAAAATCAGCAAAGCAACTAGTAATTATACCAGGCAACTGTAGAGAAGTTAAAAAAAGACATTTTCCTCAGAAATGTGGCAGAGTAGATGCATCGAATTGAAATTCTAAAGTAAAGTACAAACACCTAAAAATCTATGTAGTTGCACGCCATGGTCAACTCTAGGTATCGACCTGTTTGCCCCCACAACGCTGCTCATACTTAAAAAGAAGCATTAGGTTTAACAGCAGCCACTGAACAGCAGATGAAAACAGTCCAATTAAATCCTTCGAAAACAGATGACGCATCTGGTCCTCGATTCGCTCTTACATTGGGAAATGGACCGAGACAATCTTTGAAGGTTATGAAGCCGAGATGGCACAAGGTTATGAATGATATTGATCTGTTGTTGTGGGGAAAATTAATGGAATTTCCTGCAAACGTTTGAAGTCTCAGCGTGCAGCTGTTCTTGACCGGTCAGCTCGAGAAGGTCAACAGATGCAGGGGAATACCTGATTGGTATTCTAACACACTCGACTGTAAAGAGCGGACCGGACTTCAAAGAATTCAACCAAGGTCCCGTCAGTGACCACAGGGTCATGAGTTTCCATGGTGACTCTGACTGGAGGGTGCTCCAAAGGCAGGGCTCTCGCCGTTTTGCACTGGAACATGTTGAATCCAAATATGTGCCCTCAAGACCGGGTGATGTGGATATACAGCATTTTCACACAGTCAGTGATTGGGAATATATATTAATGTATTCATATGTTAATTTTCATTTTGTTTAGTGTTGCTGTGACAATTTCTGTTGCAGTTCTTGTTACAAGTCATTGCTCTATGGTATTCCAGGGCGTAAAACCCGTGCACTAAATCATATCTCCACCGGGAGTCAGTATAGGGTTCAGACAAGTGCAAATCAATCACCATATAAATCATTCCTTGCACTTTCACAGATTAAAAATCATTGCATAACTTCCAGCAGTCTCGCCGCAAATGTGTTTCCTAACGTGCAAAATACCCACTGGCCCTGAATGAGACTCTGGATGGGTCTAGGTGAAGACAATTGTCTCTTTTGAGTTTCCCTCGGCCAATTTAAAACCGGAGCCAAAGCTTCAGTCTGGTAATGTCCTACCAGGGGAAATTACGCTGTCAAAGTGAGGACTAAGTATCCTATAAATTCTTTTTTTTATTTTTTGTCATTTCTTAGTTAACTGGGAGAGATTGCAATTGTTACAGGTTAACTTGAGAGCCCCTTGAGTGTTAGACTTGGACACGCAGTAGATGTAGTCTGGTTTGAGTTTGGGAAAATTATTGGGAGATTGTGACTGTTGGCTTGTGTCTGGTTTGAATTTGCGTTATTTTTTGGAATTGTAGTTGTATGTTTTTGGTTGATTTCAGAGTTATTACTGGATAAAAAATGGATCGGACTGTTTGTTTGACAAATACAGCATGCAAGCACGTGTGTATGCAGAGAATTCCTGACACTTACTTGGCAATGTTAATTCCAGTAAATTTCATGGTTACGGGTTGTTTAAATGCAAACTTTTTAGGGGTCCTAAGGCTTTAGGAGCTGGCTCAGGGTCAGTAATAAAGAATTATGTCTAGTTTGAACTTAGGTTAGGTTACTTTGGGGGATTGAAGTTATAAATGTAAATAAATGTGTGGTCATAACAAAGTGTGTACAAACAGGATGTTGACAAAGATATGTGTTTTTGTGTTTTTGTTACCTCTTCGGGAACTTTTCTTTTCTTCAGACATCATTGTTGGGACCAGTTGCGTGCATGCGTGCGTGTGTATGCGAAAATTGCATATCCTGCAAAGCATGCTATAAAATTTACACAGAGAACAAAGTGCAAGGGGAGATGTAAGGTTGCCTTTTGATGCATAGACTTTGTTTGAACTGAACATTAATTGATTTTCTGTAAGCTCCTCCAGATCCACATAAATCTGATCAGGTCATCATGACATGCACAGTGAGAGCAAACCTCTGCTTGACATTGTCAGTTAAAAGCATTTTGTGTGTAGATGCATTGCACCCCTATGTTTCAACTGATTAATGTGTTTGATCGAAATGACCCCCCCCCCTTAGATTTATGTTCAAAATGATTAGTGTAGCTTTGGTTATTCAAACAAACGGAAGCTCTGTGTGTGTGTTTGTTTCAGCCAGTGACTGAATCAGCAAGTGTTTTCCATGCATGTGTACCTTTGTTTGTGTGCAAAAGTGTCTGAGTGTATACATGAGTGCACGTGAGTTATGCGTTGTCCTCCCTCCATCATCATAAACACTGGGCAGAGGAACAGTACAGCTTAAGTATCTAAGGGTCTGTGGTTGTCCATGGTTTTAGAAATGTGGAAGGAAATGTGGTTTTCTTGCTGCCGGTTTGTTCCGTAGTTTTTGGTCCATTAAATAAACACATGTGACTTGATGAGCCAGTCTTGGTGTCCTCCTCATGTGCTTATGGGAGATCGTGGGTGGTGGTCCACCGCTGTACGACCATTAACCACAGTGTCTGTTCACACCACAGCACCCTCCAGTGGAACAGTGGACGTACAGTGTGTACATACACTACATCACATATTCAGCTCCAGACGTACCTCCTCAAACAAATAGACAGTTTATGGAAGACATACCCGCAGCGGTAATCAGATCCGGTGCACAGATGGTTGTCTTTTGACCTGGGGAATTTGCTCTAGTTTTCTAAATAATCAGAAAACCCACAGCCCTGCTCCATACCGGTGGTGAATGTAAATGATGGGTGTCATTTTTGCCTCGACTGGGATCCAATCTTTACTGTGAATTCACATTAATAAACAACTGAAGAAAGAGCTCATTCAACATTATGTGCATACACATAATGCACAAACTAAAGAGACGTTATAGAATGTTAAATGATTTACTGCAGATAGTGTAAAAGATGTTTTAAAAATACGTTAAAAACAACAATATAGCATGTTTAGTGATCTCCAATTGGCCTGTTTGCACTAACTGGGACTCAGGATGAAAACCCAGGTCTCCAGTATCAGAGTCCTGTGCACTTCTCGTGATCAAAAAGAACCCTAGAAGCAATTACTGTATGGAAACATAGAGTATCTGCTACCAAAGTTTTTACAAAATGTATTCGGTAAAACAAGTACATTTCAATAAAACCGGGGTGGTTTGCATTGAAATCTTCAACTGGGCTAAGGTTCCATTTGACAGTACTGCATCATAAACTATGACAGATAAAAAGGGTGGTTATTAGATCATATGTTTGGCTTGAAGGATTTCATATATTTTGCCATCTTTTACTTGCATCTTGAGGCAGAATTGCTTCTATGACACCTTTACATATTTACGCATTATACAATTTTATGAGCTGATGCTTTAAATTGGCTCAAAATCTGCGGCTATTACTTTTTCTGAGTTGTTTGCACCTTCCTGTCACCTTGCAGTTACTCGGAGACAAAGATTTTCATTAAATAAACCACTGTTTGTTCACAAGTCTGAAGTTAATCAATTAAGCACTTAGTTTCACTAAGAGAAAAGTCTAATCAATGAACAGGCCAAACACTTTTTCTAACTTCTTCTAACTTTCATTTTGTCAGGATTTAGTTATCTCCACCTCTCCTTTGTCCCTTTTAGGGACAAACTGTTGGACATGTTCATGTCACTGTTCGTCTGCACAAATCATTGGTGAGGTGGGTTTTTCTTTTCCAAACAAGAAAAAATAAGTGCATGTGGTACAAGAAGGTGATGAGAGATCACTGGACCATCTTCCACAATGGACACACACACATGCAATACAAACAGCCACGACTCCTACAAAACCCACTTGTGGTCTGGATCACATGGCAGGTCTTTCTCTCACTCATCGAGATGAGATCAGATGAATTCTGCTGTAAAAAATGAATGAACCGTTTGTTGGAAGATGCAGTACTGATCTGATTGATCTGATGTTGATTCACACTGGTTTAATCACATATTAAATACTCTGCATTCAAAAAATGTTTGTCATTGCTGATTCATCAGAGACTCGTCCGTCTCCCCTCTGCCCAGTATTTTTCTTACTCATCCTCCTTTTTGCTCTCTAATTCTTTAATTGCTTTCCAGACCTCTGATTGTACTCCACAGTTTATTGTGAGCGATTTTTTTTTCCAATATACATATACTTCATCAGCCATAGAGAGCCACCAAAGGACACAAACATATATTTCAGCTGCTCCTTCCATAATGTTATTGGCAAACATATCAGTCAGTCAGTTATCAAGGAAAAATCCCATTCTCCAGTTCTCAGGTCTCAGGTGTGGTGATTAATGCTTTTCTTTGTTAAAATTAAAGGCAATTGAATAATTTATTTAAAAAAAATTTGTTCACATACTGAGAAATATGAAGACATCACCATTGACAAGCATTTTAAACTGTTTACTGACATTTTATAGTGCAGACGACCAGTGCTTCCTGTGTCTCCACCCGCAGACTGTTTTTAACCGAGTGGGCATAAAAATAGAGAACTGCTGTATGTTAATATACATGCTTTTTTTAAATATATAAATTTTGATTGTTGTTAAATCTATTTAAGACAGGTGTTGATTTAACTTTATATTTATCTTTGTGGTTGTAACTTGTGGTGTTATAATGGATCATATTACAGTTTGTGCATGTTTCTATTTTTCTGCTCTCTCAGTGTTCAGTAATACATAGATTAACAGTATATGTATGAGGTACTTCAGTGTAAGAGCTCTGGTTTGGATGAAGGACAGAATTTCAGTTTGAAGCTTCTAAAACCATGACCAATTTTTTAAACTGCGGTTTTTTTCTGTCTTGGAAAAGTGTTTGGCAATATCCAGTCCTGGTTCAAGGCCCGGAGCTTTTCTTGTGGCTGACATATTTGGACCTGAACGGCATGGACAAGCTCTCTCTCACTAGCCAGGTCCATTCCTGGCGTTCTGGACACATTCCTTGCCCAGGTGCTGTGTATTTTTCTTTTTCATTCTGCATGAGCACCCCGTGTAAACTTTTCCAGGCCAAATTCATTTATTATTCAAACACACAATAAAAAGGTTTCATCTCTCTGGCGGTCAGCCCAGTTTTTTATGTTCTTAAGACATTTTGGTTGAATTGCCAACTCAACCCATTAAACCGGCTTCGGAAGAAGAATGGAATACATCAGTTAAGAAATCTAAAAACTCGAATAATAGATAGAATATTAGAAAAACTGTTTTCCAGTTACAGATGCAGCTGGACATATTTCATTCAATCTCAAAGTCAAGAGCTCACAGGGGATATTTTAAGGCAGTATAGTTTTTTAGAATATCAGTTTTTAATGGGGGAAGAGAGGGTATATTTTATGGGTGTTTCATCCTTCATGACAGAATAAATAAGCTGCAATATCTATACTTTTCAGAGGTTCAAAGGTCGACTTGTAGGAGGTCCGTCTGTCCACACTCACTCCCTTGTACTGTATATGGAACACATTTAAACGTGTGTGTGTGTGCGCGAGCGTGTGTGTTTGTGTGTTCGTGCATGCACAGTCTAATGTTTGCGTATGCGCTGCATGTGTTTCAGGGAGGCTCCACTACACATTGTTTACAATACAGTTTTTATTGCATGGTCTCCCAAGTAGCAACTAGCAGACCGAGATTATATTAGTGACTGACAGAGTCTGAGAGGACTGAGGGAGGCCACTGCTCCTGTTATAGTGTTATAATGTATATCCACTGATGGACATATTTGTCCCTAAAAATTTGAGGTGCTAGTTATGTTAGGGATGGAGTGGTAAAGGGGAAGGACTTGTTCTGGATGCACAGGTTTTAAGAAGCTATTTCTTTTACTAGAAGAAAACATTCTAGAGGACAGATAGATTATATAGAAGATTTAAAACGCCTGAATTAAAACTTTTTTTTTTTTTCATTTTGCAGCAGCAGTAACGTAAAACAGATTTTTTTTTCCCCCTGGAAAATCATCATAGACAACCAGTTTGTAACACTGCAAATACTGTTTGTAAATATTTCTATACTTTCATCAGTGAGCCATAGACTCATTCCCCATTGTGTCACCTCATTCCATGATGGATACTGATCTAACAAATATTTATTTAAATGAAAATCCTTGAGATTGTCAATTCATGCCATACACAAAAAGGGACTACATATAAAAAAATGTGTATCGTATTTCGCTTTATTTCTTGACTGATTTGTTTTTATTTGGACATTCTAAATCTTCCGTAATCTTCCGTGAGACAGCTTTTGGACTAGAGTTTAAAACAAGGAAACATGGATAATTAACACCACTTTTGTGGTTTTCTGTGTTGTAACAAATTTAGAAAAAAGTCCCCAATGGCAAATAAACATGAAAACATACTTTTCTACTTCCTCTATGGTGTATTTAGCCATTTTTGTTTTTCTGCTGATATTTTGCAGTCTGCTCCACTGAGACTTTTGCCAGTGGCCCAGCATGTTGGAATGAATGACACTCGTTTTGTGGTGCTCAAGCAACAACAGATGGACAGAATTTAAAATATGCATACCTCACTGCATGAAAGTGATTGGAATCATTTTTATTCGAGGTAACACGAGGTCAAGGATTGCCAGGAAGCCTGCGTGGAATTGGCAGCCTGCCTTGACATTATGATTTTAACAGATAGCAGAAGCACTGAATCCAATGATGCCACTGCCAAAGTAATATTTTTAAAATGTGAATTAGTTAAGTTTGGCTCAGCTGTGGTGTATCCCTGTTAACCTGGTCTAATTTGATGTCTCCGAGCTAAAAAGTCCACTAAAAGTATAAAACGGGACTAATTTTGTCCAGTGTGATCTTTGATCCTTTTCAATGGTAAACGCAGTACGGGCATCATCTTGCTGTGACTCGATATTGCCTCTGCCTGAATGTAGTGACCGCAGGGTTAGTTTGGCTTTGGTGGTGCGTTTTCGCTCCAGCCAAGAGAACAGCAACAACTGTTTACGAAACCTGAGAACTAGAGACGGTTTTTGGCAAAAACGGACAGTTGGGTTTGGTTTGGTTTGGTTTTCTCAGAACTACTTTTATTCAGTCCGTTGTTTTATTATAATAACCACCGCCTACTGAATATTTAAACCGATTTCATCTTCTTGTGGCCCCAGTCTTGTCAAAATCTAATTTTAAGATGGCAATTGTTTTAGTTAATAGTGAACTCATTAGTTGTAAAGTTGTGTTTTATCTTTATGACCAATACATCTGCCATCTGCCACATCATTTTCCTTTAATAATTGATTGAATGTTCAGTGTATACAAGTGAAAAATAACTATCATTATTCCCTGAAGCCCAAGTTAAACTATTCAAATTGCTTTTTTTTCTGACCAACAGTCAAAAACCTAAAGATGTTGAGTTTACCATCTTATAAAACTAAGAAAACAAGCAAATACTCACATTTAAGAGGCTAGTTCCCTTGAATTTCCTTCATTTTTGTACAGTACATTAATCAGTTATCAAAATTGTTGCCACTTTCTTTTTTGTCAATCAACTTGCCGACTAACTAATCATTTCAGTTCTAGAGTAGCGGTTGCTTTTGGGGGTTGGGGGGGGGGGCTACCATGATCAGCAGGGATCCATAGGGGTCCGACATCAAATTTTTACCCCATTTTATCCCACTACTACTACTACTACTACTACTACTACTACTACTACTACTACTACTACTACTACTATTACTACCAGAGATGGTAAACATTAATCTCTATTCTATAGATCTCTATTCTCTAGGGAAAGAAGAAAACTGGGCAGAGGGGAGACGGACGAGTCTCTGATGAATCAGAAATGACAAACATTTTTTGTACTGGATGATTGTGCGAATGCAGAGTATTTAATATGTGATTAAACCAGTGCGAATCAACATCGGATCAATCAGATATGTACTGCATCTTACAACAAACAGTTCATTCAATTTTTAAAGCAGAATTCATCTGATCTCATCTCGATGAGTGCGAGAAAGACCTACCATGTGATCCAGACCACAAGTGAGTTTTGTAAGAGTTGTCGCTGTTTGTATTGTGTGTGCGTCGACTGTTGAAGATGGTCCAGTGATCTCTCATCACCTCCTTGTACCACATGCACTTATTTTTTCTTGTTTGGAAAAAAACAAACCACCCTCACCAAAGATATTTGCAGACGTACATTGAAGTGAACAAGATCCACATGAGCCTGAAAGGGACAAAGGAGAGGTGGAGATAACTAAATCCTGAAAAAAGGAAAGTTAGAGATAGTCTAATAGAAGGATAGCTTAGTCTCAGACAAATACATGGAAAACTTTTTTTGGCCTGTTTATTGATTAGACTCAAGGCAGATTGTTTCAATATGCTTTGAGTCACAAGGCGGACATTAAATTGTACTTTTATGTAAGCTGAGCACCACTGGGGTGACGGGGTTGTTGGATTCCGAGTATGAAATGCATGAAATGAAGTTAAGCAAATGAAGTTAAGCAGACTGTAAATTCACTTATAATGTGATACTTATTGCTTGTTTTGTCAGCATGTGGAATAATGATGACTCTAAACCATAACAGAGAAAAGAAGCGGAAAAAAGATTGGGAAGAGAACCTGCTCTATCTTTCTTGTGTTCTTGGATCTATCATCTAGATTAAGTCATTGTCATCTTTTTTTCATTTTCATTAATGGTAAAATTTTGCTTCAGGACCAGATTTCTTTTATATCTTTTATCATTTTTCTTTTTATTTTGTCTCTTGCAGAACATTTGTCTTCTTTTGAGTGCACCAATCACTTTAATGTCTTTTGTCAAAGACTGTGATTTCTAGCCTGACTTTTGCTGGCGATTACCACTTAGGAAGCCTGGCAAACTTCAGAGGCCAGAGATGTCTTGTCCCCATATGCTGCATCCCAGCATGCTATCTGTTTGTCTCAGGTCAACACTGAGTCCTATGAACATTCCACACATACTAACACCTCACTGCAGAATACTCTACCCACAATGCCTTTCAGCAACCACCTGCATTTATAGCCCAATACCTTACCCTTTCACCTAGTGAGCACCACGTATCTATTTTTTTCTCTTCAGTCAAAAACAGGAGATGACAGTGAATAAATAAAAAAATTTGAGGGAGTCAGAATCATCTTAACATACTAGTAATTTGTATGCATTAGTGTATTTAAGTTTGTGCTACAGCATGTTTACCAGACTCTAACATACATGTGGGAATGTATAAGATTTGTGTGTAGCTCCATCTCTGATACCTGTTATATGGCAAGTCAGAAGTGTCATTTAACCTCTGACATTTCAGCACCTAAATTCTGCAATGCTTGTGTGAGGTCATATCCTGCACATCTTGTTTGCTTTGTGCTCTGGCGGGATGCACTCAGCCTGACCTCCCTGCCCATCCTTAAGCTCACTTCAATTGATATCAAGCCATGGAATCAGACACAATTATTGACAGAGTGATATTCACTGCAAATGCATAGAGTGCAGCATTAGTCAGCAGTTTTCACACAGATCCTCATAGCCGCAAAGCACTGTCATTCGTAAGAAGGCTTTAGTTAAAGGGATGGTTTGACATTTTGGGAAATACGCCTCTTTACTTTCTAGCTGACAGTTATTGATATCACTGTCACTTGTCCAATCAATATGAAAATGGAGCCAGCATCCAATTAGCTTAGCACAAAGACCAGACACATGGGGAACCTGCGAGCCTGACTCTGTCCAAAGGTAACACAATCCACCTACCAGCACCTCCGAAGCTCACCAGCTAACAGTTATACATATCTTGTTTGCTTAATTCTTACAGAGACATAAGTGTAAAAACAAAAATTGTTGGTTTTATTTTCTTAGGCCGAGAGAGCACTTTACTGGGGTGTCTGCTAATCGCATGGCAACAAGTTTATCTAATATAAAAACTCTGAACAAAAAACTCTCTAGCTTAATGTCAGTCTGAGCAATATAGCAAATAAGCATATTTCCCAGAATGTCAAAAAAAAGATTTTTTTTAGGTGGGGTCCTCATGTTTTTTTGCCACTATGAAGTTGAAAGATTCTAAAGAGACTGAGAATGATAAAAAAAAAGAAAGAAATTGTTTCAGAGAATCCCTTTGAATCCTACACTTCCCATAATGCAACCAATCGTCTATTTTAGTTTGACCTTCTCCGCCTTTTCTCCAAACCCAATCCAAGATAACTTTGATGACATCATCGGGGTCACTTTCTCAGGCTAATGTTACAACCAGACTATGTGAAGCATTAACACCCCCCCCCCCCACGGCTTTGGGGGGCTCCACCATCCTGTCCTGCAAGCACAGTTTATTACTGACTGCCATGGTTGTTGAAGTTTTATTTTCTAGTGAGAGAAGTTGCTGTGGGGGCCGTAGTTCTACTTCTGTAGGAAAACTACAGCAATTTTTATGTATTTACAATATACATTTGATTGATTTAGTTTGTGATTGCTTCCTGTTACTCTACACTTCTGGGTCTCTTATCCCAGATTAGCTGATGTACGCGTTGCTCCTCATGGAAAATAAATGGGAGGTAGCGCCTCCGCCTTGCTCGCTGGGTTCAGTCTACCAGTCACCACCAAATTAAGGCGTATGGTTGGATTTAGAGAGGGCCTGTTATTTCTAGCAGAGTAGTTGGGATTTGTACACAGCATGACGGGAAGGGTTGCCTAGGACTCTCATCTCAGAGATGGAAGATCCTCTTGCCTTTAAATTCTCCAAAGACAGTTTAAGAGATATACTTAGGCAAATAGTTCATAAATCAGTGTCGATTGGAAGACCTGAAATCAACTCTCACTTGCACGCAGTGTGCAAGAATTGGCACAGAGCTATGAAGACTGTTCATCACACAAAGGCAAACATAAAAAGTTGACTTGTGAAGTCCGTATGTGTATGTGCGAGTGTGCTCATGCCTGATTGAATTTACTTAGTACAAAATTGGAGAAACTCTTGGCAAGCACAAATCAAAGAAAATAATCTGTGATTAACTGTATTAAATGCATATTTTTAAAGGTCAGCTGAGTGAGTAAGTGAATCTTTATTTTATCCTGGATGAAACAAGCAGACTATAATTGTTATTAGGTATTGTGTATTTAGACAACACAAGAAATCGGTTAAGTACAAACAAACACCAAAGGGGAGAAGGACAGATGATGAGACAACCAGAGGACAGGGACAGTGATTAGAAGACAGGAAAACAGAACAGGCCTGAAACACCTATTTACTTTTCTGTCCATGTGTGACCTTGTACTGTACAACTTTATGCCCCCATACCTTCCTCTATATGTTTATCTTTCACTAACTTGTTTTTCTCTCATCGGCCCTAAAATCTGAATAGTAAACCAGTAAATCAAACATGAGAAACTACATTCTGCAGACTGCGTGTCTCCCCCTGACATGTCTCACAGTAGACCACTCATATTATTCCGTCTGTTTGCCAAGTTGTGGATGCAGGTGTATAGGGACGAGGCAGTCATACCATGGTGTGACACATTAAAGGGATGGTTCAACGTGAGAAGAGGTGTCCAAGTGATCGGCCAACTGAAGACAGTTGTATGACTGCAGAGTCGGTCATGTGAATTATATGCACAAGGTCAGTAGTGCTCTGTATCCCCTAAATTTGCATTTAATCACCTTGGACGCAGATTTTCGCTGATGTTAGGCATCCACATTTGATTGCATTTTAGGCACCATTGTATTATTTAATTCTGAAATTTCAGTTTTAATTACCATATTGGCCAAAATATAAGATGGCCCCTTCATTCACCTCCCATTTCTTGAGAAAAAGGGATTCATCAGGAATTTATTTCCTTCATGGCAGCAAAACATGCCACAGGAGCTCTGCAAAAATGTCTCATAGGTTAACTAGGGATAACTAAAAAAGTTTAGGACTGTGTGACTCTAACAGACACAGTGTAAACAGGCTTGAACCTCAATATCGTAGGAACATTAAGGCTACAAATAAACCATGATGCATCAAAAAGAATATTTGATGTTGTGAATACATTATTTTATTAGTCCTTAAATAAAGTGTAACCCCTGTTTTTTCCCAGGACAAAAAAAAAGTGTCTTCTTACATTTGGTCCAGTAGAGTAAGGATTGTTTGTTGATCTAAACTGATGAAATCAGTAATTATGGTAACTCACACAATAGCACACAAACATGGCATGAGTATAGAGCTGGAGTCAGGATGGGCTCAGTTTAGCTTAGCATAAAGACTAGAAGTGGGCAGAATCAGCTCATAGGGCCCAGTCCAAAGTGAAATATACGCATACCTAAAACTCCCTAAGTATCTTATTTTGCATTGTTAATCTTCTTTGTTTAACCAACACATAACAAGAAATGTACAAATGATAATTTCACATTTCAGAGAGTTTTTGTGGGATTTTAGTTCCTCACCAACATGTATATCCACCTGCACCACACTTCTGCTCAGCATTGCTGGCTATACCATGGGTTATCAGCAGAGTTGGATTGTAATGCATTACTTGGTAACACGTCACAGCAGTGTGATTCATTTTTTTCAGTAATGAGTGGTGTAACAGATTGAAATTTGAAATTTGGTAATTACATTGCAGTTACTAATCCTGGGAAGACTCCATTACTTTGACTTTTGGGTGTTCGTCTGCTGTCTTACCGAGAGTTTAATTCAGGGGCTGTTGTCGGTTTGGTCTCCATTCAGTGAGCAGGCATATCCAGGATATGGTTAAGGTGCAGCATAGGCGGCGGCCTCTATCAAAAGAGAAGAAATGCGACTCCCGGTAATTCCAAAGCCTTCAGATTCAAATTTTGTATGTCCTTCGCTCGCTTATACGGCAAATGTTAGCCATTATTAAAGTAATGGAATCACTTCTCTGTGACACAATCATACCTTCACTGTGTTTTAGAAGCACTGTATTTTACACTCAGGTGTGAAATTGGTGTAGATCTGCTCATCTCATCCTTGGAAAGAAAGCAAATAAGTGTATTTCAGCGTGTTCAACATGTGAACTAGTTCCATAAAACGTACAGATCACAGACATAGATCATGCTCACGTTTCTGTCGGACAAAGAATCCTCTGACAAACTCGAATCAGTTTTGTCCGTTTCTGATGCCCTGTAAAATATTTCATTCCGAGAAACTGCTGTTTTCATAAGGGCCCATGAGAAAGAGAGGGCCCTTTGAATCAGACTCGGACCTCCAAGCCACCTCATACCTTGTAAACCCTGTACCCGTCTCTCTCAGTGCAGTGATGTCATCGCTGGACAGCCCCAGGTGAGAGACAGGAATGTTACAGCCTGTTGATTGAGGCAAAGGATTATGGGCTGGCCGCTGTGTGCCTGTGTGTGTGTGTGTGTGTGTTTAACATGTGGTATGAAGAGAGACTGTGCATGTGTACGTCTACAGTATGTGCATCTATGGGGGCTTTGCTCCAACACTGCTGTGTGAAGACTTGTCTGGGTACAGCCAGCTGTGAGCGGGGGAGTGTGTGGACCGCGCCTGTACATTCACAGCAAACTCACAAAGCTAAATAAGCCCACTACTCACTTTGAGACACAGGTACATGTACAGTACAGTGGGATGAATACGCGACTGTAGCCGAGGGGTTTGTTCCTTGTTCCCTGGGTAGACAGAGTGGGGACTGTGCTGTTTGGAACATCATGACAAATCTTTGTGGTTGGGCCCAAACCATGGGAGCGTACATATATTGCAAATTTAGCTCCACTATGGGAGAAAATTAGCGATCAAGTGATTTGTGTTTCCCTTAAACCACTCTCTGTACACAAATATTGTGCATATAACAAATGGCTGAGCATTTAGAGATAAAGTATCGGTTGTGGGACTTTGGCCTTAATGGAACGCCTTGCTTTTTAAACCCCACAGTGTTGGGGTAGAGGTCTGTAAGAGGGGGAGGTGGCGGCACAAATCCTGGGAGCCCAACCGCTTTTGAAACAAGGTTGTTTTCTTAAAAAACTGAATAACAAACCTCTGCCCTTGTTGGTGGTGAGAGGGGCATTTTTGAAGTGACACAGGGGGCTCTTAAACCAAATGATTTATGGCTAGACCTGTGGCAGGGGGGCAATGAACGAAAAGTACCCACCCTGAGTGTAGCAGGTGTGGTGTGAAGGCTACAACAGTGATGAAGCCAGTGACGAAGAGGGGAGGACTGAGCAAACTTAAGGGCAACTGTAGACCTTTAGTAAAACCAGCTGTTTAGGAAAGTATGAACATGTACCTTTATTTACTATTTGAATATACAGTTTTGTGGATGATTTAAGAGATAATGAATCTCTTGATAGAAAATAAAATTGTTTTTAGCTGACGTGATTCTCAGCTTTTAGCAACTGACATTGACAAGAATTTTCAGAAATTAGCATTAGTATCTTGAGACATAAGCCAAATTGTGCTGCTAGCGTGATGATTCTTAAAAAATTCATAAAAGAATTTGATTTGTCATTGAAACTGGTAAAAAATAATAATAAATAATAATAAATAAATAGATAAATAAAATGTATATATTCCATTACTAGCTTTTTTTATTATTATTATTTCACTTAAAAAATTAGGTTTTTAGGGCCCAATAATGGAGAACATGACTGGGCCAAACAATATTATATATCATTCTGATGCCAGCATGCACACTCATAATTATAATGCTAACATTGTTTACCATGCTATCATAATAGCACGCCAAGATTCGCCGATTAGCTGAACAATACAAAGATCAGCTAAGGCTAATAGGAATGTTGTTAGTTTATATTGTTTCTCATTCACCAAACTATTAGAGAAAGTGAAGTTTTGACCTGATATTGGCAATAGAGGACGAGTCAAATGATCATCAGAATATTACAGATTCATTCTTTGGGGACAACAATCGATTATACCAAACTTCATGTCAACTAATCCAGTTGTTGTTGAGACATTTTAGATTGAGCTAAAGTGGTGGACAAGCTAATGGAGTGACATTGTTACAGCTAGAGCCACGGTGCTAGAGTGGCTAAAAATTACAAGAAGAAGAAAATTTGGTGCACGGTTGTGATAATTTCCATGTACACTTGATTTGTTCAGTATAACTATTGCTCCTGACATGGTCTGGAGCTTCTCGGTTTACTACCTCCATTGTTCACGTGTAGGGTTAGTTCAGTATGACCTATAGGGTCAGAGAAGGAAGGTCAAGGTTCACTGTTCTGGGCACTGGGGCAAAAGTTCAAAATAGTAAAAGTCTAAAAAGAAAGAAGCTGACCACACACTTGTTGAAAAGCATTGTAGGCATAACCCTGATTTACTTGTTGTCTGCTTAAAGAATCCCCCAGCAGCTGGATGCCCCTGGGTGACATCATGAAGGGATAAATATTAACTCAGTGCGAGATCAGAACCTGTGTGCGTGTGCTTGTGTGTGTGTGTGTGCGTGTGTGCGTGTGCGTGTGCGTGTGTGCGTGTGCGTGTGTGTGTGTGTGTGTGTGTGTGTGTGTGTGTGTGTGTGTTGGGTATGGTTTTTAACTTGGAGCATATTTTCAGACTATATTTAGGTAGTTATCCAGTATGGCAAGGCGTTTTTGAAAAAAAAAGAAAAGAAATGAAGCAGTTCCATCGCTGACAAGAAGGTATTATAAAGACTGTCATTCTCATGTTAATGGCAGTCACTGATCAATAGATCACCAGTATTTCTGGGGGCTTTCCAGCAGAGAGGAATTCCACAGCTCTCTGTCCCTACGGGTAAGGTGACATGGACACTTTCAGATATTTACTTTTGTTTGCACTGCAAATTCCAAGATTGCCTCATGGTGAAGAGGGAAGGAGTAAGGAATGTGGCTGCCTTACAAACTCAGATGCCGTAAACTCATCTGAAAATGTGACAGGACGGGGGACAGCAACTCTTAAACTGTTAAAAACAGATTCTTAACAGAGAGTTACTGCGGCGATGGGCTGATTGTCTCTGCTTTATGACTGTAAAATGTAAACTCAAGGCAGTGCAAATATTTAGAAATGCATCCATAGTTGCCGCGCGGCACGGAAGCAAAGGCGGCGGGTTGATGGGACCCTGTATGCCTTTGGAAAACATGTGCATTCATTTACAAAAGACCAGCGTGCACAGTTTGAAGAGCAGAGGTCGCAGAAAATAGTCTGTGAAAATCGGAGACCGTGAGCAATAGATAGACAGTGATGAATGGCAGACTGGGCACAGATTGCTCTGTAAGTTACAAATACATCTAATAAGAACGATTGAGCACATTTCCCCACGTCTACTACGTCTTCTGTCTAAATGCCACACTGTCTGCCATCGACTTGTTTGGACTGTTAATAACCAGTATTTATAGTACAACTGAATTAATGTTTTTGCTTCACCCTCTAAGTGGTGCTCTACGGGAACGCTTAGGCTAAAATACAAATACCCAGTGTAACTTTCATCAGGGGCTCTGGACAATGTCGTGCGTAATCCGCATCATAAACTTTCTCAAGGCACAGAGTTGGCATGCCAGCTGCTGGGAAAACAAAGACACTCTATCTTATGTACTGCATGCAATTCTTTGTTTGGGTACATGCACACAAAATATGTGGTAGATTGTGCATGGGCGTGAATTCTCGTTTTTTTGTGCTCGCTCTAAGTGACACACTGTCCATATTTAGAAACCTGTCCTTATCTTATTCTAACAGAGTGGGGGGGGGGGCTTTGTGCATCTGCCTGTTCCAATTCCTAAACTGCAGCTATGTGAAAGACAAAATGTACCAATTTAACAGTAAGGTACTCAAAATCTCAGTTCATGTCATGTTCCTAGTCCTTCCTTCTTTTTTTATATATTAAACCTGCCCACATATTCAGTTGACATAAAGAAACATTCATGCATTAATTTTGAGTTTTGGGATGAATGTACTTCTGATATTACTCTCCTTTTAGCTCTTCTTTGGCCTCCACCAACTCCCAAGGGAAATATCTGTTTCTTTAACTTCTAAATGTCTCACTATATTTTAGCAGCTAGTTGCTTACTTTTTGTGGTTGCTGTATGGCACGGGACAGGTTGTGCACAGCAGGTCTATCAGAGCTTTTATTCTGAAAACAGCTGCCTGCTGCTGCCGCTACTGGAAACGAGGTTAACGAGAGCAGCAAGACTGAATCAAGACAGTGAGGATGTGGGTAGTAAAACAAGCAATCCTAAAAATGCTAAGAAAAAGAGTTGAGGGGAAGAGTAGAGTTCTTCTTTCACATTCCACACAGTAACTTCATCCAGTGTTAACATAAAGATATTCATTAGCACAGCTCTGACTTAACAATGACTTGCAGACATTTTTGGGTTGAATAACAAATCAAGTGCTGATATGGCATGAGTCAAAGACGAGGGTTTTACAATAGTGAAAAAAAACCCAGCACTGAATCAGGGCTAAGGGCCTACTTTCACATGCTGCAGCATACAGTGCAACAGGTGCAGGCCGGATGGCGAGAGGCTGTTGTGAGGCCCATTGAGGCTTCATTAATGGAACAGGAAGAGATCCGAAGCACAAGGGCAAACACAACCAACTCATTACCCCCCTGGCTATTGTGTACCTTTCACACTGCAACTCAAAGTGTGTGCCTGTGTGCGTGTGTGTGGTGCATTTATAGCATTTATATGAGTTTTGTGTTTGAGTGGGCGGGTGGAGAACAATTACAAGCTATGCTCCTTAGAGATGAAAACTCCATTGGAGTAATTGGACTTTAGGTTGTACATTAAATTACATGTACATGTTTTTTTTACTGTGTCACATAAACCCTTCCAGAAATTTGCGGTACCACTGAGAACAGCACTGAGTCTGACTGTCCTCAGCTTCCAAAACATGCCAAAGACCAGTAAAATGACTAAGCTGACACTTGGCTGTTGGATGTGCAGGAGTACGTCCACCCTTTTACGCCACTGTGTCACTTTGGAACTGCACGCATCCACTATCCCTCATACGCACACACTACATGCCACCCTCAACCAGGACCCTCAGCCAGGACACATTGCTGTATCTGTTCTGTATAATAACGAGAACAAAGAGTGCAGTGATTTAGGCAACGGAAATAACAAAGAAGACACGCGGCATCCTCGGCTGTTTTACAGCAGGGGTACAGCACTGTGCATGCTCTGTATAGTCAGATGGCTGGACGCGTCAGAGTCACTAAGTTGTTGTGCACAGGTGTGAAAACTGCCCTGGAAAGTGTCTGCCGTCACAGACCAACAAAGAACCACTGAGAGAAAGATTATTTTTAGTCTGTGGCTTTCACCGAAGGCTCCTTCGAATTACTCATCAGTTGGCTTTTTGACTAAATTGTTCATGCTGCTGCTGTGTTGGATTTAAAAGTGAGGAATTTAGATTTTCTAATCCTTTTAGACATATGCAATTGTTACATTGTTGGAGGGTGATCCACAATTGCTTGAAACAAAGAAAAATAACATTTTGCAGAATCGACTTTTTGCTTAAATCGTTTTCTTACTGAAAGCAAAATTAGCCATACACTGCTCAAGTCTTGTGCTCAGATTTTACTTAATTAATTATAGAGAGGTATTTAAATTAAAAAATATAAATATAGCCAAGTATCAAAAGCAAATGCAGTTGAAAAAAGAAAACCTTACACTTCAGAAATCAAAAATTTTGATTTATTGATGTAGAATCAGTACTTTGATGCTGTATTGGTAGGTGGCGCCAATTCTTTTAACACTAAATGGAGAGATATGCCTAACTTCAATAACGGGGTTGTGTTTCTATAGTTTATTGCATAATTTTAATGCTTAGTCCTAAATTTATAACCATTATATATATATATATATATATAAAACCATTATATTCCATTTTTTGTCTCTCGCCTTAAATAGGTTATTAATGTATCTTTGAACTATAGCTGTCAGATAAAGGGGATAATATAATACAGTGCAGTGGATTGAAACAGAACTACTTAACTCCAATAAGTTTCACTTTTATAATAAATGTGTTTAGTTACTTATCTCCTCTGCACATACATTCATTTATATTTCTAACAGTGCAAATGCTTTAATGTAACAATTGTTACATGCAGTAAATATGTTCCCTGTTAATTATGATCTCGAGTGTGTGCGCGTGTTTGTGTGTGTCAGTGTGAGTGTTTGTGTGTCTGTGTGTGTGAGTGAGTGTCTGTGTATGTGTGTTTGTGTCTGCGTGTGTCAGTGTGTGTGTGTGTGTGTGCCTGTGTGTGTGTGTGTGTGTGTGTCTGTCTGCCTGTCTGTGTATGTGTGTGTGTATGTGTGTGTGTGTGTGTGTGTGTGTGTGTGTGTGTGTGTGTTTGTGTGCCTGTGTTCCTGTGTTCCTGTGTGCCTGTGTGTGTGAGTATATATCTGTGTGTGCGTGGGTATAAGCATCCTTGATTGTTTTATAGTTTTTTTCCCAGGTGTGTAACAGGACAGGTGATCTCGAACGACCTGCTCCAATGTGTCTGGGCTCATAAAAGACTTACTCTGTTTTTATTGCAATATTGTGGCCAGTGGATAACAACAGTAATAAGGGAAACATTCCTCTTTTATCACAGTCATCCATTGTGGGCGCTCGGCAGGGGAATGTGAGCACGTTTTGCCACTAATAAATTATGGGATCACATCTGGGAGGTTATGTTTATTCTCAGTCAAGTCCCCATCCCTCCATATCCTGAGGAAGGGTCCTCTCTCCCTTTTTTTCCCACCCACCCACCCGAGTGGCTCCGCCCTCCAGCAGATATAAACTGTGTCCACAAGGTGTGCGTCTGTTATGAGCACATATCACAGGGTTCCCTCTGTGTGGTTGTCTGTCTGCCTGCTATTCTGTCTGTTAGTTTGACTGCAGTGATTATTTCCATACAAGAGGCCACTCAGAAAGGTAAGCACTGCCCCTATTATTAATATACCCAGTGTTTTATATGCATTTGATTTTAATCTGTATCACTAGTTAATTTGTGATTTATACAAGTGTTTTCCTGTACATCTGCATGACAGTTGTTTTATTGCCTTTAATGAATTGTTTGTGCATTCTGTCAGTTCAGTTTCAAGTGTTGTTCCTTCACATACTATGCGTACAATAACTCCACTAGTTTGCATCATTGTAATTCTAATTTGGAAGGATTGCATGGTGAAGTTAGTTGAGTTTGATTGGATGAACTGATGATCCCAGGGCAAATCAAAATACCCCCTTCCCCACACTTAACACGTGTCCAACTTCTGAGGTTATCCAAGCTTTAGGCAGAAGCACTGATTAAAATAAGCACTGTTTAAATAAAATTTAAGCTAAATATTAGATATAGCCCAACAAACTAATGTTCATTAATGTAAATCATTCTTATTTTTGGTCCAAAGTCATATATGTGTTCTTTGTAACAGAGTTGAAATGAATTGTCAGGGATAGCCATTTTGGGCTGCTGTGGGATTTGACAGTTTTCACAGATCTGGCCTTTTGCTGCACCATTAGCTTCATTTCTGCACCTCATCATCCCGCAGGGATCATGTCTACAGCCACAGTGGTGTTTCTCAGGCAGCCGCACGTGCAGCATCCCTATATTTGGGTTGCTGTCCCCACGGCTTCAGAGGGCCGAAGTCTGTGACGCCCATGCCCTCTGTGAGAAAAAGCCTGTGCTGGAGGCAAATAGGCGTTCAAATGTTGTGTGTGCATGTGTGTGTATGAGTGTGTGCATGCAGAATCCTGAAGCCAAACTGTCAGATGTATGTGACAGGGGCAAGAGCAGCAGTTTGGTGAGAAGAGACTGCAGAGCAAACACCATCCTCAGCTCAAGGCAGCTCTCTCTCTCTCTCTCTCTCTCTCTCTCTCTCTCTCTCTCTCTCTCTCTCTCTCTCTCTCTCCGAAGATGCTTTTCATTTCAGTGTGGTCACAGCAGCAAGTTAAAAACCCAATGATTTGACCAAATTCAGTATCACAGGCCTTTCTTTTCAGGCCTGTTACAATCAAGCTACGGCTGAGATGTGATTTTTGCTAATTAGTAAAAAACACACATAAATGTCTAGAAGACAGTGTGGGTTTTCAGAACTATTGCTCACTATTAACACACTCCCCTACAGTTCTATCTATATATAGTTACAAATTGAATCCTTTTACAGACCACAGTTATAACTGTAAGGAAAAATATTCTGAGTCATTTAGTCATTTGCTGGCTTTCACTGTGTGGCGTCAACACAGAATTCGGAGGAAACCTTTGCTAAACCTTTATGGTTTGGATAAAAGTGTTTGGACAAAGTGTTTGCCTTGTTTGGATGTAGATGAGCTCTTTTTCCACTGTTTGTATTGATATGAGGTTTGTCCTTTTTGTCCTTGCCCTACTCTGCTCTGATCTGTGTGCATGATGTTCAGGGACCTACAGTAAAATACACATCACGCTGCATGCAAATAAAATCTTATTTTCTTTCTTATTTTTTTTTTTAGTGTTCTGCACCTTCCCTTTTTTTCAAGCAGACCTCATTTTTCCAATGATTATAAATTCTTAATTTCTCTCTTACTTCTGCACATATAGATTCTTCCCATCCTCATACTACAAAACTAACGCTTGGGTCCTTCTTGGCCTTAGATTGTGAGAAGTGTTCCTAAAAACAAGACCCTTAAATATGGATGGTACTGTGCACAAAGAGGTACACTTTCCAGTGGAGTGTGTTCTTGTATCTGTGTGTGTATGTGTGCATACAACATTGTACCCCCCCCATACATTTTTTTAACAAACTCCAGGAATGCGCAGGACAAATGGACAAAAGGACCCAATGAAAACCATGAATGACCATAGGATAAAGGGGAGGGATAGAAGTAAACACTTTGGTCATTTAGCTGCACAGCTGTGGCCATGTGTGTACGTGTGTGTACGAGGTTTGTTTGAACAAGGACTTTTGTAGTGTGACTTGAAGAGGTGTTAATTTTACGAGGTGTGCTCTGCGATAAAATCTGCGTTTAGGGAGCCAAGGAGCTGCAAATGTTTTTTTCCTTTTCACTGAGAAACCACAGCATCGGTGCACTTACCAAGCCTGAGCGCAAGGGCACCGCTGGATTAAGAATAAATTTGTGGATGGTTTGCGGTACAGGGAGGAAGGCAGGCTGGTCTGCCAAACACGTTCAGTGGGATTCAAACATAAATTTTTGGTCAGGCTGCCTGTGTCATAAATGTACCAGGTGACACTTTAAGCATGACCTAATGTGGTTAAATAAGTGGCTAGATTAGGTTCTAAATGCTTTTGCAATGCTGTCTTTAAACACACAAACTTATACCACAAGCAAAATGTTCACATAAGAACACTTAAACACCAATAGCTCCTTTGTTCAACCACAAATCTTGGCCCAAAATGTGAGAGGCACCTCCCACATCTCATTACCACTGGACTCTTCTGTACTCCTTTTTTTCCCCGGTCTGTTAGCACGGTGGTTTAAAGAGACACACCGTCTCGCCCTCTGACCTCCACTGCAGTCCGCAAGGTCACCGAGTGGCTCCAGGTCACTGAACTGGGATGTTTCAAAAGGGAGTAAAAAGGACAGTGAGGGCAAACAGACGGATGAAGACAGAGAGGAGAGAAATGAGGCAGAGGGTGAGGATGGTGAAGAACAGACATGGCTCTGTTCGCCCGGAGACACGGGAGGAAAAGGAGGCGGTGAAAGGAGAGTTGACTGTATCTGACAGAGGAAAGAGAATAGACAGATGTGTCTGGAGACATGAGGACAGTAGACGCAGCTAATATTTCCATTTTGGTCAAATGCACAGGAGGAGAGATTAAAACGTTTTTTTGGGGGTTTTTTGAGGAAGAATGTGGAACGATGCTCGGCTGCCTGTATCTGGCAGTTCTGTCCCATCAGCTGAGCTCTGTCACTGTGTGTGCATCAGTGCATCGGAAGCTTGTGTGTGCCTGTGTCTGTGTGTGTGTGTGTGTGTGTGTGTGTGTGTGTGTGAATGTGTGTGTGTGTGTGTTTGTGTGTGCGTGTGCCTGTGTGTTCGTGCTTGTGCCTGTGTGTATAAACAATATAAATCCAGGACACCAGACACAGGTGTGTTTCCTGAGTGAAGAATAAGCCAGAGGTCACTCTCAATCATTATCTGGATCTCCTCTCTCTCCTTCCTGACCTACATTGTTGAATGCTGGTGTATTTGTTGCAAATTACATTAAATTAAAAAGACATTAATAACATTCATATTATCTATAATGCGCAGGGCATTAAAGGATAACAAGTCTATTATGGTGTAAAAATTCTTGCAGCCTGTCCTCCGCTCCTTCCCCCGAAATAACAGTATCACAGCGTCTCCTTACAGAAATAGATGAAACTATTCAGTTTTTCTTTTTGAAGTGACGCTACACTCCAAAGCTCAACATTACACTGTCTGAAGTTATATCTACACAGTATAATTCCCACCTAAATATTATCTTATGGTAGTCCTGGCACGGCAAGCACTGAAAGGTAATTCCAAAGCATAAGCAATAAACTTACTTGAATACCAATACAGTTTTTATGAGGTTCACAAAGATGCTGTGTTTTTTCTCTTTTGGTAATAAGCAAACTTTGAAAATGCATTATTGCACGATATGTGAGTCTCCCTACTGGAAATGTGTGTTTTCATAGTTCCCTCTCTACCTTCCTGTAGCGGTAAATAGCAAGAACTTAGGAAGCTGATGTCCATTTCGACATGCCGTAGTTTTGATCGCCTTACTCTTTCTTTACACATTTTTTTCAGGGAGTGGCTGCGAGGTTTTAATGACATTATGGCGATTGCACTTTCTATAAATCGCAGCAACACCTCAGCTTCCACTGGGTGGAGGTTGACTCAGCAAGAACAACAGCTTACAGACATATGATGCCCATGAGTCCTCTCCCAGTCGCACACCTGACGGACAATTCGTCGTGTTTTGTTTATGTAAAATGTCAAAAAGATGGACATCTGGAAGTAGTTGAGGAAACAAGAGGCACACACATGAATGTTCATACACACGTGACACATAGACATCTGATGTAGACTACTTTGAGCTTTGCTTATTTTTGAGGCTGTCTGGGCCAGGCAGGGCATGGTCAGAGCTCAGTGGTGTATGACCAGCCGCACATGATTCTGGCAGCAGATGTTGAAAAATTAGTGTCCGAAACAGATATTTTACACCTCTTTGTCCCACCTGGGCTGTTGTCTAATGGTAAATATGTTTGGTTAAATTTGAGTGACAGGATGCAATACTGTAAGTTATTTATTAAAAAAAATTAATTAATTAATTAAATCTTTTGCAGAATTTTTACTTTAATATTTTCATAGTTATATATACATAAAATACAATATCTAGTGAACAATTTGCATATTTTATAGCAGTCACAGTCAGCAGCATGGCTCTTGGGATGGCAACATCAGTTTGTCAGTTCATCTCTTGGTTCCAGACTTAGAAATCTTAAGAAGTACTGGACAGATTTGTACAAACATCCTCAGTCCCCAGAGGAATAATTTCAACTTGCTTTTCCAAAATGATCCCAGTTGTCATCCACTTTTGCTTAAAAAAAAGCATCCATTGCACAAGATGTTGCGTGTGTTTGTGCGCTTTTGTCCACGGTTTTCTCAGTGTGCGTGCAACTCCTGCTGTCTCACAACCAAATCAGTATGGAACAGGCGTGAGCTGAATGACACACTGGTGGAATGTGCCTTGTATTAAAATGTAGAACATGGTTGCTGTTCCCATTTTGGTCCCTGTTACAAATGATTGCTTGTCAGAGAGCCATCACTGAGGGACAAAAAACTGTTGTACATCAGTGTATGAAAAATTAAATTGTAAATCTTACAAATGCGAGAAACTGCTCACAACAGTTGATAGATATAGTTGAGGGGATGACACAAGCACTTAAAAATAACTTTAATGGGTATTGTAGACTACTTCATAGTCATTTTGTTGTAACTACACCCTCTTCTTTTTCTGTTTTCTGTGGTAAAAAAAAGAAGTTATGTCAGAATCTGAAAGTGGCTCTACTGTATGAACAATTCGCTCAGGAGGCAACACTTATGTCAAATCGCGTGTTGGAGAAAAGCGCAACAGGTAAAGACAGAGAGGTGTTTCCATCGCTCTGCCGTTGCCATGACGATGTCACGGCGTTGCTCTGTGACACCAAACAGACCCTTGTTGTACACGTCCCTCTGATCTGAAAGTTTCCTTGGAATATTTCCACTCCCTTTAAAAACACATATACACACGCTCACATACCGACACTGAGCCGGGACGTTTCCTAAAATGTAGTAAAACCATCACGTTTATCTTCTCAAACCTCTTTATGTATATTGACACGGTCGTTTTTGGGCAAATATTCACATTAAATATCACATCATACATTATATATCATAATGCCCCGTCATCTCTCTAAGTAGTTAATAATTAATTAATTTGCATTCTTATGCAAGTCAGAGAAAACAATATCATCATTTGTTTTGTCATCTCATTTATCTCATTTTTAAAAGTCAGGGAAGATTGTTAAGTATTTGTAAGGTGTAATCATTATATACTTTTTTCCCCTTTTTTACACCCAACCATGATAGCAAAAAAGCAATGATTTCAACTATGATATCTACTGGATATTTTATAATATAAATTAACATTTTTGTCAGTGGGTAAATGTCTGATATCAAACCAGAGCTTTTATTGCCACTGTTAGTTTACCATGAATATCTATGTGCATGCACACATGCACGTGTGCAATCAATAATGATTTCTGAGACATATCTATATAACATCCAAAAATTTTTTTTTTGAATCTCAAAAGTTGTAGTCCTATTATCAGGAAATGACATTTTCATGTAATCAAATCATTTAGCTCCACGTTTGGCCTTGTATGCCACAAAGGCCTCTCTGTTCTGTTGTGGAAAGTAGAGAAGAGACACTTTTTCTGGCAAGCCATTAAATAATAGATGAAATTTTGCACCTCAGGCTCTCAACACATTTCTGATTTATTCCTTTACTCTGGGCAATTTGTTGGCAAAGATGTCGGATTATTTTAACTTGACAAATATTTCAGGATCAATGCACCTCTCGCTTACATCCCCCACATCCAGCCCCCACCACTCAGGGGCCTTTCATTTATAGTAACCTACAGAGCACACAAGCTCATAGTGTCACCTTTTTTAAAGAAATAACAAATCTCTTTGTTGGTACAGAGAAACTAGTTCTAAAATGCTACTAATATGAAATGTTATAATGCCCACCTCTTAACAAACAGATAGACATCCTACCCCTTCTGTATCTCCTCAATGCATTTACATAAACTCCCCATCTTTATTAGTCAGTGTTTTCCTACATAAGATCCATTTGAGCAGCCCGGGATCCTTAATGCAGCCTCATATATACAATGGGAAAGCTCAGTGCTCAGGTTTAACAGTCAGGGATCAACTTTATCCTCTACCTCTGTGTATTGTCTGCAGACCTCACAGATTCATTGAGCTGATTAGGATACCGGCAACAGCCCACAGCTTCCGCCCAGTGGTCAAAAATAGGTTCCATTTCTTGT
Source organism: Istiophorus platypterus (assembly GCA_016859345.1). NCBI lineage: Eukaryota > Metazoa > Chordata > Actinopteri > Istiophoriformes > Istiophoridae > Istiophorus > Istiophorus platypterus. Next base: position 9,009,560 of record CM029122.1, on the reverse strand, counting down.
TGGGAAAAATCAGCGGCATTCCTCTGGACTCTCTGGCATGTCTGGCCTCTGTCGCCGCAGAAACAAAGTGGGCTTCCTTCAAAGGCCAGCTCTCATCAGGGGGAGACAGTGGCACGGCCATGTCAAAATCACCAGTCGACTGAGAAAAGGTGAAAGGGCGGAAAAGATCCAAAGAGCCAGTGATGGACTGGACAGTAAGGATGTGGTTTAGGATGTGAACTGGAAAAGCTGCCGACAAGTCGGCTTTAATAAAACCGACACTGCGGTTGCGGTTGAAACTGGGCAGGGAGTATGGCAGAAGATGAGTTGACTAAGACTGAGCTGGAGATGGGAGTTGTAAAAAATAACGGAATAACACAAGTAGACACCCTGAGGTGCAGCTGAGCGTCTCATTCATGGGCAGCGGAGCCAAAGAAAACCCCTTCACTTTGCTCCGTTACCGACCATTTTAAAGCAGAAAGGTCAGGGGTTATATGATGGAAGTCAGAAATAAATGACTGGTCAGAACTGTTCAGCAGGACGGTAACTCTGTTTTCTCAGAGATGTACTTGTTGGAAAAGGACGTCTGAATTCTAGCCAAAAAGATGAAAAAGACACCCGACAGGCACCATCACATGAACGGGTTCTTCTTCACTAGTTTGAGCTGTGAGAAAGAGTCTTATTTTTCAGTTTTCTGAGTGAACGTGTGTTGCCTGTAGTTCTGACAGGCATCTGCTGTAGATATTTCTTACTAAGTACCTACTGTTGCTCTGCACCTTCCCGTGTCATCTTCTCACTTAAGTTCGTGTGTGATGAATGCTGATTTTCGTTGTCTTGTGATTTGTCAGGTTGATGCATTGTTGAATTCATTGCAGTAATGCAGGAGCAGAATGGTCTTATTAATAAAGTGGTGTACACACCAGTGAGTAAACTAAGAGGTGGCAGGAATACTTCAAACAATTGTAAAAATTTAAGAAATTTAAATAAAAAGATCAAGTGTCAAACAATGAATGCATGTTCATATAAATGTACTCATTCTATTATCACCACACAACTTGTTAATTTACAATTCGGGCCATGTAAATCTTCTTTGATAAGTACATTGTCTTCACTGTCCTTGGACAAATATTTCCGTATACTTTGTAATAATGTGCACATCAGTATGTCATAGCCACGGGACTGCGCATCTTAGCTCTCGAACATCAGTGGGAAAATGAAAAGAATAATCTTTGTGACGTCTATTGTGGCGCCTTCCTGTGGACAACTTTAGTCAGCGGAGTTTACCCGAGCCTAGCCTGTGAGACTGACGTATAAGGCTTAAATGGCATATAGGGCATTCAACATCTCACCGTACGTATTTCACCTTAGACTCATCCAAAGTTAAAACTGACTCACATTTTAACTTCACAATATTTTCCAGTCATTCAGCAGTAAGTTATGAATCACCAAAATATGAAAGTACATAGCCAGTAGAGATAAAACATAACTAGTCCAATCTATAAAAATCATAAATAAGCAAAAGAGGACTATTCTGTGTTATATTGTAACTTATATATTATAAATCATTTTATGTTTCTGCAACATCTGGGAGTTACAATTAGACAGTCTTTTAAAGGTAATTCGAGAGGAGAGAACCTTACAAAATCCTTCCCATAATGTTTTTTTTTTTCATTTTTTGAAGAATATATATCATCTCATCCAAACTGTCAAAGTAGGACTTTGAAGAGTTCCTGAGGGACCATTCATAATCAAGTCTATGTGTTTGTTCAGCTTTTCCTCAGTAGAGATATACAGGAAAAGTCTACATAGTCCAGTTCAAAATATTTAAAATTTGGGACAGGTTGAGCCCTGCCAACTGTGCTACAGAAAATATTCCGATCTACTTTTATCTTTGCTTTTTTGTTTATTAATATACAGGCGCTGAGGGAAATAACAATTCAATTAGTCGACAAATAATTGTCATTTAGGCTTTAAAACATTAAGAGCAGTTTTGTTTTGTGCAAATTGTTACTGGTTTCCAGTAAGCGATACTATTTATACCAGTTCTACAGATTAATAAAAATGACAAAATACACATTTTAGTTCACAGTGGGAAAAACCCTTCGGTTGTCTCTGTGTGACACTCACACACAATTCAAATTCACTTAGGAATAACCACTGTTCACAAGACCAATGTGTAGTTCCAATATATAGCCAGCAGAGGGAGACACAGTGTGGCCTGCTAATTCCTGCACTTTCCAAATGACACTGTCCAGTTGTCTCACATGAAGGCACTCATGATGTTTCAAGAATATTGGATGTACTCACTAACATACAGGATTTAAAAGGAGATGCACCCCTGCCTCACACCCTGTCTTCTCTACCTTCCATCCAGGCCTTGGCCATGCCTCCCCACCCTGCCCCCCTCTTCCTGACACTGCTACAGCTTGCAGTATTTACTTATGTGAGTGGTGGGGTGTACTATGGACACAAGCAACACCCTCAGCCATACCAGCCAGTGCAGCACCACCAACATATGGGTATAGGCAAAGAAGGCTTTCCCCAGCAGCAGTACCTTGGCAAAGAGGTGCCCTACATGCAGTATCCCCATTACAGGAAGGAGCTACCCCAGTTGCCAGTTCACAAGGGCAAAGAAAATGCTCGTAAAGGTGGTGGATATAATGGTGGTCAAGACAAAGGTGAGAAACGTGCTAAAGGGCTAAGGGCACAAGCATTTCTTTATTTTAATATGCCAGAGAAGAAATATTTATAGAAATTATTTTGTGTGTCTTCTGTGTTCCAATATTAATGCCCTACCCTTTTGGCAACTTGATGACCAAAATTTTGTCCATGTATTTTCAATTAAATTTTTTCTTGTTAAATAAAGGTCAGACAGTCCCCAGTGGTGCAGAGGGAATTCCTCAAGGTGAGCCAGGCCCAGCTGGGCCACCTGGACCAGAGGGACCTCCAGGACCTCCTGGACCTCCAGGGAATGGACAACCAGGACCTGTGGGACGACCCGGACCTCCTGGTCCACCGGGAGTGCCTGGATTGGGTAAACCAGGTTTGCCAGGACTGCCAGGCAAGTCAGGAGGAAATGGCGAGACTGGGCCACAAGGAGAAATGGGTCCAAGGGGTGAGGAAGGGCCACCTGGACAGCCAGGGCCTCAAGGTCCCCCAGGACCACCTGGGCTACCAGGAATAGGTAAGCCAGGGGGACAGGGATTACCAGGCCAACCAGGGTTAAAAGGAGAGCCAGGTCACAAAGGTCTGCCAGGATTACCAGGATTACCTGGACCCAAAGGTGATAAAGGGATGGGTCAGCCAGGACAACCTGGTCACAAAGGTCTCCCAGGGCCCCCAGGACCAGCTGGCCCAAGAGGAATGCCTGGTTTCGGAAAACCTGGGTTGAATGGGGCACCAGGCCCACAAGGACTACCAGGAGAGAAAGGACATCCTGGAGAGCATGGACCAGCTGGGCCACCTGGTGAAGGAGGACGGCCTGGCCCACCAGGACTACCTGGTCAAGGAAAGCCAGGTCAAAATGGCCTGCCAGGACAACCAGGCATGCCAGGTGCAAAGGGTCATCCAGGACCACCAGGTTTGCCAGGAAAACCAGGACTTCCTGGATTTGGTAAACCAGGACTCCCAGGACCAAAGGGTGATAAAGGTATGGGAGGGCCACCCGGATCTCCAGGACCAAAAGGAGATAAGGGCCATGGAGGACTACCTGGTATGCTTGGACCCCCTGGACCAAATGGTCCACCAGGGCCTCCAGGCCCTATGGGACCCCCAGGAGGTTTAGGTGCACCTGGTCCTAAAGGAGACTGCGGGGAAGGAGGACCTAAAGGGCTTGATGGTGCCCAGGGTGACCCTGGTCCTCCTGGGATACCAGGCAAGGATGGTCAGCCCGGAGACCGAGGAGAGCCAGGGCCAAGAGGTTCCCCAGGACCAAATGGTGCCAAAGGAGATGATGGACATAAAGGTCTACCTGGTACCCCTGGTCCTCCCGGACTACCAGGACCAAAAGGACAAGGTGGATTACCCGGGGAAGTGGGTCCGCAAGGTCCTAAAGGAATCCCTGGAATGGATGGCGCAGCAGGACCAATTGGGTCTCCTGGTCCTTCTGGGCCTAAGGGAGATATTGGTCCACCTGGTTTACCAGGCATTACAGGTGAGGGGAGTCCAGGTCTTCCTGGTCCCATAGGACCCCCAGGGAAAGAGGGCCCATCAGGACCGCCTGGGAAACCAGGTCAGCCTGGCCTTCCTGGGCCACCCGGTCCACCTGGAGTACCTGGTCTGTCTCCTGACATGGCTGGAGTACTCTCTGAAATGGGTCCTGGACTAGATGGTGTTAAGGCTGGTGGTTATGGTAAGAAAAGCAAGTATGGAGGCAATGGGGCAGAAGTAATGGGCGCCAGTGGGCTGGAAATGCCAGCATTCACAGCTGTAGCAACAACTCCTTTTCCACCTGTGGGTACTCCAGTCGTCTTTGACAAGCTATTGTACAATGGTCGCCAAAACTACAACCCCCAAACAGGAATTTTCACCTGTGACATACCTGGCATTTATTACTTTGCCTACCACATCCATTGCAAAGGAGCCAATGTGTGGGTGGCTTTGATGAGGAACAATGAACCAGTGATGTATACATATGATGAATACAAAAAGGGTTTCCTAGACCAAGCATCAGGGAGTGCAGTATTACCTCTACAACCCGGAGACACTGTGTATATTCAGCTGCCCTCAGATCAGGCCTCAGGACTATATGCTGGGCAGTACGTGCACTCCTCCTTTTCCGGGTACTTGTTGTATCCGATGTAAAACCACAAACTGCAGGGAGAGAGAGGCTTCAATGAGAACAACATGGGAACATATTTTTGTATAATATAAATCATGATCGTAAATTACCTTAGACTGAGCAGTCTTTTCAATGTAAAGTCAACAAACTGTTGATCATCAACAGAGATGAGAGGACAGGATAAAATATTTCTAGAAAAATACTGGGTCTGATGGTCTGTATATACAGTTTTTATACTGTAAACCCTTATAGCCGTTTAACTGGGAGAGCAAAGATTTATTATTTTACAGCCTTGAAGAGATAAAGAATGGAGAAAATTGCATTCAAAGAGCCTCTAAAAATGGCTCCAGATTTATTGTAATACACAAGAGTGAAAAAACCATGAGTGCAATTTATTATTAGGTACAAACAATTGAAGGGAACGTGTGAAGTGTATGCAAAAGAAAGTAAAACACCTCCTCAAAACTGGCAGCTACCCCATGTGGCAAGAATGTGAAATATAGTAGAAAATACAAAAACATTCTGGTAGGAAGTTTCTATTTTGGCATGCACACCATTGTAAAAACATAGTCTTTGTCTTTCAATTGATAACAGCAACCATGTAAAATGACCTCTCGAGAAGGTAAAATTAAATCATTAAAAGGTTTGCATTACAGCATTTTTCTTTGTTTCAAAGGTCAATGCATTTTTCTAGTTGCGTAACCTGCAAATATCTGTGTTTGGGGAAAAGGTTAATTGTATACACTCTAATTCTGATTTTCCAAGAGACCATCTCTCAAGCTCCCTATTGGATTACAAAAAAGTATTATATTTAAAAAATGCAGTGTGGTAGCAACCTAAATGACTTCACTTAAGGTGTTTGAAAGCATTACATGCAATAGGGACAACTATTTCCAATGACTGACTAGTAATGGTAATTTATGTGCTCACTTGTGAGAGCACACAAAAATTAGATGCTCAAAATTTGATAATCACACACATGAACAGTTACCTGAGCAAGTGTTCTTGACTGACAATTGCTCCCATGAGTGTGAATCCAAGAGTAAGAATGTAATATTGATTTTCTGTTTTAGAATTTGCATATTGGTTTGTTGATGTAGTGCTGTAAAGAAACAATTTCTGGGCAAAAACGCAAAGGTAAAACAAACACATTTTGCCCTGAGCTATGAAAACCACTCCTATTACTATATTTAACACCACAATGTATAGAAAATACAAGACTATACAGCATATTATTCTCACTAACTAAACCATAGTATTATACAGGTGTAAGTGACAGATGCTAAATATGAGAAAGCATAGATCTATGAAGATGTACATTTATGCAGTTATCACTACAATGAAATACTTGACAGGGATTAAGCAGTTTTACACTCAGTTCTGCTGCTGAACAAAAAGTTGAACAAATGAGGATTTATCTAATGACTCTGCATTTGACTAGTTTCATTTCAAAGCAAATGAGAATTGTTTTAGAAATAAATTGTTGCCTAATGTGTTCTTACATATTGTTTTTTTATTTAAAGTTCAACTGTTGATATTCTTTAACTGTTTTGTAAGCCATGACCACAAATTAGAATCTCTTCATGAATAATTCTTTTCTAGTTTTGATGGCAGTATAATGATACATAGGAGGGTATCATGAGGAGAAAAAATTCTGGATTATATTTTTGTGATGAAACTCAGTGGGATGATATTTTACCAGTTCATCTGTGTGATTTGTTTATAAATTAGATAACTAAATTAGAATCCGCTTGGTTTGCTTCATTTAGTATTTCTTGCTGCCAGATTTCTGGAAATTACATATAAATTTGCATCACAATTAATGGACTCAAAACACTTCATAACATCAATTATGTCAATAATTTATTATTTTATCCACTGATCAACAACATGCTATAAAATGGACATCAAGCACGCAAAGTTTTAAAGGAAAAATAAATGTATGTTTCTCCTTTTCCTTGGTGCTAATATTTTCAGTGTAACCAATGAACTTATGTCTTTATGTTTCATGTTTGTTATTATTGTCTGTTGTTTTTTTCTAAATAAAAATGGTTTAATTAAAAAAAACTGTTGGCATCTCTATTTCTAATCTCAACACAAGGCACCCCATTTGAATGAGGCTGGTACAAAGAACTAAAAATTCACTGTGGGGGCTCATCCATGTGAAAAAGCGTAGAAAAAGCCAGTTACTGAAAAAATGTGTACAGGATTGTTGGGTCGCATTCGTACAGGCTGACACTTCCACAAAAATAAGATAGATACTCTCATGTTCAAGTTGGTTGCTTCTGTTTCACTCTGCAAGAAAGGATGACACCAGCAACAGTTAATGCTGGATTCAGACGATACAGTAATCCATCCCATTACTATCTCGTACTGTGCAGTTTCTGTCAGCGAAGCCCAGGGCCCAGGGGCCCCGAGAGAGCTCCAGGCTCCAGGCGTGTCGACTGGTATGTGCTAATTTAACCCAAAATTTGTTTTGCACATGCACAGCTGAAGCACAATATTAACTGACATAATTAGGGACACTGCAGCGGACAGACACTATACTTTGAATCCGTTTTTAATCAATTCACTGACGTCTCTAACCTGCAATGAGAGAACCTAGCGGAATGACAGGTTCCCGCAGCAGGTTTATTGTCCGATCAGAAGACATAAATACGAGGACAACAAAGCTGAAATCAACGCGTGAATTGCGTCCAAAAAGGTCGGTGCGGCGACTCTCAGGAGACCCCGAGCGACGATGATGAGAGAGAGCAGATGCTGATGCTGCGGTTGGGAGGTCTTCCGGTTGAAGGAGGAGACTGGACGCATGCGCAGTGCTGCCGGCAGCATCCATTTGTGACATCCTCTGTCAGTGAACCGATTTAAACAGGCAGCTCGACCGGAGTTGAGCTTTATTTTCTCGGTTCGGTTTATTTACACGGTGTCGCAAGTCTGCAGTCGTCGCTGCTGATTAAACGACGTCCGCCCCGACATACGTACGTATCCGTCTAAGGTCAACGCTTTAATTAGCTTAGTTAGCGACAGCGGCTAACGCACTAACCTCACAGAGCATCGGCCCGGCGGCCCAGAAAATCTTGCCTGATATTTGTCATTTTTAGTTTTGCAAAGCTGTTCGCACCAGAATCGGGCGACAGCCTGGATTATTCTGTCGGATTTCACGATTTTCTCTCTCCTCTTCTTGTGTGTTGTGACATCCGAGCCACGGGTCAGGTTTCTCCTATTGAGACACGAGCAGGTTAAAAGTGACAAATAGTGCGTTTACGGCCGAGACGTTTTTTTTTTGTCGATTAATCGGCGAATTCAGCGACAGAAAAAAAATAACTTGCAAGTATTTTTGATATATAATCGTCTAAGTCATTTTTCAAGTAAAAATGAAAAGAGTTCTTGTGAGGATTTGCTGCTTTTCTATCTCCTTTCTGGAAGTAAATTAAACAATTCAACTTTTAATACTTTTGGTTTTGGAATGCTAATATTAAAAAAAAGAAAGGTAATTGAGGACAGGACTTTGTGCTTTAGAAAACCGTAAAGGGCATTTATTTTATTTTATTTTTTACTATATACTGATATTTTATAGACTATTCAATTAAACAATTAAAATAAATTTTAGTTGCAGCTCTAGTTCTGTCAGGTTTTGGCTTCTGAAATAAGACATGTTTTGCGTTTCAGCAGGTTTCTCAAAATGACGTCACGCATTGGTTCTAGAGCTGCTTGTACCAATGGAAGTGATTTTAAACACAGAGAAAGGGTGGCCCCGCATTACGAAATGAGGCAAGTAGATTTTCATCTATTCCTGATGTCGTTCATGAAACGTAAATATTATTTTGAAATAGCAAAAATATCTATAAAAAATTCTAACCCTCACCTGATATTCTGCTTTCTATTTTGCAGCGCCTCCCTGAAGTCAGAGGTACGGAAGTTAAACTTGGTCCACATTCTGATCTGGCTGCTGATTGCTGCACAGGTGATTGTCAGCCACTTCAACCTGGTGTCACATGACACGGTGTCCATGCCGTACCAGTGGGAGTATCCCTACTTGCTCAGCCTCTTCCCTCTGATCTGCAGCAGTCTGTCACTTCCCAAGAACAATATCAGTTACCTGGTCATATCCATGATCAGCGCAGGGCTGTTCACTGTGGCTCCTCTTATTTATGGTGGAATGGAGATGTTTCCTGTAGCACAGCAGCTCTACCGCCATGGGAAGGCCTACCGCTTCATCTTTGGCTTCTCCGCAGTGACTGTTATGTACCTCATCATGGTGGTTGCTGTTCAAGTGCACGCCTGGCAGTTATATTACATGAAAAAGCTGTTAGACTCATGGTTCAATGCCACTGAGGAGAAAAAGAAGAAATAATGGAGTGAAAAAAAGCTGTGACTGGGCAAAACTGTGTTTGTATCTTAATTTACACGTTATACAAGTTATATGACATATTTATGGCTACTTATTTATACTTAGTCATTAGTTTCATATAACATACCTTGGAAACCTGTGTTCTCTGACATATTTATTTAAAAAAGAGTAGGATGTACAATTTATGCTGAAACCTGTTTTTTTGTTTCTGATTTTTATTTTATCACTATTTAGTGTCATTGGAATTCAATCACCTTGCACCCTCTTCATTTAGTACCAGGACATTGTTGTCATCTCTATCAAAATGCTGCCATGACTCGAACAGAACAGATGTAGAGGTGTTCATACTCGTACAGCCCAGTGAAGGCATGAACTGCTCCAACATAGACAGTCCTGTGCAAAAAATACAAGGACTTCAGAAGTTTAAATTCTTATTTGTCATGCAGACCTATCAGGGAGGCATCTACAAGGAGTTATGCAGCAGATGGTCTGGCCCCAACAGGGGCCTGATCTCAACATCATCAAGTCAGTCTGGGATTACATGAAGAGAAAGAGGACACTGAGACAGAAAAACTGCGGCAAATTTTCCAATGTGTTTGGAACAACCTCCCTGTGAAATACCTTGAAAAACGGTACATGAGTGTACCTATGAGAATTGGTTCCTGCTTTAAAGGGAATGGGGCTTTGAAAGCATCCTTACTTTAGTTTCATTGCCCACAGGAAATGCAATCATAAAGTATATGTTAAAGGAAACGGTTTGCTTTCCCTGCAGATGTTTTCCCCTTCAGTAAGTCTACCTCTTACAATATCTTCTTTTTTTTTCCAGAATGCATTAAAGCCACTTAAAAAGAAAGGATGTAATCACAGTTACAGCCTGTACCGTTATGTTGTTTCAGGTATCGTCTTTCAGCCTCAGAAAACCAGTGTATTCCTCCCATGCACACGAATTCAATATGCATTGTAAACCAAGTAAAAATAAAGCCTTGGACTTTCCATTTGATGTTTTATTATCTTTGGAATTAGGTGGGTCGGTGCTAACGCACTTCGCTCGGACGGTCTGCGGCTGCGCCCGGTGAATGCCACGTACTGGGTGACGTTGACAGACCGGAGGAAGCTTCCTGATGCTGGCCCGGGTCTGGCTAGGCTAGTTGACAGATTAGATTTTCACAGTTTGGGGAAGCCTGCGAAATACAGCGTGGTCAAGTCGTCTGATTCAGGTGAAAGACTTTTTGGGTTGGTTTTTTTTTTGGGATCCAGCTGCGCTAGCATTTTAACCACGCAGCGGTTTCTGCGCTGTGGCTGTTTGACTGGAATGTTACTCACTAGCAAAAGCTAAGTAGCTAGCGTTAGCTGGCTAAAGCGGTGAGCTAACGTTAAGCTAGCTCGCCCAAACAGGTGTCGAGACTGATCTGTGGGATGTTAGTTGCAAAGACGTCCACAACTATATTAATTTGAAGGGATGAGAGGTTAAAACATTACTTAGTTAAGAATATCTTGGCTCGCCTAGCTCTGAATGCCTATTAAAGGCAGCTAATACAAGTTGAACTGGAAACCGCTTTTGCCGACCTCTTGCTAAAAAAGGAATACAGTTTCACTCCATATCATTCACTCATACAATCGTAGATTAAATATATATATTTGCTTTTTACTCAGCATGCCTGGTTTATATTGTGACCATTGACAATGTAGTGGCGATATGGCCTAGCTAACGTTAGCATAAAGTAGAGAACTGCTGTTTATGGGCCACTGACAGCTGTTTGCGATTTTACAACCAGCGTTAGATAAATAGCCTTTTGATTAAATTTTTAATGATGATGTGGTGGAGCCAGTATCGGCACATAGTAGTGTGTTGCTGTCCTTATTGAATAGAGTAATCAAGTGTATGCTAACATTAGCTACCGCACAATCCTTAGCATCCAGCCAATTATTCATCTGGCTAGGACAGGCAAAGCCGCAGCATTTCTGGAATTAAATTCGTAGTAGTAAATTGTCCTGCCTCGATCATAAGCAGGTAACATCGTAGTAAATCCAGCTGGTGATCACAAACAATCCATGAGAGACATGTTAATTTATCACGCACTAAAAATGTAGGTCACGGATTGCTTATCAGAGAAAACCATGGTGTTTCAACTACCTGCCGTACAAATGATTACATTGCATTTCCTTTTAAGAGATTGGTTAATCTTGATCAAGCTTTGATTCTCCTATCTAACTGTTGGTATTTTTGGGTCAAAGTCTGTAACGAGATCTACAATAGCACAGAATAGTCTCTGCCATTTCACCGGATGATATTTGACCCTTAGACTCTGCAGTTAAGTGATTCTGTGTGATAGTGTTATTGAAGTGAGCAGCTTTTCATTGGCATTGCAGCATTTGAGATTCTGTTGCTTACAAACAGCATGCTAAGGTTCGTCAGTTGTCTTGCTTGTTTTCTTATTTACAAGACCAAAGAACTCACATATAGACAAGTGATAAAGGGAAAAAACCCGATAAATGAATGGAAAAACAGGGAGGACAATGACCCCATCCATCGGGCACAGAGGGTCAATGAATGGTTTGATGACTACGAAAGTGGTGTAAACCATATGCTATGGGCTTTCTCAGTCACCAGATTTCAACCCAATTGAACACCAATGGGAGATCATGGACTGACATATTAGACAGCACTTTCCACCAAAACACCAAATGAGGGAATATCTTTTGGAAGAATAGTGCTTTGCCCCTCCAGAGATTTTCAGAGAGCTGTAGAATCAATGCCAAGCTGCACTGAAGCTTCTCAGGCTGCATATGGCAGCCTAGGACCATACTAATACACTTAATGCTGTTTTTTTTTTCTTCAATTTTTCATCCGTCTTTAAATCCGACCTGACAAAATATCTGCAGTTCTCAAGTTTTCCTTGTGCTATGTTTGTTTTTAAAATGAAAAAATCAGCTTCATCATACATATTGTCATAATACTGCCTCCTTATGGTCATATTTGTATATCTGCATGTACCTCAAGAATTTTAATTACATCCCTGAAGAGACCAAAATACAGAATTTTTTATGCAAAGCAGATTTTATACAACTTAGATGTTAGAGATTTAAAAACAGAAATAATAACTATCAATTATGAATAGTTGGTTGTTTTTAACACTAACTCTCCTCTGACTGCTAAGCAGAGGGAGCAGAACAGGTCGGACGGCACCATGAACGGCCAGCTGGACCTGAGCGGGAAGCTGATCATCAAAGCCCAGTTGGGCGACGACATCAGACGCATCCCTATCCATAATGAAGACATCACTTACGATGAGCTGGTGCTGATGATGCAGCGTGTTTTCAGGGGCAAGCTGCAGAGTAATGACGAGGTTACCATCAAATACAAGGATGAGGGTGAGTCACAACACAAGCACTTTGTTCTAATTTTTCTCAAGGGTAAAAGTGTGAATGTGTACAAAAAGTTTTCCTCAGCCCAGCTTGTTAATTATTTATTGTAAACTAGTGTATAGTTTATAATATTGATACTAATTACTTGACCAGGTCATTGTAAGTCCAATAAGGGAATGAATTTGTTGTTGGTTTTGTTTTTGTTTTGTTGTTTTTTTTTTTAGTATAGTAAATCAACGGGTCTCTCATTTCCATTTTTGTAGATGATGACCTCATCACCATCTTCGACAGCTCTGACCTCTCCTTTGCAATCCAGTGCAGTAGAATACTCAAACTGACATTGTTTGGTAAGATTTTAAAGCATTTCCTGTCTGTTGCCCCTTTGTAGATATACACAGCTGTGCAAGTGAATTTTGCCATGAGGAATCCAAAAACTAAACTTCAACTCTGTGGATATAAAAAGTCTTAAATCATATGGTAGTGTGATCATGAAGAACTATAAACCGACATCTTCCACATCAGCTGTTGCAGCAACCAGTCACTGGAGGGCAGCCCAGTATATGTTTCAAGAAGCAAACCTCAGTTCTTCACTATACAAATGGAAGAACTGAGGTTTGCTGCTTGAAACAAATCTTAGTTCTTCACTATACAAATGGAAGTTTTCTACACTACTTTCTGCTGCTTTTTGGTGGATTTCTGTGTGTGTCTTAGCCCCGATTAATTAAACAAACAGTGTGACAGGCAGTAGATATACTCTTAAGAGAGACATTTCATTCAGGATATACTGGTTCCTAATCTCCATTTTAAATATGTTTCAGCCCAGTTAAGTCCACAGTCATTCATTAGGCCTTTAGCAATGTGACTTCAGGTTTTTTACATTATAGAGGAATTATATCTCCGAAACAGCCAGTAGGCCTCACCCTGAAAAGTAAGATTGAGGCCTGTTTTTGTCAGTAATAACCATATATTGCATTAAAACTAGGTTAAAAATTCTCGGCTTTCACAGCAAAATACAGTACATTCCTTGATCTAGAGTATGATATGATAGTTGTTTGAGAAGGATTTAAAGATGTGCTTGCACTTGAAACTGGGAGCACAGCAACTGCATGGCATACGCAGTGGGAAAAGAGTGTTTGCGGTGTTGGTTGATTAATAGAGCTAAATTTTAGCTCAGATATAAACAACTATAAACAACTATAAATGCTTTCTCTCAGCATGTTATGTGTATTAATGTTTAAGGTCTTTCTGAATTATTTTTTTGAAAAACAGTAACTGCTCCAAGGATGAAAAGTAATGTAACAGAAAATGGGCACAAAATGAACAAAGGCCGATACTCAAGCAGAGTTGATGTTGAATTATATTGCAAATTATTAATTAAATTGTACTGACCAGATATGCCATCTAGGACCCCCCCCCCCCCGGTTGCAGCAAAAATGCCATATATGGCCATAGACTACATGATTTGCTCTGTAAATGTCAAAATACACCTGGATTTTTTTCACTGATGATATATCTTGGCAGGCCAGTTCTACATTACATGTGTTTTGTTAATGCTCATGAAATATACTATTTCCTGAAAATGTTATTAATTTAAAGGCACTACTATGTCCCAGTGTTTGGCTGCTAGTCCTAATGGTGTTTCAAGGCTGTCTCTTTCCTGACAGGAAATAAAGTTGTGGGAGATTTTCCTGTATGGGAATATAGACAGAAATGAAGTCAACTTGAAGTTAAATAAAGTCAACAGAAGTTTTCTGTCAGCTGTGAAGAAAAACATATCTCAAAACAATAACACACATTGCATCGTGCAAATTAAGTAATCTAATTTGTTGAGACGACATGATGTGGTTTTCTGTGCTCAGCTCCAAGTCAGTCTGTCCTCCTGTTGCTGCTGATTGATTGTTGATTTTCGCTGCTGGGAGTTGTGAGATATATTTGTTTCTTCTTCTTTTTTTTAATTTTACTTCCCCCTTTGCTAACATACCATACTTACTGAGTCCCAGCTCATCATCTCATGCCATGACCTCACGTGGAAATGATATCCTCAGGCATGTGTCAGAATTCAACGGGAGTGAGAGTGGCTGGATTCAAATGGCAGCCCGTGTTTCAGTGCGGTGCCTTATGACCCCATGCATCTCTGTTCACCATTATCCACTCAAACAGAGAAACTTGTGTGAAAGGAATGAAAAATCTCTATTCTTCCATTCATTCTCTGGCAATAGAAATTTCCATCCTAATCAATTTGGAATGGGGAAAATAAAGGTTGAAAGTAGTTAGAGCTACCCATGTGATACAGGGAGAATACAGTTTTTGTCATATGTTTCATTGCTTTAATTTTATTTAGTTAAGTAAACACAGTAAGGTTAAATCGACACTAAGTACGTTTCCTTGCTAAATATGACGTAACATTAAATGAAATTGGTACATGTAGGCTGACAGAGACGTTGGACGACAAACCAGTGCCTTCGGGCCAAATGTTCCCAGCTTCACTGTTAGTTAAATGTCTAGCCAGCAGGGTGGGTGTGGTGATGATGATGATGAGGCTCTCACTCCCTCTGTCAGTCTGGCTGCTTTTGTGAATGGCTTTGTGAAATCAACCATGTACTGATGTACATACAGACATCAGTCTGTATGGTTGTAACTCAGATGAAGACAATGAAGGCCCAATAGGCCCAGACCAATTAAAATTTCAGTCAGTTGCATGGAAGTTGTTTCAATCTTCTCATAAAACAAGCAAAAGAAAAATTTTAACGTGTAAACGTTTTTAACCAGATATCTTTCTGGCTGCGTGCTTGCCTTCTGTCTAACGTAATTGTGTTGAGACATATGTCTCAATATATATAAATATAAATATATATATATAAATATATAAATATATAAATATCAGCGATTTGTTTGATTTACTCACTTGGGTCCCCTCCTTTCATCTTACTATCTGCAGTAAATGGTCAGCCACGACCTTTGGAGTCCAGTCAGGTGAAGTACCTGCGCAGGGAGCTCATTGAGCTCAGGAATAAGGTCAACAACCTCCTAGATAGCTTGGAGCCCCCCACAGAGCCTGGCCTGGCTGCTACAGCACCGGACAGTGGTAAGTACTCTGTTACTCATGCACTTTTTATTGCTTGAAGAGTTAGTGCAACACCAGCTGACAGTAGCTTATTGCCAAAGCGGTTTAAGGTAATTTAGAAACAGTGTGTCTATAACATAGTTTTTTACACCAGAGAGATCTGATTGTGGATTTTCTTTTTCTTTTTCTTTTTCTATTAAATGTTTTAATTTTTTTATTTTTTGCATCTTGGTCATGGTTCTTTAAAAATAAATGTAACAGATCTAACGGATCAAAATTTTTTTGTGTTTGTAATGTTTTTATTTTAAAACGAATTAATATTGGCCCTAATGGCTATCATTAACGTATTTTAAAAAAAAAAAAATTTATTTATTTATTTTTACTATTTTAACCATTAAATATCTATATCAGCCACCAAAATCCATTATCCGTCTGGCTGTACTGCATTCACAAATTGCATTTTCTTACATCATTTGCAGTCTTTCCGATAGTGTTTTGAAGTAGTTGTGTATATTTATGCAACACTGCTCTTGGAAACATGAAAATTCATAACTTCTGCCTCAAAAGACTCAGTCATTATTTGTCACATTTTAATAGCTTTATTTTTCATATAAAGATTTGTATGGAATTAGACACTACATCTGTAATTATACGCTGCATACTTAGCAGTTCCGTCCAGTTTGATTCTGGTCACTCACCCACACACACATGCACAGCTCAAGCAAAATTAACCCCTGCTCTTGTCATCATAAATGGCCGAAGCTTTTATGTAAGGAACTTGCTGTCATATTAAGGTATAATTGTAAGCTGATGTATTTAATTTTTTTTTAATTACCATCTGTGAGCTGTAATTTTCTAGCAATTTGTTTATTCCTACCGACTCCTGAAAAAGCAATTTTTTATATATAATTTCACTTGAATTAAGGAATGATTTGCTACTTGTTTTACATGTTTTTGTTCATGGTAAGAAGTCTGTTTATAATCGACGCAAAATGGTGCATACATGCATTGAATAATTGCCATATTTTCTCTTCTTCTCTGCTGGTTTTTAAACATTTCTTTGGCTGTGTTTATAGAATCAGTGGATGGACGTGAAGGCAAAGTTGTGGCAGCAGACCCCACAGTGAAACAGGCCACTCCAGTCAGTGCAGCCAGCATGTCAGCCTTCGATCCATTAAAAAACCAGGACGAGGTCAACAAGAATGTCATCTCTGCTTTCGGCCTGAGTGAGGACCAGGCGCAAGGTATTGCAGGCTTTCAAGCTGCAGAAATTAAAAGTGCTATCTTAAAGCACAGTTGTGAAAAATTAAGTGCAACCCATGGATATTTTTGCCAGACTCATAGACCTTCAGAGAAAAAAACAAAGTTGTTGATGCCTTAGAGAGCTATTTAGATCCAGGTATGATGACACCACACACTTCAGTAGCAAAGAAAACACCAGACCCTAGATGTCAGAGCTTTGAATAAGACAGGTTCTATCTGCACTCCTTAAAGAGGTTCTAATCATTGTAATAATGCCACATCAGTTTAATCATCTTTATCTGTGGTCACTGTATTGCAGAGGATCATATTTGGCTTGTTAAAACATATCTAAAATGTCAATTATATCCATGAGATGTACTTAGTTTTTCACATGAGTGTTTTTGTTTTGTTTCAGTCTATAGCCGTCATGTAGGCATTGATAACTACATTTCATATCTCTCTCTCTCTGTGCTACCTGAGCAGCCCCCCCAGCGGTTGCACCAGAGGAGCGCTCAGGAACCCCTGACAGCATCACCTCCTCCTCGTCTGCAGCCCCTCAGCCAGGAGTGCCCCCCCAACCACAGGCCCCCTATCCTGGAGTGCAGCAGGGACCCCCAGCTGGAATGGATGGTGAGACCATATGTATAAAAAGATACCCCACGAAAGTGCACGTCACATTTACCACGGCATATAGGTCAACACAAAAACTTACACACACTCTAAGGCAGGTACATGTTTGGAAGAAAATATGTAAATTGGCAGAATGTCCTAATGACCACAGGGAGTCAGAGACCCTGCAGTGTGAGCGGTTAAGCAATTACATGTGTTTTACGATTTTGCTGTTAAACGGGTTGTTTATCCAACATTACTCCCAAAGAAACCTCATTAAATATGACCTCCTGTTGAGAAAGACAGTTTGGAAAACAAATAATCTTGGAACAGCATTTTTAGGGCAATATATTAAAAGAGTAGTTCCTCCTGGGATATTGCAAAAGGGTAGGAAGCCTAGAAATATTTCCCATGGTAACCTTTAACAGTTTTTTTTGGTTTACAGGCCAGATAGTTAATCTCTTAGACATTTACATTAGTAGTATTGGTTTTTGCTGTAGATGTAACTGTCCACCACCAAGTTTTAGCATAAACCTGAGAGGAGTAATACCATGCATTAGTCAAACAATACCAAGATATTTTTTAAGTCTCATTTTGCTCTACAAAGAATGAAATCCATTCATCAGAGGGGCAAAAAGGGAATGAATGCAAAAAATAAATAAATAAACAAAGTCACACAAAAGAGATAATTGATAATTAGCAAGTATTTCAGTGGGAACAATGACTAATGTGGCATTTGAATGTAGATCAATGGGAAAGACGTCAGTAAATAGGGTTGGAAATTGTGGTCGATGGCTCACATTAGATGATTGTGATGCAATTTGTATGGAAAACCACACTGAAGCCTAACACCTTACTGAGACACTTTATGTTGGTTTCAAATTAATTTATGAACCATCTGTATTTGATTTGAGTAGAGAAATTAAGAAAATGCAGCAAATAATTTTCATCAAAAGAACAAATTGAGGGTAAATCATTCATAGGATGAATATACGTCCTAGATATTTGGTAACCGATTTACATTTACAAATGTTTGCAGCCTAGACATTCACAGTTGCACGTACTGTAAGCTTATTACCTTTTTCGGTAATCAAATCCATTCAGTTGTTCAAGCAGCAAGTTTCAAAGGATGAGAAATGATCCCTGAGTCACACCATAGTGGACTCCTATTCAACACTATGTAAACAGCAGTATCCATGGAATTAGTATTTATCTTACTCAGAAGAGGCCCTATTGCAGCTCTCCCCTGTGTGCAATTTTTAACATGGATGTGTTGGATCCAAACCAAAGCCTTAGATAATGATAAATACAAAGGTTAAGGCTGTATGTTGGCAAAAACAAATCCCCAGTCCTAAGCTGCACCCTGAAGGGGGGGGGCAGATGAATGTGGGGGCCACTGGAGCAAAAAAGATACTTTAAGTTGTTATACTCTGCAAGAGCCATAACTTGCTCTCAGAGCAGTCACACCTGCAACACTGAAAATCAGCAGACATGTGCCATGACTGCTTCCATTTTACCGGTGGTTTATGGTTTGGCCTGGTTAGTATCGCAGGGCCGATCCATAGGGCTCAATAAAAGTTTAGTTGGTCCAGAAGGAAGAATTATTTACTTACAGTCACAGGGTTAGCCAGTGACACACAAACAGCCAGCTGTTTGTGGTTCTTTTTTCCTTCCATCACCCGAGGACAGAGAGAAACAACAGACTTTGTTGTCTAATAACCAACTTGTTCCTGTTGATTTTAAGTTTGAGTCTGATGTGGCGATGCAGTAATTTCATCATGGAGGTCTGACAATCAGTCGAAGCTCTGCATTTGTATAAAACTGGCAACCCAGCTTAGCTTCGCAAGGACTGACGGGGTATGTTTCTGTGGAATTGTTATTGTTGAGTAATAGTTTCAAGTTCTTCATGTTGTATCAACATCACAGTGCATCTCTCTTGCTCAGTGATGTTTGCAAGTTCCTGCCATGTCTCTTATTTTATAATCCATAGAATTAAAATTATTGTCTTTGTTAATAAAAAAAATATGTATAAATAGGATGAAAAATAAACAAACAAATTGGATTCCAAACTTCATCAGGACCTGCCCAGATAAAAAGTGGAAACATTCAGAGATGCTACTTCAAGTGGTCCTAACAATACAGAAAAAACAATACACCAAAGCTACTGAAGAAGGAAAAAAAAGACCAGGCATACACATTGGCAATTTCAGGAATCACTGTTTTCTGTGAAAAACAACCCTGATATGTCAGGTTTATCTTCAAGCAAAACAAAGAAATTTGGAAAAGGACAGGCAGTATAGATGGAGTTGTTGAGCTTATTTAATGGAGCTGTTGTGATACGTGAGACAAAGTTTGCAAAATCATTCATCTAGATCAAAAACTGGATGTAGGATGGTAGATGTCAGAATTAAGTAGGCTGGCCATAGATTGGTGTAGGACAGCCCCTGTGTGATCAAGCACTAACCCTGCCACCTCCAGGGAATTGTACTGTACCCAAATCTGAACTCTGACAACCCTGTTTAGGGAGACAAGTGACAAGTGAAAAGTTAATATACCCACTGAGATAGCTAAAGTTTCATTACTACACACACTGGCAGCTCTGGCTAGTTTCCGTCTTGTAATCTTATGGCAGGTTCTTTGATACAGCCGAGCCCAGTGGTGGACAATGAACAGTTTGTCCTCTCCATATCGTTCCACGATTTCATTTCTTACTTCCAAGGCTGCAGATGGTTGGCACACAGAGACAATAACTCGATCCTGCCCAACTGCCTCCTCCCACTCAACCCTTTCGTTACCCTTTGTCCCTGCATTATTCCTGTGTCCTGTTGTAGACGGTTTGTCCATATGACATCCTCAAGGCAAATCTGAACAATCAGTCGATGCACAAGAATTTATAAAAGTTAATACATGAATCTGGATGCCAGCTGAGCATGTGTAGCCTTAAGCTCACTTTAAATTCAAGCGTGATTACTTGTTACCATAAGAATGCCACTAACAAGATCCATAAGCAGATGGTAAAGATTTCACACCTGTTGTCTCCTAGATACTGATGTACCCATGGCAATAATACACATCTGTGCAAGAATGTAACTGTAGACGTGCACATGTAGCAGCAGCTCAGACATTTGCGCAAGGATCTTTATTAGATGTGCAGACGTGCGTTAGGTGTGAAATGTTTATTTAAAAATAGGACCGTGTTCCCATGACTCTTTCTCAAGGCATGCATTGAGTTCAGCAGAACGGCACAAGTACAGCCAAACACTGACTGGGTCCAACTGAATATCATTGTCCTAACTTGGTTGGGGTTTCTTTTTTTGTTTTTTTTTTCTCCTGGAGCGTTGCTATGCAGTCTTCAGTTAGCCCCCAGTCGTATCCTTTCCTCCCTGATGGCTGACCTCTTGGCTACATCGGAGTGAAATGAACTCCCCGGCAAAAGGAGTCTTAAAGCCACACATCTTTCCATCATCCTTACATAATACTCATGATGGATTACAGATTGGGGAGAACAGGAGATAAAGCCAATTTCACACACGTCTTTTCACACGATAAAGAGCCGGCATTCATGTTAAAGGTGCTGTCAGTGAGATAATAGATGGTTGACACATCACTTCACTACCATACTGGTACACTATTCAGTGGTCAGTGCAAAGTAATATGACTTGTTTTCTGCCAGTACAATGAGCCATAGCTGCTTGGACTATACAGCAAAATCTAATGAGCTCTGCTACCTATGAGATCTGCTGGTTCTTCGCATCTTGCCAAATCAGCACTGACCCTTTGAGGTATGGAGTTGGGAGTCGGAGCCGCCATGGATCGCAGCACTTCCCTCAACACCCTGTCACCGATTCATGGCTTGTCCCTCCTCGGATCCGTTGGCACTGCTGAGCAGCAGCACGCCGTGAGCCTTGTTGTTCTGGAGATGCTCCGACACAGCCTTAACAATTTGACCCTCTTCAAATTAGCTCAGGTCCTTTGCACCTGCCCATTTGTACCGTGTCCAACCTGTTGACTATGGGAACTAACTGCTCACTTAACATCTAATGTATCCCAGACCTTGACATGTGCTGTTCTCACGAGATAATCATTACTCGCTTCATCTGTGAGTGGTCATAATGTTTTGGCTCACCTGAGTACATTTATTTAAATGTGGAAAAATAAAGTGAATTCTCTTGTACTTTATGTGCAGCAGGGAATGGTTTGAATTATATCCATTGGATCCAAATAAGGATTTCTTCCATTTTTAGTGCACTGATGTGCTCTTTCAGGACAGTAATTTAATAGATCCTAGTCTCCTTTCAGTGATGCTCTGTCGTCAGCTCTCAACAACCGAATATGGCCACAATATCAGCCCTTCCAAAGAGTAAGAAAATAAGCACCAGTTTCCCCAGTGCTTGAAAAACCAGTCAACCCAATTGCAGCCCTCTTTCATTATGCTTTCTCTCTTTGTGCTTTTCTTGTGTCGTCACTCCAATTTATATGCCAGGCAGGAGATTTGGGAGTAGGCCTCGTTAAGTGAACACAAGTTTGCCAAGTCTTTGCATGTTTGCTGAACATTCAGGCATTCAGTGGAAAACTTGATGAGCAAATTAAAATAACAAGAAAAATAAGTTTCCATGTTTTTGAAACTTAAAAAAGATGTGCAATGGCATCACTGTCAAGCAAAATGAGTATTTATTATAGTTATGCTGTTCAGATGTGGTTAATATGTTGAGCCAGATGCTTCAGGCTTCCTTGGATATTCAGAGGTAATACTATTTTAGGCAGAGCACTGAGATGGGTGACGTAGAGATGGTGATGACTCTCCTCCACATGTGCACGTAGGCAGTGCGCACTGCTGAAATTATGGTTAATATCAGTGCAAAAGGAAGTCGGGGTCTGTAGACATAGACATGTCTGGTGCTGCAGAGGACAAGCTTTCGTCATGATGCAGGAAAATTTGCCTGAATTATGAATGCCTGTGTATCTGTAGTAGTGGTTACATGTGTCTCCTACTCTCTGTTTGTACATTATAACATCTGCTCAGGCACCTGCTTGCTGCTCTCTAGCTTGGAGCCAGTTCTTACCATAATGTGCGGTGGAGATTTCTGTGGGCACCAGGCTTTTGGTAACAGATAGTTATATCAAAGCGGTTGCAGCTGTTTTCATTGAAGCAGTTTGTTATTCTGTCCAGATGCACAGGTGTTTCTGTGAAGATACAGACCGCAGTTTACACCTAATCACTTCATGTGTCTCGGGTGGACTGGATAGCTATCTGATCTGATCTGAAGAGCAAAGCACAAATGCTTCTCTACAACACACATACATAGTTCCACCTGTAACTGTGTCATATAAGCTGTCTGTAGAAGTAGCCTTTACAGATCTAGAGGCTACTTGTGATAATGGCTTCTACAGTTATACTGAAATTACATTAATATTAGTTGTCAAAAAGCTGCTCCAGATTTCAACATATACAATCATATAGTGGTTCATTGGGCTGTACAAGCATTTATCTGATCCCTGATCAGCAGAATCAGTGTAAGTGAGAACCTATGAAGATGATACAACTTTGTCTCGCTTGTAGTCCATAAATGGGGTTCATGTTGCATGTGTCTGGATGTTTTGTTTTTTTTTTGGGGGGGGGTCTTTTTTTAATAACTAGCTGTTAATTCGATTTAGCCAAGAAAACTTTGACAAATTACAATCAGATCTGTTCCTCTGTACAGATAATGCATCTCCTTGTCTATAGGCCAAGTGTACCAGCAGTACCAGGCTCCAGGTGGATACCCGCCTCAGCAACCAGGTGCTCCACCACAGCAGCAGTATGGTATGCAGTACCCTGGTAAGAGTGAAAATTGTCAGGATTTTAAAAGGAAAAGGTAGTGTGCTGTGTTGGGAAGTGTTGGCCCTCTTTCCTCTCCAGGGTGAATTTAAGAGATTCTCTCTCTCCCTCCCTCCCACTTTCAGCAGGATACAGCCCTCAGCCTGGAGCCCCTCAGCCTGGCCCTCCACAGCAGCAGCAGCAGTTTCAGAACTACGCGCCTCCCTCCTCCCAGGCTCCTGCCCCTGGCCCAGCCCCAGCCCCAGCCCCGGGCTTCCAAGGTGGCCAGCAGCAGCCCCATCCACCTCAGGGAGCCCAGCAGTATCCACCAGGAGCCTTCCCTCCCCAAAACTATACCTCCCAGGCCTCCCAGCCCGCTAACTACAGCCTGCCGCCCAGCTCCCAGCCTGGCTCGGGGTACCAGCCCCGTCCGGGATACACCGCACCTCCAGGCAGCACCGTCACCCCTCCACCCGGAGCTGCTAACCCTTTTGCCCGCAACCGACCCCCTTACGGCCAGGGCTACACTCATCCAGGCCCTGGATACCGGTAAAAGAGGAGAACAGCTGATGTCTCTGATCCTCACGCACCCCCAAACCCCTACCCTCTGTGTGGCTCCAGCTTTTTGGAGTGGATGCAGGAAACATGCTTTACTGCTCTACCCCCACCCCCACTCGTACAAATATCAAGTCCAAATATGAAACAAGCAACCCCCTCCCCAGTCTGATGGTTAGTGTTTGTATACTGTCTCTTGAACAAACCACTCTGTTCTGGCCCAGCTGTATGTTTCCTCGTGTTATTTTTCCATCCTCTGTCGCTGCCACTCTCTGCTCTGCCCTCTTGTACCTGTCTTTGTAAACATGTAACCAGTCTGTATGCACACACCTGGGAGACCAAAACGGGCTGTTGCACAAACTGTTTAATGTTCCTTCTATGGTAACACTTCATTTTGCGAGAAAGATCAGCATCAACATTCTGCATTTTTGTCATACATCTCAACCGGCTGTGTTGATTCTACTGTGCATAGACACATTTATAAGACACTAAATGAAAAGTTACCCCCTCGTCGTTTCGTTTGTTTTTTCTTTATTTGATCAATTTTACCATCATGTTGGTATTAATGATGTGTCAATGAAAAAGTCCCATTCTGGGAACATTAGCTAAGTGATGGCTTGCGGGAGGTGTAATGAAGAAGGCTTTTGTTTTGCTTGTTATATCACCTCCAGTAAAGCTTGCTATTCCTCTCTTTCTCTTACCACTGGTTTTTACTAATATATCGAATCAAATTCCACCTTCAAGTGAGATTAGTTGTTTATGTATAAATTGTAACATTTTTTTTCTTGAACCTAATAAATGAATGAGACCCAGCTGGTGTCCTCTTTTCATCCTTTTGTTTTGTGTTGCCCTGAGCGCTATTGTCCTGATGTGTTTCTCCTTGTGGTATCTGAGTTCATGTCCCAGTTAATTTCGGCTGTCTCTTCCTTCTCCCCCATTTGAATTTGGAAAACTCTGGTAATGCTGGTATCCCTATTTTGTTTTCCTGCCTGTGGGTTATGGTTGGCTGGGACATGTGGCATGGGAGCAAGTGCGAGGAATTATGCGCACAGGGTGTATTAATGATAATTTAGAGAACTGTGTTAAGTTTCACTATACCTAGCCAGTGCCAAAGTGAAAACACTCTTTTTTTGATGAATTTGTCCACAGTAAATAGTCTAAAATATTAATACAGTTAGTAAACACAATTTCAGTTATCTATCAAGTCCACATCTGGAGTTGAATTCTGTATTACAACCTTCACTCTGTGGTTCAAAGAACAAAAACACTGTGCTAGCGTTTATGCACAGAGCTGGATTAACTTCCACATGGCAGTTTCATTATTTCCCCAGGCAACCCAGAACCAACCAGTACCCTAAAGGTGAAATTATTAGTCAGTTGACAGTAAAAAGTAAGTGCGAACACTTGATAATTGATAAAATCATTTAAGTCATTATTAAGCAAAAGTGGCAAAAATCTTCAGGTACCCATTTCTCAAACTGGAATATTCTCTAATTCTCCCAGTTTTCTGTCATAGTGAACTCAACAATTTGATCATATTAACCTGGGCTTCAGGGAATAATAAGCACATTTTCATTATTTTCTAAAATTTTATATGTCAGTCTATTGCTCATATAAAGAAATAGTTTTCTGATGTATTAATAATGAAAATAGTTTATACAGCCTCACTACCTCTGTAGTAGAATAATTTGATCTTGACCAGGGTTTTACTATGTTAATTATTTGATAGACAGAAAAAAAATAAAAAGTTTGTTTAAATGTGGCTTTACAAGGAATGAGTTCGATAAGAGCTTAAACAATAAGGCCTTAAAAACAAAATTCTGAGACGGGTCCCTCTTCAAGAAGGGGCTGCAAGATGGAGGACCTAGTATGGTTGATACTGTACTTCAAGTAGGACAAATTCCTAACAAATGTGATCAATCAAATTATGTATACAAGTGATGCGCAGTAAACCTGGGGTTTTGGATTTCCTTGGGGTTTGGGGCAGTTGCCTGCTTTGCCTGGTTACTTGCGGGGAGGACCCACCTACCATGGTACTAAAGCTCACTGATTAACCAGATGTATCTTCTTTATTTAACGTGTACGCCAGAAAAACTGAGGCATAAAATGACACATGGCTGTTTCAGGAGCGGTAATGTCAGTGGACTGTTTCTTGGTAAAATTCCTGGAGTCTCTGCTTGTTGCCCGGCAACTGGTCCTGACCAAGCAATATCTCGGACCCTGTTAAACCGTGAATTGTTTTTTATAGTTTTGTTTTAGTAGTGATTAAACAAAGAAACAATAAGTTATTAAACTTTAGAGTTGCTGGTATTTTGTCGACAGAGCCAGACTAGATGTTTCCAGTCTTTATGCCACGTTTACCAAACAAACATGAGAGTGCATAAAAATCATCTCATCTAGTATTTTGCGAGAAAGCAAATAAGTGAACTTCCCAAACTGTAAAACCTTTCCTTTACCATAAAAGGCACTGAAGATGAAAATAAATATCAGTGTATATAAAAACAAGATTTATTGCTGAAAACATACATGGTGCATTAAAACAACTGCAGTCATGACTGATGTGGAAAAACCCTGGTAATTTCTCTCCAATGATTTAAAGTTTCACACAAAAAACATTTAATGTCATTTCCAAATTGAAGCCTTCTATTTTACACACACACACACACACACACACACACACACACACACACACACACACATATGTATATATATATATATATATATATATATATATATATATATATATATATATATATAAAATTCTTTTATGAAATATAGGACTGCATGGGTATTAAAAATACAAAATTATTTTATTTCCAAGCTGCCCCACATAAACTCAGGGCTCAAACTTTGGTTTTCTTACAACAAATCAAACAATTTGGCTAAAGCTTATCATTTTACCTGAAATGCATCAAACGATCTTCTCACTGGTTTACATACTTTATTTCACACCATATACATATATGAACAAAAGTTTAATACTGTGCAAACTGCAACTGCCAGTAATCCCTTAGGGCCAACAGAGGGTCAGTTCTGCATGTTCCTGTGTAGTTGTATTTTACATAGTCCAAATGTACAATGAAAGTAGGATTGGCACCTTTCTGTATACAAAGGACTAATGTGTGTGCTCACTGACATGCAAGTACTGGGACCAATTTTTACTTTCTTATTACAAAAGCCCAAGCACACAAAAAAATCCAATAAAAAAACCTTGATAAATAATATCATACACGTTATTACACGGTGGGAGCCAGCTTCCCAACATTTTCTCTGCGATTACTGTGTATTCAAAATTTTAGTTCACTTAAATTCCTGCATTCTTTTGTCTGTTTGTGACATTTTTGATAAATAGAGATATTAAGACCAATGTTAAAAATGACCTCGATAGAGTTTTGTGACACCTAATAGTCCTATAGAGGTTTACACCTGGGAGAGTGGGCAGAGTTCAAACAGAGAGACCCATCTGCAATGTCCATGGTAACATGAAAGAAAGGCCGAACTCCCTCCAGGCCTAGACAGGCGTCTTCCTCTTCCTTACCACCTAGGAAGTCATCCTTCTGGACAGCTTTGTGGGGTTTTACCACTTCCCAGGTATGGGTGTGCCACACTCGTACCAGCCTACGTAGGTGACGTGTGACTTTCCTCCAATCTCTCCGAATCTGACAGGTTCCTGTCTAATTGCTCTGTAGAATCCTGGAACAAAGACAGAGAAGAGATGAGACGCTCTTATTTTATCCTTTATTGAAACAGGCTAGTCTCATTGAGATTGTGTTGTCTTTTTCAAGTAAGACCTATGTAAAAGGAAAACCCTTGCATTTATGCCATGGCATGATCTAAATCCTCACTGCTGAGGCTGTAGTATGTTTTTTGTCTCGTAAATAACAAAGAAAGACATTAAGTCATCGTTACTGGTCAGAGAAAACCAAAATACCTGGCCTGCTTAGTAGCTGGTCAGCCAACATCTGGCTGCCGGTCCGCCCATCCAGGAAGGAGTCTACAAACTGACAATGGTCCTCACCATGCCCCGTCTGATCTCCAATGTTGTAGAACTTCCCTACAGAGATCAAAAAGGTAGTATTTTTAGTATTTGGCCATTAAAAAAAAAATGTTACACAACTGACATTGAAATTTAGCATTGAGGCAACATAACTATAAATCAATTTATAACCACAGATTTAACTCTTTGTTGAAAAATGAACTTTTATGCCAATATGGAGAAGCAGTCCTCAAAGTGGGCAGAGAAATGAAAATCTGAACATCTATAATTCAATGACAAGCGTGAAAACGTGTTTGCTGGCAAAGATTGTACAACACAGATGATAGTAGCTACTAAATGGGCCTTGTAAATTGCTGTCGGCCCTTGTGCACCCTAGTTTGCTCATATTTCAGTGTAATTACCAGTGAGAGAGTCACTCAGGTAGATCTTGTATCTCAGGGAGTTGCAGAGCTGGATCCCTACAAACTTTCGGTACCAGGTTCTCTTCACATACTGCTTTCCATTGCATTCAGAGTAGGCATCAGCTTTAAATGGGAACTGAGTCCAGATGGCATCTTTGCCTGTAAGGAAATATTAGAAGCTCATGCTCATTGTTGCGTCTCTGTAATTAATAATTACAAAGAGTACTATCTAGACCTGCTCTATATGAAAAGTGCCCTTAGATAACCTCTGTTATGATATGGTGCTATATAAATAAAATTGAAATTGAACTGAATTGAAGCAATAGCTTAACATACTGTATGTTATCTATGTAAAAATGAGCCAAGATTAGAGTAGGTTCAACATTTAAAATAGCTTAACTTTACTGAAATATATAAAAGAAGAATATAAATATAAAAGAAGAAGAAGAAGAAATAAAGATAATATTCACCTGAAGCGTGCTCACTCACTCGTGGATCCGCTACAGACGTGAGAGAAGGTTTCAATGAAAAACATCACCAGAACAACTTAGCGTCAACACACAGTCATGAGACTTCTTGGACGTTTGTGCTAGACAAACCCAAATTTGTATCAGAGCTAGTAAGGGCAAGAGGCCAATTAAGCAAAGTCCCCCCCCATGTGTTGTCACTGTGAGTTTAAAAACATAACATTTGATCAACTCAAGGCCACACTTCAACTGCTTTACTACTGGTGCAAATTTTCCTTTGTTCATAGCCCTCTGATTAGCAGTTGGATAATTTACATTTCTCGGGAATAAGCCTCAGAGGACATCTGGTGAGCTGACAAGACCCTAGAGTCTTAATCAGTCACACATCGGTGCCATGTTGAAATCATTAGACTAATAGCCCACCCACTGAGATTCAAAGCAATGCTAATCGCTGCCTGATTATTAGCAACATATAGTGGCATTAACAGTGGCATTAACGAGTAATTAGTCTCTTCTGTCAGAGCAAACACATCAGAGCAAGCCGCTCGCGTGATCTAAGTGGATTAGATGGTTTGTAAAACTTGCCTGATTCTGTGCTAAAAGACACAGGATCACTGGAGGGTCCCGTTCCCAGCTCGTTCTTTGGTGTTACTTTGAATTCATAGCTGAAATAGAATGGATATTATGAACAAGAAATTTGAGATGCATACACAAAAAGGGAGCAAACCAAACTTTTCAATCTGAATTGCTCCCATCCTCAGAGCTGGGGCGCATATTTTAGTGCCGTTGACAGCCAACTATGGGTCACACACATTCTCACACACACAGACACACACACACACAGACACACACACATGCAGGGCTGATCGTTATTCCACGTGCTGCATTCAGATGTCCTGGCAAAATCTGGGACAGGAAAACCCAGCCCAGGGGTGGGTTCTGGTGAGTTTGGATACTCCAGATGCTGATGTGTAATTAAAAACTCAGTGACCGCCTCCACCCATATTTCCTCCTTGTTTCAATTTGGCCATTTTGTATGTGCAAAACCAAACGTGATTCACTGCATAAGCCAAAAGAGTGCAAATGAAACGGAACGAACCTTTAAAGGTAGCTAGCTCGATTGCAACTTAATACTTGTCTCTCTCTTGCTACAGTCCATCTTTCTAATGTAATCAACCAGTACTTCAAGCATAAAGCATTTTATTAGCCAACAGTTTATTTAGACAACCTTATAGTAATGTAAACCCAGTGGTTGTTCCCAGAGGGAGCACAGTAAGAGTAACCAACCAACTGGAAGACTAAAAAGAAAAACTGTAATGGCAGTGTGTCTTTCCTGTTTTTCCATGACACAATTTTTCCAACATCATCTATCTGATCGCATACCTGCTCTCCGGTTTGAGATTCTCCACGGCTGTATGTGTCTGGTTGGTCGTCAGTACGGACACCTCCTCGCCATTAGGCCCCTTAGCGGTGGATATAACTTCATACTCTGTCAAAGGTAGGAGAAAAATCCTGAGGGTGTTTTTGATAACTAAATTTTACATTACAGCGTTAAACAGCTACGAATTACTTAACCTCACTATGTTGTTACAAGTTGAAAATGACACTTCAACAGGGTGAGATATTTTGATCGGAGATGCAGGATATGAGATTTGGGGTCTGATATTAAGAGGCCTCCAAAGCATCCAAACATTAAAGCTAGCATCCAAAACTAACATGTAAACACAGTTTACCTGAAGGCTCACCAGCGTAAGGCAATTGGGAAGCCGAGAGCAAAACCCCAGTTTTGTCAGTCTCAATAAATATTAGCCTTTCTTTTGCATATACTGCACCTCTGGTGTCATTGTCCGTTTTCTGCCAGTCAAGGATGACAAAAGATGGGCAGCCCTCCACGGTAAACACTGTAAGGTTGGAGGGTGGTATGCGGGGAGGGCCGGTCACATTCTGATCACCGCCCTCGTCCTCCTCATCCGGGAAGTAAGTGAGGGAGGAAGTGATGGAGCATGGCTCATCTGGCTTCTTGTCCGTCTTGTAGATGACATGTGGAGCTGTACACGGGCACAATAAAGACAGCAGTTATTCATTTGTTTAATCACCGTTTGGTAGGGAGTGGTGTTGCTAAAGTACTGGCGATTTCAATGATCCGAAGGCTTTCAGAGACGCAGTGGAGATGTAAAGTGGCTCGGGTGATTTCTCACCTATAAAGCGCTTCTTGCCCATGATGTCCACCTCTGACGCAGGCAGGGGCCTGAATATGGAGGAGTTTTCGTATATGTCGAAACGGCTGCCTGAAAAAGTAACTGGAGGGAGGAGTTAGGGTCAGTTAGGGCTAGTTTGATGTGCCAGCAGTCTCTGGCTGCTCTCACACATTTTCTCATGCTCATAGAGGTGCTCGATTTTGTGTCCAGGTATAAAAGCAGTTCCTCCTAAGACAAATTCATACCATTTACTGCCGGGGCAGAGGTGGTTATCTGCTGTCTGCGCTCTTGCTTGGGCTTGGCTGTGACCAGAGAAAATGGCTTCAAGATGGACTCCTTGTCTCCTTGTTTCAGGTCCATGGGTTTATCTGAGGACAAAGAGGAGAAGGAGGAGGGGAGATCAGTTCTTCACCCTCCTCATCATCTGACTCACAGTTACACACAGTTGCGATCCATCTGCTCTGGCCATCTTCACTGAGCAACTCAGTGGCCTTTTCCTGGCTGCTGAAAGATCAGAGATTGTTCATTGAGTAATATCTCTCATGCTCTTTAAAGGGGAGAAAGGTCTGCCAGAATACATCTGCTGGGACCAAGGATGCCCAGAGGCTAAGAACCATGCACATATTCACACACGTGAACACACACACACACAGGCTTTGTGCACAGAAGTTCAGCACGTAAAGTACGATCGATGGACGGATTTTTGCCAGAGATGAAAAAAACACAAGCGATATTCATTAAGCAGTCATGTCACAGAATGAAAGAAAATACAAGTATTTGTGCTGAGCTATGCTAATCAGCTCCTGGCTGTAGTTGAACAAACAGACATGACAGTGGTATCAATCTTCTCATCTGACTCTTGGCAGAAACAAGAATAAAAGGTACCTTCCCAAAATGTCATGCTATTCCTTTAACATGCGCATTTTCCATTCTTGATAATGTTCTTGATATTATTGCAATGAAATTACAACTTTGCTTATTTTGTTACTTATAGCTCCAATATGTTAAGTGATAGACAAAAATTTAATCGTCATACAGAGGAATGGCAACCATGAAATATTTTCAGAATTTAAGGAGTGGGTGAAAAAAATGCTCGAGAGCCACTGGTTTAAGAAGCATCTTAAGTCAAGTCATCATCTAGGCTTGTTGTTGTGTGTATAATTGCAGTATAAAGGAAAATGTGCAGTAGTGCTCAGGAGATCCAAGACTGTTTCCCTCACCATGGTCACTGGGTTTCCCCACCAGGTTGGGTCTCTTGTTGACAGGAATAGAGGGATGAAGAACTGCTGGGAATCGTGGGAAACAAGAGTCCGTTTCAGATTAAAAATCACAACTGAAACAGAGCAGGAGACGGCTGGCACTGTTGATGAGATACATAACTGAAAACAAGCGCTGTTGGTTATTTTAATAGTGCAATAATGATGAAAGAAAGTCAAGTTTATAGATCAATAAGAGGGAGACATTTAGTAGGGCAAAGGACTGCAGTAATACTGTGTGCAAGCACTGGCAAAACACAGGCAACAACGAAGCACATAAAGCCAGGCAGATTGCATGTGAAATGCTAAACTTTGTGAAGTGATGCCATAAAGCTCTGCCATGGTCTTCAACTAATGAAAACCAGTCAGTGTTTGATAACCTTGTAATAATAAACCATTGCTTCAGCCACTTATCCTAAAACTCCCAGAATAATAACTGAAGGATGTAAAAAAATCAGTGAATCCTAAACAGGAAACCAAGGTATCACGTCCAATAACTTTTTTTTTTGTATGATTTTGACTACCCTCTAAGAAAATGCTTTTGGATGTGATGCAGTTTGACCACAAAATTTTCCAGTAAATCGTTACACCGCTGATAAATACAATAAAAATACAGATCAAGCTATGAGATAAAAGACCAGATCACTTTCAGTCTAAATGGCTGCAATGGATAAAAGATACGAATACGCCTTGGTGAACTGGATAATTAACCACAAGAAAGAGCAGTGCTTGGTGATTTAAACGCCTCTGCTACGTACGGTCAGACTCAGATTTCTCAGTGTGAGGGTTCTGCCATGACTCAATGTTGTTAAACAAGCATATTCCCCCTAAATTGATGTTGTGATATCAGAGGAAATGGAGAAGCTCTGTAAGGATTGCTGTTGTTTTTATAGTTTAATGATAATCTCTTCTAAGAGAGGCAATTCAAGAATGACACCCCCCCCCCCACCGTTTGTCATTTTCTTATCTCAGAGATCCATGAATGATCATTTGGTTGACAAGATTCTGTAATTTTCTGATTGTCAAGGCCAAAATATCCCAAAAACATTTCTCTTGGATTTGTTTCGTCCTCCCTTGGAGCTGACCTCGTCCTGGTCTGCATAAATCAGTCATCACTGGCATCCCCTCCCATGAGAAAAGCACTGAGGCTATCAAGAAAAACTGAAACAACATCTGCCAACAAGTTTCACTGATTAACACTAAGAATATGCTCTAGTAGAGCCTCTGACGCACACATGGCATAACTGACAGCTAATGGCAAACATATGCTCATATAAAAAGCCACACAATATGTTGAGGCAGCAATTTGAATGCCAATCACAAAATATTCAAATTCATAAGACAGGGGTAAGTTAAGTGTAAAAAGCTGACACCTCCAAAGGGTGATGTCATTGTTAACTGGTAAATGGAGCAAAAACTCAGCCGTGGTGATAAAATGCGATGTCAACATTGCAGTGGCATTAAAAAGTTTGGGCACCCCTGGTCCAAATTAACTGTCATTGTAAAAGTTGACCTGATTTCCAAAAGGCAAGCAGGCGAGTTAAGGATTACACATTTCTTTAATATTTAAAGCAGGATTAATTTTATATTTCCAAGGTTTACAGTTTCAAAATAACAAAAAAGGGAAAAGGGCCTTGAAACAAAGGTTTGGGCATGGTCAGTACTTAGTAACACCCCCTTTGGCAAGTACCTTAGCATTTAAATATTTTTTGTAGAAGCTAAGAATCTTTCACTTCTTGTTTAGGGGATTTTCATCTATTCTTCTCGACAAAAGTCTGAGAGATTTTTCAGCAGTCTTGCATGGACTTCTCTTGTGAGTTCTATCTACAGATTTTTGACGATGTTCAGTGTGGGGGACTGTGAAGGCCATGGTAAAGCCTTCAGCTTGCGCCTCATGTGGTAGTCCATTTTGAATTTCAAGGTGTATTTAGTATTTAACGATGACTGTGGATAGACCATGGCCCTAACAAGCTGAATAAGTTTTTAGACATTGGTTAAAGTTATCTGAGATCTCGAAATATCTTGGGGTTCCCAAACTTTTGTATGGTGCTCTTTTCAGTTTTCTTTGGTCTAAAGTTTTACAAAACAAAAATAATACACTAATCTTGATTAAAATGTTGAAACAAATGCTCCACCTTTAAATTTATGACTTTTGGAGCCCAGGCCATCCTTTGCTTACTTAATTATTAACATTAACAGAATTTTTGACCAGGGGTGCCCAAACTTTTTCATGCATATGTAGACATATGTATATTACTCCTGTATATGATATGATCTTGTCAAGGTTTTACAGTTTCTATTTTTTTGCTATATCACAATAAACCACCCAAACAGCAGGCTGAACATTTGATGTTCAAAAGGCCTCAGGCCCACATCTGTGGTTAAAACCAGCAGCAGTGGTGTGAGCACTGGTTTCTGTCAGATAACGTCATCTTCTGGGTGAGAGAGTGATAATGCATGCAAATTAAAACAGAGATTTATGTTCAGTGTAAGAAACTATTCCCACCGAACTACATACCAGTGTCTCACAATACTGTGGTTGTTGCATTTGCAACACGCACATAAATTTTATAGATAGACACTGTCCATTACACACCTGCAGTCAACAACAAGCAGAGCTTTGAACCAATTTAAAGTTGAAATGCTGTTGTGAAAAAGAGCTCCATAAAACTGTCGCGGACATGCTCTAATTCAGATTTTCGCCAAAAGCAAACTCTGTACCACTTTTTTGTGGTCCAAAGTATTCTCATTAAAAAAAAAAAAAAAAAAAAAAGTTGCTGAGTGCTGTGTGGTAAAAAAGTAGTAATTAAGTTGCATGTAACTTACTTCATGGAGGGAGAAAGGTGAGCTATGTGAAGGTTACATATTTTTTAAAAAATTATAAACAGTCACTAGGAGCTTTTTTCTTGAATGTGCGTGCAGGGTGGCAGGCAAAACAACTATTCTTTCCTGTAGAGTTGCTTCCAGAGAGCCTTGCGACTCTTTGAAGACCTCTGAAACCGTCCAAGTTTCCAGACATAACACACACCAGCTGTGACATGGGACTGAAGCACAACCTGTCTTCACAACTCCAAACAACAAGGACTGAGCGGAGCGTCGCAATTTTAATGCAATGGTTTGCATTTATACTTGAAATGGATGCGGTTACTCTAATTAACTGAGCCTGCCTGGCAGAATGGAAACAGTGTGACTGACCAAAAAAAAAAAAAAAGGGGGCATACCACATTCACCTTTCACAACAAGCAGGCTAAAGCTATTCTCAAAGTAATTCAAACCATTTCCTGATCACAGGTCCATATGTACAGTAGACTAAATAATGTGGAAAAGACAGGTATATACCAAAAATAGAGTCATACGTGGCTTCAGTCTCAGTCAAGTATAGTCCACCGGGACAATACATTTTGGACAACACAGACCACAACAGACACAGAAGGTCACAGTGACGGACAAGTTGAAAATCACATGACAAAAGCACAGATCAATGTGACTGTGTGGGACGGGACATAACAATGCCTCTTAGGTTAGTGAATGAGGACCACTAAAAGGTGATCATCTTGGTTTGTCTTTACCAGGGTTTTCTTTGGACCACACCACAGGTTTAGGAAGAGCATTGCCCTTATGATGCGCTCCATCAGCTGCTGGAGGGAGAAAAAGGTTTGTTATGAAATGCTTTGTGCCACAGGAAAGCCAGAAAGGAAAAAAAATGCTTTTTGTCTATCTCTCTTACCATGTATTTTCTTACTTTCCCTACTGTCAAATGTTAGTGACAAAGCTTGAGACTTTTTTTGTGTTTTCAAAGAGGTTTTACAGATGTTCTGGATTTACAAATGGAATTGACTTCATCTCTTGACATTTTTCAGTCCCTGTTCTTCAATAACTCCTTAGAGAGTTTCTGGGTGTGTTTGAGAGAGGAAGGGATTCAGAGAGAAGAGAGAAAAAATGGAGAGACAGGCTGTGGCGGCTTGTACTGTCTGCACAGTGGTTGGCTTGGCATTGCTGATGTAAAATGTGGTGTGTCCTGGGCAGTGCTGTGGCGAAACTTCCCATCAGGCCAGTATGAGGGACCATAAATCATGTTAACGATCGTGACCCCAGAGACGCCACTACTGCTTGTGGTAAAGGTGTGAAATACACACCAAGCACATGTGGGACAGCATGGAGAACATATGGACTGTGAGAAGAAGTGAAGCAGAAGATAGAACTAGAGGGGGAAGGGGCACAAGCATTCAAATGTATATTGTATGCATTTAAATACAGATCATGTATTAAATCAGGAGCCATGAGTTTGTCTTCTCCTGTAGATGTGCAGCTGCATACAAGAGCGTGAGAGTGAGAGTGCTGAAAGGGGAGGATAACCTGAGGTAGTTGCTTGGGAATAGGGAATGAGAGGATGGGAAGTGAGTACTCCATTACCCCCGGTTGTGCTGGAGCTGTGAGAAGAGGTGAATGTCTTGGATGAAGAGACTGGTCTGACACCAGTATGAGAGGAATGAGTAGGAACCCTGGTGCGAGACAGTGTGGCGTTTCTTCCTGCCAGAGGAACTGATGAGCTAATGGGAGAACGAGGGACGTCGGGAACGGACGATGTCTGGACACCAGTACCTACATGTGCAGAAAGGCAATTTGGAAGGTTAGGGATGATCCACCTCAGAGCTGGATTGCTTTACCTAATGGAATAAATGACAGAGCACATCAGTGAAAAAGAATACAGAGGAGTGGATAATGAATGAAATGAAAGAGAGACATAAATGAGATCGGAAGCTAGGCAGACTGCACTGGTTGCGAGGTGGGCAGGGGTGAGGTGACTTTGCTGGACTGAAAATGGAGGCACGAATGGAGGCAGGGACAATGATGGGGTGGGGTGTGTAGGGTGGTAGGATGGAGATGAAGATGGGGAAGCAGTGACATCATCCAATGGTTTGAAGTACAACTGAAAGCACTGGGTTCCACGAGACTTGACGAAAAAGCAGAGATGGTTATGCGACACACATGTCATGGTGTTTACCATGAGTGTAACTACCAGCTCTCTCTGTAGCCAGGGCAGGTCTTGGTAGAGGCTTGCCCTCTTCTGGTGGGCTAGGAGCTGTATGAAAGAGAACTCACTTTTTATCTAAGATAATATGTATAGGAAAATATTTTGTCTTTTAAAGGGGGCATATCCTACCCTTATTAAAATACAAGAGGAATATTGCCGGTTTTAAATCAATGCAGCTAGAAAGGTAATTTGTTGTGATCGTGATATCCATTAAGTGTAAACTCGTACAGCTAGACGGACAATACTCAACTAAGAAAGATCAATTTATATGTCAAAAGTGCATATGGACTCTCAGTTTGTTTGACCAGTTGAGAGCATTTCATAGTATTTTCTAAATATAAAATTCATTGGACAGGGATATAAATTTTACCTACTCTTTAAGATGATCTGAAAATTTGTGGAATGATCAATTTCTGACAATAAGTATCTAGTTCTGTTTTGTTTTTTTTGTTTTGTTTAAAAAAACTGTACAAAGGCAAACAAAATTTCAATTAATATGCCCCTTTTAAAATGTGATTTGAGATCAGGTCTTAATGCTTCGTAGTGGATTGCTGATGGCAAAAAGTACGGTCTTTACCCGTAGGGACAGCCTGCCTTGGGGTGACCTTGGTGGGATCAGAGTAGGTCCTGGTGTCAGGCTGAAATGACAGCCCAGGTTGAGGTTGTGGTTGGGGCATAGATGCAGGGAATGGCTTGAATAGAGGTTCAGGTTGAGGCTGACTCTGGGTCTTTGGAGGATGATGTGGCTGGGGAATGTGTTGAGAATTAGGTATAGGCTGTGTCTGGGTCTTTGTTGGTGGTTGTGATTCATGCTGTGACTTTATTTTTGGCTGAGTTTGTTGTTGGTCTCTGATTTGGGGCTTTGGTTGAGGTTTTGCTTGCTTTTCTGGTTTAGGCTTTGATTGTTTTTTTGGCTGAGGTGATGGTTGGGGCTTGGCTTTGCTCTTTTGTTGAGGCTGTGTTTTGGGCTTCGATTGGCTGCTGGATTGAGACTGTGTCTTGGGCTTGGGTTGGAAAAAACTAATCTGTGGTTTAGATGTTTGCTGGTCCCTAGGCTGCTGCTTGGTGTTTGACTGAGACTGTAGGTTAGTCTTGGGTTGAAGCTGTGTTTGGGTTTGTGGCTGAGCTGTAGATTGAGATTGTGGTTGAGGTTGAGGCCGGATGTGAATCTGTGGTATTGCTTGTTGAGTATGAGGTATGTGCTGGGGTACCAGTTGAGGTTTATGAGTATGTGAGATAGGAATGGACTGGGAAGTTGGTTCAAATTGGGTTTGGGTCTTTTGTGGAGGTTGTGTTTTACGTTGGGACTGGTGTTTGGGCTGGAGTGTTGATTGAAGTTGTGGATCTGCCTGTAACTGGGTTGTGGTTTGAGGCTTTGATTGGAGATCTGGCTTTGACTGAGATTTTGATTCAGGCTGGGTGTAGAGTTTCAGCTGGAATGGGTTTTGGGTTGGATTTAGGGTTTGGGGTATGGTCTGAGATATTGGTTGGGGTTTTGGTTGAAGTTGGATCTTTGGTATGGGCTGGGTTGTTGGTTGGGGTTGTGGTTGAGTTTGAATGTGAAGTATGTCCTGGGATGTTGATTGGAGATGTGATTGAGTCTGGAGTATCAGTTCTGATGTTGGTTGGGGTTGCGGTTGGGCCTGGTGTACCGGCTGGGATGTTGTTTGGGTTTGTGAATGAGGTTGAGCCTGGGATATAAACTTTGATACTGGTTGTTGTTGAGGTTGAGTCTGGGGTATGAGCTTTGATTTTGGTTGGGGTTGTTGTTGGGTCTGGGGTATAAACTGAAATGTTGTTTGTGGTTGAGTCTGGGGTACAGGCTGGAATGTTGGATGGGTTTGTGGTTGGGTCTTGTGTATGGGCTGAGAATTTGGTTGTGGTTGGGTCTGGGGTACCGGTTGATATGTTGGTTTCGATTGTGGTTGTGGTCGGGTCTGAGGTGCAGGCTCTGATGCTGATGTGGTTTGTGGTTGGGTCTTGTGTATGGGCTTAGATTTTTGATGTGGTTGGGTCTGGGGTACTGGCTGATATGTTGGTTGTGGTTGTGGTTGAGTCTTGGCTGCTGGCTGGGATGTTGGTTCAAGTTGTGGTTGTGTCTGGGGTATGGGCTGAGATTTTGATTCCGGTTGGGGTTGTGTCTGGGATATGGACTGGGATGTTGAGCGAGGTTGTGATTGCGTTTGAGTTGGGGAATAGTGTTTTGGCTGAGGGTGAGCCTTTACATTGGACTTTAGTTGAGGTTGCTGGGGTTGGGGCGTTGGTTGTGGTAATTGTTGATGCTGCAGCTGGAGCTGGTGATTTGGAAAAGGCTGTATGAGGGGCTTTTGTTGTGGTTGACTCAAAGGCTGCCCTCCATGTTTTTCCACATTTGTCTCAGCCACTGGCACAGACACCATGGTGGATGTAATGTGTAGAGAAGGATGGAGCCTGGAAACTAATGGGACTTTCAGGAAAGGAGGCATGACAGATCTGTAGACATCTCCTCCTCCTGGGGTGTCTAAGAGAGAGAAAATATGGCCATGAAGCCACAGTACTGTGCTGTAAAATGTAATTTCAAATATAATGCCCTGTAGGAAAGGTTCCTTTACAAAATGAAATGAAACAAAATATAATTTTATTAACTGAAAATTATAAAAGCAAGAGATAAAGACAGTTGGGGAACAGCAAAATTTAAATCTGCGTAAGGGCCCAAGAACTCACAGAGCTGATGTTGGAACAAAGCACAGGTTATACAATAACTCCAGAGTGGCAGGAGTCTGATAGAGGGGGTTCAATTTCAAAGGCAGACTGACCATATGGAGGTGTTTGCAATGTAACAGCCGTGTTACTACATACAGACTGAGCTACTAGGGCCACGATGCCTGTGAGTGACAGCCAACCAAATCCATTGGCTGTGCCACTAGGAGGCAATGACACATGAAGGGTTAAAAGTCGCTGATTGATCACTTGCAGTGGAATTGCAATGGACCATTCTAAATTGATTGTTAAATCTGATCGGGTATTCACCTCTGTGAGTGAGAAAGACAGAAAGGGGGAGGAAGTCAGAAAAGAAGAAAGAGAGAGTGATAAATACAGCAAGAACAGAAAGCTAGCAGGTGATAATATGGCATTACAGGCATGTAGTGCCTTTACCCAACTTAACTGCCATGTAA
This sequence comes from Istiophorus platypterus, assembly GCA_016859345.1. NCBI lineage: Eukaryota > Metazoa > Chordata > Actinopteri > Istiophoriformes > Istiophoridae > Istiophorus > Istiophorus platypterus. The sequence goes on along the minus strand of CM029122.1, from coordinate 8,969,308 downwards.
TGACTAAAAATTCCTCAGGTTTTGGGGTTGTTGGTTAAATCACTACCATTTGATGACCAACCAAGAGCAGGGATTGCAACATTAGCCAACTCATTATTTCCTGGATCTCCCCGAAATGGAACCTATAGCTGTGTTTGATTTCAGGGACTGGATACTGCAAACACTGCAGCCCATCAACGCAGGTACTTCAGAGAACCTGAAGGCCAGACTGAGCCTGATCTTCCTCCACAAATGATGCGGCCAAACTTCACAGACAACAAAACTGTGATGCTTGTAATTATTCCTTGTTCATTTTTCTGTCAGTATTTTCAATTTCATAATTGGGAAGTTACGTTCAAATGCTCAACAAAGCAGCACAAAATATAAAAATGGTAATTAAGTTCAGTTTCATTTTAACACATGATTGGTAAACATGTGTTTCCATAATATTTTCTGACATGATGAGCTGACAAGTATCACCTGTCCACCATCACCAGTCCAGTTTGGACTATGAGATAATAAGGGTTGCAAAGAATACGTCAATTGCATCCTTCAGATTCAGGCTTCATGTAGAGAGCCTTTGATATCAAACAGGTCCTTTTGGTTGTAATCAGTTGTATCCAGGCCCTGAATCAGGACATAGCATTTGTATGGCAAAACTCTTGCTTTGTTTGATAATACCTATGGTTACTTGCAAATGTAATAAAAGTAAAAAGTTGCAGAGGGGGAACAAGACGACAGATAAAGGTTGATAAGGTGATAAAGGTTCAAGAAAAGAGAAAGAGATATTCTGCTGAAATTCCTGGTGGAGAGAGAGGAATGTCTGGTTCATGCTGTTCTGTCATGCAGTCTTCACACAATCGCCTGCGTTGCACTGAAAGCAAAAGCCTCAGGTCTGTAACCAGCAAAAATCATCATGAATGACCATACAGTCAATACTTAAAGACTCATGATGGATTCAAAATGGTGAGGAAATGAGAGGAAGATACTGAAAATGCAATGGATATATTTGAGATACGACTGACCTGAAGATGGCATTGTTTGACTGAGCAGCACCTAAACGAGGTTCTCAGTGCTGGCTAAAATTCAACTCTTTCCAGAGGACTTTGAATGGTCCTCTGCAGTAATTTTTGTGAGTGGGCTTGTCCAGCAGATTTCCAATTCAAGTCATGTACCGTGATTAAATCTTGTAGAATATAATCAAGCAAATCAGCCATTGTTAAAATAACTGAAAAAAATATAGATGCTTAATCCCATCATTAGGAATCTTGTCAAGCTTTGTTCTTTTAATAAAATGCCATGCAGCCAAGGCCACCTACCTTACACTCACTGCAACCCAAATGGCTGACACCACCAGTTGGTTTCCAATGGGAGGGCTGAGCTAAAGTATTTACTCATAGCATGCCACTCTTGCTCATGCAGCTAATTACAATTGACACTGTGAAGCACTGACAGCCTCTCAATTACAGTCTGCCCAGACTGTTATTGCAGCCGGAATGTGAGCCGTGAAGCTTTTTCAAAGAGAACTATGATACGCTGTTTACCGATTGGCTGTTTGGTGACCACAGGCAGTGTGGGTCCAGGGGTCGACAGAGATTCCTGTCTAGTAGTTGTGGTTGGAGCTGAGAAATATAGTTTATGTTAGCAAACCTCGGAGAAGTTATTACTGCAAGTCCTATAGAAGTTGCAGAAAATTGGCATATGCACAATTAACAACGAGCTAAGATTTCCATCAGGATAGTGATAGAAAAGTCAAGTAGAATGGTCAGACGTAAGGTCAAGAGTTTTCTTCTGACCGCTGAACTCAATTTTAGGTCAGTAAAGTCATTACCAAGTGTGGTCTTTGAGGCTATGTTCCGGGAGACGGGCAGTCTGCCCTGGGTCTTGTTTTGGATAACTGACAAGGACAAAGGAGGAGAGATTAGAGTCAAGGAGGCAACACTTAAGATGCCTTCAGAGTCCTCAAAAAAGCGTATGAGAAGCAATTATGTGCATGCATCTATTTCACAATAACAAAGTTTGTTTGGAAGAAACATTATGTCCCCGACATTACAGTCTACCACAACATTATCAGCGTGGTAATGTTCACATCAGCATCTTCACTGCCAGTGTCTATCAACTGTTTATTCCTACAACCATGAGGGGCCAGTGTAAAGCAACTATCAACAAGTTGATATTGAACTTGTTAGCAAAAAGTTGTCTATTTACACATCAAGCAGTTATGGAGAAAGTTAACCATTTATTTGTAACTGTGTTTCAAAATAAAGGCTAAAGTAGAGGCTTAAATTATAGAACAGAGGGAAACTGCCGAGTCAGGTGACAGTTGCCTGTGGCGTATGTCTATGAGTGACTGTTTTTGCATTACGTGTCATATGTTTGATCCACTGTTGATTATAGCCACAATAAAAAATAGGTAAAGAAGGTTGACTCATTAATTCAAAATAGCTGAAAATGAATCTTATTTTTGATAAACTATGTTATGTTTATTGTATATATACTCTTTCTCCGTATACTGGCCTTCATATAATAATACTATATGAAACAAGTCTTGATGTTTTTAACATAGCATTCTATGCCATCAAGGACACACAGTTTGAAAAAAGCTTTAGTTTTTGGCATCTGCAATAAACCTGCAAAATGAAAATCGTGAATTTTGAAAAATGAGAGGTGAAAATGATGAGGTTCTGTCTGCAAACCAATACATCAAAGTCATAGTTAAAATTCTTCCAGTGCTGAGTCTTAAAGCAGGGGTCAGCAAAGATAAATCCGAGTGTGTTAAACAAATTCTGCAACTGCAATAAAAAAAAGGTTTCAGTGGTTTTTACCAAAAAAGCAAAAGCAGTGTGTCGCTGTTGTCTTACCAGGGCGAGGAGCAAAGGGGAAGGAGTGTGGACCCGGTGTTAAAGGTTTCTGCTGAATGAAAGACAAGAAGACAAAAACTGGTTGTTAGTCTTTATAATGATCCCAACAAGTCTAGCATTTACCCTCAATGTCCTCTATTTTTCTGTCTTTCTCTCATTGTTGCCTAACTCCGAGGCCCTCTGCTCCATGTCAAATTCATACAGTCCCTGGTGAGTAGCTTGTTATTCAAATTTTCCCTCTAGAAGAGCAAGTGTTGTGGCTGATTCTCAACAGCTGTGATGTTTTATGGGTCCGGGGCCAGGAGCATGTGACACAGCAGCCCTGCACTGTCAGAAAAATCAATGCCACCTTTCCCTGCTCAACTCATTTCCACACCTTTATCTTTCCTGTCTGTCCTTCCATCTAATCTCCCTTTTTTTCCTCTTTTATTCTACTCCAGAAATTAGCTAGCTGCAGACCGTTCTTTTGGCTTGACCGGCCCTGGCTGCACCAGTGCTGTTTCCATTGAATAGCTGGATGGAAAATTAATGAGGCTAACAACCCTGAGAATAGCATAAGCTCACTAGAGTGCACAGCACAAATTCTAAAGTATATTGCCTGTTCCAAATACAAACCCTGTTCCCATAAATATTTATTTTGAGTGCAGGGAAGTGTACCTGCACAGTCTCACGTCTCTCACTTGTATATTACACTTATTTCAGCATATTCACCTACCATTACCACCTATATCCACATATTAACACAATAAGATTCTAACAAAGCAAAATGTCAGAATATTAGTTGCAGTGCTTTGGTTATGTGTTCATCAGAAATTTAAAAAAGGGTGTGCAATACATACCGCAGGATTGACAGGCCTTTTAAAGATTTTCCTGATGGCCTTCTCTAGAAACACAAGAGAATAATCAGTAGAGAAGTCAGCAACGTGGAGCTAACAACTAAATAAAACCATATTTCAAAATTGCTTTTCTCAAGATGTGTTTATCTTAGATGACTGAAAGGGAGAGCTCCATAGCAGTGGCTAAATAAAAGTAAACCACAAGATGGTTTTGATTCTGTCCATTATCTCTGTGTCTCAGGGATTATATTTCAGATGTGCATGATGTCACATCACATGGTTAAATGCACCAAATCAGTTAACACTTATTCAGCATTTGTTATTTTGTATTCTCGTGAAAAGAAAAATAAACAAAAAACAATTGAAAACACTTCTAAATTAGGAAAAGAGTTTGTTTCGCTAAATGGCTGTACAAACAAAAGATTTTTACCTAGAAAAAATAATGCAGAAATATTTGGACTGTCCAAACTAGACATACCAGAATAAACGTGAGGCAATATTCCATAACAGTGACCACAAAAGGCACAGGAAGGTCTTAATCAAACATGTTATAAAATCAAAATATTTTTCAGTCCACAGAGCAACCAGATATACTCCAGACCAATTAATAACAAATCGGTCCTTCATGCTTTCGCCAAAGATAACCGCAAGACTTCCAGCATTTACTCACACTAATCATCAATCTCTGCTTTCATTTAGTGGGTAGGGCAATGACATAGCACCTTAAAGTATTAACAATATATTATCAAAATATTTTATTCTGATGGACAGAGGCGTATACAGGAAGTATTTTTGTTGTTAATAAAACCTAACTACTCTTTCTTCACAGGAGCTTCAGTATATATACCGTACCATGGATACATATACACTGATGGGCCAAACCATTATGGCCGCCCCTGCCCATTATGCTGTTGCCGTGCCACCAAAACAGCTCAGGCCAATCGACCCGCTCTACAAGATTTCTGTGGGTGTCGTATGGTATCAGATGGATCATTCCTTGGTGCAGCCCATCCGCCAACACCCTGCGGTCAGTCGAAGGTTGATAGATACCTACCACT